>CM056050.1:480154539-480818494 GCA_029574335.1 Rana kukunoris | reverse complement strand
TTGTATTGATACTTCCTGCCAATTATGGAACACTTTAGAACGTATTATAATTATAGGCTATGTAATCAAAAATAAATTACTGAGTATGTCAGCAAACAATCAGTAAACACAAGATTAGGAAAGCAAATATTTACTGTATATCTGCAGGGTCTGATTTCACAGGAAACAGAATTATCAGCAGCAAAGATGAGCGGACATAATTAGCTTTCTTAGAAGTAAATTCCTCCTTTAACTGGTACCTGAAATATGAGTTATGATGAAAATGTATTGTTTTTGTTGGTTCTTAACGACTTCAGCCCTGGAAGAATTTACCCCCTTAATGACAGGAGCATTTTTTTGCGATACGGCACTGCGTCACTTTAACTTACAATTGCACAGTCATGCAACCCAAACAAAATGTATGTACATTTTTCCCACAAATAGAGATTTCTTTTGGTGGTATGACTATTTTGAAAATATATACATATATTTTTTTTCCTTTTGGTATAATAAATATTCCCCAAAAATATATACTGTATTTATTTGTGTATATCACTCACTTTTTTACCCTGAAAATAGAGGGTAAACTGTGCCTGCGTGTTATACGCAGGAGGCTAATGGAAAGTTTTTTTCCGTGAACTTCCCTCTAAAAGATAGGGTGCGTGTTATAGGCTGTAGTGTTATACGCGAGAAATACGGTATAAAAAAAATGTATTTTCAGTTTAGGCGATATGTATTCTTCTACATATTTTTGGGGGGAAAAAAACGCAAAAAGCATATATTTTTATTATATTTTTTTATAAGTAATGCGCGACGATCTGAAATATTTGTGACTGTGACATTGCGGCAGACAGATCGGACACTTTTGACACTATTTTAGGAGCATGACATTTTATACAGCGATTATGTATAAATGTCACTGGCAGGAAAGGTGTTACACTAGAGGCGATGAAGGGGTTAAGTGTGTGTTCCCTCAGCGTTTTCTAACTGCAGGGAGGATGGGCTCACTAGAACATGAGAGAGATCACTGCTCGCGATCACTGGGGGCAGTAGATCCCTGTCATGTCACTAGGCAGAAAAGGGAAAATGCCTTTTTTGCTTTTTTCCGTTCTGCCTCTCTGCGTCACGTTCGCGGGCCTCGTGAACATCGAGTCCACGAGGCCCGAGGGTACGCTCCACGGTGGGCACACATGTGTGCTGCCGGGGACATGCATGCGACCACTAGCCTACCATGACGGAGGGACGTACAGGTACTCCCATTTGCGCAGCCCTGCCATTCTGCCAACGTACATCGTCGTGCAGCAGTCGGCAAGCGGTTAAAGAATAATTTGGTTGAGAAAAAAAACAAACATTACCTCTGAGGGATCTACAGCCATGGGCAAATTTGACACAAAAATAATTTATTAATGTTATTACGGGTATACTGAAGTATAATCACAAGTTTTTATGAGGTCAAAGGCTTTTTTGACAGTTAAGTTAAGTTTATGCAAACAGTCAATATTTGTAGTGTTGACCCTTTTTTTCAAGACCTCAGCAAAAACTCACCCTGGCATGCTGTCAATGAACTTCTGGGCCACATCCTGACTAATGGCAGCCCATTCTTGCATAATCGCTGACAATAGGCTCTGATTTAACATGTGATTTGACCTGTTTCAAAAAGTGAAACGTGATATACTGTATGCAGCAAAAAATGTGCACGTAACTGGTAGGGAGAAGCCACAGTCTGATATTTACTTCTTTACTTATTTGTATGGTATACAACACCTCACGACCATAAACTAACTTATCAAAGGTTTCATAATTCAAAGGCAACCACTACACACAGTAAAGGAAAACTGAGTTCAAAGTGCAGGTTCACGGTGCCCGTATAATTATCATATAAAACAAGCAGCATAGAACATCAAATAGTCATCTATAATACACTACATACATTGATGCATCATGTTTCATCATTGGTATAATCCCTTTCCAGATCATGGAATGAAAAAGCTTTTTATCCCAAAAAGCAATATCAGCTAGTCTGTCATTCTTAATATAAGCCACTGAGCAAGCTTAGAATGCAGGTTCCCCCTTTAGGACATGTTAAACATTGAATTGGGTTTTTGCATGTCCTTGGAACACCAACCTTTACTAATCATATACATTCCATTGGTCATGGTGCAAAAAGTAATAACATTTATACAATTTAGAGCTAACCATGAATATTGGCTCTACATTTCTTTCTTTCACTATGACATTTATGGTAATATGTTATATGTTTAGCATATCATCATTTTCATATGTAGGTGCACCCACTGCATACATTTATTTTCTTTAGTGTATGTACAGTGCCTTGAAAAATTATTCATTCCCCTTGAAATTTGTCACATTTTGTCATGTTACAACCAAAAACATAAATATGTTTTATTGGGATTTTATGTGTTTGGGATTTTATGTGAACCACATTTCGCTGCAATTCTTTTTGGGTATGTCTCTACCAGCTTTGCACATTTAGAGAGTGACATTTTTCCCATCCTACTTTTGAAAAATAGCTCAACCTCTAACACATTCTAACACACGAATATGTCTTGATTAGGGTTGAGCGAACCCGAAATGTAAAGTTCGGGTTCTTATCGAACTTTTGGACCCAAACCCGAATAATTTGCTGAAAGTTTGGGTTCGGGTTTGGAGTTCGGCTATGTAACGGCGTGCTGCATGGCAGCCAATCGCCATTTGTTTTACTTGTGTGACCTAGAAGCCAACACAGCCATGCCTACTAATGGCATGGCTGTGATTGTCCAGTGCAGCATGTGACCGAGCATGTGACCCAGCCTCTATATAAGCTAGAGGCACACAGCACAGCTCGTCACTCTGCTTTAGCTAGGGTAAGGAAAGGCTGCAGCTGCTCCCAGGGACAGATTTAGATAGGATTTGCCTTCTTCAGAAATCGAATTACAATACTTAGGGATTGATCTACATAGCATTAGCTACATTAGGGAAAGGTTCCTAATTGATTGTGCTTATAGGGGGAGAATTAGTTAGGAGTCAGTCCTACTTCACAAATCTAATTGCAGTAGCACTGCATATGTTCCTGTCAGATACTCTGCATATTGCACCAGCAATGCATATGTTCCAGTGAGATACTCTGCATATTACACCAGCACTGCATATGTTCCTGTCAGATACTCTGCATATTGCACCAGCATTGCATATGTTCTGTGACATACTCTGCATATTGCAGCAGCATTGCTTATGTTCCTGTCAGATATTCTGCATATTAAACCAGCATTGCATATGTTTCTGTCAGATACTCTGCATATTGCACCAGCATTGCATATGTTTCTGTCAGATACTCTGCATATTGCACCAGCATTGCATATGTTCCTGTGACATACTCTGCATATTGCACCAGCATTACATATGTTCCTGTCAGATATTCTGCATATTGCACCAGCATTGCATATGTTCCTGTCAGATACTCTTCATATTGCACCAGCATTGCATATGTTCCTGTGACATACTCTGCATATTGCACCAGCATTGCATATGTTCCTGTCAGATATTCTGAATATTGCACCAGCATTGCATATGTTCCTGTGACATACTCTGCATATTGCACCAGCATTGCATATGTTCCTGTCAGATACTCTGCATATTGCACCAGCACTGCATATGTTCCTGTAACATACTCTGCATTAGCTACTGTAGGGAAAGGTTCCTGATTGTGCTTATATGGAGAGAATTAGTTAGGAGTCAGTCCTACTTCACAAATCTAATTGCACCAGAATAGTGTCCCATCATTGGTATCATTGGCAGGAATAGTGTCCCATCATTTGTGTCAGTGGGAGAAATAGTGTCCCATCATTGGTATCAGTGGGAGGAATAGTGTCCCATCATTGGTATCAGTGAAAGGAATAGTGTCCCATCATTCGTGTCAGTGGGAGAAATAGTGCCCCATCATTGGTATCATTGGGGGGAATAGTGTCCCATCATGTGTGTCAGTGGGAGAAATAGTGCCACATCATTGGTATCAGTGGGAGGAATAGTGTCCCATCATTGGTATCATTGGCAGTAAAGGTGTCCCATCATTTGTGTCAGTGTGAGAAATAGTGCCCCATCATTGGTATCATTGGCAGGAATAGTGTCCCATCATTTGTGTCAGCGGGAGAAATAGTGCCCCATCATTGGTATCATTGGGAGGAATAGTGTCCCATAATTTGTATCAGTGTGAGAAATAGTGCCCCATCATTGGTATCAGTGGGAGGAATAGTGTCCCATCATTGGGGAAGGTTCCTGCTTGTCAAGATTTTTTTTATGTATTTTATGTTATTTTAAGTTATTTCCCTATCCAAATTTGATTGCAGAGTACTTGCTATCCTCTTACCAACATGTTGCTGCCATTTGCAGCCCTCTAGCCCTTTCCCTTTGTTTTTTAGAGACATTTTAGTAGTCAAAAATGTGGGTCCCCATTGATTTCAATGTGGTTCGGGTCAAGTTCGGGTCCCGAACCCGGACTTTTTTCAGAAGTTCGGCCGAACCCTCTGAACCCGAACATCCAGGTGTCCGCTCAACTCTAGTCTTGATCTAACCATTCCATTGTAGATCTGACTGTATGTTTAGGGTTGTTGTCCTGCTGGAAGGTGAACCTTTGGGGTTAGGTTTTCTTCTAAGATTGCCCTGTATTTGGCTCCATCCATCTTCCCATCAACTCTGACCAGCTTCCCTATTCCTTCTAAATAAAATCATCCCCACAACATGATGCAGCCACCACCATGTTTCACGGTGTGGGTGGTGTGTTCAGGGTGACGTGCAGTGTTAGTTTTTTGCCACACATAGCATTTTGCTTTTAGGCCAAAAAGTTACATTTTGGTCTCATCTGACCAAAGCACCTTCTTCCACATGTTTGCTATGTCCCCTACGTGGCTTCTCGCAAACTGCAAACGGGACTGCTTATGGCTTTTTTTCAACAATTGTTTTTTTTCTTGCCACTCTTCCATAAAGGCCAGATTTGTGGAGGGCATGACTAATGGTTGTCGTGTGGACAGATTCTTCCACCTGAGCTGTGGTTCTCTGCAGATCTTGCAGAGTTACCATGGGCCTCTTGAATGCTTCTCTGAATAATGCTCTCCTTGCCCACGCTGTCAGTTTAGGTGGATGGCCATGTCTTTGTAGGTTTTCAGTTGTGCCATACTCTTTCCATTTTCGGATAATGGATTGAACAGTTTCTGCACGAGATTTTCAAAGCTTGGGATATTTTCCTTATAACCTAACACTGCTTTAAATGTCTCTGCAACTTTATCCCTGACACTGTGCTGCAAAACATACTTTAAGGGAAAAGGATCATTTTTTGGTACCACTTTAAGTCAATTTTTTATCATTTATTTCATATGGTTTAGGTCTTGACTACAAAATTCTTGCAAGGACAGTCTCCCTGACACCAGGTGTACTAGATGTTTTATGAACCTCCTTCGGCATTTCTCTGCCGCCTATTTTTTTTTTTTTAATGGCTCCCTCAAGTGATACTGCTCTCATGCCTTATATACAGTGGGGAAGATTCACAGAGAATTAGATTCTCGTAGAGTATCAGAAATACACTACGCCGCCGTTTTTTACCTGGCTCTACGTGGAATTCAGGTAGATTTTGTCCAGTAAACGACGGCGGCGTAGTGTATTTCTCCCGTCGCAATCCATCTGCGCAAGTAGGGGGCGTGAAGCATTTAAAATAGGCGCGTTCCCGCGGCGATCGAACTGCGCATGCTCCGTTCGCAAATTTCCCGCCGTGCATTGCGCGAAAACACGTCGTCACGTCGTAGTAGCGTCGTTTACGTACATTCCTATTCCCGAACGAGTTACGTTAAAAAAAAATATATATTTTCAAATCGACGCGGGAACGACGGCCATACTTTACATGGGTTACGCACTGTTAGACCAGCAAAAAGCTCCTCTAACATTACGTAGCCAAAAAATGACGTAGGCGATTGCGAGGGACACTCGTACCTTCGTGGATCGCCGTAAAAACTAATTTGCATACCCCGACGCATGAAAACGACGCAAACTCCTCCCAGCGGCCGCAAACATATCGCAGCGTAGATCCGAAGGCTTACGAAGACGTAAGCCTCTCGGATCGAAGCCCGAAGCCGCCGTATCATGGTTTGAGGATTCAAACTAGTGATACGGCGTGCGAAATTTGAAATTACTCCTGTCTAACACCAGTTAGACAGGCGTAATTGCTCTGTGAATCTGGGCCAGTATTTATATTCAATTTTTTTAGACTTTAGTAAAACTGTGAATTATTTGGACATATAATTTGGAAACACTTCTACACATGGAAAGTAATACACTGCTTAATTTTAAAATGCTTTATGTCTCAGTTAAACCAATGTAGCTTTAAGCCTTTGCAATTTTATTTTTGTTTACAAATAAAATGTGCTCAGTCCAAGAAAATATATAATTTGCCTTTAAAAAAACATGTTTGAATTTCATAATGTTTGTATGCGACCTGCTTATCCAATTACGCTAATTAAAAAACATACCTCATTCCACATTAAATACACAGTAAGCTGTTTTAACAAACACATTGCTAATACACCTCTAATTTGTTCTTCATAATACTTAACAGAAGGCACCGGTTCCTCTACATACAGCTTTTCCCCTCAGTGCTTTTCTGTCTTCAATTAATGCAATTCATAAATATTGATCATTCCTGAACAGAATTTATGTCACAGGCTCAGAGCATCTGGGAACCGTTTCCCTTCAAGTTCAATATTAATCACATTAAAGCTGCAGGTACCACTTACTCAGCAACTTTGAATTATATGGCAAAATACTGTAAGTAAAATTGCTTAGGGCAATCTGATATGCGGCTACTATCATGATTCACTGAAAATGCAATTCTATTGATTCCAGCCATTTGACACTATAAGACGAAGGCTGTGAATGGAGGGTGCAAGGAAATGAGTCAAAACCATGTTTTGTGCTTGTTTTGTTTTTTTGCAAATTATTTATTTTTTTCTTTTCTAGAAGACAATTCACAAAATTACTGCTTTTATTAAATATATTTCTGGTCCCGCACAATGCTTGTTAACTGCTTGCCAACATGGCTCAACGTGATTGGCACTGCGCTGACAAGCCGTTCACCTCTGCAGCCAAGGGTTTGGATCCTGGTCTCGGCTACATGTGAATTGAGTTTGGTGGTCTCAGCCCGGCTCCCGGTGTGTGTGCTATGTAAGGTACGCCTGTGCTTAGTACGCCCACCCCCCCCCACAAAAACCACCACACTTGCACGCACACAAAATTGGTTTAACACACACGCACTTTGGCCATGCGGTCTCCTAAAATAAAGAGAGGCGAAGGACCTACGTGGCTGGCTGGGTGGGCTAGGCCCCCTCACTCCCTCATAGGGGGAGTCCCTCTGCCCCATTGGGGTCCCGTTGGGCCCCAGTTTGGCTCCCAAGAGGAGCAGGTAGGGCGGGGTGAGTGGGAAGCCCCCCTTAACACTCACCATTGCCACCAGGGGCATGGAGAAGGATGGCAATTGCCTCCGGGGGGAGGGTCTGCCTACTCCCAACTCCTGCAGTTCCAGCTCCTCTCTCTCGAGTTCACACACAAAAATACACTTAAAAAAATAAAATAAAAGTTATAGCCCAAAAACCGAAAAAAAAAAAAGGACACCAATTTTGTTTGGGAGCCACGTCGCACGACCACGCAATTGTCAGTTAACCTCCCTGGCGGTATGATTATTTCAGATTTTAGGTGCTGAAAGCGGTACCATTATTTGCAAGGGAATTTGGCGTGTTATACTGTAGGCCTGTAATTCTTAGGAATAACTCACTTAAATCTATCCAAACAAGAGTCTAATAGGCATCCCGGGTATGATTTTTTTTTTTATTATTAAAAATTATAATATAATAAATAATTATAAAAAATTATAACAAATAATAATATAATTATAGTAAAAATTATTCAATAATGCAATCAAATCAAAATCACTGAAATTTGCTCAGTTGCAGAATTTTTGCTGTCATTATTTTTATTTTTTTATGACGAATTTCCCCACAAATCGCTATCGCTAAATTCTGCAAGTGATTCTGATTTATTATCGCTGTTTTTTTAGCTGCTCTAAAACAATTTTTGCCATAAAGGGACACTTTTGGTTGCTATGGGCAATCTACAGTTTGCAGGGAGAAAGAACCGTTTTTATTATATAAAAGGACATGTAGGACACTGGGCAGACCACTAGGGACATGGGGGGTGTTTATTTTTTACTTGAAGTACTGTAATCTATAAGATTACAGTGTACTGTATGTATAGTGTTTGTTTACATTTTTGAATTTGGCGCCGTTCTCCGTCCCCGTGCGTCGTAACGTTGCAGGGAACGGAGCTTGGCGGCACACGGGGATGCTGTGTGAATCGAGCGAGCACCCGCTCTCTCACACAGCGCGGATGCATCGCTGGATCCACGGAGAAGGTAAGTAAACAGTCCCTGTGGATGCTGCGAGGCGAGCCCGAGTCTGACTCAGGGTTACCGATCGTAGCACAGAAATCTAACCCCAAGTCAGACTCGGGAACACCGCCATGGATTTGTATTGATGCATTGTGCTTAAAAAAACCTTCTTTACTTTTATTTCAAGTGTACAACAGGTCAGCAAAAAGTCACAGAACATCTTAGGAGTTTTGCAGCTTTGCTCATTTGTCTCAGATAGTCATTTCACCATCGATTACGGTAGTACAGAACTTGCGACAATCAGTTTTGTCCCCCTCATAAATAGACACCTGGGTGATGCTGTTCTGATGGAGAGTGTCCAATGTAGTCCTGGGGTCCTCAGTGGTTGCTCTCTTATACTTGTTTCTAAAGAGTTCCATAGCCAAAATGTTTTGCTGAGTGCTTTGCGCTGGAATGTCCAGTTTAGACACAAATGTCAAATCTCCCTGATCATCCAATGTGAAGAGCATAGGACAACAGTCATGCCCAGCTGCTATCACGCTGCTCTCCGACACAAAGATGGCACTCAGGAAAGGCATGATTTCCATCTTCAGCTGTGAAAAGCTTGTGTTTTTAGATGCATCAACTACAGACACAATACTGTCATCGTGTAGACAGGGACTTCTGTGAGAACCACCACCACCAAACGGAAAGCCGCTTACCAGAGCAACCTAATGATTAGGCATGTAGACATAAAGATCATCCACAGACTTCGCATCAGACTAGCGAGGAATCCAAGAAGCAGATGTCCAGAATAAACCACACTGCTTATATGAACAGGTCAAACAATTCATGTTGTAAATGCATGTATCATGTGCCGGCCGGCATCAGGAGCAATTCCTCCTTTAAATCGAATGTGGTGACGTCAGTGCACGCCTTCCCAGGCGACGTTTCGTCATTAACAGACATTCTCGTCAACTTCCTTAATATATGCTGAGAACACCCTAGTCTTGAAATCACAAGATCCTGCAGCCAAAATACATTATTTGGGTGCCAGTCCAGGCTTAGCACAGTAGAACGAATCGGTTTCTTGATGTGTTTGCTCACCTACCAGTAGTTTTCTGACTCAAAGTAGCACACCGATATAAGCCTTGCTCCGCTCCCCACTGCAAACTTATTTTCCAAAGGTGACCACTTGACAAAGGTTGCTGCTCGATTTATATGCAAGATAACCAATGTAGGTTTCCACACTCCATCTTTTTGGCTCCACACATAAGCATTCCGATCAGCTCCACAGGTCACTATAAGATCACTTTTTGGAGCCCAGTCTATGCCTGTAATGTACCCATTGTGCTCCTTCAGCTCATAAACCTTCACCTACTGGTTCCCATTTTGCTTGTAGATGTGTACCTCATGGTTATTGGGGCTTATTGCAATCTGTGTGCGGTCTTTATTCCAGGCGTGGCAACTGATAGGTTCAAGTAAGAACTTGTATAATGACAATCTGAATTTGTTTCTCCTTAACAAGCTCTACAGCAGGGATAGAAAGGTTCGCGGACTCTGGTCAGTCAACGCGAATCCACCAATACAATGGAGTCTGGAACAGGAAGCAAAAATGTTTTGTGCTTGTTTTATTTAATAAACATTATTTATTAAACATTATTTTTGATTGTATTACTGTTCTTCTTTTATGAATACAAACCAAAATATTTTCTGAACAGTACACACTAATATTAGACTTTAATAGAAACATCTTGGAAATAAAAGTGTAACTATTAGTTTATACCATTTAAGCCTTGTACACACGTGCGGGTTTCCTGTCTGAAAAACTGCCATGAGAGCTTTTGGCCAGGAATCCTGACAGTGTATGCTCCATCGCAGTTTTCCCGACAGGATAACTGACAGGAAAAAAAAGAGAACCAGCTCTATTTTTTCCCGCCGGGATTCCTGACGGTTTTTAAGCTGGCAGTTTTCCTATGGGAAAAAACTGCGGTGGACCATACATATGGCCAGGTTTTCAAACCAAAGCTCTCATGGCAGTTTTCCTGTCGGGAAACCCAGTCGTGTGTAGGGGGAGAGACTGACCGAGCAGGTTCTCAGCTTTCCCCTCGGGTTTCCCGGTGGTAAAAAGTCAGCCGGGGAACCCGTACGTGTGTACTAGGCATAAGAGTGTTAAAGCTGAAACCTTAGTACCCTGAAACCTTGAGGTGAGTGATCAGCCTGCGATAAGATATCCAGACACAGACTCTTTCAATGTTGAACTGCCTGTATTAGTTAACTGACTTTATTGATTTGTGTATATTTTGGGGTGCTTGATATTTATGAAAATAATTCCCCCTCTAGGAAATCAGCCAAGAACAAAATACATTTTTGCTAATAAGCAAACAGCTAAGGAAGTGCCTTAAACATGCAGATTCTTTGATACACCACTTGGTTCTAGGTTATATTCCCTTTCTTGCATGTGTTATTGGGTCAACAGGCTTTTTTTGTACCAATTATTGACAGAAACAGGCTTTTTTCAAATCTCACTGCGCCATTACATTACATGCCTCACTGTGCCATTGCATTACATGCCCCACTTTGCCATTCCATTACATGCCCCACTGTGCCATTCCATTACATGCCCCACTGTGCCATTCCATTACATGCCCCACTGTGCCATTCCATTACATGCCCCACTGTGCCATTCCATTACATGTCCCCCACTGTGCCATTCCATTCCATGCCCCCACTGTGCCATTCCATGGCCCTACTGTCCATCACATGCCTCCAATGTCCATATCATGCCTCCAATGTCCATCACATGCCTCCACTTACCTGGCCAAGATGATCGATCACCCTACCTTATTTTTTTGCTGCGATCATCCATGTCTCAGTCTGCGGGCATCCATGATTCAAAAGCCGCGCCTCCTCCTCAGACTGTTCTGTGATAGGCGGAACACTAATTTTCAAAGCATAGCCTCTGTTCAGTGTTCCGCCTATCACGGACGTCCTCTTGTCCGAGGATGAGAAGTCATCCGTGATAGGCGGAACACTAAACAGAGGGCCTGCTGGGAAAATAAGTGTTCCGCCTATCACGGAACAGTCTGAGGAGGAGGCGCTGCTTTTGAATAATGGATGCTGCAGCCTGACGGAGACTGTCATCGGCGTATAAGACGACCCCCGACTTTGGATGCATTTTTTTGCAAACAAAAGGTCATCTTATATGCTGGCAAATACAGTATATATATTTACTGTCAAAATAAAAGGAACTGCTGCACACTCATGACATTACCAATGTTTAAAAACAACTCTAGTCCAACTCTAGGTCAACAATATGATATACCAATTGTCCTACTCCTTCTCCAATCATGGTCTCCATGAGCTCCTACCAGTAGTTAAATGCACTCATATATATATATATATATATATATATATATATATATATATATATATATATATATATATATATATATATATATAGCCTTTATGGAAAACACTACAATTACCAAATTTTAAGTCAAGGTCAGGCTATGGTCTTCCATGGTATTGTGGCTGTGCCAGTGTCTACTAGTTTTACCTATACTATCTATGTTAACTGTGAGTGTGCTGCAATTATTGAGTATCTGGAAACTTAAAATCCCTCCTACAAAAATATTGCATTCACATAGGGACTGCATTATTATTTTAATTTCAGTCTCTCACTTGCAAACATTTTTAACTGCTTTATTACATATTCTTTCTCTACTGCAACTTCTTATGATTTTTTTTTAAACTGATCTATCAAGATAGTGAATAAAAATCAACTTGCATTTCTCAGAGCAGAGATCTAAAGATGATTTGTGTTCTGTACAACGCAGCTGTTGCCAAAACTTTAAGAGGAGATTTTCCCAGATGGCACAAGGGCATTTATATAAAACAAAGGTGAAACAAAAGAACCGTATTTGCAGTAAACTAGAGAGTAGTAACCTGTGTGTGATTATGAAATGATTCACAATTTTTGTTACATTTAGAATAATGGGAATTCTCAACATGGCATCTCTTTTGATCTTTTTTACAAGCTTAACATCATCTACCCACAGTGCAAAATCAAATGACTCATAATAAGCAACATTCACAGCCTAACTGTTCTTTCTGCAGCTAAAACATAGTTGAATGAGCGTATGTTTATTACCTGTAACTAATTACTGCTCAATAATAATATTTAAAGTGTGTGCTAGCAAATTGCAGTTGGATATTATGTGTGTGTAACCCTTATTAAAATTATATTTTTAGTAGCTGCAAAAGCTTCTTGTGATGCAAATAGAATGTAGAAGAAAATTTACTCATGTTATCAGTATGTCCTTTTATTATTCTATGTCTCAGAGTTCCACAGTTGAAGATCTCATATAGGTTAAAATTCTATGTATATAGACAAGAAGGACATGCGCCAAACTAAGTGTAGTAAATTAGGGATTTAATGAGGTGAAAATAATAGTAAACAGTAGATTGGCTACTCACAAAACAATTGAGAGCAAGGGCACATCAGGGGTTAACGGCTGGTCGAGGGTCACGACGATCGTTTACATCTGCAGGCAGGCTGACTTGGCCAAGTCATGGGAGTTATGGAGACCCATCCTGGGGAAGCCTGGAAGAAGCGACAGGGGATCCAGAAGCTGTGTTTCCTGGATAGGACGCGCTATGCGTTCCAGCATGAAGCGCAGTCTATCGCCGTACGACCGGAAGTGACGTCAAACCTCGGGCCAGCCAATGGGATCATCAACACAGCTTCTGGATCCCCTGTCGCTTCTTCCAGGCTTCCCCAGGATGGGTCTCCATAACTCCCATGACTTGGCCAAGTCAGCCTGCCTGCAGATGTAAACGATCGTTGTGACCCTCGACCAGCCGTTAACCCCTGATGTGCCCTTGCTCTCAATTGTTTTGTGAGTAGCCAATCTACTGTTTACTATTATTTT
The DNA here is from genome assembly GCA_029574335.1 of Rana kukunoris. Classification (NCBI taxonomy): domain Eukaryota; kingdom Metazoa; phylum Chordata; class Amphibia; order Anura; family Ranidae; genus Rana; species Rana kukunoris. The sequence continues at coordinate 480,805,180 of CM056050.1, read as the reverse complement.
CACCTCATTAAATCCCTAATTTACTACACTTAGTTTGGCGCATGTCCTTCTTGTCTATATACATTTTTCAGAGTCTGCTTCTGCCTCAGGACTGTGCTGCCACTAGTGTTGCTGGATTAAACATTGAACTTTTGGGACTTTTTATTTTGACCATCTTTTGCATGGTCATCTATTTGGACTATCATTATATGGTCATTTATTACTAATTAATAATTTTTTTCCTTTGATATTGACATGGACCTTATGATCTACTAATTGTTAATTTTATTATTAATTCTTTTGATTGCATTTTTTAAGTCGTGCGCCATCTACCTATATTTTTTACTAAAATTCTATGTAAACACTAAGGCCTTGTACACACGATCAGTCCAAACTGATGAAAATAGACTGAAGTTCAGTTTCATCGCTTCACAAACTGATGGTCTGATGTGCGTACACACCATCAGTTCAAAAACCGATCGTGTCAGAACGCGGTGACGTAAAACACAACGACGTGCTGAAAAAAATGAAGGTCAATGCTTCCAAGCATGCCTCGACTTGATTCTGAGCATCAGTGGGCTTTTGGACCGATGCTTTTGCGTACTAACCATCGATTTGGACCGATGGTCAGGCGTCCATCGGTCCGATTTTAAAACAAGTTTTAAAACTTTGGTCCGACGGACCACGGACCGATGGGCCGTACACAAGGTCCGTTTGGACCGATGAAACTGGACTTAAGTCCATTTTCATCGGTTTGGACCGATCGTGTGTATGCGGCCTAACAATCAACTTCTCTTATCTGCTCCCATACCACCTGTTAAATAGACAACTAAAAGCATAATGTTGTATCTGTACAAAACAAATACCTGCTGATGCCTTACATTTTGTGAGCTCAAGAAAACAATTCTGCGTTGACTACAACTGCTGACTGTTATTAGTTGGCATAGTTCCCAGCTATACCTATGGAATGTGAACACCTCCTCCAATGTAATGAAAATGAGGTAATAGTCTTGTCACGTTGCTGCCCTTCCATAAGTACAGTATGGTGAGTAAGCAGCATCACCCCAGGACAAGAAATTAGTTACTGGCAGGTTCACTAGGGGAAAATATAGGAACACTATTCTAATGCAGCCATAACAAATAAGAACTAATAACCTGTGTAAAACTACCCCCGGAGGCACTGCTGGTTGTTTTGGGTCTACGCTCTGTGATTAACCCCTTAAAGTGGCTCAAAACCCTCCCTTGACACACCTGGTAATATGGGAGTTGTGGACCCCAGTAGCTTTTAGGGAAACACAATATTCCGTTACCCTACAACAGATTGTGCAAACAAAAGGAGTTACCTTAAATGGAAGGGACCTTGCAATATGAAAGATAGGCTGCACACAAACTTCAAATTAACCAAAGTGATGTTTTACTTAAAGAAGAAACAAAAGAACATGAGCAACAGTGACACTCTGCTTGCAGATCCCTGCAATATCAAATAACGATATTAAGGTGTCAGTGTATTGCTCGGTCAACGAGAAATGCAATGAATATAGTGAATAAATAACTCTAATTAGATAACACTTGGGTACTATAGCTGTAGTTAATTAGGATGGCCTGGCGTCCCAGGCCAAATTTCAATACAGTCTCCTGCTAACAGTGCGTGCACTTGTACGTTGGCATGCGGTGGCGCGCAAAGAACAATTTATAATCCAAAGAGGGTAATAATGAATTGTTAAAAGTTTCCTAAATAGTAAAAACGCAAAGATGGATATCAACAATCCACCCTTCCACAAGACAATCAGTACTTTCAGGCAAGTGCCCATCTCACCCAACCGGTTCAGGCCTTGTCTTTCCACGGCACACAGTTCGGTCGGTCAGCAGCCTCTGGTCCTCAGACAGGCCGCAGGGTTACTGGGATCTCGTCCGATGACTCCTGCAGAAGCTCCATCCTTCCTTCTCAAAGCCGCTCCGCCCGGGTGTATGTAGGCTTCAACTGCGGCCTACTCCCGTGGAGACACTCCTGACAGTGTGCTCCTGGGTTGATGAGGCGGTCCCGAGAGAGTGCGCCAAACATGTCCTCTCCCTTAAATTACCTCCCCCACAGCTGCTCTCTGGGGACATCATTACAGGCCAGGGCAAATGGAGTCTCTTCTCTTTCTGAACTCAATTCACCAATATTCACTGTGGTACCAGGATGAATTGTAAACAACAGGTGGCTCCAACCCAACTTGGCCACAGGAGGGAGCTGAGATCCTTCACAAGCAGCAATGGTAGTCTTTTGTATAACATCAGAAAGGGATACCCCGCTACACCTGCAAAATATTTTTTTCTTGGGTTTAGATACACTTGAATACCTCTACCCTGGCACAGAGCAGTTACGCAAGAATTTGGTAATTGTAGTGTTTTCTATAAAGGCTATATATTTATATATATATATATATATATATATATATATATATATATATGTGCATTTTCCTAATGGTGGGAGCTCATGGAGTTTTACAATGCCTCATGGGATGTGTAGTTCTGCAACAGCTGGAGGGCCATAGTTTGAGGATCCCTGCTTTATAATGTCAAATATTTTCCCTCTATGTCAAAAAATCTTGGACTAATAGTGTTAGGTTAGGCACATTCGACCACAGGTTCAATAGACACAGATCTCTATTGTTACTGTCATGTCGAATCTTCTATCTGTATCGAACTGTTGTTGCAATCTTTTGGATTTCGGACTCTGCGTGTTTGTTATTGTTTGTTAAAACGAAAGCGAAAATCCACGAAATTCAGACGAAAATGCATTTGGAGGAAAAATAATGCACATGTCTACTTCCTATTGGGCAGAAGAGGGGAGAAGAATTTACTGCTGGATGTTGCTGTAGTCCTGCTGTGGAGCAGAGCTGTGAGACTAAGCATCCATCACAGTACTCAGCTGGCCATGTCTCCCTCTCCAATAAAATTAATTAAAGAGAGATGTGTTAGTGGGCACTGACACAGGTCCTTGACTTCAGAGTTTACCAAGGAGCAGCCAAGGTAATGGCCAAGCTGAACTTAAAGGGTCACTAAAGGATTTTTTTTTTTTTGCTGAAATGACTGTTTACAGGGTATAGAGACATACAAGTTAACTAATTCCTTTTCAAAATGATTAAAAATAGATAAAAATCAATCATATAATGTGCCTGCAGGTTAGTTTCACTTTTAAACTGGCTTCATGTTTCTGTGAAGTAGAAATAGACACACAGAACAAAAACAAACAAATCCAGGGCAGTGTTTTGTTTTTAAAATGAATCTGATTGGTTCTGGGAAGTTTTAGACACACAGTAATGACAGCTTAGACAACTGTGAGAAAGCTCCCAGCACTGTGGTTATAAGGAAACAGACAAGCAGGAAGTATGGAGAACAGAGCAGGATTACAGCAACTTCAAAGAAAAAAAACTAACAATAAGGACATGAAACCAGTACTGCAGTAAGGTAAAGAAAGCTATTTAGCTACAAAAAAAAATCCTTTAGTGATCCTTTAATACTTTGGAATGCCATCCAAGCTGAACAGTAAAGTGCTGAGCAAATAAATGATAGCCTGGCTGAAGCGAGAGTATTGTAAAACATTTTTATTTTTTTTTCATGGTTTAACCTTAGCTTTGAATTCAGATTGTCTGCAGAAGAAATACAGTGGTGGAACTTACCACGTAAACCATTCCTGACAGAAATTTGCTGGCTGTTTCTGGTAAATTCCTTTTGAAAATACTGGTCGCCTGGCTCTTATGCTGTCTACCTGGCCAAAATACTTTGAGACACTGTCACTGAACTAAAATTATTAGATTAGAAAAGTCTGATTTATTTTTATTTGTATCTGTATGTGAGTCATTGATTTAAAAGATGTGAAACAAGAGGGGTCAGAATACCAGCAAGGTGACTAATATAATCAGAAGATGAGGTCAGCAATGGAAGCCTCTGTGCTTTTCTTCTGAAAGCTTACATGTACTTTACAATTGTAATCTCAATCCCTGGGCCATTAATCTGTGGTGATGCATCAAGAATGACTTAACCTTATAAAAAGACCTTATATTAAGGCCAATGTGATGCAGACCTATGGGAGTTGATTTACTCAAGATAAACAGACTGTTACTTTGAAAGGAAAGTTGCACTTTGCAGAGGAAAGTTCCCCAGAGTTTAGTGAATGTGGTGAAGTTTTACTTTGCAAAAAAAATTCAATCATATCTAAGGCATTTTTTTTCCACACCATTTCTTGTTGAAAGTCATTTTGGAGTATACATAGTGTGTACAGAATAAACGTACATAAAAGTACAACGGTCATAACAACAGAACTTCAAAAACAGAGATGTACTGACGGGTGGAACATAAATATGAAAAAATTATTTTGATCTTGTCCCTGGGCTTAAAGTGATATGGTGAGCAATGTAGGGAGGGGAGTTCTTTGTATGGTAGCTAACTTTTAAAGAGACCACTTAGATCGCTGGTGAGGGAATCTAGATCTGAGCGTGCCACAGGGTCTGTGGGCCAGAGGGGTAAACTTAGGATGATTCTAAAAGTAAAAAAAAAAAAGAAAAGGAAGAAAAAAAGGAAAACTGATGTAGCCACCACATCTATAGAATTGAAAACTGCAATAGGATACATTTTTGCTTTAGAGTTTAACCACTTCCCTACGGCCGTACGAGTATATACGGCCGCAGGGTGGTTCTAAATCTCCGGGCTGCCGTGTTTTCACGGCAGCCCCTTTCCTCGTTCCCAGCACGCGCTCTAGAGCGCGCAGCGGGGAACTTGTGTACTGGCCGTGTCCCTTGGACACAGCCAATCACAGATCGCCGCGAACGGCCAATCAGAGTGGCCGTTTGCGATGCGATCTGATGGGCCAATGAGAGATGATCTCATATGTAAACATATGAGATCATCTCTCATTGCCGGCTCTCACAATGACAGTGTCCTGTCATAGAGAGAGCATACCGATCTGTGTTCCTAGTACATAGGGACACAGATCGGTCACCCCCCCCTCCCCCCACAGTTAGAACACAATGCAGGAAACACATTAACCCCTTCCTCACCCCCTAGTGTTAACCCCTTCCCTGCCAGTCACATTTATACAGTAATTAGTGCATATTTATAGCACTGATTGCAGTATAAATGTGAATGGTGCCAAAAATGTGTCAAAAGTGTCCGATGTGTCCGCCATAACGTCGCAGTCGCAATAAAAATCGCAGATCGCCGCCATTACTAGTAAAAAAATAAATAATAAAAAATAACAATTCTGTCCCTTATTTTGTAGGCGCTATAACTTTTGCGCAAACCAGTCGCTTATTGCGATTTTTTTTTTTTTTAACCAAAAATATGTAGAAGAATACGTATCGCCCTAAACTGAATTTTTTTTTTAAATTGGGCTATTTTTTATAGCAACAAGTAAAAAATATTGTATTTTTTTTTCAAAATTGTCGTCCTTTTTTGTTTATAGCGCAAAAAATAAAAATCGCAGAGGTGACCAAATACCACCAAAAGAAAGCTCTACTTGTGGGAAAAAAAGGACGCCAATTTTGTTTGGGAGCCATATCGCACGACTGCGCAATTGTCAGTTAAAGCGACGCAGTGCCGCAAGCTGAAATTTCACCTGGTCAGGAAGGGGGTTTACATGCCCAGTAAGGAAGTGGTTAATACCGCTTTAAGTCCTAGTAGCCTCAGATCAGAACCACTATCCACGGGGGGCTGCCATCCTGCAAACAAGGAGTGAAATGTCAACTCCTTGGTTAAAGCGGGGGTTCACTCTTAAAACTACTCTGTGTGATCCCATCCAGCATACTGGCGTCAGCGCCAGTATGCTGTTTTATTTTTTTTTATTTTTGTACTTACGGTTTAATTGATCATTTTATATTGTGCCTTCCGCGGGTGAATGGCGCGTCTATGGAGCGTCACGGCTTCCGAAAATAGCCGACTAGCACTCGGGTATTCCCGGCGCTATATGGCGGCCGCGCACAGACCTAGGAGCTGACTGCGCAGGCGCCGTATATATATATCCGAGTCCTATTCCGGCTTTTTCCGGAGGGCGTGAAGCGGCATAGCCATTGGACTTGGATATATATACGGCGCCTGCGCAGTCAGCTCCTAGGTCTGTGCGCAGGCGCCGGGAATACCCGAGTGCTAGTCGGCTATTTTTGCAAGCCGTGATGCTGAATAGACGCGCCATTCACCTGCGGTAGGCACAATATAAAATGATCAATTAAACCGTAAGTACGAAGATTAAAAAAAAAAAAAAAACAGCATACTGGCGCTGACGCCAGTATGCTGGATGGGATCACACAGAGTAGTTTTAAGGGTGAACCCCCTCTTTAAGGCCACGTACACACGATCGAACATGTCCGCAGACAGGTTTTAGCGGACATGTTCGATCGTGTGTACGGCCTATCAGACCGTTTTCCAAGTGACCAAAGTTTCAAAACATGCTTTAAAACCTGTCCGCTGGAAACCTGCCCGTCGGACAGGTTCGATGGTTAGTACACAAAATCATCGGACCAAAAACCTGCGCATGCTCAGAATCAAGTCGACGCATGCTTGGAAGCATTAAACTTCGTTTTTTCATCACGTTGTTGTGTTCTACGTCACCGCGTTCTGGTCCGAGGGGATTTTGGTCCGATGGTGTGTATGCACATCAGACCAACAGACCACTTCAGCGTGGTCTGATGAAAACGGTCTGTCGGACAAGTTTCACCGGACATGTCTGATCTCAAAAAGAGAATGGCCAAGTGAATCTTTATGACCAACATCTTTTCTTGCCCAAAGTTCTAACCTGTCTTGTGTGTGTGTGTGGATATTGCATAAATATACATATACAGTCAATATGAGTGTACACAGTGGGCCAGATTCAGAAAGACTTACGACGGCGTATCTCTAGATACGCCGTCATAAGTCCGAATGAGCCCTGTCGTATCTCGGCGCCTGATTCAAATGTTAAGTATGGACGATGGGACATCGTTGAATTGTACGTCGTTTACGCTGTTTGCGTAAGCCGATTCAGAATGAGGCTGGGTGTAAGTTACGTTCACGTCGTTTTCAATGACTATTTGCGACGTGATTTGGAGCATGCACACTGGGATACGTTCACGGCCGGCACATGCGCAGTTCGTTCGGCGTGTCATTTACGTGGGGTCAGGGTTCATTTAAATACAACACGCCCCCTACCTGCCCAATTTGCATTACGCGCGGATACGCCGGCCCATTTACGCTACGCCGCCGCAACTTACGTAGCAAGTGTTTCGTGAATACAGCACTTGCCTGCGTAGTGTAAATAGGATATGCTACGCCCGCACAAAGATACGCTCTCCATCCTGAATCTGGCCCAGTATGTTTATCTAAATTAAAACAATTCAATGGTTGGATTCACCTACCATAAACTTGCCTATGGGCATCATAACCAAGGAATACACTGTTATGAGAAAGATCATCATTTACAATATCCTCTGACAAATATATGTTGAAGACAGACAGTTTGTTTATTACGGTAATTTCAGAAATACCATGTTTTGTTAAATGTACATAGTTATTATAGCTTTCAATTTATTAAAAACTTTTGAAACTGCTCCAATTGATTTTTTTTTTAGACTCAGCATGCATTAGTTTGGACCTGGAGAAGTATTGGCTGATTAATTGCAAGCTGTGATCCCTTATAACTAACAACAATTTTACTCAATTTTAAAGCCTTCCACTGAGCTTTGGAAGCCTTGTGGGTCTTATCATTTGTACTATTTATGTTCTGCTACTGAGAAAGTTTTCTTAATAACAATAATCTCATAATGTAATCCTGAGGGAAATACAGTTGGTTAACATGTTATTGCATGTTTATTAAATTATTCTGTTTTGCTGCATGGCACATATTTAATGCAGTGTCGTTGTTGATAACAGGACCCACTCACAAAATGAAATGTAACATTTTAGAGATATAATTAACATGTCCCCATAGATATTGTAGGCCTCTCCAGATCTGACAGAGTAAAAGAAACACTTCAAATTAATTGCCAGTTAAAATTACAGTATTGTGAATTGCTGCTTCATATTTTTCTATTCTACTTATATAATTACATCTTGTTAAAGATAATATGCATTTATATCTGCCATGCTTCCCATTGTTAGCAATTGTGTATTGATTTTCAGCCACAAAACAACTGCAGCCAACCCCTGTGCAGAAGAAAAGATTTTAGGGTTTATTTTCCCAATAATTTTAAAGAGAAACATCTGTTACATAGAATTACAGTGGAACCTTGATTTATGAGTATCTTGGTTAACAAGCGTTTTGAAAGACGAGCAACTATAAAAAAAAAAAAAAAATCTAACTCAGTTTGCAAGTGTTCAAGCTAATGGGGTGTTCAGCAAATACTCTGAAACACTTGGAAATACTCAGTTCCCGAGTGTTTCCGAGTCTTTAACCACTTAACCCCGGACCATATTGCTGCCCAATGACCAGAGCACTTTTTGTGATTCGGCACTGCGTTGCTTTAACTGACAATTGCGCGATCGTATGACGTGGCTCCCAAACAAAATTGGCGTCCTTTTTTTCCCACAAATAGAGCTTTCTTTTGGTGGTATTTGATCATCTCTGCGGTTTTTATTTTTTGCGCTATAAACAAAAATAGAGCGATTATTTTGAAAAAAATGCAATATTTTTTACATTTTGCTATAATAAATATCCACAAAAAATATATAAAATGTTTTTTTTTTCCTCAGTTTAGGCCGATACGTATTCTTCTACATATTTTTCACAAAAAAAATATTGCAGTTAGCGTTTGATTGGCTTGCGCAAAAGTTATAGCGTTTACAAAATAGGGGGTAGTTTTCTGGCATTTTTATTAATATTTTTTTTTACTAGTAATGGCGGCGATCAGCATTTTTTTTCAGTACTGCGACATTATGGCGGACACTTCGAACACTTTTGACACATTTTTGGGACCATTGGCATTTTTGTAGCGATCAGTGCTATAAAAATGCATTGGATTACGATGAAAATGCCATTGGCAGTGAAGGGGTTAACACTAGGGGGCGGGGAAGGGGTTAAGTATGCTCATGGGTGTGATAGGTGAAACTCCTGCGCTGAAATGGGTGAAAAGGGATTGGACCGTGGGAAAGGGGCCGTGGGAAAGGGGCACGGGAGGTATACTGCAGCAAACAAAGAATAGGTCTATCCAAATGGACAATAAAAGGTATACAAGTGATATTGTTTGCGCTGTGGTGGTGATGCCTAAAGGGTGATGGGAAAGGGGAAGTGAAGTGGTAAACAGTAAATAACAGTGACCGTGTCATCTATAAAGATGCGTGGTGGACATAATAGAATGCATGGTCAAACTCAGTCCTGCAGACAAAACCAAATAAAAGAAGAGAGTCCAACTTAATCATGCAACTCGGTGCAGCAAGTGAAATCTGGTGTGAAGTCAAAAGGAGATGTTCCAGCAGCCAAATGAGTGAAGGTGCAATGGAGGATTCCAAAACGTGCAGCCCACACCTCTAGTGATCCTATCAGCTTACCTCAAGGCTATCTGATATAGCCAGAAAGATAGGGCATCAAACTCTTGATGAATGGAAGCCTCAAATCCGATGGTGCATGGAAGGGGAAAGTACAAAAAAACAAACATAGAGTAGTCCTGTCACCACTGGAGGGATTCCTGCTAGCAATCAAAAGATGTGCACTTACACAGAGTGGTGAAAGGGGGTGCCTATCTCCACGAGCAGCGAGCTCGTCAGGTGCTGCTCTGCTGCCGCTGTTTGGCTAGATGTTGATCCGCCGATACTCAAACGATGGTGTTTGAAACAAAAATAGGAGGGCACATCGCATAATACCGCAAAATAAAGATTTAATAAACAAAGCACAAAATAAAAACTCACATAATGTCAGCTGAGGCGGTCATACATCCACGAGCAGCGAGCTCGTCTACCGTCCGCCAGGTGTAAAGGGTCCAGTGCTCCAATCCCGACGCGTATTCGTCACACCACGTGACTTCATCAGGTGTGGGCTGCACGTTTTGGAATCCTCCATTGCACCTTCACTCATTTGGCTGCTGGAACATCTCCTTTTGACTTCACACCAGATTTCACTTGCTGCACCGAGTTGCATGATTAAGTTGGACTCTCTTCTTTTATTTGGTTTTGTCTGCAGGACTGAGTTTGACCATGCATTCTATTATGTCCACCACGCATCTTTATAGATGACACGGTCACTGTTATTTACTGTTACTTTGTTCACATTGTGTTTTATAGAATCTTTTCTATATATTTATACATTTTTGTCACTTATTGTATTCACCTAGTTTACCACTTCACTTCCCCTTTCCCATCACCCTTTAGGCATCACCACCACAGCGCAAACAATATCACTTGTTGTATGCTCATGGGTGTGTTCTAACTGTAGGGGGGTGGACTCACTAGGGGAAATTACTGATCTTCCGTTCATACATTGTATGAACAGAAGATCAGCATTTCTCTCCCTGACAGGAGGGGGAGCTTTGTGTTTACACACATAGCTCCCGGTCCTCGCTCTGTACCGAGCAATCGCTAGCGCCCGGCGGCGATCGTGCCTGCCGGGCATGCGCTCGGGACTTGGGGGCGAGTGCGCTGGCTGCCGGCGGCGCGCACGCGCCCCCTAGTGGTCGCGAAAGTAGCCAACGTAGAGCTAAGGGCTCTCACCCAGGAGAGCCGACCTGCTGCAGTAAAATGGCGGCTGCAGTTAAGAATCTTTCCGAGGGTTTCCGGGATCAGCCGAGCTGTCCCCGAGTATTTCTGAGGCTGTTCACTTCACTGGGTATATTTGAGTGTTTACATCCACTTCAATAATACATAAAGAGCTGTATTAGTTTGTGTCTTTTATATCCACCTAGCATTTAGCTTTAAAAGACTATACGATTCTATCTGCCATTATCTGTGAAGTTCTATAAAAGGCCAGTTGCTAAGGGCAAAATTGATTACAGGTGGCCATAAATTAGCAAATTATGAGATGACATACCAGTTCATGAAAAATAAAACCTTGGTACTGTAGCTTAAACTAATATCCATGATGATTCTACAGCATGCAATATTTTTGTATTGGAACTAAATCCTTTGATGAGAAAATGATCACTAAGATAGAATAACTAATGCCTATAAAATAACTCCTAAAGCTTAGAAAAGCTAGCTCTATATTCATAACTAGTTTCCCTGGGAAAGTTTCTGTTCCAGAATGAGTCAGGTACTGTATAAAGTCGTCTAACCTCTTTAAGGAAGAAAGCAACACAAATTATTTTCACATGAATAGAATTTATCAATAAATGATTTTAACACATTGTTGTCTAAATATGTAATTAACAGTGAGTAAACAAGTTGCCAAGAGCAGCTTATAAACAGGTAAAGCTGTCAGAAATGATATTTACTAGTAAAAAACAGATGTTTATATAAGTTCCTAGATAATCCTGACCTTGCTAAGCACCTCCATTGGGACATGACCACAGTGTTACGGCTTAAGTCCAGGAATGCTGTAGCAGTCAGTAACAATGATCCTTCAGTATAGCTTTGCATGATTGTTACAAATGTTACATATTTTTTCAGTTTGAACCTACATATGGTGCTTAGTGTCATGCTGTGGGGAATCGTGCACAGTACAGGGGACACTCTGGTGCTGTTTGGTCAATGCACGTTCATATATGGTACAAGTACCGTGTTTATCGCCCTATAGCGCGCACCGGCGTATAGCGCGCACCCCCACCTAGAAGGGAACCCTAAGGGAAAAAAAGAAATACTGGCAGTTTACAGTTAGTTACTTATAGTTGCCCGGCGTCCATCGGCGGCCTTGTCTGGTCCGGCGTCTGTCTGCAGCCTTCCTGGTGTCCTCCCCGATCCCGCGCTGTGTTTGAACGCTGCCGCCGACATATACCGAGCGCATTATAAGGAAAGAAAAATGGACAGCCGCACTCCAATGGATGAAAAGACTTAAAAATAGTGCCTGTTTATTCCAGTCAAAAAACTAAAACAGCAAAAACAGCAAACAGTGGGGTAACAAAAGCTGACCTGTTTCACATCGACAACCGATGCTTAGTCATAGCTAAACATAATGATAAAAGAAATCTCATTTATAGAAAGAAAAAAGTCCCAGAAACCATCTGATGATTCATTAATCAGTCTCCTGGTGGGGCCTGGCTAATGCCGGTAATCGTGCACACCTGTTGAAAGAATGCAACAAGGAAAAAACACAGTCCATCATAACTAGATGGGAACATAATATATACATCGGCCGATTAAAATTGGTCACACCAGTCTAATAGCAGCAAACCTAGTTTCAACCCCTAGGAAAATATATACAGTGGATGTATGTTGAGAACATATGTGTTACAATGTAAAGAAACCTTATTTTTATCCCAATGGAAGTATGACATTACATATTCTACAACACTGATAAACAAGTGTAGATGTGTGTGGGATGAGAAGATATAAAAATAAAAACCCAGCCAAAGCGTGTGAATCATGTTACGCCGGACGTGTAAATAATTATTAAAATGTATAACCCATAGAAAATTGTGTTTCAGCGTGTGGTGTGCTGCAAGAGGGAAAGAGGGGGAAAAGGAGAGGATTGGTAGTTGCTGGTTGGACCGATGTAAATGTGTAGCGTTTCACATCATATGAGATGGAAACAATATTGAAAGATCAAGTGACCAAAGTATATACGTTAGGTGTCCTCAAAACAGCAGAAAAGCATGAAAGCACGAAATGGGGTAAAAGTTACTAGGATAAAAATAAATGTGTATTACCCTTGCCCCGTAAGGAGATTAAATGTCGTCAGTGTTTAATCCAAATCCCTAACGACCCATAGAAAATGGTGTTTTAGCGTGTGGCGTGCTGCAAGAGGGGAAGAGGGGGGAAAAGGAGAGGACTGGTAGTTGCTGGTTGAACCAATGTGAATGTGTAGCGTTCCACATCATATGAGATGGAGACAATATTGAAAGGTCAAGTGACCAAAGTATATACGTTAGGTGTCCTCAAAACAGCAGAAAAGCACAAAAGCACAAAATAGGGTAAAATTTACTGAGTTAAAAAGAAATGTGTACTACCCTTTCCCCGTAAGGAGATTAAATGTCTTCAGTGTTTAGTCCAAATCCCTAACCGCCATAGTATAGAAGGGACATATACATAGGTGAAGTGAATGGTGATAGAAATAAATGTGACAACAAGATGTGTGAATGTACCATTTAAATAAACGGGATGGAATAATAGGGACCGTGTACAATAGGCACAGAGCATACAAGATATGAAGTGAAGGAAAAGTAAGATCAAACAATAAGAATAAAAAATTCTGGTTATTGTTACTATTATATAGAAAGGACCTTGTTACCAGTGTACTGCTGTACAAAGGAATGATTATTTTCGCCCTGTATATTTGACGGGTGCATAGTTAATGTAGGAAACCTCCCTGTAGCTGATTACACTGGATTTATCATATAATCTGAGATAGAGGTGTCCCTTAATAAAGGGAAAAACACTTCTACCATAATCAACTGTAGAACAGGTCCAACCTATAAAAGTTGTTTGAAACATTAAAATCTTGTTTTTAGAGATATTTTTTCAATATGTTAAAAATAGAACCCATGGGTAAAAAAGAAGAAACAAAAAAGTTTTATAATGGCTCATACTGCATAATAAAGGAGACCTCAAGCTCAGTGCATGGATCACGCCCGAAAAGTGAAATACTATCCATACATGATGTACGCACAGAACCCTGGACATGGAGGGGACATATACACGTGTATACGTGTGTCCGCATGTAAAAAGGACACCAGCTACAAAAATAGACCAATCCATGAGGCTCGCGGGATATCTGAAGTGGAGAGCGAACATATAGATTAATGTAACAAACCCATTAACATGGGTAGAGGGCCTGCCTGTATGGATTTGAATCATTAGAGAAAACCACCATAAATGACAAATCAAATCTGGCCATTAGTCATAAAAGTGGGATACATCCCACTCAAAGTTCATTCCATGTGGGATCCTAGTGTGGAGCGAGAAGATCCAAAATACCTCTCTCTTACAGAGGATTCTGAACCTATCTCCTCCCCTAATGGGGGTAGTTATTTTCTCAACACCCTGTATTGTGAGGCTGGATAGGTCCTTAAAGTGTACATTATTCCAATGGTTGGCGACGTTAGTGTTATGATCTTTCTCGATATCGTACAGGTGATCGGACAAACGATCCTTTAGTCTACGAATGGTTCGTCCTACGTACTGGAGGTGACATATGTCACAACTGATAACATAAATGAGGTACTTGGTGTTACAATTAATAAAATGCTTAATCTCAAAGCTTTTATCGCAGGAATGTGAGTGAACCTGTTGGCCAGTTTTAATGTGTCTGCAGTACCTGCAATCCTTGGTGCCACATTTATATGTGCCCTGAAACTGTAACCAATTCACGTTCGTGCGTTTGCTCTGATATAGACTAGGTGACAGTCTGCCTCCCAGTGTAGGTGCCCGCCGGGACACTGTTTTGACACCTTTATGTAGAATTTGTTGATAAATCTCATTGTTATATAGAATGGGTAAGAATTTATCAATTGTATGCTTAATTTTGTCAAACTCCAAACTATAGGGGGTAGAAAAAACCGGAGTGTCCCTAAAAAAGGTGTCCAAGGGTTTGCGTGCAGAGGTGCCTACGGCACCTAATAGCTCAGTCCTTGGAACACCGCTAGCCTTGGAGAGAGCTTTTTTAATGGTTTTAATAGGATAGCCTCTATCCAAAAATCTATGGGACATTTCACCAGCCTCTCTAGAAAAATCATCAGGCGAGCTGCAAAGACGTTTTAACCTCAAAAATTGTCCGTACGGTACACCCCGGATGGTATGATTAGGGTGTGCGGAATCCGCCCTGAGGAGGGCATTGCCCGCTGTCTCTTTCCTATAGATACTGGTTGTGATGCAACCATGCTTAGCCGTTAATTTGACATCCAGATAATCAATCTCCACCCTCTGTAAATTCCCTGTAAACTTAAGGTTAAGATCATTATCATTAAGATAAAGGAGCCATGAGTCTAGGCTAATGTCATCACTAGAAACAATAAACAGCAGGTCATCAATGAACCGACAATAAAATATACCGAGCGCAGTACACTCGGGCACGCTCGGCCATGCTCAGCTCCTCTCGCATAAAGGCTAGGAGGCAGCACAGGTCGTGACCATGAGGGGAGCCGAGCCTGGCCGAGTGTACCTGAGTGTACTGCACTTGGTATATGTTGGCGGCAGCGTTCAAACACATCGCGGGATTTTCCTCTGATTTGAAGGGGAAAAAGTGCGCAGTATACGCCGATAAATACGGTAGTTAAAAATACTGTATATAAATATTGGCTGGGAGACATGGGAGGAGAAAATCAAGGGCAACTTAAAAGAAAGAAGCTGATCACAAGAACGAAAATATCTCTATTATAGCTACTAGCTGGGTGGAGCCTAATGCCCTGTACAAGCGGAATTCCTGTTGGAAAAAAGTTGGGTGGTTTTTCCGATGGAATTCCACTCAAGCCTTCCTTGCATTCACACGGTCACACAAAAGTTCGGTGAACTTTTGACTGCCAAGAACGCAGTGACGTAAACGACTTCGATGAGCCGAGAAAATTAAGTTCTATACTTTTGAGCATGCCTCGATTTGTTTCCGAGCATGCGTCGGAATTTTTCAAGTCGAAATTTGTACACACGTTAGGAAATTCCGATTGGATTTTTTCCTGACAGGAAAATAGAGAACCTGCTCTCTATCTTTTTCCAGCAGTTTTTCCATCTGATGGAGCATACACACGGTCGGGAAAGCTCTCATGTGACTTTTTCCAATGGGAAAACTGATGTAAGGCTGGCCATACATGTTAAGTTTTCAGTATGGCCAGCCTAATACAAAAAGCAATAGTAAACTGAGGGTTTAATACTACATACTGTAGATTGCATGCAGACTGGGTGTCAGCTATCAATAAATAGTAATCTGCAAAATAAATAAACAGTTATCTGGATGATTTTTTTGTTAATTCTGCAAGGGAGGACTGGGTTATTGAATATTATATTTTGATTTTAGAATATGCATGTGAAATATGTGATGGACTGTTCATTCCTGTGCCAGTGCACCTTCCTCTATTTATAGATGTAGTTTTATTCATATTTAGTGGCAGACGTACTGTAAATGCTCATGACATATTCATGTTGTATAGGAAGCTCATTTAATATGCCATGCCCCTCCTATTCCAGTGCAAATCTATGAACAGCTTAACCACATCTTAACCACTTCGGGACCGCCTCCTGCACATATACGTCGGCAAGATTGGCACGGCTGGGCACATGCACGTACAGGTATGTGCTGTGCTAGTACCCAGCCGTGACTCGCAGACTCGATCGCCGCTGGAGTGCGGCGATCGGTCCCCGGAGCTGAAGAATGGGGAGAGCCGTGTGTAAACGCGGCTTCCCCGTTCTTCACTGTGGCGGCAGCATCGATCGTGTCATCCCTCTTAAAGGGGGACACAATCGATGATGTCACACCTACAGCCACACCCCCCTACAGTTGTAAACACACTTCAGGTCACACATATCCCCATCAGCGCCCCCTGTGGTTAACTTCCAAACTGCAACTGTCATTTCCACAGTAAACAATGCATTTTAAATGCATTTTTTGCTGTGAAAATGACAATGGTCCCAAAAATGTGTCAAAATTGTCCAAAGTGTCCGCCATAATGTTGCAGTCATGAAAAAAATCTCTGATCACCGCCATTAGTAGTAAAAAAAAAAAAAATTAATAAATATGCAATAAAACTATCCCCTATTTTGTAAACACTACGAATTTTGCCAAACCAACCGATAAACGCTTATTGCGATTTTTTTTACCAAAAATAGGTAGAAGAATACATATCGGCCTAAACTGAGGAGGGATATTTTTGGGGGATATTTATTATAGCAAAAAGTAAAAAATATTGAATTTTTTTCAAAGTTGTCGCTCTATTTTTGTTCATAGCGCAAAAAATTAAAACCGCAGAGGATATCAAATACCACCAAAAGAAAGCTCTATTTGTGGGCAAAAAAATTTGTTTGTGAGGCAGGTCTCACGACCGCACAATTGTCAGGTAAAGCGACACAGTGCCGAATCGCAAAAAGGGGCAAGGTCCTTTAGCTGCATTTTGGTCCGGGTCTTAAGGATATTACGCAGAAAGGCAAGAATGTCACTGAGCAGTATCTTCATAGCTTATGGTTCTGAGGGTATAATTTCAGGTGAATATTAAAATAATATCACAAAATGATTACATGCAGAAAATACACAGTGTTATCACTTCAAAGAGCCTTGAAACAAGTATTTATGTATGCTGTACTGCAACAATTGTGATGCAGCAAGAAGACTTATCCAGCAAAATTGGTGTGCAGATAAAAGGTTTGCTGCTTGCTGAACGATAATGCCTTTAATTAAGGATAATGGATTGATTCATTCATTCTATCCATTATCAATTAACAATAATGAATTAAACTCTTTTCTTGCAACACTCAGGCATTTGGGTGATTCATTTAACACAGTGAATGCTTTTAATTACATTACAGTTGCAGATTTACTACATATTACATGGGAAATGTCACTGCTAAAAAACCAAATTGTATAGTGCAAAATGCGTTAAAAAAACGTGTGCTCTTATTGTATTTATATTATAGGTTTATGTTGGCGGTTGATTTATTCTTCTTTTAACATTTTAAAACACACTTATAGAAGCCATGACTATGGGTGATTTCCATGTCATATTCTATGTACATTTTTTTTTTTTTAAACACAGATTTAGGGTGTGGCCAAATTATCAGCATTCAAATATTTACATATTTCTAACAAACATGTAAAACAATCTGACTGACCTGTGTAGCTGCAGTCACTGTACAGTAATTAATCCTAAAGTCTACAGCAGAATCATTTTACTTTCATTAGCTCAGCTCCTCCTTTGAGCAAAGAGTCTGTAGTTGGTTAGCCCTCTAATTTATAATGTAAACACAGTGCAAGTGCACAGGAAGAGCGGAGAAAAAAGTCCAACCTGGCCAACTTCACCACATCAATTGTAAACTTTGAGGAGGAACTGTTCCATAGCTGCAACTGCATTGGTCAGTGGGGCCTTATATTAAACCTTAGTTATTGCTAATATTTGAATGCATAATTTTTCCAAAGTTAACCACTTCAGACCCACGCTATTGACAAAATACGTCAACAGCGCGGACCTGAGGCGCCAACTAGACATCTTTGGACGTGATTTGAAGTGCATTACCCGCACGCGCCACTGGGTGGCGCGCCGCGGGTAAACACTGTCCTGCCGCATCGCTGAAGAGCTGATGCATGTACCTGGCTGCCGCGATGTCCGTCAGGTACATGCGATCGGCGGGAACACAGCAGGTGACAGCAGGGACGTGGAGCTCTGTGTGTAAACACAGAGCTCCACATGCTGTCAGAGGAGAGGAGACTGATGGTGTGTCCCTTGTACACAGCATCGGTCACCTCCCCCAGTCACCCCCCTCCCCCACACAGTTAGAACACACCCAGGATACACATTTAACCCCTTCCTCACCCCCTAGTGTTAACCCCTTCCCTGCCAGTCACATTTATACAGTAATTAGTGCATTTTTATAGCACTGATCGCTGTATAAATGTGAATGGTCCCAAATTTGTGTCAAAAGTGTCCGATATGTCCGCCACAATATTGCAGTCCCAGTAAAAATCGCAGATCGCCGCCATTACTAGTAAAAATAATAATAATAAAAAAAAATCATAATTCTGTTCCCCATTTTGTAGGCGCTATAACTTTTGCGCAAACATTTTGCGTATTGCGTTTTTTTTTTTTTTACAAAAATACGTCGAAAAATACGTATCGGCCTTAACTGAAATGTTTTTATTTTTTAAATTGGGATATTTATTATAGCAACAAGTAAAAAAAATATATTTTTTAAATTGTCGCTCTTTTTTTGTTTATAGCGCAAAAAAAAACGCAGAGGTGATCAAATACCACCAAAATAAAGCTCTATTTGTGGGGAAAAAAGGACGTCAATTTTGTTTGGGAGCCACGTCGCACGACCGTGCAAATGTCAGTTAAAGCGACGCAGTGCCGGAAGCTGAAATTTCGCCTGGGCACGAAGGGGGTTTATGTGCCCAGTAAGCAAGTGGTTGTTTTGATGGTTTGTTTGATATTCCATATTTAAATGCTGGTCCACATTACAATAACCTGGGGGATATGTTTGATTTGGAGCAACCATTTGTATTACCTATTATGATAGCGTTTATAGATTTGGGTTGTGACTTTGATACACAGTGACCACTGTGATGGCCAAACAATTTTTGTGAGCCAAAATCATCCACTCAGTTGATCAACCAATTTCTTTAAGGGTCCTTTCACACTAGCGGACCGTTCGTCTGTTCATTACAAGTCCGTTTACGGACTTGTAATGAACCCCTATGGGAGCGGATCCGTTAGCGGATGATGCATCCACTAACGTCCGCTAAATCCGCATCCGTTTTTGCGGACGGAAGAATGTCCTATTTTTCTTCCGTCCGGCCAAACGGATCGGATGCAAATGGACAGACGGTCCATTTCCATCCGACTCCCCATAGGGGAGAGTGGAGGAGAGACAGGGCGGTCCCTGCACAGTGTGCGGGGACCGCCACGTCCGCCGACAGCTGAGCGGAGACCCCCCCGCTGAGCTGACGGACACGCGGACCGAAAAACGGACCGCTCCGTGTGTAAGGAGCCTAATACAATATGTAGCTACTTGAAATCCTTTAAACAAAATATATTCAGAATATTTATTAGTCTGCCAAATATTGCTATATCAAAATAACTAACATTTTTCCTTCCCAGTATCTAGCAGAAACAGCTACTAAGAACAAGCTTTCCCTGAAAAATTCTACTAAAGCTCTTTTAGCACGGCTCATACCCTCTGGCTTTAAAACTGTGTCTGCCAGATAAACCATATCTTCAATCACCGGAATAAACAGCAAACACTGGTAAAAATGTCAAATGGTACTGTCAAACCAAGTGAACAAGTCACATATTAACCTACTCTTAAAGGGGAGCATCTTTGACTGCTGGGGATTTTTCTTACTCGTACTGCTCCTCAATATAATTAATGACCATCTAGTATCAAATCTATTTTTCGTATGGTACTTTCATGTTGAAATATTTAACACTTTGCATTCTTGAAATGCCAAGGAGACAAAAGTGTTTTCATTGAAAGCTCAAGGTCCCAATTTATAACATTGTCTTAGCAAACATCTATTATAGCTGTGCTTCAAGTATCAAACTCTCTAGAGAAGCAGAGAACACATCTATTTCTGTATCATACACAAACAACAGAATAACAGTAATAGAGGCGAAAATTGACTAAATCAGATAAAGAGTCGAGAGTGAAATGTAACAAATTGACTTTAACTGAAAGCTAAATGTTTTTACATACCAATGACACTCAGCACTACAATGAGGTGATGACAATTTTTAAGCAAAACAAAAATGTATATAAAAATAGGTTTGTGAGTGTAACAGGTCTAGGAAATACCATACACGTATTCTGCTGTTGTGGAAGTATAATGTCCCATGTTGACCACATTCTGTACATGTGCTGGCTGTGAAAAAGCACACATTTTTGTCTGCTGTATTCTAGCATATCTCTCATGGACTTGATTGCTCAGTGGATGCAGTTTCAGAGAGATAAAACTTTGAGACCTGGATCACGAGTTTTAAGTGACTATGTGACAGGAGTTGGATATTTAGATATTACTGTACATTGGGCTATAAAACAAGACCTCAGTGAGCTCTGTAGCTGCAGGTACCCTGGAGCAATTCATCCTCAAAGTTCATACCACAAACACCTAAAGCATTTCCCTTGACAACTTTCAACAATTCAGCAGCTCAGATAAAATGTCAAAATCAGAAAACTTACAGGCATCATTAATTATTATTACTTTTAACAACTAGTGGCCTGCGCTATAACCGAATGATGGCCACAGCCAGGACCTGAAAATCCGGGAGGCCATCAATCCACATCCTCCCCTTTGCACAAGCAATGTGCGCGCCATGCAGGGCGTGCGATGTGATCACATAGTCACCAAGACTCAGGTGATCACAGATCCGTGTAAGGGGCTAGTCTTGGCCCCTTACCATGTGATCAGCTGTCAACCAATGAAAACTGATCACATGATGTAAACAAAGGTTCAGTAATCGGTTTTTTTCCCTCATGTTGACAGCATGAGGAGAAAAAAAAGCCGATCACCAGCTTGTATACAAGGGACATTCGTTCCGAAGAGGAAGAGGCAATTCTGCTTCATCTGTGTCCAACTGACAGTGCCACCTGTGCCACTGTCACCTGCAATTGCAACCTGCCAGTGCCCACAGTGCCACCTATCAATGCCCACAAGTACCACCTATCAATGCCCACAAGTGCCCATCAGTGGTGCCAATCAGTGCCTCATCAGTGCCACCTAGTAATGCTTCCTATAAGTGTAACCTACCAGTGCTGATCGGTGCCCATTATTGCCACCCATCAGTGCCCATCACTGCCACCCATCCGTGCCCATCACTGCCACCCATCAGTGCCCATCACTGCCACCTATCAATGCCACTTATTAGTGCCACTTCTGAGTGCCCACCAGGGCCACCTACCAATGCCCATCAGCGCCACCCATCAGTGTCACCTCTCAGTGCCCACTAGTGCCACCTTATCAGTGCCCATCAATGCAGCCCATTGGTGCCCATCAATGCAGCCCATCATCGCCCATTAGTGCAGCCTCATCAGCATACATCAATAAAGGAGAAAAATTACCTGTTTTTTTTAAATCAGTGTTTTCATTTTTTTTTAACAATCAAATAAAGGTGATCAAATACCACCAAAATAAATCTCTATTTGTGGGGAAAAACTGATAAAAATTTAATTTGGGTACAGTGTTGTATGACCATGAAATTGTCATTCAAAGTACAACAGCGGTGAAAGCTGAAAATTGGTCTGAGCAGGAGAGGGGTTAAGTGTTCGTTAAACAAGTGGTTAATATATATTTTTATTATCCCCTGAGCAGTAACATTAGATTTAGAGTTTTGTAAGAATGTTTACTGGAGGAAAATAGCAGATGAATGATCTCAAAATTCATGAAAGGTTTGCCTTCATTTTTTTTTGCTCACCTCATGATGTCATTCAGCCATGTGACCTCATAATGCTGCTGCTCAGAACGTCATGAAATAATGGATGCTAAAAGGACTATGATGTAGCTCCTTGGGGCATAATCATCACTGACACGGCTTCCTGGGAGTGAGAGAAAAAAGCTGTGGAGAGCCAGAATTATCGAACAATTCTGAAAGTGGCTTGAGACTTCTAAAAGAGGCCTAATCAGTACTTTTTTTGGCACGTCTCGCTTTTGTAGTCAAATGAAATGACAAGTTCATTTTTAGGTGATATGTAGTTGTGATGATTTTTTTCTCATCTCCTGTCTAATGTTAAAAGGTGGTAGTTTTGCTATCATCCTTAAACTGAAGCCTAAGCTTTTGTTGCCGCTAATGTGTTTTTTTTGTGTATAAAGAAAATGATACTTTAACTGCACTATGAATACAGGAAAGATGGATTCCATTTCTCCTGTGTCCTTTACAAAAACAAGTGCTAATTTACTGAAAATGTATTTAGTATTGCAATTATGTGGAGTGGAAAAAAAATTGTTTTAATCAGGGATCTCTTCATTTCTGGACTTTTTTATTTTCTAAGGCTTTACCATATGTTGCTAAAATGCATAGAAATTACAGAAAAATGTCTCCAATTAGAACAGGAACTGAGTTTCATTTTTGAATGAATGGTGATCGAAAATTCTTGTTGTTGTGCATGTAGAAATTATACAGAGCAGCGATGGGCTAAAAATCAAAATGATGTTTCCAAATTACACTTTGTTGTTATAATGCTCATCATATCTGTTTTTGTACTTGTTGTAGGTATTCGTACATTCAAATGAGTGGTATGACTTCAATCTCAATGAACAGTTTTTATATTTTCCTGACCATTCAGTAGGAAACTGCTTCACCGCATACATTACACATTAACCACTTAAGACCCGGACCTTTAGTCAGCTAAAGGACCCGGCCAGGTTTTGCGATTCGGCACTGTGTCACTTTAACAGACAATTGCGTGGTCGTGCGACGTGGTTCCCAAACAAAATTGGTGTCCTTTTTTTCCCACAAATAGAGCTTTCTTTTGGTGGTATTTGATCACCTCTGCGGTTTTTATTTTTTGTGCTATAAACAAAAATAGAGCGACAATTTAAAAAAAAATTCAATATTTTTAACTTTTTGCTATAATAAATATCCCCCGAAAATATATATATATTTTTTTTTCCTCAGTTTAGGCCGATACGTATTCTTCTACCTATTTTTGGTAAAAAAAATTGTAATATGCGTTTATCGGTTAGTTTGCTCAAAATTTATAGCGTTTACAAAATAGGGGATAGTTTTATTGCATTTTTATAAAAAAAAGTTTTACTACAAATGGCGGCGATCAGCGATTTTTTTCATGACTGCGACATTATGGCGGACACTTTGGACAATTTTGACACATTTTTGGGACAATTGTCATTTTCACAGCAAAAAATGCATTGTTTATTGTGAAAAATGACATTTGCAGTTTGGGAGTTAAAAGGGGTTATGTGTGACCTAATGTGTGTTTACAACTGTAGGGGGATGTGGCTGTAGGGTGTGATGTCATCGATTGTGTACCCCTATAAAAGGGATCACGCGATCGATGACGCCGCCACAGTGAAGAACGGGGAAGCCGTTTTCACACACGGCTCTCCCCGTTCTTCAGCTCCGGGGACCGATCGCCAGACTCCAGCGGCGATTGGGTCCGCAAGTCCCGCGGTCCCAGAGCTTCGAACCTGGTACTAGCACAGGACGTGCATGTGCCCAGCCGTGCCATTCGGTCCTTAAGTGGTTAAAGGGGTTGTAAAGGTTTCTTTTTTATTTTCTAAATAGGTTTCTTTAAGCTAGTGCATTGTTGGTTCTCTTATCTTTTCCTTCGATTTTCCCTTCTAAATGTTTTTTTTTTCTTTTTTTTTTCTTTGTTTGAATTTCTCACTTCCTGTTCCTCCTCAGTAAGCTGTTCAGTAAGCTGTTCTGGCTGACTAACCACCGCTCGGATGATGGTGTGAAGTTTACTGCGGAGAAACAGGTAGTGAGAAATTCAGACAAAGAAAATAAACATTTAGAAGGGAAATCAAAGAAAAAGGTAAGTGAACCAACAATGGACTATCTTAAAGGAACCTATTTTGAAAATAAAAAACAAACCTTTAGAACCCCTTTAACTTTCTCAGATGGGCATCTTATCTTAACTGAGCCAGAAGGCCTTTCTTTCTTTCTTTCTTTCTTTCTTTCTTTCTTTCTTTCTTTCTTTCTTTCTTTCTTTCTTTCTTTCTTTCTTTCTTCTTTCTTCTTCCTTCCTCTTTTATGTTTCCTTCCATCATGTCTTTCTTCCTTCCACAATTTATTTTCCCTTTCTTGACAGCAGAGATCATTTGGAAAATAAAATGTTGTAGAAGAAGTATTAGAAAGGGAATGTTATTCACATTTTTTTCTAGCTTGACCTTACTATTGCAGATTGATTTGCACCTCTATTCATACCGTCAGGGCAAAACCCAAAAATCTATAGTGGTGCTACCTCGTAAAGGTTGACAACCAAAAATTCACAGTTTAGGATGTTAATATTTGGCTTCTGTATGCTTATTTTAGGCTCATTATTTTGTGTTAAATGTTTTACTGGCACTACTGTGGACATCTGCAGTGTGGTCTTTGATTTATTGTTTAAAGTCTATTATAAACTAATTTTAATTATAAAAGTTCCACATAAATGGTCATGGGTCTGTTTTTCATCCAACTCTTGAGGGATGAAAAATGGACATCAATGTACTGTATCTCTATGGAAAAAAAGTCATCAGTTCAGTCACGTCAAAACGGATGAAGTATTCATCAGTTTTTCATCAGGTTTTGATTAGTGCTCATCAGTTTTTGTATCTGTTTTTTATCAGTGCTCATATGTTTTTCATCCCTTTTTCATCCATTTTCATCCCTTTTTCATCCATTTTTCATCCCTTTTTCATCAGTTTTTCGTCAGTTTTTTTACATTTTTTTTTTCAATTTACATCGGATCTGTTTTTTTAACAGAAGAAAAATAGAGCTTTGATCAGTTTTAAAAAACAGATGTTGATGGTTGTGGATGTAAACTATTTACATCCGTTTTTCCATAGAGATGCATTGATGTCCTTTTTCACACACCATGTGTGAATGGAGCCCGACTCTAGTTAAAAAATGTTTTAATTTTTTTTTGTTTGTGCCCCCATTGTAGACATTTTTTCTCTCTTCTCTTCTCAGTCACAATCCAGGAAGCAAGGGAAACAGCAGATATAACGATAACATATTAATTAAGATTCTAACCCTTCTCTGCTCTGTCTAAAGCTAAAAAAGTACAAAAAATAAAAAGCATTGGCTGCAGGTGGACTTTTACAATCACAATAATAGCAGTAATAATATTAACCACTTAAGACCCGGACCAATATGCTGCCAAATGACCAAAGGTTTTTTTTGCGATTCGGCACTGTGTCACTCTAACAGACAATTACGCGGTCGTGCGACGTGGCTCCCAAACAAAATTCACGTCCTTTTCTTCCCATAAATAGAGCTTTCCTTTGGTGGTATTTGATCACCTCTGCGATTTTTATTTTTTGCGATATATACAAAAATAGAGCGACATTTTTAAAAAAAAATCAATATTTTTTACTTTTTGTTATAAGAAAAATCAATAAACTAAATTTTAGTCAAACATTTAGGCCAAAATGTATTTAGCCACATGTCTTTAGTAAAAAAAATCGCAATAAAAAAAAATTAGCTACCTAGCGGGAACAGCAACACTAATACAGCGATCAGAAAAATGATCGCTTAGTGACGCTGGCAATAGGGAGTGAAAGGCTTAACTAGGGCAGTGATCAAGGGGTTAAAACTTTATTAGGGGGGGTACAGGGCTACCCTGAACCTAACACTAACTGACTTTTACACTGCCTGTCACACTGACACTAAATACAGTAATCATGTATGATTACTGCATTCAGTGACACTGTGACAGGGGGGAGGGGGGGGGCGATCGGGGGGGTTAAATGTGTCTGTGTGTAGTGTAGTGTTGGTGCAGGACTTACTGTGTGGTGATCTGCCCTTAGCGGTGGTTGAAAAAACCGCCGAGGGAGAGATCACGTCGCTTCCTCCTTCCTGTGTTTACACAGGAGGAGGAAGTGACAGGGCGGGCGGGCGCACGCATTGGCTGAGAGCGATCCGGAGGGGGCGGACAAAAACGAATAGCCGCCCCCTCTTGTCGGATCGCTCCTGCAGCCACGCGGATCGCCGCATGTACGGGGGGGGTCCGATCCCCCCCAAGGCACCAACGTATATATATACGTTGATGTGCCTGTCGGTGCCATTCTGCCGACGTAAATGTACATGCGGCGGTCCTTAAGTGGTTAATAATATAATTAATCACTAGACCTATGAAGCATTGTATTCTCAGTATATGTACATGTTTCCATATACCGTCCATATTAATATACATATTTTTTTTTAAAGTCCATTGTTTCTGCCTTTGAATTGTTACTAAATGATTCTGACTAGTGACTCCACTTCAATACAAACCTTGAATAGTACTGATTATTAACACAATGTATTCTGTTCTTTTTTGAACAAGTCTGGTTGGTCATAAATGCGTTTTTTTACAATGTAATCACACTCATTAGTACTTGGTGAAATGGCTTTATTAACCCCTTGCTGTGCCATTTGGGAAATCATCTAACCTTTAGTCAGTAATTTCCCACAGTTATACATAAAGTAAATTACACAGCTTGATCCCTTGTAATTGAGAGAAAAACAATACGAAGTTAACAAGTCCTTGGAACTACACTTACACTGGAAGCCAAAGAGCATAAAGTATCAAATCCAGCAATTGTGTTTGTATAGAAGGACTTATGTTAATTAAAAGCCACTTATTTTTTAAACTTGGCCTCAAGACCGATGGTCTAACATTGCAACCAGTCTGAAAGTTAATTTAGCTGAACAGTTAACATGTAAAAGAACCAAAAAAATGAATCACCGTTTATATTTCAACAGGGAAGATCATAACATTTATTATTTAAGTAGGGGATAGTCAAGCACACTTATACATTTTCAGTAACAGCAAAACATGTAGATATAATGGGCATGTTCAGTATGACTGATATGCTGATATGAGTTGTCATTTTGAGAAGTTAAGCAATCATAGAAACAAGCAACACAAATGTATTATAATTTGTTGTAAAGATTGAAATAGTTATTGGAGGAGGCATGACATTTAACCTATATGGGCTCAAGCAGCTCAATACTAGGAGATTATCAACCCTTACGTGTATAACAACAAAGACATAGAAGAGAATGCTTGTTTGAGGATGGTCTCTCAGTATAAAGATTTAAATAAGTGACATATTACATATTTTTTTTATAAAATAAAGGAATTTTTATACTATATATGTCACATATTTAACCACTTTGGGGTCTGGCTACAGCACGGACCCCAAAGGGCGGGAGGACGTCAATAGACATCCTCCTGTTCTCGCGCTCCCTGCACGCCCCTGCAGGGCATGCACAGCGCTTGCTGTGATACCCGAGTCACTGAGACTCGGGTGATCACAGATCCGTTCCCGGCCCCTTACCACGTGATCAGCTGTCAGTGACTGCTGATCACGTGATGTAAACAAAAGCCGATAACCTCTCAGTGCCCACCAGTGCTGCCTTATCGGTTCCCACCAGTGATGCCTTATCATGCCCACCAGTGCAGCCCATCGGTGCCCATCAGTGCAGCCCATTGGTTCCCATCAGGGCAGCCCATCAGTGCCCATCAGTGCAGACTCATCAGTGTACATCAATGAAGAAAAATTACTTGTTTTCAAAATTGTGTAACAAAATATAAAAAAAATATATTTTTTCCCACAAATAGAGATTTCTTTTGGTGGTATTTGATCACCTCTGTGGTTTTTATTTTTTGTAAAAAAAAAAAAAAAAAAGACCACATTTAAAAAAAAAAATACAAAACAGTTTTATATTTGTTATAAGATTTTGCAAACAGGTAATTTTTCTCCTTCATTGATGTAATCTGATGAGGCTGCACTCATAGGCGGCTCTGATGGGCTGCACTGACGGGCACCAATGGGCTGCACTGATGGCCACCGATGGACTGCACTGATGGGCACAGGTAAGGCTGCACTGGTGGGCACTGATAGGCAGCACTGGTGGGCACTGATAGGTGGAATTGGTGGGCACTGAGAGGAGACACTGAGAGGTGGCACTGGTGATGGGCATTAATAGGTGGTACTGATTGGCACTGACAGGTGGCACTGGTGGTAATTGTAATTCGGAACCGGCCCCTTACTCGGATCCGTTAACACCCAAGTCTCAGTGACTCAGTGATCACAGTGCGCGCCGCACACTCCCTGCAGGGAGCGAGTGGAGCGCGTGCAAAGGGGAGGATGTCTATTGATATCCTCCCGGCAATTGGGGTCCAGGCTGTAGCGCATTATTTTAACTTTTTTATTATTTGGTTGTTATTATTATTTTTTATTTCCTAATTTTTTCACAATCCTTCTCCTGCTATCCATATCCCTGTGTGCTCACAGCTTCTGGCGGAAGAGGAGAGCAGTGCTGCAGGGGGAGTGGCCAGGGAAGCTGGATGAAGAGGATAGTGGACAGAAAGGGGTGTTCGGTGTGGTGGGGGGCAATGAGAGGAACCCATCCCCTGTAAGATTCTCTGTGCAGCAGCTGAAAGCAGCAAGAGGGAGGGAAGGAGAAGCTAGCTTTTAGCTGCTACAGGCTAAGCCGTATGGAAAATTGGATCCTATAATTGCACCCTCCAGCAAAACCTAATGTGACAGGTAGGCCACACAGACCCCCCGAAGCTCCACCAGTGGGCCTACCCCCGTTGAGGGCAAATGGTCTAATAATGTTCAAAGAGGGGGGCCTTGCCCTTGTCCCCTCAATTTTTGACTTACCAAGCTGCATGCCTTGATAAAAGTCTGGTATGGATTTTAGGGGAGCCGAATACTTTTGTTTTTGCTTTCTACATTGGGTTCCTCATTTACATCAAATATAAGGTTCTGGTGTGTATTTTTAAAGGAAACTCCAAACTTTCTTTGTGTTGGGTCCCCCATCAACATCTACACCACATCCTAATCTAGGAGGCTGGCTTAGAAAAAGGGAATTCCTAACTGTTTGTTTATAAATGGAAGGAAGCAGTCAGACACTGCCATTTACCAACATTTTAACCATTTTTTTTCTTTGAAAATGCAGTTTTCTACAGGTGCTCCATTTCACAAGCAAGTTCAGGGCATCTCCCAAACATGCTATGTAAATTAATTTAGCATTTTAAATTTTTTGCTTTACCCTTATGCATGTAGGTTCCCTTGTAAGGTTTACAAGGGAACAGAACAGCGTCCGGGCAAATAAGCCGTTAATTGCTTGCATTCCCTCTTCCTTTTTAAAGGTAAAAAATATCCCTAAATAGCTTCCTTTACCTCAGTGCAGTCCTCCTTCACTCACCTCATCTTTCAATTTCACTTTTAAATGTCCTTATTTCTTCTGAGAAATCCTTACTTCCTGTTCTTCTTTCTGTAACTACACACAGTAATGCAAGGCTTTCCCCCTGGTGTGGAGAAAGCCTCTTGAGGGGGTGAGCAGGAGTGCCAGGACGCTCTCTACTTTGCAGCTAGAGAAAGGAGCTGTGTGTTAGTGGGCATCCTGACACTCCTGTTCGCCCCCTCCCCCCTCAAGAGGCTTTCTCCACAGCAGGGAGAAAGTCTTGCATTACTGTGTGCAGTTACAGACAGAAGAACAGGAAGTGAGGATTTCTCAGAAGAAAAGAGGACATTTAAAAGCAAAATTCAAGGATGAGGTAAGTGAAGGAGGACTGCACTAAGGTAAAGGAAAATTTAAGGAAAAACAAATTTACCTTTACAACCCCTTTAAACTCATGGTTATTTTAGTGCCCATGGACTTATAGCAGAAGTGTTCAACAGACTAAACAAAATAATATTTGTGATAGCAGCTATTCATCTAAAATATTAACCCCTTCCCACCACTGCCACTTTAGCTTCTGCTCTGACACCTTTGTACCCCTCATGATCCCCTGGTAGCTCTCACTCCCCCCTCCCCCTGACAGCTCCCCCACCACTCTTATCCCTTCTTCTGTCCTTGATCCCCCTTCAGTACCAATCCCCTGGCACCCCCTTGCAGCGCTGCCAGCTTGAGAGGCTGGAAAATATGTCATATTTACAGACTTCTTCCTTTTCTTAATGAGCACAGTGCAGTGAGGGTGCTCCAGCCACATAAACAAATCACTCATCACACTGTACAAGTCACAATGTCTCTATGATTGAGCCCCAAGACCTCATTACCACACACCGCATTTCTGCGAGGCACAGGTGTTTATGTACACCCACAGGCACCAACCTGTATGAATCATTGACAGATTGGCAGACACTTTGGCTATATGCTTGTAATCTCACATCCTGAATGAAAACTGGGCTGCTCATAAATCTCTATATGCATGTAACTGCTCAGATGTACGATTACATCTGTTCAGCCATGATGTATGCCAACCTTTCACTAATTTGTACTAGCTGCTGCCCACTGCTATACACAAACAACTTTGCCTCTTGGACACAAATATGCTCTTTCCTAAAGTTGTATGGCCCTTTGTGGCTGCGTGAATGAAGCCCAATGCAGTGCACACAGGTCACTGGGATTGGCATTAGCACAAGGCATAGGTGGAAGCATACTTCTAGATTGTTTATTTACAGTTTTGCACACCTCTGATTCTCACCATTTTTCAAAAAGACACAGTTTGAAATATACTAATATTTGGTATTTATTAATGCAATACAATTTTAGCTTTTAGACGTAGTTGGAATGTAGCAGGAAATGTGTAAGATTTGTTTTGTTTCTGTCTGCTAATAATGACTTTAGTTTATTTTAGTGAAAATATTATTTTGATAAACATTTGCACAACCATTGTGGGTGGGATTTAAAAAATCTGTAGCACCTACTTTTTATTCTATCAGTCCTGTGTTTTTAGAATGTGCCTGGTTTTGGGGTATTTTACAAACTCTGAAAGCTGTAAATGAAAAAAAATAAAAGATTATTAGAGTAGGTTGATTATTCACAGTTTTTTGCATCTTTAATTTTTACCACTTTGCAAGAAGGCACAATTTAAAATGTGCTAATATATTTATTAACGCAATATAGTTTGATAGTTTAGATTTAGTAGAATTTTTGCAGGAATTGTGTAAGTTTTGTTGTGTTTGTGTTCAATAATAATTATTTTAGTGTATATTTAGCAACATATTTATTTAGGATAAGCATTTGTACAAAGATCAGTAAAATGTTATTTGTATTCTATCAGTCCCTTGCTTTCAGAAAATGTTTGTTTTTGGGGGGGGGGGGGTCTTTTACAAACTCTGTGGAGCACAGGGCCTGGCAACAAAAGGGATTAATCACTTTTCAAAACCAAACTGCTTTTTTTTTGGGCTTTTCTACATGTCCTTCAGGACAGTGCCCAGCCACCATTTTCCCTTTCTCATTAGCCTAGAAAAATGGCTATTACTGTCTTCTAAGATGCGGCTCCCATGGAAGTTAAACATCTGAACTTTGGTAAATTTCACTAAGTCCATATACATTTGACTCACTTAGCATTCAGGAGAAAGATCAAGACTCATCTCTTTTGATATCAAAGGAGACAGGAACAACAAGCGCCCCGAGGCGATTTAGTTCGCATGTGCTGCGCTATATAAGTTTTCATTCATTCATTCACTCATCACTGCTAACATATATGCAGGGCTGGACTGGGACAAAAATTTGGCCCTGGACTTCATCCAGACTGGCCCACTTTGACAGGTCTCTCCCATGGCAGCCGGACAACTCCCACACCTCCCCTTCTACCCAAGCCCCCTCTCCCCCTTCACTAGCCATTAGTCATTCTACTTTAGAACGGTTGATACTGGTAATCTTATAGGCAGTACCAGTGGGGAAGCTAGACATTATTTCACCCGGGACAAATAATCAGTTCGGCCCCCCCCCCCCTTATGGGACAAGATTAGGCAGAAATGAGAAACTCCCAGGCCATAGCTGTTGAGTCAACTGTCTGTCCCCTCGCCCATGCTCCTCTGTCCCCCCCATGCTCCCCTGTTCGCCCCTGCTTCTCTGTCCCCCCCAGGTGATCACTGTGGGGAGGGAGACACTGAAGCCGGCCCACTGAGCCATCGGCCCACCGGGAAACTCCCTGTAGTCCCAATGGCCAGTCCATCCCTGCATATATGTGATAATGAAATCAATCTTAAATCCTTCCTATTACTAGGCCCCACTAGGAGACTGTGCACGTCCCACTCTTAAAGCCAGCTGGAATAAGTGGGCAAATCTTGAGCATAAAGTTATATCCAAATACAAAACTTTTTTTATAGAGTTGAAATAATTAAAAGTAATTTTTTCCTGTTTACATCTGTATCCCGCTGGGAGTTGCATTCCTTTTCTAGTCAGCAGACATAGAAAGTGAGAGGCAATCTTTCAAAAAATATTGAAACTTCCTCTTAGACTGTTATCTCTATGTCCTCATTAAAAGAGTATTCTTACTTCCTGTACTGGTGACATATTGGATTACTATTCATTTTCCGCCCTGATGAATCTCTCCAGTGGAAACTGAGCAAAAAAAACTGACAATAAAAACCTGAGGTTCTAGAATTTTATACATCACCCAAAACTAGTCTACTAGTGTAGATTATAGATACATTGTAAACAACTGTATATACACAATTTAAGAAGGGTAAGCAGATATTTATTAACCATTTATTAGTGACTGAGGTGTTCTCAATTACTATTAAGTATTGTTTTCAATTGTAACCAACCTTTTTGGAATTGCTTTGTTTTTTTTTGGATTCATTTGGATTTGCTTTGGATTTGTTGAAGTTTTAGAAGCTCTGTCAAGTTTTATTGCAGCCATTGTTTCCTGTTGAAATATACAATACCTTCACCTTTCTCCTGCTGATGCTTGAAGGTAGAAATATGTGGATTCCAAATGTAACCGCAACTAGTTAAAAATTATTTCTAAATTACTAGATTAATCTGTAACATGGAACCCCCACTTAGAGGACTAGCCACCACCACCACCACCACCACACAACATTAGTACTTGCAGGATAAATACCGTATTTTTCGCTCTATAAGACGCACCTGACCATAAGGCGGCGTACAGACGATCGGACATATCCGATGAAAACGGTCCGCGGACCATTTCCATCGGATATGTCCGATCGGGAGTTTGATCCGATGGCGTGTACACACCATCGGATCAAATTCCCCGCCACCGGACGGCGCGGTGACGCGGCGGTGACGTTGACGCCGCCACGTCACCGCCACGTCACCGCACCAGGAAGTAAAACACTTCCGCGCATGCGCCGAATCCATTCGGCAGCGGCGCGGCGGCGGTGGGGGCCGACATGTCTGCTGGTAAGTGTACTAACCAGCAGACATGTCGGGCGGACAGATTCCACCGGATAGATTTCAAAGCTTGCTTTGAAATCTGTCGGGTGGAGAAATCTGTCCGCTAGCCCATACACACGAGCGGAGATGTCTGCTGAAACGGTCCATCGGACCGTTTTCAGCGGACATATCCCCTCGTGTGTACGCCGCCTAAGACGCACCTAGGTTTTAGAGGAGGAAAACAAGAAAAATAAATATTCTGAACCAAATGGTGTACTATTTTTTTATTTTATTATACTACTATTATAGGTGGGTGGTGGACACACAGCAATACCATCCCACCTATCAAATCAGCTCAGCTACACTATATCCGGTGGTGGTGGTGTTGGTGGACACAGCAACCCCCCCCCTCCCTTCTCAGATTAGCTCAGGGTAGCAGGGCAGACACAAACACCCCTTAAGCCTCTTCTATCACATTAGCTCAGGTGATGAGCAATGGATACCATACCAGCTCACACCTCACACCTCCCACCCCCTTATCAAGGGCTCACCTCAGGCAGTGGAGGACACTGCCATAATAATCCCCTCTGGCTGGCTCAGCTTTACCCAGGAAACAGCTAGAAATGAGGACTGGGGACATCGTTTACAGCAGCAGCTGTGGGGGAAGGAGCAGGAAGTCAGACAGGACTAGACCACGGCGCCGGAAGGCAGGGGGGGGGGGTGTTCAGCTGAAAAAAAAAAAAATCAGCAAAAGCTCTCACTGCCTTCAGGATGGTGTCACCTCTGGCGGGTGACACCCGACCTGGGTGCAGAGCGCACCCCCATAGCACCGCTACTGACATCCTCCATGTTTTGACACCCGGGGAAAAACGTCTCCCCCCGCTCCCTCTTGGTATGCCCCTGCTAGGATGCGCCTTACATTTCTGTCATCTCTCCTTCACAGAGAAGGAGAGAGGGATTTTGACACGGCGGCGGTGGCGACGGGGGGTCAGTGCCTGGTCAGTATTCACACTATAAGACGCAGGGACATTTCACCCCCTTTTTGGGGGGTGAAAAAATGCGTCTTATAGTGCGAAAAATACGGTAGCTTAAAGCCTGTTCTGTTTTTACATCTTAGCATAACTTCATCATCCTGCAGTCTGTTATATATATATATATATATATATATATATATATATATATATATATATATATATATATATATATACATATATATTATAGGATATCAGTATGCACAATAAACAATATATTGATTATTCTTTGACTCCTGATAGCTGAGCTACATCGGCAATGGTCAATTTTACATGTGCATTATGGATTTGACTGTTCTTGAAAGGAGCTATTTTTTTTCCTGGGTGGCACTGCATGCCCCATGCAGGCAGTTAATGATTTTCTTCAATTTAGTATTTGTTTTAAATCAAAGCAGATGAAAGAAAAGTGTTTTGCTGTTGGCAACCAGCAGTACGCTTTCTAGAGCATGTTGGAAAAAAAGCATTGGAATGGTCACGAAGAACAAAACATGTCCATGTTTCAGCAGTTATTTTTAGGATAATAATGTTAGTTTGTCCTATAGTCCCTTGAACCCCCGTCAGTCAGTAAAACTGGGATATGCACCAGGGAGTATAACTATCTACTTTTCTGTGAATAGAAAGGTTAGGAAGCATGTGGCACCAGTCTACAGAGTTGTTTATATAGTCAATATTGCACCAGTCAGAAAAAAGACTCAGAGGTGGCAGTATAGATAAGTTGCTATCAAATTATATGTGTTCTTGAACTGGCTGCAGACCTTGAGAATTTTTTTGCAAGAAAGAAAACAACTTGAAGCGCCACCAGGATAAATTAGTAATTTAATATAATATAAAATTACATTATTTTTCTAATGACATAAAACAACAATGCATTTAACCATTTAAGGACCGCCTAATGCCGATATACATCGGCAGAATGGCACGGCTGGGCACAGGCACGTACAGGTACGTCCCCTTTAAGTGCTCAGCCGTGGGTCGCGCGCACGCCTGCGACCCGGTCCGAAGCTCCATGACCGCGGGACCTGCGATTGGTCACAGGAGCAGAAGAACGGGGAGAGGTGTGTGTAAACACACCTTCCCCGTTCTTCACAGTTGCAGTGTCACTGATCTTCTGTTCACTGATATAGGGAAAGCTGATCAATGACGTCACAAGTCCAGCCCTGCCCCCTACAGTTATAAACACATATGAGGTCACACATAACCCCTACAGCGCCCCCTAGTGGTTAACTCATAAACTGTAATCAATGCATTTTTCTAGCACTTTTTGCTGTGAAAATGACAATGGTCCCAAAAATGTGTCAAAATTGTCCGATGTGTCCGCCATAATGTCGCAATCACAAAAAAAAAAACGCTGATCGCCGCCATTACTAGTAAAAAAAAAATATTATTAAAAATGCCTTAAAACTATCCCCTATTTTGTAAACACTATACATTTTGTGCAAACCAATCGTTTAACGCTCTTTGCGATTTGTTTTACCAAAAATAGGTAGAAGAATACATATCGGCCTAAACTGAGGGAAAAAAAGTTGTTTTATATCTTTTTTGGGGATATTTATTATAGCAAAAAGT
Source organism: Rana kukunoris (assembly GCA_029574335.1). Taxonomy (NCBI): domain Eukaryota; kingdom Metazoa; phylum Chordata; class Amphibia; order Anura; family Ranidae; genus Rana; species Rana kukunoris. Next base: position 480,769,086 of record CM056050.1, on the reverse strand, counting down.
AAAAAATATTGAATTTTTTTCCAAAATGTCGCTCTATTTTTGTTTATAGCACAAAAAATAAAAACGCAGAGGTGATTAAATACCACCAAAAGAAAGCTCTATTTGTGGGAAAAAAAAGGATGCCAATTTTGTTTGGAAAACACGCCGTACGACCGGGCAATCGTCAGTTAAAGCGATGCAGTGCCGAATCGCAAAAAGGGGCAAGGTCCTTTAGCTGCATAATGGTCCGGGTCTTAAGTGGTTAAGGGTTTAGAAATCTGGGCTAGTATTACATGTAGTCTAGAGTGGCTGCTACAGGGACACACTTGGTAACAAACACTTTTAATGTGTCATATGGCTAAGATCCTTTTTCCGATAGAATGCACATAACCAACAGTTAAGTGCCTGTGCTAGGTGCCAATCACAAACTATATTAATACAAGTTACAGATTTATTATTTTGCTACTTTATATATTTATCTTTTCTTTCAAGCCTTTTTATAAATGGCAGACAGGAAGTCTACTGGTAAGGGGTCTGCTACTAATGTTGCATGTCCACACTCAGTGTCAAGCGCTATCTGTCTGCATCCAATACTTGTGTATACTCAGCATACAAAATTAAACAAAGTTGACAGGTATAAGTCCACAGATACATCATGCATGCAGTACAGGAAAAGAATAAAGGTAGGATTTGTTACATAAATATAATCAGCTAAGCACAACCAATGTATAAAGTGAATTCTTTTTGAAAAATAAATACCAATATAAAGATTCAATTTACTGCCAACTAATTCCGTGCAGAAGACCGCAGCAAATCCATATTTGAGAAGATAGTGCTTGCCCCTTCTTATGTTGAAAATGAGCCAATTCCTTGGTGTATGAAACAGAAAGCCAGGTTATAAAAATGTGATGGATGATTTAGTTGACTGTATTCAGCTGTAAGCAATAAACGCTGAGCTCTGCAGAAACTACCAAAAGAAAAAAAAAATGCAAGTGATTTACTGGCAATTTAAGGCACATGAGATTTGTAATGCATGAGACCCTCAGGCCTGCTTTTTTTTTCTTTTTTTTTTTAATGGGCAATAATATGTAAGTGACGAAAACAGAACCCTTGTTTTGATCTTATGCAAAACATTAAAAGTACATTCTTTTGTAAATAGCATTTGCCTAAATTTAAATAGACTTGGGATTTATCATCACACATGAAAAATTATTTACAGTTTCCATTTTACTACAATATTATTACAAATTAAAAATGAGATTCATATTTGGGGGTTATTGTACTGACCTAATATGTTTTTTTTAACAGTCTTAGTCTCATTGATTATTAATATTAATAATGTTTTTTAGTACATGAAATTGGTTCATATTTTTTCTTATGTTTCTTATTATGAATTTAGAATAAACATTAAAACATTTATTCACATTTATTTTTATTTTTTATACACTGTAATTATACAATTTTTTGATGTGTGTCAGTTTGAGAATCAGCAAATACTTAAAGTAGAACTAGGCAAAACGTAATTTTGTTAAATAAAAATTATAATACAAAGCATAAAAAAGAGCTATATCCCCTGTCAGGTTTCTTTGCTATCCGTGTCCCATTGGGGAGATTTATTTCCCTTTTTGTCCTATAGCCAAAAAAGGAAGTGTGAGGAGATCCCTTTTAAAGTAAGGAAATCCCTGGTTGTCACCAGCATCACAGTTGTCCTCTATTACTGATCTGAGGACAGCCTATAATTGGGGATTTGTTTTCAATTTTATTGCTAGTCTTATTGGTGAATAGGACAGACAGGGAGGGTGAATCTTCCTAATGAGGGCACAGACAGCAACTCAGAATGGTGTTCTAATTTTTCTCCATTCTTTCCAAAACTAAAACAAAGTTTTTAGTTATACTTTAAAATTCACTTCCAGAATTAGGTGTACATCTACAGAAGTATCTGCACTTAACCTTCTGGGTTTTGGTTTATTTTTATTTTTTTGCTAAAAATATAAGCCAGTGCAGTATGTGTACATTTTACTGATGCAAGCATGGCAAATTAAGCATGGTTGTAAGAATTAAAGAGTGCAGGTTCCCTACCATATTTGAAGCAGCCTGCATGCTTTAAATATTGTTGCTTCAAAAGGAGTAGCTCTTCTGGATTCGAGATTCCCTGGATTCATGCTTTCCCTCGACGCAGAGAAGGCCTTCGACAGAATTGCTTGGGACTACATGCAGGCAGCTTTGGGGTCTTATGGCCTCCAGGCTCGTATGTTGCAATTTATTAACCTTCTATACTCGTCCCCGACGGCGAAGATAAAAATTAACGGGCATCTGTCGGAGGCTTTCTCTGTGTCGAATGGAACACGCCAGGGATGCCCACTTTCACCAATAATTTTTATTTTGTTATTAGAACCCCTCCTCTGTAGAATACGCGCCAACCATGATATAGTAGGCGTCACTATAGAGAACAAACAATACAAGGTGGCAGCTTTTGCGGATGACGTGCTACTGTTTCTGACGAATCCCATAATTACTCTCCCCAATCTATTGAAAGATTTTTCGATGTTTCGGGATATCTCTAATTTAAAAATTAATTTAGCAAAATCCAGGGCCCTTAATATCTCCTTACCCTCTGACGCAGTGACACTTTGTAAACAGAACTTCCCTTTTATTTGGGTTGACAAAGACTTATCTTATTTGGGTGTTAATATATCATCCGATATAACAGACTTATACAGTAGTAACTTCTTACCCTTATTAAAAACGGTTCGATCTGACTTACTAAGATGGGATAAAGGCATGTTCTCGTGGTTCGGTAGAGCGAACATACTTAAAATGAATATTCTTCCTAGATTCTTGTATCTGTTCCAGACCCTTCCCATTACTATCCCGGGTTCCCTTTTTAAATCATTTAGAAAGATTTGTTTGAGCTTTATTTGGGGTGGGAAACAACCAAGGATTAAATGGGATAAGTTAATTACACCAAAACTTTTAGGAGGAATTGGAGTCCCGGACTTGCGGAAATATTATTGGGCTAGTCACTTATCCAGGATAGTTGACTGGCATGTTCATACACGCTCCAAAGATTGGATAAGACTAGAGGAGATTTCTTGCCACTCTATCGTGCCCTTAGGACACCTACCATGGACCATTCCTAATAAAATCCCGCGCTGCGCAAAATTACATCCCGTGACGGGATCTTCCTTGAAGATTTTCAGATATTTATGCAAAACTTTGGATTTATCCTCTATTTATGGCCCTAACACCCCGATTACCCAAAGTCTTGAAATCCCTATTCCAGAACTTTGCACGATAAGATCGGACAACGCTCCCACAGTTATACTTAGGGCGGCAGACTTTTTTAAACAACATTCCCTCATCCCTTTTGAATCCTTCACATCCATTCAGCCTGGGTGTAATGTATCAGTTTCCAGCTTTAACAAAATCACTAGGTTTTTTCAAAAATTGGATTCTGTGGGAGGGTGGTGTAGGCCCAAAACGCAATTTGAAGCTATTTGTCTCAGGGATTCCCCCCAGAAACACCTGATCTCTATTATGTACACCCTTCTCAACTCCAATATTGATCCTCAAATGGATGATACTAATCTCAAATGGGAAAAGGAACTCCGGATTTCTATATCGTCCGAACAATGGACGACCATATTCAAACGTATACATAAAGGCACGTTAAATATTTTAACACAAGAAAATGGCTATAAAATTTATTCGAGATGGTATAGGACCCCCTCAATACTTCATAAATTCATTCCAGACACGTCTCCCTTGTGTTGGAGGTGTAACAGTGCACCAGGTACTCTATTACATATATGGTGGGAGTGTCCCGCAATAAATACATTCTGGAAGGAAGTCCACAGTTTAATCACACAAATTACTACTTTCGAACCAGACTTCACTCCTGAACAATACTTATTACATCTTTCTAGCCTCTCTCATTCCACCTATAATAATACCATAGTCATACACTTAATTAACGCAGCGAGGTTATGCATCCCTATCAAATGGAAACAAACAATCCCTCCGACCATTACAGATTGGTTCCGCAGGGTTGCTCACATTGCAAGCATGGAAGAATTAATACACCAATCAAGGGACTCCACTAGAATCTACCTCGACATGTGGTCCTGTTGGTTACACTTTACGAAGTCTGCAGAGTATCAACGGCAATTGAATTCCTGAAAGTTTGTTATGACTTAAAACAATTATTTTGTTAAAGAAATAGATACGTTCCTTTCCTTATGATACACTAATCCAGGCCAGGATTGGAGCTCCGGTTATTGCCTAGCTTAGTATGATAGCACATCCTTTTTTTTTTTTTTTTTTTTTTTTTCTTTTCCCTATTCTTACCTTATTCCCCTCTTGATACTTGTTTATTGTTATGACTGTCAATGCCAGTTCTTTGTTTATTTTTTAGCATTATATATATATAATTTGAATATATGTATCCTCTTTGTATAGCGTTGTACTTTAAACGCAGGAATTGTAAGATTTGATTTCATAAGATTGTATGTAACCTTATATCTTGAAAATCTAATAAACATATTTAAAAAAAAACAAAAGGAGTAGCTCAAAAAATCCACAAAGAATAATACATGGAAATGTAGGCCGCACCAATCCCTCCTTCAATACCCAATTTACCTTTAATAAATAAATACACTCACAACATACTTGGAATATAATTAGCCGAGGCACGTTTATTGGTGTAAACTGTAAATAACTTAAATCCATTCAATCAGTTTATTAATTCATAAAATTCTTACTTGTAAATAATAAATATAAACAGCTCAGTCTTCAGGACTCCCCTTTTAACTTTGAAGGGTGACAAAACCACATAAAGTGCCTTCAACAAGGGTGGGGGGAAGGGGAGCTTGTTGCTGTCATCTGACCAGCTGTGAGGAGATTCCTGTGGAGGACCCCTTTATATAGCCTTGCCCCACTTCCAGAATGTTCCCACTGGTCATGTGACCTTTTGAACCTTCCTGGTTGTATAATGATATTATCTACCTATACTCCAGTGTTACCTGACCCTATTTTCCTGCCTGACCTACTGTACATTTTTCTTAAAGTGACATGATTTTTTTTTTAATAAATAAATATTATAGCTGTCCGGGGGGGCAGCCACATGTCCATGCTGTTCGGGCCATATTGTTTAGCCCTCTCAGTCTATGAACATGTACATGAACATTTTGACCATTCAAAAGAAACCAAGTATTATTGGATTTTTGGACAAAAGCTATTCCCCAACGAAAAACAAAATAAATCAAAACAATTTTCGGGAGTAACTAAATAAATGTATTTTCCAAACTAAAACGAAAAAACAAAACTAAATATTCCAGTCTGTACATGCCTAGTGCTGAGCTTCCTCCTCATCACAAATTCATCTCATGTGTTGGGAAAACATCTCAGAACTGAGACATGCTGATAACAGAGGAATGAATCACCAGAGAGAAATGACACTGAGCTTTGGGGAGAGAAGTAAACACTACAGATATAAGTGCTTGGTTCAGATTTCATGACTGAGATTTACAACCTCTGATGATATCCACATAGGATGAAACATGTCAAGCTGGCTGATGCAAGGAATGCATCAGTCTGTGAACCGATAAAACTGAACTTCATTCCGTTTTCATCAGTTTGGACTGATCGTGTGTACACGGTCTAAAAGCCCTGTACACACGATCGGTCCAAACCAATGAAAACAGACTGAAGGTCCGTTTTATCAGTCCAAACCGATCATGTGTAGGCCCCATCAGTCAGTTATCCTTCAGTCAAAAAAAATAGAACTTGCTTTAAAATTTAACCGATGGACGGCTGACCGATAGGTCTAAACCGATCGTTAGTACGCACGACCATCGGTTAAAAATCCACTCATGTTCAGACTAAATGAGGGGACGGGAGCGCTCGTTCTTGTAAAACTCGCATTCGTTTTTGAGATGGCACATTCTACATTTTTTAAATTAGTGTCTCGTTTATTGCAGCACATTTTTTTCTTCGTCCTATTGCTAGAATAAACATGTTCTTTTGCTGATGCTATTTAGACAAGAGTTCTCCCATACTGATTTATTTTTTTTTTGCTTGTGATCTCATGTTTTTTTTTTCTTTTTGCCCAAGTTATCACACCAATGTTTTTGTTTTGTTTTTTTGGGATATATTTTTTTTGGCCAAGTTATCACACCAATGGTTTTTATTGTGATATTTTTTATTTATTTTTTGGCCAAGTTATCACATCAATGTTTTTTTTTATTTTTATAGAAATGTCTTTCTTTTTTATTTCGACAAGTTATCACATAAATGTTTTTGTTACACACCCCCACCCCCTCTCAAGGAGGTTGTGTCACATTGTATTTCTGAAATGTTTGATGGCTATTCACCAGAAAAACACACTAGACACATTTTTAACGTAAATAAAATCACCATTTATTCATAGTAACCCAAAGTAATAAAAGAAGGGCAACACTTAAGCAATTCATAAAATACATACAGACTTTTTGGACATCAAAGGCACATTCCGCCATAATCAAGAACAAAATCAACAACCTCAAGAGTCACAATGTGCTCCCCAAATCCCAGAAATCAGAAGCAGCAGCAGATGACATACATGACCCCAAGCTGTGGTACTTCAAGAACTTCAGTTTGTGGCCAAATCAGCTGGATGCCAGGGAATCACTTTCTGGTCTTCCTTCCAGCCTTCCCTGCAGCATTCCCTGCAGCGTTCCTTCCACGTCCCCATCCACAGCCCCTTGCAGGTGGTGATAATGTTGCAGAAGGAGGAGGAGGAGGAGAAGCAGCCCGGGCTGGGTCCCACAATTGTGTGGTCCTAGTCAGAAGGTCCCTTCTCCCCCACTGTATCACAGAATCGATCATGTCTCGGGCCAGGCCCCTTTGCCCCTCCCCCAAAGTTTTCAACTCGTTGGAGATATAGGAGCCGAAGCTCTCCTCTGGGTTCAGGGGGGCCCGCATGATCTCCGCTGCCTCTCTGATGACCTGCAGGGACTCCTCCTCCCGCTGCTGCATGCGCCTCCTTTTTGGAGGTGGGCGCATCTAAAGGGGAGGCACCTGTGATACAGTGCTGCTGCTGGGCCTGGGGACCTGCTGACTGCCACTGAGCCCAGCCTCCTCCTGGCTGCCACTCACCCCTTCCTCCTGGCTGACACCTTCCGGAGCTTTCGCATCCTAGCTTGTCTCTTCCTGTGTAGAAAAAAGGGACATGTTTTAGTTGTTTGCAAAATCAATCACACACATTTTAGAGCTCTTGACTGTTATATATATTTTTATTTTTAAATTGAACAGACTCTCATTCTGCAGTTGGCATCCCTGACACAATTCTTTCTGCCCACAACTTTTGTTTGTTTTTCGAAGCTTTCCTTTTTGGTTACAAAATCATCTCGTTAAACAAACAATAATTTGCAGCCAAGAAATATGTTGTAAACTACTATACCTCACTAAAGATCAGCAAGTGGGCTAAAAACATGCTAAAGTAATGAGAGCATTCATCAAGGCACCATTCATGTGTGGATATCATGCCCCTCAGCATTGATGAGATGATACACTGCTTAATTTACTCTGTCCAACAATCACAATCGTTGCCTGATCTGATACACAATAAAATAAAGATGTTTTGCAGTCTCACATATATATTTTGGAGATATCTCTGAGCAGAGGGAGAGCAAAATTGCATGGGGGGCCCCAAGATAAAAAATAGTGCAAGGGTGCAATCAACATATAAACCCCCATCCCATGACTCAAGTCTATATGCCTCTGCTGGGCCCATTTTCAGATTTACCATCGTTTTTGCTGTTCATCACCGCTCGAGCAGACTCTGCATAACAAACGTAGTCACGTCATTCTCCTTATATACCCCGCGAATGCGTGAAATGCCACCCTCTTCACCCGCCCATGACGGACCTTTTCCTCTATTCCACGCCCCTTTTAATTATTGTGAAATGACAATATGGCAGCGTCACAGGTGCGTAGTATACCCTGTCCCGACGAGGTAAGCCTGGAGGCGGGAACGTCACGATCCAGGGCCAGATGCTACAAAGCGTCAAATATGTCACTTGAAGAGATGGCGGAGTTGGTGGACATACTACGGAGGAAAGATAATGATGGAGTTCATGGCCCATACCACACCCCTAATCGGAGGAAGGGCAAAATAATGGACAACGTGGCGAGGAGACTTTATGACATATTTGGGGTCAGGAGGTTCAAGGAGCAGCTCAGAAAAGGGTGGTCGGACTTGAAATTGCGGGAGCCTGAGCAGTATAGGAAGATCAAGAAAATTATTGAGAAAAGTAGGTAATTTTCATGTTTATTTTAGAAATTGTCTTTCTAATGTGTGAACATGTTTTTCTCCATGTGCTACTTTGGCCTGGTTGTACTTTTGAACATGGCAAAATTCTGGTTAGAAGTTGGCAAAGTGTAATGTTCGTAGTAAACATTGTTCTTCCAAAACCCGATGTTTTCCGCTGATCGTGGAAAAGCACACCTGGTCATGCCTATTTGGCGTAAACCAACGTTTATATGGGATCAGGATAGAAATCTCCATTTTGCCTATGAAAATGTGTGCATCTTCAAATTTTGTCTTGTTCCAGGGTGACATCACCCCTTTACATTATTCTTCTGATTATTAAAAGGTTGAATTTTGTAAGTTCCATTGTTTGTAGATATTTTGTTTTTAGAAAAATACATGTTTTTTGGAAAACCAAAAAAATATTTTTTTTTTTACCTGGAAAATTAAAAATCACACAAGTTGTGCACATAAAAAATAAATAAAAAAAGGGATGCCTGGAAATTACCAAAAAAGCACACGTTGTGCACAGAATAAAACTCCACAAAAATACCAAAAATTATAAGTGGATTCTTCTTTCTATGCTCAATACCAGTTTGTATATTTTAAAAAGTGAATAACTACCGAGCAACTGTGGTTATTTACTAAAACAGAGAAATACATTTGGCACTAGATGTTCACTAGTTGGAGAACCAGGGAGACAGATAAAAGAAACCAAGGCAAGAATGACAAACAACTGTATAAATTCTAATGCTCAAATTATTTACTAAAGAATATTTCTTTCTTTTGGGGGCCGAATTAGAAAGAAATATGGTCTGGCATAGCAAACGCCCCCTACCCACAAAGTACTCAACATATTTGTCACATGCCTCACAAGAAGATTGGAGAGCTAAGCCAGTTCTCCCAGTGTCCAGGCCAAGAAAGGTATCTGAGGGTGTCACGATCCCTATTGTGCAAAACAGACAGCCAGGCGTGGTCGCGCCTCAGGGTGGAATTGAACCCGGGACCTCTCCATTGTTATCCCAACACCTTACCTCTGAGCCACCTATCAGTTCAGATTCAGTTGCTGTTCATTGAATCCTGGTGCTGAACCATGTGCTGTTTGCCTGATCTCCCTACTCATTTGCACTTCTATTCTGCTCCAGCTGAGGCTGATTACCCAATTAGCCAGGGTATAAAGCCCTGCCTCACTATGAGGGAGGTGTCAGTTCATTTTGTTATTGATCTCCCTGTCTGAGCTAAAGCTACCTGCATATATCTTCAGCTCCTTGACTGACCCCGGCTTTTGACCTTCTGCTTTGAACCTCGGATTGCTGCTATCTCCTGTCCTTTGACCCCGGCCTGTATCTTTGGACTTCCTCTACCGTCTCCAGCCCTTGACCCACGGCTTGTGCCCCGGACTAATCTTTGGTTCCTGTTTGTTGGACACCTGCTGGCACCTTGATAGCTGCTGATCCTTGCTATACACAAATCGCTTGCATCTGCTTGGGACTTCCAGATATCCCCTACATCATCTGTAACTACAATACTCAGCAGAACCGCAATTACCATATACTACGTACTTTATCTATAGTCTGTGTTTGTAGATTGGCAGTAATACCTTTGTCTGTATCTGAGATACTTACCTGTTTCCCCCTCAGTTAGTTGCTTATGAGGGAATAAGCATCTACAGTCTTTCAGTTGGTTGTCCATTAGAGGGTGTGATGAATTAACCCCAATCTCTCTGTTTACTCTGAGAGAGAACTGGTGGTTGTACCTGAGAGACCTCTATAGTTTAAAACCAATTGTTTTACTGTAATTGCATAGCAGGGATGTTAGAGGGTACCAATGTTGGTTAGGCATGACTGGGAGTGCCTGCGTAAAGAAAATTGTGCAAAATGCAACAGGCAAAAACAATGGTGTTCAGTTTATATTCCGCCAGGTGTATAGCTGTCTGGAACAGGTGGAACCGGCTGGCGAGTATCCGGAAGGCATTCTCGACTACCCTCCGGGCTCTAGCCAGCCGATAGTTGAAAACCCACCTCTCCGTGGGTGAGGGTTCTCTGTGAAAAATGCAGCATGAGGTGAGGTCCAAGCCCGAAAGCTTCATCCATGAGAAAAACAAACGTAAGTCCCTCCAAATTGTCTTCATCCCGTGGCAATGCCAGACCACCAGACTGTAGATGCTTGGCAAACTCCGTCAGCGCGAACACTCCCCCATCAAACAGCCGGCGGTTCTTCCCCACATCCACATACAAAAATTTGAACTGTGCCGACACCACCGCCATTAACGCGATACTATGAAAACCTTTGTAGTTGTAATAGTATGACCCCGAACGAGGTGGCGGCACTATGCGGACGTGTTTACTGTCTATTGCCCCTCCGCAGTTCGGAAAGTCCCACCGCTGGGCAAATTGGGAAGCCACAGTCTTCCATTCCTGTGGCGTGGAGGGAAACTGTGGGGACAAAAAAATAAATAAATAAGTACTTTGGCACATAAACATTGCAATCACAATACAAAAAACATCCTTGTGCAACATCAGTATAACATTTATTATTGGAGTGAGTATTTCATGGCAAAAAACATAGACCCACTTATCAGACTCATCACCCCTCTGATGGGCCATTAAACATTTTTAGGGGGTTCTAGCTGAGTTTAGGCCCAGAAAAAAAACTGGTAGCATTCTGCCTATATTGCATGAGAAAAAATACTTTTCAGGGGGCGGCAGAAATGCAATGGAGCAGACAAAAAGCAGGTTATAAAAAGACTAGGCTAGGTGTGTTTGGGCCTAGGATAGCATGCTGCACAGGTTAGTGAAGGGAAAGATGCATGTAGGCCAAAAATAGAGCAGGGAAAGCTTACAACATGCATGGGGACAAACGGGGACATTTGCAGCATATTCCAATCATGGTAATTAGGGAAAAATGAAAAAACTACAAGACATTAGCATACATTAAAGTCATAGATTGTGATGTTAAAGGAGGAAACTTACCTTAATATACTCCTCCTACATGACTTGTATGATGGTAGAACACGTCTCCGGTATGATGATCGCAAGTGCCTGGGGAGAGATGCCTGTCGAGAACTTGAGGTCCTGCAGGCTCCTCCCAGTCACCAGGTACTACGTGGCAATAAGCCTCTGCTCGGCCGTGATGGCTTGGCGCATCACAGTGTCCTGCCTCGTGATATATGGGGACAGAATATCCAAATGGAAAATGGGGTCTGTCATCCAGAGAAATTTCCTGAAGTCCTCGGGATTATTCTATTGGATTTCCCTAAGCAGAGGCATATGAGAAAATTGGTCACGCTGGCGCAACCAATTCTTGGCCCATGATCTCCTCCTCTCCCTGTTCATGGGCCAAAACCTTGAGAGAGTATGAAATGCAGAAGACATTGCATACCCAGCATGAACTCTAGCATGAGCACGCTGCTCCATCATGGCTTCAAACTGGTTGGCTGGTCAGAACGGACTTACACCAGAAAGCACCCCAAATCCAGCAATACCTGTAAAGAACGCACTGAAAAACAGATACGACAGGACAGCACTGCAAAGCAGAAACGACCTGACAGCCAGCACTGAATACGATCCCACAAGCACACATTGAACCTGAGAATACGATCTGTAAAGCACAGAGACTGAAAAGCACAAATTGGCTCGAACCAAACTTTCACTAACACGCGGGAACATGGAATTAGAAAAAGCAGTCTCAAGGGTGGCACCGAAGCCTTTGGCCTTCCCCTTTATAGTGACGTTGTACGTGGTATACGTGTCTGCGTTCTGACATGATCGGATCATTAACCGATGGTGTGTAGGTACATCAGTCAGCTTCATCGGTTAATCGATGACAACGGACCTTCAGACTGTTCTCATCGGATGGACCGATCGTGTGTACAGGGCTTTACAGGCTATTACTTTATATCTACAGAGGAGGTCTAATGCTAAAATTACTGCCCATAATCTGACAATCGCATCAATATCTCACATATGTGGGACAAACACTGTTTGCGTGTATGCCGGACCGCTTCACACGTTCACCTTTGCACGCTAACATGGGATAACAGGGGTGGCACATGCATTTTTTTTATTATTATTAATTTATTTTATTTATCTTTACACTGTTGCTTTAATAATTTTTTTGATCACTTGTAATCATCCCTGTGAGAGCAATTGGCATGTGACAGGTACTCTTTATGGAGGGACCTGAGGTCACTAAGCCCCCACATCCCTTCTTTGCAATTGAAAGCATTTAAAATCCCAAGGTCTGCGTTTTTGAATACTTTAGATTTTCTAAATATGGCACCACTTACAGCCAGGTAAACTGGAAGTGATGTCTGGTTACCACAGCAGAGACCTGATCAAAGCCGACGTGCCAGCTGGTAGCTCGGGTCTCCCGGTGGGATGGGAGAGCCTAAGAGAGCCACAGGGGGGATGCCCACCTCCCCGCTGCTTGTAATAGCAATCAAGTGGCTATTTAGACACTTTGATGGCTATTTCATGAGAGCCGATCATCAGCTCTAAACAACGGCATCATCCTGGTACAACTACCTGAAGTCAAATGACATACCAGTTACGTGATTTGGCAGGAAGTGGTGAAGTGCATTGAAACCTGCAATTCTATTTTAATTTCCACGAAAGAGATGTGTTTATTCTTATGTTAATAAATACTTGGTTCTGTTTTACTATGCTTATTATGACTAAATCAAATTTAGCACCATCCAGTTTTTCATGGGCCAAAAGGGGGTCTCTATGACTTGCTCACAGCAGCCCTCTAGCTGTTATTTTTACACTGGCAGCCATAATTTGTGTGGATGTACAAACATGATCAGTCTCAACAGGGGAGCATTTTGGCAGACAAAAACTTAGGTTATATAACATACGTGAGTCTTTATGAAATATTGAAAATTACTATTTCTAAATGTATAGTTTATACAGATGTATGAGGTAGCCTCATTTCCTTTTCTATTACTCATTCTTATTTAAAACTGATGTGTCTGCAAAAAAAAAAAAAAATGACATGAGCATGTTTCAAAAAGGTAAAACTCCAAAAGAGGCTTAAGAAGATTATCATAAATAAAAAGCTTTAAAGACTGCTGGACGAAAATCACATCTCCTTAATCGTGTTTTTCATTTGGCAAAAACGTAAAAATCCATTTTCCATGGTAGACTTCCTATATCCATTTGTAGAGCTTGGCTGCAAATACAAACCTTTGAACAGCATGGCACTGAATATTTGTGTTTTCACTATAGCTGCAATGTTTTCTGTTATTATTGCAGAGTTCAATGCTTCATTGGACACCTTCTGTATAGTACATGGCCAATGAAACAGGCAGAAATATGTGAATGGTAGTTATAAATCATCCCTAGAATCAGGCACTGTGAAGGCTATGTGAGTTAGGTTAAATAAAAGTAACAGAGCACCTTGCCACTGTAGGTTATATTTGATCTTTCATGCACTTTATTTAATGCAGTGACCTCCTAGGGCATTCATAAATTGCTCTTGAATTACTGTCTGGGACATCTTTTGTGGCACTCCTCAGCTAACAATCAGTTATGCAGCAGATTTACTGTGAGTCCAAGGCAGTATTTCCTATAACTGATTATGGATAGTAGCAATTATTTTATTGAATGCTTTTTGCTTTTGGCCTGTCTACGCGCACCTAATACCTGTGTTTTTTTTTTTTTTCTTTTTGGTATACTGATTTCAATGAATACATCATTTTAGTAAACATCTACAATATATATATATATATATATATATATATATATATATATATATATATATATATATATATATATAATTATCTTTAGTCACTTCTGCCTCTCTGAATGGCTGCTGCATTTTTTTTTATAATTGGCTTATCCAATACAGTTTAAAAAAAGTCTCTGTAGCCTTTGTTATATTATTTTAGAGGCTACTGCCCTCTTCTTAGTGCCACAACAAGGAGTAAGTATGGGAAATGCCACCCAGGGTCACTTTCACCAGCGTTATCCCAAAGGTGTTGTGGACAGTGCTAAGCAAAAATAAGAATGAATTGCTTTGAGATTTTGACAGTGCTGTCAAGAACCCACATTCTCTGTTTGTATGTGACAAAACAGTACCTAACAAGATGACAACACTGCAGTGATTTCACTGCAAGAAAATCAATGTTGTCACACTGGCACTGGAAGGATTAACATGTATTTTAAATACAGTATGTAAAAAAGGATAACTGCATTAACACGATACAGGTTGCTTTCTGATATTATGATTAGAGATGGGCAAACTGTTCGGGGCGAGTATCAGTTCATCCCCATTTTTGGGGGTGCTCAGCAGGATGTTCGTCCGGTGAGCACACAGTAAATAGCTTCTGGTTTTTAAGAAGTGGGCTGAGAAGCTGGCCCCCGCATCCTTAACAACGGATCAGTCATCAGCTGTCGGTGGGCTTTTCCGCTGACAGCTGAATGAAAAAAGAAAACATAGGCCCAGATTCATAAAGCAATTACGCCTGTCTAACTGGTGTTAGACAGGAGTAATTTCAAATTTCGCGCGCCGTATCACTAGTTTGAATCCTCAAACCATGATACGGCGGCTTCGGGCTTCGATCCGAGAGGCTTACGTCTTCGTAAGCCTTCGGATCTACGCTGCGATATTTTTGCGGCCGCTGGGAGGAGTTTGCGTCGTTTTGATGCGTCGGGATATGCAAATGTGTTTTTATGGCGAACCACGAAGATACGAGCGGTCTTCGCAATCGCTTACGTCTGTTTTTTCTTACGTACTGTTAGACCAGCTTTTTGCTGGTCTAACGGTGCGTAGCCCATGTTAAGTATGGCCGTCGTTCCCGCGTCGAATTTATTTTTTATTTTTATTTTTTTACGTAACTCGTTCGGGAATAGAAATGTCCGTAAACGACACTACTCAAACAACGAATGACGTAACGACGTGATTTCGCGCAATGCACGGCGGGAAATTTGCGAACGGAGCATGCGCAGTTCGATCGCCGCGGGAAAGCGCCTATTTTAAATCCTTCACACCCCCTACTCGCGTAGATGGATTGCGACGGGAGAAATACACTACGCCGCCGTCGTTTACTGGACAAAATCTACCTGGATTCCACGTAGAGCCAGGTAAAAAACGGCGGCGTAGTGTATTTCTGATACGCTACGAGAATCTAATTCTCTATGAATCTGGGCCATAGTTTGCAATATAATTTTTTTTTTAAACAGCACCCCCCCCCCCCAAATCATATGAGGCTCTTTGGGTCTGGTATGGATTTTAAGGAGAACCCCATGGCAAAATAAAAAAAATGGCGTGGGGTCCCCCCCAAAATCCATACCAGACCCTTATCCATGCCGGCCAGGAAAGGGAGTACGAGCAAGCACATGCCTCCTGAACCATACCAGGCCACATGCCCTCAACATGGGGGGTGCTTTGGGGCGGGGGGCTCTATTGATGACTTACAGGTAAAAATCCTGGGATTTCTTCCACTAATTTATTTGTATTCCAACTGTCATGCAACATGCTGATTGGTCACAGTGGACACATGGTACAGGCAGCGAGCCAGTACAATGATCCAATGGACACAGCCGGTGACAAATCACACTGCCAAATGGGCCTGTGGCCGCATGAGTGCCACCTGCTGGGAGCATGTCATGACATCCACTCTGAAGAATGAATGTCAGAGTGGATGTCAAATTTTTGCAGGTACCCACATTAAATAGTTATATATGTTATTCTGGTATTCACATTACTGGTAGTATTTTTGTTAAAGGGGTTGTAAAGGTAAAAAAAAAATCCCTAAATAGCTTCCTTTACTTTAGTGTAGTCCTCCTTCACTTACCTCATCCTTCGATTTTGCTTTTAAATGTTCTTATTTCTTCTGAGAAATCCTCACTTCCTGTTCTTCTGTCTGTAACTACACACCGTAATGCAAGGCTTTCTCCCTGGTGTGGAGGGGGGGGGGGGCATGCAGGAGTGTCAGGACACTCTCTACTTTGCAGATAGAGAAAGGAGCTGCGTGTTAGTGGGCATCCTGACACTCCTGCTCGCCCCTCCCCCCCTCAAGAGGCTTTCTCCACACCAGAGAGAAAGCCTCGCATTACGGTGTGTAGTTACAGACAGAAGAACAGGAAGTGAGGATTTCTCAGAAGAAAAAAGGACATTTAAAAGCAAAATCGACGGATGAGGTACGTAAAGGAGGACTGCACTAAGGTAAAGGAAGCTATTTAGGGGAAATTTTTTTTACCTTTGCAACCCTTTTAAGCACTATATACTAAGAAGTAATACACTTTGTTAGCAAGCAAGTAAACTGGTTTGGTGTTACAGAAAAGACTTAGTTGAAGCAGTCAGCAACAGGGTTATCCACAGCAGATTGAGCATGCATTAGTAGATCTCAGCCGCATTGCCAAACAATCAAAACATACAGCTAAAGCAAGCCAGCAGGCCATTTGGTCAGAAAAACTGTTCAACACAGTCTTAGCATATATTATGCAGTGAAAGCAAATTGAGTCATTCCAAATTGTAGTGAAAGGTCAGCTGCAGCATGCACTAAAGCAGTGGTCTCCAAACTGCGGCCGAGGGCCGGATGTGGCCCTTTGCTTGCCTTTATCCGGCCCTTGGGGCACTATCCCTCCCACTGATACAAGACACTATTCTGCCTTCTGACACCAACAATGGAGCACCATTTCTCCCACTGACACAACTAATAGAGCACTATTCCTCCCTATGATACCAGCAATGGGGCACTATTCCTCCCCCTAATATCAGATGTTTACTAACAATGATGCCAGGAAAATTTCCACTCCCGCTGGCCAAAGTCCGGCCCTCCAAGAGTCTAAAGGACAATAAACCGGCCCTTTGTTTAGAATGTTTGGAGACCCCTGCACTAAAGAATACAGTAAGTCTGCTTAATCATTAATAACAGATAAGACATATTGGAGTATGACGTCCTGTCATTTAAAGCTGCTAGGGGGCGCACGCGCACCGCCGATGGCGCGTGCACCCGTCGCGTTACTGGGAACACAATGCGCGTGCCCGGCGGCCGCGATGGCCGCCGGGCACCCACGATTGCCCAGTAACTGAGCAGAACCATGGATCTCTGTGTGTAAACACAGAGATTCACGTCCTGTCAGGGAGAGGAGACCGATGCTGTGTCCCTTGTACATAGGGACACAGATCGGTCACCTCCCCCAGTCACCCCCCTCCCCCTACAGTTAGAACACTCACTAGGCTACACATTTAACCCCTTCCCCGCCCCCTAGTGGTTAACACCTTCCCTGCCAGTCACATTTATACAGTAATCAATGCATATTTATCGCTCTATAAATGTAAATGGTCCCAAAAATGTGTCAAAAGTGTCCGATGTGTCCGCTATAATGTCGCAGGCCCGTAAAAAAATCGCAGATCGCCGCCATTCCTAGTAAAAAATAAATAAAAAATAAATCATAATTATGTCCCCTATTTTGTATGCAATATAACTTTTGCGCAAACCAGTCACTATACGGTTATTGCATTTTTTTTTTTTTTTTACCAAAAATATGTAGAAGAATACGTATCGGCCTACACTGAGATAAAAACATTTTTTAAAAAAAAAATTGGGATATTTATTATAGCAAAAAGAAAAAAATATTGTGTTTTTTTTTTTTTCAAAATGTATGCACTTTTTTTGTTTATAGCCCAAAAAATAAAAACCGCACAGGCGATTAAAAAAACCACCAAAAGAAAGCTCTATTTGTGGGAAATAAAGGATGTCAATTTTGTTTGGGAGCCACGTCGCACGACCGCGCAATTGTCAGTTAAAGCGATGCAGTGTCGGAAGCTAAAATTTCGTTAGGGCAGGAAGGGGGTGTATGTGCACAGTAGGCAAGTGGTTAGGACTAAATGGACAAAGATTAGACCATTGGGGGAAAATAATATAATTCCAACTGTGCCGTATGTTCATCGATACATCAGGTTTTAAATTATGTGTTCTTTGCTTGTACAATAAAGGTTTTGATACAAAAAAATGCAGAATTGACATCTCAGGTTGGCTATTTCAAGAAAAAGAGTTAAATTGATAGTGTATTGTAAGTAAGAGTAAATCCAACTATGAGTGATTAGTGCCATGACAAATCAGTACCCCTTACATGTGCGATTTGTTTCATTACAAATTGAAATTCGAACAAAATTTTAGTTATTCAGAGATTGGGAGGTATCCAAATCTCCTAATCACAATAGTACAGAATATCAACAAATCCAACATAAACTATAATGAAAAAACTAAATTAATTTGTTTCATTTGGATTCAAAATAACATAACGACAAGGAATCATTCAAATTGATTCGGATCCATTAAGTGCTTATGTTGCATTAACATTTTTTATTATTATAAAAAATGCACTACATATGAAATGAAAACATATTGCAATAAAAATTGGTAAAAGAGTGAAATAAGATGATTCCTACTTTAGTGTTTATGTTGGATGGCAGTGGATCCTGTAGAATCTTCAGATCCATGAATCCAGAATTAATTTTGTTCCTTTCGCTATGTTATGATTTGGTGATTCTGATGGATCCACCTCCATCCAACCCAAACAGAGTGCATTATCAATCTCCCAAAATAACAAATGGACACATTAAAACAAATATAGCCAATCTTCTGAACTAGCTTCAGAAATACAATTTGATTCGGAATAAGGAGTAAACTAAACGATTCCGATAATACAAAATGGATTCCAAAAACAAATCATTCTAACATAATGGATATGACAAAATGAAATGATTAACTTAAAGGGGTTGTAAAGGTAAAAAAAATATCAAACATGTCAATATTTGCCTACTCTGTGCAATGGAATCGCACAGAGCC
Organism: Rana kukunoris; assembly: GCA_029574335.1. Taxonomy (NCBI): domain Eukaryota; kingdom Metazoa; phylum Chordata; class Amphibia; order Anura; family Ranidae; genus Rana; species Rana kukunoris. The sequence continues at coordinate 480,750,019 of CM056050.1, read as the reverse complement.
TCCTGGAACCTCCTTTTTTCAGGTTCCCTGCCTGCACTCATGGCCCCTTCATTCTGGCTAGTGCCACCATGGGAAGCTGCTTCCCATAGGGGCATTTGTGTGTGCTCGCACTCAAGTCCCTCTTCTGTGTCCGTTGACACAGACAGCGGGACTTGGCCCCACCCCCTCTTCCTCTTCACTGGCTTTGATTGACAGCACTGGGAGACAATGGCTCCCATTGCCCCAGCAAAGCCAGCAAGACCCTGAAGTGAGGGGAGTAAAGATCTGCAGACGTGCACAGCACTGGATCTAATGAGGTCTCAGGTAAGTAAAGGGAGGCTGAGAGGGCGATGCTGACACCTAAACATATGTTTCCTTAATGAAAAGAATGCATTAAGTTAAAAAATTGTTAGCCTTTACAACCCCTTTAACCACTTGACAACCGCCCACTGTAAATATATATCATGTTTTTAAAGATGGATATCTCGGTAACGGCAGCAGCTGCTGCCACAACCGAGATATCCATTTCTTCAGTGGGCGGTTCTGTCGATGATAACGGCGGTCTCCGCGGCAGATTCACTGCGAGACCGCCGTTATCGGTGACGGGAGAGGGGCCGCACCCTCCGCCGCTTACCAGAGCCGTTGGTAGAGGAGGAGGCGATCGGGTCCTTTGGCTGTCATTGTGGGATGTGAGTGAGGGCAAGATGGCCCCCACCCATCCCCATAGCTTTGCTGGGCGGAAGTGACGTCAAAACGTCAGTCCCGCCCAGCGTCTTAAAGAAACATTTATTTTTTGTCATTTGAAAAAAATGACAGTCTCCATTTTTTTTTTTTTTTTGCATTTAAGTCTAAATATGAGATCTGAGTTTTTTTTGACCCCAGATCTCATATTTAAGAGGACCTGTCATGCTTTTTTCTATTACAAAGGAATGTTTACATTCCTTTGTAATAGGAATAAAAGTGATCATTTTTATTTTATTTTTTATTTCAGTGTAAAAAATAATAAAATAAATAAAAATAAATAAGAAAACAACATTTTTTTTAAAGCGCCCCGTCTGACGAGCTCGCACACAAAAGCGAACGCATACGCGAGTAGCGCCCGCATATGAAAATGGTGTTCAAACCACACAAGTGAGGTATCGCCGCGATCGTTAGAGTGGGAGCAATAATTCTAGCCCTAGACCTCCTCTGTAACTCAAAAAATGCAAACTATAGAATTTTTTAAACGTCGCCTATCGAGATTTTTAAGGGTAAAAGTTTGACGCCATGCCACGAGCAGGCGCAATTTTTAAGCATGACATGTTGGGTATCATTTTACTCGGCGTAACATTATCTTTTACAATATATAAAAAAATGGGCAAAATTTATTGTTGTCTTATTTTTTAATTCAAATAAGTGCTTTTTTTCAAAAAAACTGCGCTTGTAAGACCGCTGCGCAAATACGGTGTGACAAAAAGTATTGCAATGACTGACATTTTATTCTCTGGGGGGTTAGAAAAAAATATATATAATGTTTGGGGGGGGGTTTAAGTAATTTTCTAACAAAAAAAAACAGTTTTACTCTCGTAAATACAGAATCTGAAAAACAGGTCAAGTGGTTAATTAATGAATCCAAAATTACATTCTTTTTAGTTGTGCACATCTCTAGTACCCATATTCATACCCCCTTATTTTTTTGTGATCAGTAATCATTTACCTTCTTACAGCTCACTTACAGCAGAAAATGCATTGATTTCCTTCTAAATAGCCTTGTAATGGACTCCTTTCATCAATTGGACTGAGAGCACTGTCCAATGTCTCTCTCTCCCTCCCCTCTTTTTCATTTTTTTTTTACATGTAGTGGTCTTATTAGAAGGGCATAGTCATTTAACTTAGAGCTGGTTTACGATATATGTGATTTTGGTAAGTCTAAGCTGCTAAAACTAGGCCCACTATTATTGGTTATAAGTCGTGTAGTATTATTTATTTATTATTTATTCATAATATAGAGGGTAACCCATTTAATAAATACATGTAACCATGTGTTTTTATTTCCTGTGCAGTATCTATTGTCAGAACAGTCACCAGATATCTGGAGAGATAATGTAATCAGTAGAGGTTCACATAGCACAGATCATCAGAATGAATAAAGATAGCCATAAATGGATCCAAACCAATTACCCCATCCACACAACCCCAATCAAACTCATTCCCCAATCCACACATTCCAGGTGAATAGGGGGATACCCTTGCTGCATTATTGAGTTCTCCACTGCCAGAATACACTGATCAAGAATGCAGATAATTGGCTGCAAGTGCTGATCAAGCGAAAATATACCTACAGTACAGTTTGGGAGGAGTCGATCACTAGATTAACTCCTCTCGATCAGGATTGGCCATACGTGAATTCAAATATTTCCTGCTGAATTGGACACATTTTGATTCATCTATGGTCAGCTTTAGGCAGACGCACAGAGATGCATGCATCTCTTTTGCAATCTGCATAGTAGTGACATCACAATGTCTTATTCCAAATCTATAAGATAATATAAGTATAGGGAAAAATGCCTCTCACACTATAGATATACAGTTATGAAGCTGTACACAAAAGCATGCCTTGGCGCATTCACATACCAGGAAGTTCACTGCTTATTTTTGTCAGATTTTTTAAGATTCTATATTGACACAGTTATCATTTCTAGATGTTTCCTATAACATGGCATATCTTCACTGTTGAGTTTAGGTAAAGTGCACTCCATTCTGGTTTTCTTTTTGTTTTGTTTTTTGTTTTTCTTCTGCAGTGCATGTGGCCTGATATGTTTCAGGAATGGGGTGCATGCTCACTGCCTCTTCCTTTTCTAACCACCCAGATTGCATCAGTTTTTGGACAACTCACCCAAACAACAATGGAAATGGAAAATGAAATGATGCTCCTATAAAAATCCATACCAGATACTTATCCAGACCTATGGCTAGCCAAAAAAGGGAGGGACAACAAGTGAATGTCCCACACTTCTGAACCATACCAGGCTAGTGCGATAGTGATTTGTGGGGAAATGTTATCATCAAACACTAAGGCCGCGTACACACGATCGAATTTATCTGCTGAAACTGGTCCGCCGACCAGTTTCAGCGGACATATCCGATCGTGTGTACGACCTAGTGGACAGGTTTGTCCAGCAGACAAATTTCAAAGCATGCTTTGAAATTTGTCCGCTACAAACCTGTCCATCCGACATGTCCGCTGGTTAGTACACCTAACTAGCAGACAGAAATCTCCTGCATGCGTCAAATGGATTTGACGCATGCGTGGAAGTTTTTACTTCCTGGAGTGGTGACGTGGAGGCGTCCACGTCACCGCCACGTCACCGCGTCCTCAGCCCGAGGGGATTTTCATCCGATGGTGTGTACACGCCATCGGACCAAAATCCGATGAGACACGTCCGCTGGAAACGGTCCGTCGGACATGTTTGAGCGGACATGTCTCATCGTCTGTACGCGGCCTAAAAGTAATGACAGCGTCAATTCTGCAACTGAGCACATTTCAGTGTTTTTGATTTGATTACATTATTAAATCATTTTTATTATTATATTATTATTTGTTATAATTATTTATTGGTTTTTATTATATTATAATTTATTATTTTGTGTTTCAAACTTTATCATACCCGGGATGTCTACTAGACTTTTTCTTTGGACAGATTTAAGTGAGTTATTCCTAAGAATTACAGGCCTACAATGTAAAACGCCAAATTTCAATGCAAAATAATGGTATCGCTTTCAGCATAAAAAAATCTGACATAATCATATCACCAGGGAGGTTAAAAGGTTAACATACCCTTTCAGAACAAATAAAAAAGGTGAGCTGACATCCTACCCCCCATCACTTTGGTCCCCACAGTACTTGCTTCTTTGATGGTGAGCTGTCATTGCCCATGCAGCTAGTGTAGCAGTCTGGGAATTTGAAATTCCTGCCCTTCTTCATCCTCTTTCTGTAGGGCTTCCTGGACAGATCAGAGCAATTCTGATTGGTCAGCACCAGCACTTGACCATTTTAACCAATCAAAATCCCTCTACCACTACATTGTTTGCGTGGACACTGACAGCTCATTACCCACAGAGGTAAGTACAGCAGGGACCAGGAGGCGAAGAGGGTGTAGGATGTTAGTTCAACTTTTATTTATTTTTTTCTAAAAAAGGTGAACTTACACTTTAAGAAAAAGTTTTAAACTTTATAAAATCAAGGCTATGTGTTAAATCTAATGGCTGAGATGTGCAGTTAGTGCATCAACTTCTGATGAAATAATCATTTAGATACATTTTACTATATTATTAAAATGAAACTGTGTTCAGTAACCAGCAAATATCACTAACCAGTTGGAGACATATTGTTATGCAGAAAAATGTAAAATGGAAAGCTGGTGAAAATTCTGAGCGTGAGCTTTAAAGTACCTTTTCTGTTACATTGTCAGCTAATGCTTTGTGACAAGTTTAACTTTCCACTGCATTTATCTTTCAAGTATTTCCTATACCCTCTGCTTTTTTTCCTTTTACTTTAGCCTATCTTAACTCATTTAATCACTGCCAAGGGATTTTGTAAGCAGTCAGCAATGCTCCTCAATCAATTTGATAAAGTAATTTTAATATTTATCAGTCTCCACTGAATTGCACCTGTCACATTTAGGCCTGCCATTAGTCTTAATGCTAGTTCCAACATTGAGAGAATAAATAGGTTATGAGTGCTCTGCACTTTGGAGAGATTGTTAAGCTGTGATAGTGCAGAACAATATATTGAAAATCTCAATGTTCACTGAGTGATTTAAAGTAATGTTCTGTATGTTTTATTTTTAATAAATGTTTGTGAACACGCATGCATGCTCTTGACAGATTTGTAAGATATGAACATGTGATAAAAGGAATGAATGCATAAAAGCAATGAAAATGGAATGGACATCTTTGTATTATTTATCTGTATGATGTTGCCTAGGAGCTTTACAGGGTTATTTGTTTGACTGCAGGTAGATAAGAGGATTGCAAAAAGCAATGTTTTAGCTGTAGACAATTACATCTCGCACATTCTACCATCCTATTTCATATACTGTACATATATAATATTGGGATTAGGAATGGTTACTCAGCTTAATGGTTGCATTGTGTGCTAATCTAGAGTTTACTCCTTCTTATTAATCATGTGGCCATGTTTGAACACGTGGACCATGTTTATTCTCTATATTTAACTACTTGAAGGGGACTATGGGAAATAAAAGAGGTGCAGTTATTCATAAATATGAAAAGATACTGAACAGAGGCCAACAGTAATGGGGCAAGGGACTGTGTTTGAGATTGAATACCAAGCTTTGCCTTTTTTTAGCTGGACCACGATGAAATCTCGCCCACACATGCACGAGAGTTCATTCATCTCTGCAGGCATGTCTGTAGGCATATATGAAGCTTTAATGTAGACAAGACATAGCATGTCTTTGTTTTACATTTGAAACCTGCCAGTTCTACAATAGCAACCTGGACTATCAAATTGCAATTTCCCTGAATTTCCATCACAGAAAAATGTATGTGTGGACCCAATCACTACACTTTATATAATAATTTTTAAAATATTTACATTTCCAGATTTCATTAAAATAATTAATTGATCCTACCATGAAGGTCCTTGGTTCTTTCATATAATGGAAATGTGATGTCCATGTCTCCCAGTTGTATTCCCAACTTTTCAGTTGTATTCCTCATCTTTTTTGTCATTCATTGCATAATGTAATGACAGTATTTTTTTTTTCTTGTTCATGCATCCAGTTATGCCAATATATATTCTTTCGCATAGGCTTGATACTTGGCTCTGAATTCTGTTCTAACTTTTCATAATATTGCAGTGTTTAGAATTATTTTTACTATCTATAAATATGGAAGAAATAGCTTCCACTGTCCCTCACAATTGTACATTTTTTTTTTTTTTTTTTCATTGTAGGAAGTGAGGTCGTTTTCATTTAGGAGAAAGGCAGTTAATTTGCATCATTAAGTAATCATCTGTCTGCATATTAATAATATTTTGATATGTCACTGTACATTATACAGTAGGAAGGACAAGAAACTGCCCTTTTTTTAATTTATAGTTGTATAAAATAATCTAACATTATCTATATCCAGTTTTTTTTTTATGTCTTTAGTTACTCGCTTTTCCTTGGTTGCCTGTAGCATTATTTTTCTATAAATTACATATCATAAATGTGCCTTCACAGGAACACAGGGAATATTCATAAAGATTTCAATAAAGAAAAAAGACTTAAAATTATTTACTGTTTTTCAAGCATCAGTTTTAGGAGGCAATTTGCAAGCTGTGATATCTCTTATGTATAAATAAGTGATACAATGTCAGGTTAAACGTAAAAAATGTGTGTGATGTATTTAAAGATAGTGTGGTGTTCTTTATTTCTTTTTTTTTTGTTTACCAGGATATAACTAAACCCTTTCCACCCACCTGGCATTCCTTTAAACAGATGAGCATGACTAAAGGGTGGGATTGATTGGTGATCATGTGACATGATTGGAGGACCAAGAACTATCTTTGACAGCTTGATCTTTGTGCTAGGATCATGCAGTGAGTGTGCTCTAAGCACTTAAACATCAGCCACCCAGCAACGCTATTGTGCAGTGTGTGGGTACTAAATCCCACCCTATTGCCTCCACACAAATGTGTTAGGTGGTCACAAAAGGGTTAACTTCGTGTTAAAAAAATCTGTTGTTTGAAAAACGTGGTAGTTGAAAGTCAGAGTACATACACAGCTGAATAAATAATTGAAGTGGCTCAGCTCTCCACTTTTTTTTCTTCTCTGTAAGGTTCCATTAAGTCCTTCAGCCCATGAGAAACAAACTGATGAGAAAAATCTACTGTTGCTTCTCTTCATTATTAAAAAACTAATAATGCTCAGTAAAAGCATTGTCATGTATGTACCCATGGATGTACCCAGCATTTAAAGTTTAAAAATAAAATGGATTTTTTTTGTAAATAGTCTAAAATATCAGTTTATCAACACTATGTTGCAAAACATTTTTGTTTTGCTTAATAAAAAAGTTTATTAAGAAAAGTTTCCAAAGTTGCATACAAAAATCTGTAAGAAAGTGGTTAACAAATATCTGTGGATCATAGGGGGAATACATGGATTGAAAACTGGCTACAGGGGCAATTTCAGAGGGTATTAATAAATTGGGAGTTCCGGGGTAGAAAGTGGGGTCCCTCAGGGTTCTGTCCTATTTAATTTATTCATAAATGACCTGGAGGATGGGATAAACATGATAAAATGATAATTTTTCCACTCTAAAAGACTCTGGTCTGGCCGCACCTGGAGTATGCTGTCCAGTTCTGGGCACTTGTCCTCAGAAAGGATTTGCTGGAACTGGTGAGAGTCCTGAGAAGGGCAATAAAACAAATAAAGAGATTGGAGGACCTTATTTATGAGGAAAGGTTAGGAGCACTGAACTTGTTCTCTCTGGAGAAGAGATGCTTGAGAGGGGATATGATTTCAATGTACAAATACATGGTACTCATGACCCCAGAATAGGGATAAAACTTTTCCGTGAAAGTGTCACGTTTTCAGCAAAATTACGTATAGGTACGTCGTCCGCTTTAACTTTCCTGACGGTAGGATTTTTTCAGATTTTTGGTGCTGAAAGCGGTACCATTATTTTGCATGGAAATTTGGCATTTTATATTGTAAGCCTGTAGTTCTTAGGAATAACTCACTTTAATCTGTCCAAACCAGAGTCTAGTAGACATCGTGGGTATGATAACATTTGAAACACAAAATCATAAATTATAATATAATAACAAATAATAATATAATATTAATAATACTTTTTATTCAATACATTTTAGTAAATAATATAATCAAAAAACTGACATTTGTTTTTGGCCAAACAAGAGTGCAATATTAGTAATCATATTGCTTTAGTAAACGTCCCGGTTATGGAAAATGTTAACACATGGTACAGCACAAAGTCCGATGTCACACTCAGGACAATAGAGCCGGGTTTCTTTTCTGATTTTCCTTCCAGTGTCGAGCAGCAAACCACACATCCTTGTGGGTGCTGACTTATTTTTCGTTGGTGGAATGTGGTCAATAAAGTGACAACCAGTCCGGTGTACTGGGTTCACAACTCTAGCAGCACAACATTCAGATCTATTTACAGCCCATTTACACTACGCCACCGCAAATTACGGAACAAGTGCTTGGAGTGTAAATGGCTTACGCTACGCCACCGTGGATTCTACGTGAAACTGGCCCAGTGTGTTTGCGCTTTATACTTCTTGAATTAGCCACCGGTTCTGCCCCCCTGCGTTGCGACGCTCTCAGGGGATGGAATCCAGGGCACATAGTGCATCAGGCGGAAGATCCGGCCGCCGTACACAGCGGGAATACATTGCGGGATCCCAGGGACAAGGTAAGTAACCTCTTCCAGTATCCAGCATTGCAGTCCCGTGGCTCGGGGTTACCGCTAATGGGACTGAAATTCCACCCAGAGCCACATTCGGGAATACCGCCAGCAAGGTTAAGAGCTGCCGAATGGACATCGATATGTCTCCTCCCCCAGTCAGTCCCATCCCCCACAGTAAGAAACACTCACGAGGGAACACATTTAACCCCATGATAACCCCGTGGTAGATGGGGAAAAGGATATCATAGTATGTACATATTCCTGGCTTGAGAAAAAGCATAAAACACTGATCTTCCAGACAGGGGCCCTCTACTTTCAATGCCCATTAATATACAGTACAGCATGTATTTTACAAACAGGCATGTGTTATAAAATCAATGTAATATATGCCAACAACAGAATTATTAATGAAAACATTATTATGTTTTAATCATAGATACAGTAACTGGTATAAATGCATTAATATTATTTTCTGTGGATTATATAATGTTCATGCCTACTACAACAATCATAGCTCTGTACCTCAGGTTTAATTGACTGGGAAAATACTTTTGATGTCTTGTAGATGGCAAGTGAAAGCACTTACTTGAGTAGACCCTTTCATTCGCTTTACACTGCATGATATATTCTCATTAAAGCTTCTTATCCTCTGATTGCTGAATTTACAAGAGCACAATAAAAATTGAATTTTCTTGCCTTTAAGTTAAACTACTTTGATTAAGCAGTGTTGAAGTCAGATCGTTTCTTTTACATTCCACCCTGTGAGATTAGTTTTTCTGGATAATGCACCAAGATGTGAAACCAACAATTGTTAATTTTAAATGTTTGTGCTCACCGACCCTATTTTAAACACAGTTGTTGTGCTGAGCTTAAAGATATATATATATATATATCTCCTAGGCAGGTTTTAAATAATACTTTTGTAAGCATTTGCTATTAATGGTCTATATCAGTGTTTTTCAACTCCAGTCCTAAAGGCACACCAACAGGTCAAGTTTTCAGGATTTCCCTCAGATGATATGGCTGTGGTGATTACGAAGGCAGTGAAACTGATCAAATCACCTGTGCAAAATAATGGAAAGCCTGAAAACATGACCTGTTGGTGTGCCTTGAGGACTGGAGTTGAAAAACACTGGTCTATATAAATGTCATCTTTGTTGGCTCAATTAATGGTTCTCCTATTGTTCCTGTGTCATTTGCTAGTTTGAAGCATCTTCACCTCTTCTTAACAAGCAGCTGTTTCAGAGCGAGTTGTAATCAGAACAGTTTTAGTAATAAGTCGTGAGTCTCACAGCAGAACATGCAAACAGTAAAAGTGATAATTTTAAAGGTTAATATGCAAGTTATTGTCATAAAAAGTGTTTGGGAACCTGGGTTCTGCACCAGGGGACATGTATCAATGCAAAAAAAAAAAGTTTAAAAACTGGCATTTTTTTGGGAGCAGTGATTTTAATAATGCTTAAAGTGAAAAAGAAAAAATGTAACATTCCTTTAAATTTTATACCTGGAGGGTGTCTATAGTATGCCTGTAAAGTAGCGCATGTTTCCCGTGTTTATAACCCTGCACAAAATGACATTTCTAAAGTGGCTATAAAGAATTGTCGGGTCCTGGCAATACAGATAAAAGTAATTGAAAACAATGGCATGAGTTCCCCCCAGTTCATTACCAGGCCCTTTGGGTCTGGTATGAATATTAAGGGGAACCCCTAACCAAAATAAAAAAAAATGTGTGGGGGTCCCCCCAAATTCCATATCAGGCCCTTCAGGTCTGGTATGGATATAAAGGGGAACCCTGCACCAAATTTTAAACAAAAAGACGTAGGGGTCTCCCTTAAATCCATACAGGACACTTCAAATCTAGTAAGAATTTTAAGGGGAACCCTGCGCCAAAATTAAAAAAATGGGGACAGGGGCCTCATCCCCACAGAAAAATATTAATGGGGACAAGGGCCTCATCCCCACAACCCTTGCTCAGTGGTTGTGGGAGTCTGCGGGCGGGGGGGATTATCGGAATCTGAAAGCTTGCTTTAACAAAGATGACCCCCAGATCCTGGCCCCCCTCATGTGAATTGGTAACGAGGTACATTGTACCCCTACGATTTCACAAAAAAAAGGACAAGTCCTTTATTAAAAAGAAAAAAAAAGTGGAAATTCTAGCGCTCGATCTCCAGCGATGATACGAAGAAAAAAAAAAACTAGGCCAACACGATCCTGCGTCCATGGGAGGCAGCTGACCAAGGGTGTGAAAAATCCTTGCACCAGCCATGCTCCAGAAAGAAGAGGTGGCATCATATAAATGAAGAATGCAAATGGAGCAACAGTGATACCAGGACATTTGGGGGCCCAGACTGATTTTCTGAAAAGGGGCTGCTGGGATATATTTGATGAATATTTAGTAGGGGAAAAACTAAATTGTTACTCGTAACTATAAAAAAAAGAACAGTTAGATATTTTTGCTAATAGACCTCTGATATTCAAAGCACTTGTGATGTAACAATTACCGTATTTATCAGGGTATTGCGCGCTCCCGCGAATAGCGCGCACACCTAAAGTAGCCCGGAAATTCCTGTAAAAAAATGTTATAACATTTTATTACTTACAGTTTTGGTGTCTTGCCCGGCGTCCATCGTGCGGTCCGGCGTCCGTCTGCGGCCTCGGTGGTGTCCTCCCGGCTTCTCCAGCGCTGTCTGAATCGAATCCCTGCTTCCTGCGCTCAGTTTGAAGCCTTCCGCCGACATATACCGAGCGCAGTACACTTGGGCACGCTCGGCCACGCTCGGCTTCTCACGCATAAACGTCACAGAGCGTGACTACGAGCGAAGCCGAGCCTGGCCGAATGTACCCGAGTGTACTGCACTTGGTATATGTCAGCGGCTCAGTTCAAACTGAGCGCGGGAAGCGGGTATCGGCGTATATCGCGCACCCACAATTTTCCCCTTATTTTAAGGGAAAAAAAGTGCGCGATATACCCTGATAAATACGGTAATTTCATGCTAATTGATTTCCATATACAATGTTACTGCATCAAAGTTATTAACACAAGTATTCCCTGTCCCAGTTTCTGCTTTCCTGATATTTCATACTTGTATATAGATTAAATACAGTTGAAACATCTATTTTACATTTTTCCAGCTTACAGCTCTAACTCATATTCTACTCCTTGCATTATTTAGCAGAACTCACATAGCCTAAGCATGTTTTGTGCCGTGATACTTTTCATTTACAGTCTTCTTTTATGAAATACAGCAGTGGGGCGATTAAAAAAGAAAAATCAAGTAAAGTGGGCTGAAGCGTTCTAGTTTCAAAAGGAAAAATATTTGTGAATTGTGTATGTGTCACTGTTTCTCCAAGCCAGGTTTCCAGTGTGTCTGGATTCAGATGATTAGCACTTTCTATTGAAAAATATGACAATCATGATTGGCAGCTATTCATTAAATGTGCTATAGAAGAACCCCCGGGAACAGAGATCTGAATCCTTAGACGATATGAATGCCGTGTAGTCAAATGTGTCAACCTGATCTAAAAAACCTTTTATTTACACCAATTACATTCACATTTAGAATAAAACATTATTTTTTAAACTATTTTATAGGATTTACTCAGTCCATAAGCAGGCATTTGTTTTGCTTCAGAGGAATAATTGTTAAGTTTGAGATATAAATGAAAAAGTAATGCATTTCTGAGAATTGCAGGTCAACTATATGTATGTTTATACAGTATATGCTTAGTACTTTGCATGTTTTAAAGTGTTTTGTCTTGAAAAATGCTTGCTGATGAATTTTAGAGTTTACATATTATAGCAAATAGTCAGATCTTGTAAAATGTGGTAATTAGAACAAAATTGAAGTCCGTTGATTAATACCATTTTTTAATTACTATTTTGTCTCTAGTAACCCATTTTAGTATAGCTGATATGCTTTCTTTTATTTAAATAAAGTTTTATTTTCTCCAAGAACTTTATAACGGTCACATAGTTCACAGCTTTTTGTGGTAAATGTATGCCTATTAACAACGTTATTGATAGCCTAGTTGTAAGAGGGATCTTGTGCAATATTAGCCTGTATCAAATATGGAAAGTGATCCCCATCTGTTTGTTTACAAACAATAGTAAAGGGGTCAAAGCTGTCATTTGAAAGCAATTAAGCGTGTGTGCATCATAGAGATTTGTCATTCATAGGAAAGTTCATTGCATTCCACAGGCATGTTATTTAAAGGATTTAAAAAAAATTAAATTAAAAAATCAAAGCTTGTTTGGTCATACTTTTTATGTGGGTCAAAGAAGGGCACTTACTTACTCACTACCGTGACCCAAAATCATCCGGCGATGGGCTAACGTCTGCTGTCTGCAGACATCACAGAGCTGCTCCTGTCACTGGATGTATCCCAACAATAATGTAGGGATTCCCCCAGAATCCTGACCAGCAGCTGGCTCAGTCTCTCAGAGCACCGCTGAGAGCTTAAACCAGCCACTTTGCCCACTCCACAGTCCAGTGCTCCACTGAGCACTGAAGGGACAAAGCACAGAGAAATTACTTAGTCATTGCTTTGTGCTCAGAGCAGATCCAAGAACTGAGTAATCAGTTGTCGAGTGATGGCTCAGTTCTCAGACCCAGAGCTGATGTGGGACAACTGAAGCATCAGACCGATGCTGCAGCTATATACAGTAAAGCCCCATACACACAGTCACACTTTTTGCCAACCAACTTCAAAATCTGCTAGTTTTCAAATTTGTCTGACCGTGTGTACACTCCCTCAGACCAACTTTTTCAGGTTTCATCCGAGAAAAAGTTGGGTCTGCGAACGGACCAACTTTTCGGCAACAAAAGTCCGATGGTGCCTTGTGTGACCGTGTGTACAGCAATCCAACCAACTTTTGTACAAAGTGCAAATACGCATGCTCAGAAACAATGTTAAAATCAACCAACAATAGCATAAGTTAACCAAAGGGTGGCGGTAAAGAGCAGAAAAGAGCAGAAAAACCACGTGATGATGGGAAAGTTTTAGAAAAGTTTGCAGAAAAGTCTGACTGTGTGTATGCTATGGGTGTGACCGGACAAATCAATTAGGATAAAAATCCAAGGGAAAGTTTGTTGGATGTCTGACTGTGTGTACGAGCCTTAAGTGAGAATGTATGGTTGAGTTTTTCACTTCCTACACTCCTCCTTTAACCACTTGCCGACTGCCGCACGAACATTTACATCAGCAGAATGTCACAGACAGGCAAATGGACGTACAGATACATCCATTTAAATGTTGCCGCCTTGTGGGCGTGCACACCCCTGCTGTGAGCTCCGTGAACGTGGCCTATGTGACCCGCGGACTCGATGTCCGCCGGTGTACTGCGATCGCGTTGCGGAGCGACAGAACAGGGGGATGCCTGTGTAAACAAGGCATCTCCCTGTTCTGCCAAGTGACAGAACACTGATTGTCTGCTCCCTCTCATCAGGAGCAGCAATTAGTGCTGTGATACAGTAAGCCCCGCCCCCACACAGTTATAAGCACTACCTAGGACACACTTAACACCTTCCTAGCCCCCTAGTGGTTAATCCCTTTCCTGCCAGTCCCATTTATACAGTGATCACTGCATTTTTATAGCACCGATCGCTGTATAAATTTGAATGGTCCCAAAATAATGTCAGTCACGATAAAAATTGCTGATCACCACCATTACTAGTAAAAAATATTAATAAAAATGCCATAAAACTATCCCCTATTTTGTAGACACTATGGGCCAGATTTAGAAAGAACTTACGTCGGTGTATCTGTTGATACGCCATGTAAGTTCTAGGATGAGCCGGCGTATCTTTTTTCTGTATTCAGAAAGCAAGATACGCCGGAATTTTGCTAAGATACGAGCGGCGTAAGTCTCTTACATGGTCGTATCTAAGTTGCATATTTACGCTGGCCCGTGGATTTACGCGTAATTTAAGCGTAAAAAATGGTGATGAGCTAGATATGCCGATTCAGAAACGTACGTGCGCCCGGCGCATTTTTTACGTCGTTTGCGTAACGCTTTTTCCGGCGTAAAGTTACCCCTGCTATATGAGGCGTACGCAATGTTAAGTATGGACCTCCCGCTCTCAGTTACGGCGGCGTAGTGTAAATGAGATGCGCTATGCCACCGGAAATGTATCTGAACCTGACCCTATAACTTTTGTGCAAACCAATCAATAAACGCTTAATGTGATTTTTCTATCAAAAATATGTAGAAGAATGCGTATCGGCCTAAACTGAGGAAAAAATTAGTTTTTTTAGATATTTTTGGAGGATATTTATTATAGCAAAAAGTTAAAAATATTGTTTTTTTTTTCAGAATTGTCGCTCTATTTTTGTTTATAGCGCAAAAAATAAAAACCGCAGAGGTGATCAAATACCACCAAAAGAAAGCTCTATTTGTGGGAAAAAAAGGACATCAATTTTGTTTGGGAGCCACATCGCACGACCACGCAATTGTCAGTTAAATTGATGTAGTACCGAATCGCAAAAAGTGGCCCGGTTAATTGACAGCCAAATCCTCTGGGACTAAAGTGGTTAAATCATTATTAAAATCACTGTTCCTCCCACCAAACTGATTTTTCACTTTTTTTTTGCATTGGTACATGTACGTGTCCATTCCACCATGTCATTTTTTTTACAATATCTTACCTAAAAAGCCACATACACACGATCGGTCCATCTGATGAGAACAGTCTGACGGACCGTTTTTTATCGGTTTACTGATGAAGCTGACTCATGGACTGATGTGCCTACACACCATCAGGTAAAAAAACGATCGTATCAGAACACGGTGATGTTTACGTGTTTTAACACAACGACGTGCTGAAAAAAACTAAGTTCAATGCTTCCAAGCATGCGTCGACTTGATTCTGAGCATGCGTGGCCTTTTAACCGATGCTTTTGCATACTAACGATCGGTTTTGACCAATCGGTTAGCCGTCCATCGGTTGAATTTTAAAGCAAGCCATCTGTTTTTTGATCGAAGGATAACGGACCAATGGGGCCTACACACGATCAGTTTGGACCGATGAAAACGAACCTCAGTCCGTTTTCATCGGTTTGAACCGATCGTGTGTACAAGCCATTAGATTAAAAAGTAGCCATTACGTTTTTTTAACACTCTGCTTCTATTAGCTTCAATGGGGTTTGGAAAGCTATTGCCATGATTACATCACTACTGCACGTTCCATAACAAGCATCTATGAAGTCTAAGATGCATTTACATAACATTTTCAGTAAAAAATAGACTGGCATCTAATTTCTTGATTTGATACTTTGTTTAAGAAATACGCTTTGTTTATATTAGAGGTCATATTCTGTGAAATTTCAATCTTTAATATTTACCAGAGTTGATGTTTTATTTTTACTTCATCCCAATTCTAACTATGCATTTCTCCCATAGATTAGTCAATAGAATGAATTTGTTCCTGGAATATTTTAGGCAAACCGTATTCCTTTTAAAATTCTTTTATGTTATATCTGTAAATCTCTTTTGAATTAATGTCTTCCCTTTTCATTACAATTCTTGGGAGCAGTGACACGCTGGTCAAATGCCCACTTTGAACGTCATTGTGTGGTAACAATCTCTTGCTGTTCTGACAAACTTTGAGTTAAAAAAGAACTGTCTCTCTTGCTTGAGGAAAGAAAGAGCTTCATAATTCTCCAAATAACATGATCTCAGCGGGTTTATTCTGTCCCTCAGTGCTCAGCATGTAGTTGATAATTGATATTATTCACTGAAACCTAGCTGCTACTGTAGTCAAGTGGATCGTGTTTTACTGCTCTTCATGGACAAAAGGGTGTTTTTAAATTACTTTCAGAAAATCAACTTACTGTAATTCATTTCATAGTTGTAAATCCAACATTAAAAAGCTTAATTACAACTTCTCTCCAAGACGTAGTGAAATAACCTTTGAAGTTCCTGTGGTCTTGTGTATAGCTGGGAGTGAATTAGTGATGAATCCAGCATTGTAGAAAACGAAACGTCTAATTTGAAGGCGAGTACAGAAATACTAGATTTGCCTATTGGTATCAGTGCAACACAAGCTAGTTGTCTTCCTTTAACTGCAACCATCCTTTTGTAACAAATTAGAGACTCGTTGTATGAACTATGGTCTAATATGACACAGGCAAATAATGTAATTTGTAGTTCATCAAAAAAGATAATGTTTTACGTGTGATTAAGACTAATGCTCTGTACACACGATAGGAATTTCCTATGGGCTAAAATCTGATGGAATTTTCTGTCAGAATTCCGTTCAAGCTGTCTTCCATCAGTCTTGCATACACACTGTCAGACTAAATTCCGACTGTCCAAAACGTGGTGACGTAAAATACTATGATGAGCTGAGAAAAATTTAAGTGGAGGTTCAGACATCACATTCTGTCGAGTCATCCTACCGACAGAATGAATGCCAGTGTTTTTTTTTCTCAGCACATTGTAATCCAGATTTTCACCCCCCCCCTGTCTCTCCCACAAGACTGGGCATTCCCAATCACTGCCTGTGATAGACAGGCTTCCGTCTGGCGCATACTGCGCATCACAGGTTGCCGACAGAACCCGAACGTCGGTGCGTAGGCGCCGTATAGAGACGTTCGGGTTCTTTTGGCAACCTGTGACTTGCAGTATGCGCTGGACGGAAGCCTGTCAATCACAGGCAGTGATTGGGAACGCCCAGTCCCGCGGGAGAGCCGGGGGGTGAAAATCTGGATTACGAGGTATGTGCTGAGAAAAAAAAAAAACACCGGCATTCTGTCAGTAGGATGACTCGACAGAATGTGATGTCAGAATTTTTTTTGAGGGTGAACCTCCACTTTAAGTTCAATGCTTCGGGGCATGCGCCGACTTGATTCTGAGCATGCATGTTTTTTTCTCAGTCGGAGTTCCACACAGGCGATCGGAATTTCACATAGGATTTTTTCAATCAGAAAAAAATAAAACATGTTCTATTTCTAAACTCCGGCGAAAAAAGTCTGATGGGGCCCACACACGGTCGGAATATCAGATGAAAAAATACCATATGACTTTTTTCGTCGGAAATTCCGATCGTGTGTACAGGGCATTAGAATTGTTTTACATTGCAATATTGTCATAGGGGGTTATTTACGAAAGGCAAATCCACTTTGCACTACAAGTGCAAACTACAAGTGAAAAGTGCACTTGAAATTGCACTGAAAATGTACTTGGAAGTGTAGTCGCTGTAAATCGGGGAAGATCTGAAACGGGGAAGATCTGCAAGTTAAATGCTGTTTTTTTATTTTCCTTGCATGTCCCCCTCGGAACTGCAGTGACTGCACTTCCAAGTGCACTTTCAATGCAAATTCAAGTGCACTTTGCACTTGTAGTTTGCACTTATAGTGCAAAGTGGATCTGCCTTTAGTAAATAACCCCCATAGTGTCATTATTCATAAAGGTCTTTCACCTAATGGAAATGTATAATTTAAGCAAAAGTGTATGTAAACCCCAAATATATTTTTCAATATGTTTGGCATTAGCACTAAGCCACTGTCAATGGGAAAAAATTACTGCGCAGGTCTTTGGAAATAAAATAAAAAAAATGTTGTGACAAAATAAATTGTGTTGTGCTGCTGCTGCAAAAAAATGTGCGATACACATAAAATATTATAACTCTAAAGATATGCTGCGCTGCAAAAAAAAGTGTAAATAGGTGGATCTATATACTTAAGTGAACACCAAGTTCCTTCATGGATGATAAAAACTTAAAATGAACCACAAGTGAGGTGAAACAGAAAAGTCCAAGCAAAATCACAATCAAATCTGTGAAGCAAGAGTCCATCTGTGTCCTATAAACACCCGAAAAGTGTTAGAAGAAGAATCTTCGAGTGAAGTCAATCAAAGGCACCTCCACCTCTATAAAAAATGCCTGCTTACCAGCTCCAACTTAAAAACTGCATTTGTTTTTATACTGTGCTGCTCCTAATAGTCCTCAGCCGTCCACCTCCTCATACAGATGATCCAGAATCGATCAATGCCACATCCGAGGGTATGGAGAGAAGGAAACTCATAGAGTAGTATTGTAGGCAATCGCGTTTATTAAAATAAAAAATAAAACTCACATGTTTCTTTGTAAAATAAGCGTGTTAGGTAAAAGCCGGCCGGCTCAATACTTTCGCTCGTCCTTCCGGATTGTCACTAAGCCACTGCCTTACAATTAGCAACAGCATTGTCAGCCCGCTGTGCATGTTCC
Source organism: Rana kukunoris (assembly GCA_029574335.1). Taxonomy (NCBI): domain Eukaryota; kingdom Metazoa; phylum Chordata; class Amphibia; order Anura; family Ranidae; genus Rana; species Rana kukunoris. The sequence goes on along the minus strand of CM056050.1, from coordinate 480,731,411 downwards.
TTGAAGAGGAAGTAAAATTTAATTTTAAAGTACATTTTACCTATAGGTAAGTCTATAATAAGGCTTACATTTAGGTAGTGTAAATATCTCTGTGCACCGTGACATCACTGGCATATGCGCTCTGAAGGAACGGCCACCCATGCCATTCCTTCAGAGCCCTGTGCCGTGACCGTTGGCTCTCAGACATATGTGTGGGAGTGACATCATTGCGGCTCTGGCCAGTCACAGATACGGAGTCCGCAAACCCAGAAGCAAGAAAAATGGATGGGGTAGGTAAAACTTATTTTAAGTCCCCTAGACATAAACACGCAGCTAACACTTGAAGTGTGGGTGCAGCCCCACTGCATGGGAGATTATTTTAGTTTTTCTGGATAATGTTAACATATAAAAAAAATACATTTAAAGTGTTTCAACTGGTGAAATAATGTAAAAGGATAATATTGGACAGGTCTGACACTGCTCTTTGGGTGTTACAAGGGCTTTTTTTTTTTAATGTTTCTGTTTTTTTTAAACATAAAATTAAATAATACAGAAATGATGTACTCCATGTCACCGGGGGGCTAGCCTGGCATACAATAAATATTGGTTGTTATTCTGATGAACTGAGGGTCAGCATGTTTGTGAGACCCTTGCTATTCAGATACTGTAAAAATTGTGCTTTGAGAGGGAAACTCAAAGATGAAAGCACCCATCTCAAAATAGCAGTGCCTAATGTTGATAGTAAACAGGTAAACAGGTTGATGGTAAACAGTGTATAGTACCGCTGGTGAGCAAGAAAAATTGTCCAAGAGCAAAAGTAGTAGTTCTTAACTCCCCCTGTTAGATCTGCCCTATTTTTATGTCACTCAGTCAGTAATTAAAGAGGAGTTCCACCTGGGGAATAAATACTGTAGCTGCTGACTTTTAATATATGAACACTTACCTGTCCAGGGAGCCTTCAATGTCGGCACCCTAGTAGATTTTCAGATCGGCTGTTGGGTGCTGCTGCCACCATTTCCACTAAGGGAAACCGGCAGTGAAGTCTTTCGTCTTCACAGCTGATTCCCTACTGTGCATGCGTAAAGCGCGCTGCGCTTTCTAATTGCCCTGGCAGTGAAGGCAGGAGAAGGGAGACCTAACGTTTGAGGGATAGCGTCGTCTCCCAAAGTGGGGACGGGGACCTGTCAAAACAGGTCCCCATTCTCTCCTCCTCCTGAAAGATGCCAAATTTGGCACCGGAGGGGGGGAAGAAAGCAAATAAGCAGAGGTTCCACTATTGGGTTGCGCTTTAAGTCATGAAAACCGCAGCGAGAATAGCAACAAACTCATTCTTTACTATTCTGTACAGTGAAACTGAAATCATGTCTGTTGTTATAGATTACTGCATTGTGCAGATTACCACCACTCCTTTGCAGATCCCTTTTACTCTTTGCATTGCTTTAGAAATAAGGGTGTAATTTATGAAGTACACTTTTTACATTATCTGGCTGACATTTTTGAAAATAAAGATTCTAGGAGTTAACTGACATGGAGGCCATGTTATGTTATTTTAGTTATAAAACTAAACGTGGCATACCTTGCACAGGCCCACTATTTTTGGTAAGGCTGATTTAGCAATGGTTAGATACTGAAATTACAAATAAAAACTGCTATTTATATTACATGATCTGAGCCCTATAATCACTATTAGAGAATAGCAAATTAAAACAAAATCTGTACTATGTTCAGCTTGCAAAAACACACAAATTGGATTGATTCTTATTAAATCTTTATCCGACTCTCTGCCGTACTTATGTCTTCTTTTTATATTTTTAGTATGCATGCATGGAATGTTTTAAGTCCAGACCTGATCTGATTGTTATTGTTCACTCATTACTAGTCATTTTACAGCTATTACAAAATAGAAATAAAGCAAGTAGCACAATTTCCTTTATCCGTGTTTGCCTAGTGTTACTATTTTACAGTTATTAGAAAAGTAACTGTTAAAAGTTTACCTGCAGAGGCGGAGATATTTTAAATGAATAAGCCTTACCCAGCTAATTATACTCAACAGAAATTATACCTAAAGCATTTTTCACTTGTATTAGCTTAAAAAAAAGAGAAATTGAGCCTTAGTCAGACTAAGGAAATTATAGCTTCCAAAGTGAAAGATATAGCACCAAAATTAACACCTCAACAGTCTATTGACCTGTTCATAAGGAACAACTTTAATATTTCAAGATATCCTGCAAAACATGCATTATCAGTAATGTCCCATCTCATGTAATTTATGATATAATTTCTCAGTCATCCTATGCCCCTAAGGGACATAGGATGACCCTAGACCCAAGAGTCATTGGTGAAGCTGGCACAGGAGGTCCGTCTCTCTTCTCCTTCTCACTCTCCCCGAGTGACATTTAGATGCTCCTGCAGAGAACATAGGAGATCAGAGAGAGATATACATCAACATATACTTACCAGGAGAGGAGACGGGATTTAATCTGTTGGATGCTGTTGCTTTTTAGCAGTGAGGTGAGAGGCTGGTGAGGCTGGTCCCCACGGATCTAACACTCGCATAGTTTGGCTGACACGGGATTTGTCACTTTATATTTATTTCCATTAGATTGGTCGCTGACTATGGGCCAGATTCAGGTAGATGGGCGAATTTTTATTCTGGCGTAACGTTGCTCATTTACGTTACTCCGGCGAAACTTTAAGAGAAAGTACTGTATTCACAAAGCACTTGCTCCTAAAGTTGCGGCGGCGTATCGAAAATGGGCCAGCGGAATTCAAATTGGGCGGGTAAGGGGCATGTAGTATTTAAACTAGGCGTGATCCCACGGCGAACGCACTGCGCGTGCGCCGGCCGTCAATGTATCCCAGTGCGCATGCTCCACATTAGGACGGTGTTTTCTACGTGAACGTCAATGACGTCAATCCCCATTCACGGACGAGTTACGCAAACGACGTTCAACTTTTTCAATTCGACGTGGTCACGACGGCCATACTTAACATAGGATACGCGTGCTTTTTGTTGCTTTATCTTTACGCCGGGAAACCCCTTACGGAAACGTCGTAAAGTGACTGCGTCGGGCCCGCGTACGTTCGTGAATTGCCGTATCTCGCTGATTTACATATTATCGCCGTATCTCGCTGATTTACATATTATCGCCGTAAATCAGCGGGAACGCCCCTAGCTGCCATTTTAAAATTGCAGTTCCGATACAATAGGCGAAATACAATTACGCCGCTCGTATCTGGACTCAATCCGGGCGTATCTTGTTTTCTGCATACAGAAAACAGATAAGCCGGCTCAAAGTGTGAGTTATGCTGGCGTATCACTGATACGCCGCCGTAACTCTACCTGAATCTGGCCCTATATCTATTATTATAGTTACTTTGATTCACTTTGGATTGCTCTGTATTTGTTATAGATTTCTTGCTATGCGCAAGATCATATTTATACTTATTATAACACAGGAGGAGACCCCAGACGGGTTGACTCCGAAGTTAGTCAGTAGTTCTATTCCTCCAATGCTGGTATCCCCACAGTACCCCAAATTGCTCCAAACAGAGCATTACTCACCCAGCCAACCTCTGCCTCTCTCAGAGAACATGCCTGCCGCTGGGGAGAGGCCTGGACTGGCCCTTCTCCCTGGAGTCCTTTCAGCCGCTGGGCAGAAGACAGGGTGACTGGGCCCAGTTCATCATGCTGTTGGGGATCTGGGTCAACTGCCCCCCATCCCTGGGGTATACCAGTGAAGACTGAAGTCCCATCCACTTCCACAGGAACTCCCTCTCCTGCTAGTTGAGAGCAGAGGCTTGTGGCACTCTGCTCTGTTGCCAGCTCTTCTGCTGGGTTGCTGTGAGGGGAGACCACAGTCCCATCCCCTGATGTCAGCTCAAGCTGCAGTTGTGTGGAGCGGCCAGTAGCATCCTGCCCTGCTTCCAGTGATTCAGCTGGGAGTAAAAGCTTTACCACTTCTGCTTGTTGCTGTAGAGAGGGGCCAACCGCCCCATCTCCCTGGAACTCCACAGTTGGTTCCGGTGCTGGGCAGAGACTGCTAGCACTCTGCCCTGTTGCCAGCACTTCTGCTGGGGATGCATAAACCGTAACATGCTCTGGTTGGTCCATTAAGTCCATACATTCTGTAATCTGTGGCTGGGAAGATGATCCAACTGCCCTAGCCCCCTAGAACTCCACATCATCCGCTTCGGCTTTGAGAATGGCAATCTCCATATTTTTCACTGCCGATTCATCAGCCAGGACCCCAGATTTGTCAGCTGAAATTTCCTCATAGTCCCAGGCAAAGAGCCCACCCTGCTGCTGAGCCGAGTCTCGAAGCTGTCTGTAAGCGATCTCCAGCTCCCATTACTGGACGGCCAGAAACCCCAAATCTTCTTGTAACCAGTGCCCTTCCAAGACAATCAATTTTTCCTCTCTGTGCTCCATTATTTCCTCCAAGCACCACTCCCAATCATCCCTGAAGTCAGGATCACTGGAAATCCTCCAATACAACAATCCCAGGCCATCATAGTCATAGCCTTCCATGGGGCTGTCATCCGCTGACCATGGGCACTCTTTGGCTACATACCACCGTAGGGCTCTGTAGCTCTTGTCCAACCGCATCTCTACCCAAAACAGCCTGCTTAACTCAGCTAACAACAAAAACCTGGAGAATGCCCAGGGAATAACCAAGCCTACTTACCGACCAGCTAGCAGAACAACCAATTAACCTGTCTAACAGTATGCGTTAAAAACAGGGGTTTTGTCCACACGCATTTGCAAACGCATGCGTGAGCCACAGAGCCGCGCCAAGGCACCCCATAATTCTGTGGTCCTAACACTAAACAGTGAGTGTCCTCACAGTGGAGGCACATGCATTTTAATGGATAGATAGGGGCTAGCGCTTCCTTCCAGGGTTTGCAGCGAATCAAATCAGACCATCCCAACAGGACCTCTTCTGATACTGGTCCTCTGTGCTGTATGCACATCTCTTGTAACCTCCTTCTGAATTCCTCTTCCATGGTGACTGGTATCTGTACCTCTCCTCTCTATTCAGTTGGTGCTGCTGTGACTTCTGCTGCTGCAGCACCTCTTTGATGTAGCCAAGTTGCATCCACAGCCACTATGATCTCCGGTGGAGGATTAGGACCATACTGTGCCAGTCCACATTTAACAGCCCGATCAAAACTTTCTTCCTCGGATGTCCTGTCTGTTACGCCGGGCCTTTCAGCTCTATCCATTTCGACAAGTTCTGCAATAATGTCCCTTTTTTTACGGTTGCTGGCCGATCTGCCCCGGCTCTCCAGTAAGTCCTTGAGGGAAGAGAGCTTCCGCCGTTCGTACTGTGTCTTCATTGTCCTGTGTCCATGTAGCTGTTCCTCTGGTGATGGAAACATCCCACTGCTGCCACTACTTGTTACGGTCAACACCATTTATGATTTCCATTCCACCAACCCAAGACAGCTTATCCGACACTCCGACAATCCAGCAGCCATGACCCATTCCATTTCCAAGAATAACTAGACACACAGCTATGTTACTGGTTCCAAAATGAATGAATGCTTTAATGGTACACTCAGCTTGTTATATGCAGTTACAAAGCATGCTGCAGTAATCAAAGGAACAAAGACACACTCCACCCACAACATCACATAATGGGGGGGGGGTAAAAAGTCTCCAATACACATCCCACAGACTTTTCGGCACCCGTCTGACATAATTAACATGAACTAATTACTACAGCTGACAAGTCACATTCCACATCTTAGACAGATGTTCTGAATCTGCGATAATCTATTAACTGCTACATAATGCACATTGCTTTGTAGACGTAATTTACATGCTAATCCAATAGGATCCAATAGGACATAGGATGACCCTAGACCCAAGAGTCATTGGTGAAGCTGGCACAGGAGTACACCACATCCTTCAAAAGTCTCAGAGTATCATGGGTCATTCCGTTACAGATACAAATACATTTCAAAGGCTTTATCAGTGCCTAGAAGCACAGTCTAATGAAATCTATTATTAAAAAGTGGAAGGTATTTGGTACAACCCAGACTCTCCCCGGATCAGTATGTCGCTCCGAACTGGCTAACAGAGCATGAAGGAAACTGGTCATATAGGCTACTAAGAGCCTTACGAATGCCAAGAGGCATTAGGAATTTATGACAAAGAGTAGTCATTGTGTGCATGTGACAACAATATCACAAATTCTCCACAAATGCGGTTTGTATGGGAGTGCAAGAAAAGCCACTGAAGAAATGTTTCTTGCAGTCATGACTGAGCTTTGCCAAAATGCATCTTGAAGATTCTGAGGCCACATGGAAAAAAGTGTTATGGTCAGATGAGACTAAAACTGAATTATTTGTCCTCAACACCAAACAATATGTCTGGTGGAAATCCAATCAGCTCACCATCCAAACAACACCATTTGTACATTAACGCGTGGAGGTGGTAATAGCATGTTTTGGGATTGTTTCTCTGCAGCAGGGACTGAAGCACTTTTCAGGATAGAAGGAAAAATGGATGGGCCAAATACTGTTGAATTTTTAAAGGAAAATATGATGCCCTTTGCCAGAAAGTTTTTTGGTAAGAAGTTTACAACATGACAATGAGCCAAAGCACATAGCAAAAATGACAACACAGTAGTTGAAGGAGAAAAAGGTGAATGTTCTAGTCAGAGCCCAGACTTAAACCCCATTGAAAATCTGTGGAATTGAAGACTGTCGTCCACAAATGTTCAACATCAAAGTAAACTAAACTTGAGCAGTTCTGCAAAGAAGAGTGGGCAAATATTGCAAAATCGAGATGTGCCAAGTTTTCAATTAGTATGTGGAAAAAATAACACACACACACACACACACAACATATACAGTAAACAATTTCCCAATAATCCTTCAAAATGTATTAGTGGAAAAAAAAAGAACATTTAGTAACGCTGATATAATTTAAAAAAATCCCCCTTCAACTCACCACATACCACAAAAAAGATATGCGTTCAACCTTTCACCTTATAAGACGTCTGAGAAGTGCCTGATATATCAGAGTTACTAAACACTGCATTTTCATTTTCTTTTTTTTTTCCCACTAATCACTTTTGGAGGATTATTGGAAAATTGTTTACTGTATATGTTGTGTGTGTGTGTGTTATTTTGTTCCACATACTAATTGAAAAGTTGAAAAAGGGAATAGTTTTGGGTAGTCACACTCATAATGCTGCACAATTTATGTTTAGAAGAGATTTCACATATGTATACGCTTAAATGCATGGCATTGTATTTTTTTTTTATTATTATTAACGCACGTTGGTAGAAACTATTTTTTTTTTTCAAGATTGGGTCAGTCAATCATTTTTTGACTGATGCAAATTCAAATCATTACAAAAATTTGGAATTCATTAGAAAACTAAAAAACAAAACAAAACAAAATGGATTTTTAAAATATTCAATGAAACAAAATTAGTAATATAAGAAATCTGTCTGAAACTAAACAAAACACATTTTTCCATTCTGAACACGTACAGTGCCTTGAAAATGTATTTATACCCCTTGTAATTTTTAAAATGTTGTCATGTTACAGCTAAAAATGTAAATGTATTGTATTGGGATATTATGTGATAGACCAACACAAAGTGGCACATAATTGTGAAGTGGAAGTAAAATGATAAATGTTTTTTTTTGTTTTTTTTACAAATACATATTTGAAAAATGTGCCATGCATTTTTATTCATCCCCCTTTACTCTGATACACCTGAATAAAATACAGGCATACCCCACTTTTAAGTACACAATGGGGTTTATTTACTAAAGCTGGAAAGTGCAAAATTAGGCTCACTTCTGCCTAACAATGAGCTTCCAGGTTTAATCTCAGTTTGTTAGAGAACCTTAATGAACAAACAGCATCATGAAGGCCAAGGAAAACACCAGAAAGGTCAGGGATAAAGTTATAGAAATGTTAAAAGCAGGTTAGGTTACAAACATTTTTTTCCAAGCTTTAAACATCTCACAGAGCACTGTTCAATCTATTGTCCAAAAATGGAAAGAATATGGCACAACTGCAATCCTACAAAGACATGGCCGTCCACCTAAACGGGCAGGCCAGGCAAGGAGAGCATTAATCAGAGAAGCAGCCAAGAGGCCCACAGTAACGCTGGAGCAGCTGTAGAGATCAACAGCTCAGGTGGGAGAATCTGTCCACAGTATAACTATTAATCGTGCACTCCCCTAATCTGGCCTTTATGGAAGAGTGGAAAACAGAAAGCCATTATTGGAGGAAAGCTATAAGAAGTTCCGTTTTCAGTGTGGAGGACACAGCAAACATGTGGAAGAAGGTGCTCTAGTCAGATGAGACCAAAATTTGACTTTTTGGCCTAAAATCAAAATGCTATGTATGATGGAAAACACATCACCCTGAACACACCACTGTGAAGCATAGTGGTGGCAGCATTATGTTGTGGGGATGCTTTTCTTAAGCATGGACAGAGAAGCAGGTCATAGTTCATGGGACGATGGATGGAGCCAAATACAGGGCAATCTTAGAAGAAATCCTGTTAGAGTCTACAAAAGACTTGAGACTAGGGCGGAGGTTCACCTTCCAGAAGGACAACAACCCTAAATATACAGCCAGAGCCACAATGGAATGGTTTAGATCAAAACATATTTATGTGTTAGAATGGCCCAGTTAAATCCCAGACCTAAATCCACTTGAGAATCTGTAGCAAGACTTGAAAATTGCTGTTCACAGACGCTCTCCATCCAATCTGACAGAGCTTGATGTGTATAGCTGGTAGAAAAATACCAAAAAAGACTTGCAGCTGTAATTGCCGGAAAGGTTGTTCTACAAAGTATTGACTCGGGGGGGGGGGGGGGGGGGGCTGAATACAAATGCACTCCGCACTTTTCACATATTTATTTGTAAAAAAAATTAAAACCATTTATCATTTTCCTTCCACTTCACAATTACATGCCACTTCATTTATATCTATCACATAAAATCCCAATAAAAATACATTTACTTTTTTTGATTGTAACATGACAAAAAGGGGAACATTTCAAGGGGTATGAATACTTTTTCAAGGCACTGTATAATGCTAATTCACACAAAAAATGGGAAAAGTAAATAAACACATGCCTCAAAATAGTCCCACAATGTAAACCCATAGTCAGTCACAACACTCATTGGGGCAGATACTTATCAAACATCAAAACACACAGAGACCAGTGCAATCCACCTATTCACTGTTACACTTACTGATTGACAGTTTGTCTGCTGACAGCTGAAATATGACGATATTTGGCAAATATCATTAAAGGGGTTGTAAAGGTACATTTTTTTCCTAAATAGCTTCCTTTACCTTAGTGCAGAATCTACAGGAGAGTCAGGACACCCATTAACACACAGCTCCTTTCTCTATCTGCAACATAGAGAGTATCTTGACTCTCCTGTAGTCCAAGGGAGGGGGGCGAGCATGACACTCCACACCAGGGAGAAAGCCTTGCATTACTGTGTGGAGTTACAGACAGAAGAATAGCAAGTGAGGATTTCTCAGAAAAGATAAGGACATTTAAAATCAAAATCGAAGAATGAGGTAAGTGAAGGAGGACTGCACTATGGTAAAGGAAGCTATTTAGGAAAAAAAGTTGTATCTTTACAACCCCTTTAATCAAATATGATCGTGGCCTTTCTCAAATATGGCCATGTCCAAATTTGATCAGTGAGGGTAGCCATCTATCCCCCACCCATTTGTTTTTATATTTCAACTGTCAACAAGGTATTCCCAGACTATAACTGAATGGATGGAGAGGATGACTCAAGCCAGTGACCACTGTTCACTAACAACCACATCCCCTGTGGAAGCTGTCACATTTATTACCAGTAATAATACTGTTGCCAAACATAATTTTTCCATACAGTCAATGAATCAAGACTTGCCAAAAGGTCAAGCACCACATTTAAAAATAAAAATGTATCTTATTGAAAAAAATATCAATATTTTTATCCAATACAGACAATGAGAGTTATGCCGCATACACCGATCAGTTTTTCTGATGAAAACGGTCTGATGGACCGTTTTCATCAGACTAACTGATCGTGTGTGGGCCCCATTATTTTTTTATCCATCGGTTAAAAAACTAGGAACTTGTTTAAAAAATTATCTGATGGTTAACTAACCGATAGGAAAAAAAATCAGTTAAAAATCCATGCATGCTCAGACTAAATTAGGGGACGGGAGCGCTCGTTCTGGTAAAACTAGCATTCGTTATGGAGCTAGCACATTCATCACGCTGTAACAGACAGAAAAGCGCAAATCGTCTTTTACTAACATGAAATCAGCTAAAGCACCCCAAGGGTGGCGCCATTGGATTTTAACTTCCCCTTTATAGTGCCGTCGTACGTGGTTTACGTGACCACCTTCTTACACGATCGTTTTTTTAACCGTTGGTGTGTAGGCACGATTGATCATCAGTCAGCTTCATCGGATAACTGATGAAAAAATCCATCAGTCCGTTTTCATCGGATGGACCAATCGTGTGTACAGGGTATTAGAGTTAAAAGTCACATGTCTAAAGACAATGAACAATTAAGCAAATAACACATTCATTATATGTTAGTCTATTGATCCTTTTGTCATATATTCGGTGCTTTCGGGTGAGTTTGCCAACACTGACCTCTCCCTCTATGTCCCACTCCTAGAAACACTCAATTTAATTTAGGTTATAATGCAGGAGTCACATACCAAACTTTTAAATTAAGGTTGTCCCGATACCGATACTAGTATCGGTATCGGGACCGAAACCGAGTATTTGCGGGAGTACTTGTACTCGCGCAAATGCTCCCGATGCTTCTGCCGATACTTTTTTTTGTATTTATCAACATGTTCTGTGAAAATTCTTTGAGTTTTTTACTACTGCGTGACAAGCAAATAAAACATTTTTATTCATTTTTACTCATTATTATTATTTTATAATGTCTTGAGTTAGAGTTCTTCATAATTCTAAAGAAAATATCCTTAGTCTGTATTGTGGTTTGAAATCTGTCACATGACGTTTAAAAAAAAGTATCGGTATTCGGTATCGGCGAGTACATGAAAAAAAGTATCAGTACTTGTACTCCGTCCTAAAAAAGTGGTATCGGGACAACCCTATTTTAAATATTAAATTCCATCCCAACCACAATCAATTTTTTTTTTATATTTGGTATATTTATAACATACCTATACTCTAGATAGTCTATAATTCATATTTGTATTTATTATTTTGAAATGTGAAATGCTTAACATTTACATTAGTATAAATTGTATGGAGTCATAATTTGTTTTATGCACATAAAGCTCTCTTTGATATCTTCTATGATATAATCATGACTTGGGGCCTTAGTAACTGCTAGGTATTTAGTAAAAGTTTCTGATTTTGCCATCTGCTTTGAGCTGATTCTAGAACTGGTTTGCATAAAATAACCGAAGGTACAGATGTCTCTGTTCAAAGCAAGCATTTTAGAGTCATCTTTTACTCTCATGACATTAAAGTAGAAACACTGCATGCTATAGATTGCTTCCAAGCACAGTATGTCGTTTACTGCTATTTGAAATGCGGCTTTTGTTAACCTTGATTAAGATTGTTATGGTATCCTGTAACAGCTATATTTCCTGAAAGATGAACATAAACATGCTTGTTGATTTCTGGCTTATAAATTACATTTCTACATGGATTTTGGTTTTTCAACATGCTGGGCATAATATATGACTTTGCTAATCTATAGAAAAAACAAATCTTTATTACTTTTTTTTATATTTTATGTCCTGTAGGCTAAACATCTGGGTTACTTGAATTGCATATAACACTTTAATATATAACAAGAGAATTGCATTTATTTTATATACTTCTAGTTTTGGAATATTATGTGAAATAAGGTATTTGCATGGAACTATCTTATAGCATAGGAATGAGGAGGGGGAAGCTGATTCTTAAACCTTTGGTGCATTGGCCTCTAAGGCCTCGTACACACGAGGCAATCTATTTGTTCAAATCGGTCGGACCGACCGATTTGAACAAATCTGTTTGCTAGGATTTTGGTTTGCTCGCGTGTACACACGAGCAAACCAAAATCCCTGCCAGCAGACGGCGCGCTGACGTGTCGGTGACGTGGCGGTGACGTTGACGCCGCCACGTCACCGCACCAAGAAGTAAAACACTTCCGGTGCGGGACGACATGTCTGCTGGTAAGTGTACTAACCAGCAGACATGTCGGGCGGACGGATTCCCACCCGATAGATTTCAAAGCATGCTTTGAAATCTGTCGGGTGGCCAAATCCGTCGGCTCGCCCGTACACACGATCAAATCTGTCTGCTGGGACGGTTTAGCAGACCGTTTCCAGCAGACAGATTTGATCGTGTGTACGAGGCCTAAATCCACTCTATTTGTGTAATTTCTGTTTACTTATTCACGCATGCGCTTAAAGTGATACTAAGGTCTAATTATTTTTTTCGTAAAAAAAAAAAAAACATACTTACCTGCTCTGTGCAGTGGTTTTGCACATAGTTGCCAGGATCCTCCTCTTCTTGTGTTCCTTTTTAGGGCTCCTGGCCCCTCCCTCCTGTTGAGTGCCCACACAGCAATCAGCTTGCTATGGGGTCACTCAAGCCGAGCCACAGCTCCCTGTGTACATTCAGATATGGAGCTGTGGCCCAGCCCCACCCCCTTTATCTCCTCATTGACTTTAATTGACAGCAGTGGGAACTGATGGCACCACACTGCGGTCCCAGCCGATGAGGATGGGAGTTCCAGGCAGCCAAGACATTCCTACAACACTGCTGGATCCAGATGGGGCTCAGGTGAGTATTAGGGGAACTTAGGGGGGCTGCTGCACAAATAAGGCTTTTTATCTTAAAAGGTCACTAAAGGATTTTTTTTTAGCTAAATAGCTTCCTTTACCTAACTGCAGTCCTGGTTTCATGTCCTCATTGTTCGTTTTTGCTCTGATGTTGCTGTAATTCTGCTCTGTTCTGGACACTTCCTGGTTGTCTGTTTCCTGATGACCACAGTACTGGGAGATTCTTGTCTCGTTTTCCTAACCATCACTCTCTATGGCACTGTCCAGCACAGAGGCATTAAATTACATTCAAAAACAAAGCTAGATGCAAAAATGAAAGTGAAAATAGAGGCACTTTATATGATTGATTTTTATCTGTTTTTAATCGTTTTTAAAAGGAATCAGTTAACTATTATGTCTCTATACCCTGTAAACAGTCATTTCAGCAAAAAAATGTTTTTCCTTTAGTGACTCTTTAATGCATAGAATGCATTAAGAAAAAAAATAACCTTCTGCCTTTGCACTCACTTTAAATTTAAAGTGAACTTTTAGCAAGGCTATAACCATGCAGGTGTTTATTATTTCAAACAAGGCCTCGTTGAATAGTGTAGTTGCAGGCACTATGGACTAGAGCTGCACGATTCTGGCCAAAATGAGAATCATGATTTTTTTGCTTAGGATGAAGATAACGATTCTCTCATGATTCTCACGGTGTAAAATCTTTTACATTTATACAAAAATAAAAATAAATGGGCTAATTTTACTGGCTAGTTTTTTTTTTTTTTTTTTTTTTATTCATTACAGAAGGGCATTTAAAAAGACTGCTAAGCAAATACAGTGCAACATAAAATATTGCAACAACCGCCATTTTATTATCTAGGGTCTTTACTAAAAAGTTATATAATCTTTGGGGGTTCTAATTAATTTTCTAGCAAAAAAATAAATAATGATTTTAACTTGAAAAGAGCTGTCAGAAAAAGGTTTGGTATTTAAGTGGTTAAAAAATCCTAATTTACATACATAAGAAGTTTATTCCTTTGAAGAGATACAATGTTTTCAAAACTTGGCAGACTGCCCAGACATGGCAGATTGCCCAGACTTTGACTTGGCTGAGAGCAGACAGGAAATTCTTTGCGTACCAAAGTGCAGGAGAGAAAATTATTTTCATGTCAAAGATCGTGAAACTCTGTATCAAGAATTGCAACGGGAAAAAGATCGCGATAATGATTCTTGATGATTAATCGTGCAGCTCTACTGTGGACCATTTTATTTTCAAAGCGTGGAAATCATAAAATCTTTCCAGCATTTCAACTACCCCCTGCCCCCCTCCTAGAGTGCATGCTGTGTAAATACATTACATTAGAGGACTGTAAAGTAGCTGGGTCCCTGCTGGGAGGGGCAACTGGGAGAGCTGAAGTGATGTGAGAACAACTTCAGGACTTCTGTGTAATTTGTGGATGAATTGGTCCAAAGTGCTTGCAGCTATAGAGGTAAGTGAAGACTTGTTTTAATTGCTTGTTAAGAATATTTTTTTTGGGAATATCTGTAGCCTGACCTCAAGCTCACTTTAAAGAAAGAAATATCATTGCTCAGTGTAAGAGGTTAGGATGGTTTTAAATGTCTTTTGTCTTAGGCCGCGTACACACGAGGGGATATGTCCGCTGAAAACGGTCCGATGGACCGTTTCAGCAGACATCTCCGCTCGTGTGTATGGGCTAGCGGACAGATTTCTCCACCCGACAGATTTCAAAGCATGCTTTGAAATCTATCCGGTGGGAATCTGTCCGCCCGACATGTCTGCTGGTTAGTACACTTACCAGCAGACATGTCGGCCCCCACCGCCGCCGCGCCGCTGCCGAATGGATTCGGCGCATGCGCGGAAGTGTTTTACTTCCTGGTGCGGTGACGTGGCGGTGACGCGGCGGCGTCAACGTCACCGTCGCGTCACCACTACGTCACCGCGCCGTCCGGCGGCGGGGAATTTGATCCGATGGTGTGTACACGCCATCGGATCAAACTCCCGATCGGACATATCCGATGGAAATGGTCCGCGGACCGTTTTCATCGGATATGTCCGATCGTGTGTACGCCGCCTTACAGTTTAATATGCAATATAAATATTATTCATTAATTCCTTCTAAATCACAAAGATATATACCCTTTCATGGCGTAACTTGTTTGAAATATTGTCTAAAGTTCATTCTATAATTTTTATCATGACTGCGACATTATGGCGGACACATCAGACACTTTTGGCACTATTTTGGGACCATTGTTGTTTTTACAGCGAATAGTGCTATAAAAATGTACTGGTTACTGTAAAAATGACACTGGCAGTGAAGGGGTTAACCAGGAGGGGGTACTGTAGGGGTTAAGTGTGCTCTAAGGGAGTGTTCTTACTGTGGGGGGCGTGACTGGGTGTGTGACGTCATTGATCATCGTTCCCTATGACAGGAAACAGACGATCAGTGTCAGTCTCACTAGGAAGCACAGGGAGAGGTTTGTTTACACTTACCTCTCCCCGTTCTACCTCTCTGTGACCCGATCGCGGGACACCATCGGCGATCGGGTCTGCCGTTTATTCAGACCGAGTCGCGAGCGTGCCGCCGGCGGCACGCTGCGTGACCCAGGTCTGGGCTCTTAAAGGGGACATACATGTACACCCTTGTGCCCAGCTGTGCCATTTTGCAGACATATATCTGCTTGCGGCGGTCCTCAAGTGGTTAAAACTATATTCCAAATTGTGCATTTTTAATCTTTTATACAAAGTAAATTAAAGGCAAGTTTAATATAAATGAAACAGTTTGTCTGAGCAATAACTTTAGATTTTCATCAATAACATAAGCTTTTGTTTTATCTACTTTTTATTTCCCTTCCCTAAATAGCTATAATCTAGTACACCAAGTGGTGTAAATTTGACAATGAAACAGCATTAGAAGTTTCTGTCTGTAAAGAGCCAGCCTGCCCTAATAATACCAATTTTTCAGTGGCATTTCCTGCAGTGAAAATACGGTCAAATTGGAAACAAAACGTCTTTCATTCTTTAATAGTCCCAAATGTAGCACACAAAAGAACGCAGATGTCTGGTTAAAAGTACATGGACTGGTATTTCAATTACATTGATTTACTTACATTGTTTTCTGGGACAATCAATCCTCCATAGGGGTCTAGACTGCACTGTGACAACTATATTCCTTTTCAACAAGCAGCACAAGCTCACACTTAATAAGAGTCTTTTTAGCCAATGGATGCTTCTTTAACATACACTTTGCAAGGGAATTTACCCTTAGTGAATGCTGGTAAAATTCACTGTGCAAAGAATACCCAATCACATGCAAAGAATAAAAATATATATATTTTTGCTTCCACATGATTGGATGTTGGAACTCAACAGAAATTCATTTCAGTCACAAAGCTAAGTGAAACTTCCTTTGCAGAGTAAATATTCCCTTGAAGAGTGAACAACCTATGTACCTTTAGTAAATCAACCATTATATGTCTGTGAAAGGCTTGTGCATGATTATTCCTATGACAGTTACAAACATGATAAATACAAAAAAGGTTCACCTGGTTATTAGGGCAATGTATTAGAAAGGTGATAAAATAGGAAGAAAACTGAAAATCTACAATTACATTAAAATGGATCCTAACACAGATTAGTTACCAATTGTAATTCAATATTTCCTAAGTTTGGATAACATTAATCTTAATTATGGCTTAATGTCCACTCATTATGGCCATTATTTGCTATCATAATGACAGCAATGAGCAATATACCTTAATGTACATTGTGTTTTTCCTGAATGTGTAAATGGATTTTTTTTTTCAGTGCTGAAGCGTGTGCAATTTTTGGGGGAATAATGTCAACATAATGTTTTTACGTGTTTCGGTTTGTGCAATTTTTCTATGTATTGTGCTTTTTTTTATCTGACCTTGACAGAGTTTGAAGCAACATCCTCTCTTGCAGAATATTTGAAAATAGCAAGCAATAAATATACTTTTTCAAATGTATTACCTTATGAACAAAATAGCAAGGCTTGTTTAAGTTTAATGATTATTATAGATTCATTTACAGTTTTGCCAGGTACACACCGGCTGAATATCAGCCAAAATTTGGTGGTATGGTACAAACTGACTAACATTCAGCCCGTGTGTACAGCTTCCTGTCTTACAACTGGCCTCTGTCGAATGAACATCCTGGAAAAACAGTATCCAATTGCATCCGATCAGATCTCACAACTAATGGCTGCGAACACTGACCAGTGTGTTCTTGTGGGGGGTGGTCCCCATATCAGAACACAATAGAACAGTGGGAGAGATCGTTGTATGTACATTAAGAAAACATTGCAATATCAATCCAATTGATGTCAATTATTCATTAATGTGTTGTCCAGACTGTACAAGAGGGATTTTATTTTTTGAGTCTTGGAGATGATTGAAAAGTATAGTATATTGATCTGCCGGGTTTTTTTTTTTTTGTTGTTAAAGGTGTTGTAAAGGAATTTTTTCCCCTAAATAGCTTCCTTTTCCTTAGTGCAGTCCTCCTTCACTTACCTCATCCTTCGACTTTGCTTTTAAATGTTCTTATTTCTTTGGAGAAATTCTCACTTCCTGTTCTTCTGTCTGGAACTACACACCGTAATGCGAGGCTTTCTCCCTGGTGTGGAGAAAGCCTCTTGAGGGGGAGGGGGCAAGCAGGCAGGTCAGGACACTCTCTACTTTGCAGATAGAGAAAGGAACTGTGTGTTAGTGGGCTTCCTCTTGAGGGGGTAGGGGGTGAGCAGGAGTGTCAGGAAGCCCACTAACACACAGTTCCTTTCTCTATCTGCAAAGTAGAGAGTGTCCTGACCTGCCTGCTTGCCCCCTCCCCCTCAAGAGGTAGTTACAGACAGAAGAACAGGAAGTGAGCATTTCTCAGAAGAAATAAGGACATTTAAAAGCAAAATGGAAGGATGAGGTAAGTGAAGGAGGACTGCACTAAGGTAAAGGAAGCTATTTAAGGAAAAACATTTTTTCCTTTACAACCCCTTTAAGCTTGACATGCCAGATTATTGAATTGGTATCCTTATAACAAGAAACCCACAAGGTCATGTAGGGTCCTGCGTATTAAGACCTCAACATTTTACTTGCTCTGATTGGAGATGAGCAAATCTGCCTGGGTCAATACGTTTACAGTTTTGCAAATATTTCCTGCGACTAGCAAACATTGGCAAACATTGTGGTGAACCCAACTTTAAAGTAAAAGCGTGGAAAATTAGGCATGTACTTCAGTTACTTGAGTTTCTTTAATATTTATTCATACTGATCTTCCCTAACAAGAAGGGTACAATTAAAATGGAAGCTATACTGATTTTGGGTTATTTTATGGTGTATACATATTTTTTTTATTTGTTTAATTATATTTTAAAGTATATATTCAATACGTGGCAAAGGATTCACAAAGCATCATGGATTACCTATATAGATGGCACAGCAGTAGTAGCCAGCCTTCAATATGCTAAACACATTCACCTGTATGTAAAGTTCTGTATATAAATAGCTTTTTACAACAGATTATCAAGTGAAAGTGGAAATCATGAATTATAGCCAAGATAGGAACCAATAGCTCAATTTGCTAGGTGGGAATGAAAATAAAACATATTCATAGGCATTATTTCCATTTTACTTAAATTATATTTACTTAGTTCCATTACATTGCCTACTAGTTCCTGTCTAATTCACATATGGCCTGTTAACCCTCTATCATCTGTTGAGTTCTAGGTGTTGCCTATGTTCCATCCTCAGTCCATTAATCTCCACTGTCTGTACCTTGGCTCCTTTTATCACTCAGATAAAGACACCGGTTTTCCATGCCTTACAATGTTGTGAAAAAGTATTTACCCGCTTTCTGATTTTTTTAATAATTTTTTTGCATATTTGTCACACTTAAATGATTTTTAGATCATCAAACACATTGTATTATTACACAAAGATAACCCGAGTAAATACAAAATGCAGTTTTTAAATGATGGTTTCATTTAGTAAGGCAAAAAAGCTGTCCAAACCTACCTGGCTTTATGTAAAAAGTAATTGCCCCCTAAACCTAATAACTGGTTGTGCCATCCTTGGCGGCAACAACTGCAATAAAGCATTTGAGTCTTTCACATTGTTGTGGAGCAATTTCTTTGAATTGTTTTAATACAGACATATTGGAGAGTTTTCCAGCATGAACAGCCTGTGTAAGGTCATGATACAGCATCTCAATTGGATTTAAGTCTGGGCTTTGTCTAGGCCACTCCAAAACCTACATTTTGCTTTGTTTGAACCATTTGGAGGTGGACTTGCTTTTGTGTTTTGGATCATTGTCCTGCTGTATAACCCAAGTGCACTTGAGCTTGAGGTCACAAACTGATGGCTGGACATTCTCCTTTAGGATTTTATGGAAGAGCTCAGAATTCTTAGTTCCATCAATTATGTTAAGTCGTCCAGGTCCTGAAGCTGCAAAGCAGCCCCAGACCATAATGCTACCACCACCATTGCTATCAATCTGTCCAATCAGTACCCGAGACACCAGCTGGAGCTGGAGCTGGTGCGCTCGTCCCCGTCACTGGAAAGACCAGGTTTAGGTAAGTAAAAGGGGGGCTCTGGGGGACTGCTGCTTCACAGGAGGTTGTTCACCTTAATACATAGAATGCATTAAGGTGAAAAACCTTGAGGGTTTACAACCCCTTTAAATCCTATGGGTAGCCAAATGTAATTATGAAATATATGTCCTCTTAAATAGGGCACAATATCACACCAAACCCTTTCTGAGAACAGTGTTTGGATGATAGGTCTTTTTTGTGTTTTTTTTTTTTTTTCTGATTTGTGTTAGTATTCTGTCACCAATCATTGTGAAAGTGACTATCTCTTCCTGAGAACTCTATACCTAGCCAGAATATAACAGAATAACTTAAATATCTTTAATGCATACAAAAATTTGTGGCAATACAATAAGATGCAATAGACTTGATGTGGAAAAATTAGTACTGGCCTTCCTAGCCCCAATATTTGTCTTGTAGAAAAAAAAACAATGGGGGTAGTGGCGCTGTAATCAGGTATACGAGACAAAATGTCCATTGAATGATAGTCCTTTTATGTATTATACAGTGTGTGTCACACAACGGGAGAAGTTAGAATGGGGAAATGGAAAAAAAAGTCCTATAGATTAATATAATACAGTGTTCATGTTCCAGGGCAAGCCTCCAGGGGGAAGATGAGAGCAGGCTCCAAATATGCAAAACAAAAGAAAGAAGGCGCCCCCAGGTCAGGAACAATGTGATTTTAATTTTACAATAGGTGCATTATCCACTTACAGTACATTTAAAATTGAAGAATTCGGCACACAAATCCTTTCTGGCCCATAGGTGGTGATCATTCGCTGCAGATGTAGGCTGTGATGTTAATATATCCCATGGATCTTCATCAGCTGGAAAACCAGGAAGTCCCGGCAATGTGTACACCAAGAATGAGACTTGAGACACAGACAGAAAGAGCGTGGGCGCGCGATGACCTCACGGGCAGCGACGTCGCTCTGTCGCTGCCCGTGACATCATTGCGCGCCCACGCTGTTTCTGTCTGTGTCTCAAGCCTCATTCTTGGTGTACACATCGCCCAGACTTCCTGGTTTTCCATCTAATGAAGATCCAGGGGATAGATTAACATCACAGCCTACATCTGCAGCGGATGATCACCACCTATGGACCAGCAAGGGCTTGTGTGCCGAATCCTTCAATTTTAAATGTACAGTAAGTAGATAATGCACCTATTGTAAAATTAAAATCACATTGTTCCAGACCTGGTGGCGCCTTCTTTCTTTTGTTTTGTCTTGTAGGAGGAAGGATTACAGAAGCCCACACAAAGTAAAAGGAAATTACCTAACAAGAGGGGGAAGGGAATACAGAAAAATATTACAATACAAAAATGCTCACATAGTGGTTGGGTAATGAAAAACAATTAACCAAAAATCATCAGAGGCTATAAATATAGATGCAACTGCATTTACCACATACTGTGTAGGTAGTACAATTAGTCTTATCTTCCATCTCAGATTCTTTGCCTCCTTACTACTCTATCTTACTTTTAACTATTAACAAGGAGATCCAGAAACCAAAGTTAAAGTGGTTGTAAAACCTAAACATTTGTTACCTTAATGCATTCCCTGCATTAAGGTAAAAAATGTTTCAGTATGTTCATTAACCCCTCACTTCTTCTCCCCATTTTCACATACTAAGCTGAGAGCAACGGCAGCCATTGTGTCCTGCTGCTGTTGGTCAAATCCTCTGACAGGGGAGTGGTGGGCAGGGCCAAGCCTTGCTCTGTGTGTCTATAGATGCAGGCAGCTTGGCTCGGGATTAAGCCAACAGGTAGGCCATAATAGGAAATGACCTCCTATGGTGGCGCACCCAGAGGAGGAGAAGCCAAGATTGTCAATAGGGGACATCAGGAGAGGGGGATCAGGGATGCTCTGTGCAATACAATTGCACAGAGCAGGTAAGTATAATAATAACTTAATAATAATAATAATAATTATAATAATAACAGATATGTATAAAATAACTTTACAAATGCTTTAGAGTGTATGTTTGGGAAAAATCTAAAAAGCAAAACATGCAGCAAGGCTTTTTTAATAGATGCATTTTTTTCCATTACTAAAAAAAAAATAGCTGATTATCCTACCAGCTGAATGAGCTGAATACATTTAAACAAAGACATATCATAGAAAATGTGCATTTATTGGATCACTATACAGTTTTTTTAGATTTCGATCACACATTCACTTTAACATAGCTATGCCTCATATGGGTAGATGTACGTACTAAGAGCAGACATACTAAGCTGTTGTTAGTAGATGCCCAACTGTTTATTGTGTATTTAGATATGCTACAGGCACTAACAGTGGAAAACTCTTCTTTGTGCTGGCATACTCAGGTGTAGCAAGCTATTAAGACCACTTTAACACTTTAAGAATGTTTATGTAATAAAAATGTTTATTTATTGCAGATTAAGTAACCTTAACTGGTAATTGCTTGGGTATGCAAACTTATTAGACTGCACTAGACTTCTTTGCACATTTATAATGTTCTGCATGTTGTATTTGTCTCCTATTTTATTATTTGTCCATGCAGTAATTGTTGTAGATACGACTATTCAAAATAATTTGTTAAAACCATTGCCACTATTTAAGATTAAAATAAATACATACATTTTCATATTTATGAATTAACAACTCCAAATATATATATATATTTATCATGAGCTGGAATTTTTAGAGTAATATTCATACATTATGCATCACATTCTATTCTAACTCAATGTGCTGGCTCAGTTTGTGATAATATCCACTGCACTGTGAAACAGTAAATACAGAGAGTTAGCTAAAAATAAATACATGCTAGTCAAGAAAAGCACAAGTCGCATAATGGCTGGCTTCTTGTCATACTGACTGTCAAAACCTATAGAAATGTGATACTTGAAAACCTCTGTAGTTGTTGGAGCTGTGGAAACTCATTTCAGGGTAATTAATTTATGCAAAGCATCAGTACTGACTATTAGAATGATATTTAAGTGGAATCAGCAGTTCTATTTTATGAACAGTTTTCCTGAATATTTACATTTTATATTACAGGAAACTATAATTAATATGAACTGTCTAGGAAAGGCTGAAAGATTTAATTTGAATGTATTTATAATGCAGTACTGTAATCTGATTGGATCTTGAGGTATACAGACAATGCTAATCTAGTTAGACTGTAATTTATAATGGTAGAGAACAAACTATTGGTTTAACGTGTATTTAACCACTTGAGAGCCGCGTTATAGACGAAAGCAGGGCCGTCTTTAACATTGATTGGACCTTGGGCAAACATTTTTTTGGGCCCCCGCAATGCAGTTTTGGTCTCCATTCCAAAAACTGGTCCATGCTAGCTAATTGGTTGCTGCACATCCTTACCGCTCGCTGATTTGGTTACTGCACATTAATACTGCTCACCCATTGGTTGCTAGAAGTTACTGAACATTATTACCTCTGACTGATTTGTTGCTGAAAGTTTCAGCCTTGTATCCATTTTTATCCTTTTAGCATCCATTTATTTAAAACACATGCCAGCCGAGAAACAATAAGTGCCATACTTACGCATCAAAAACACAACAGACACAAAATATATATATTAATAATTACAGAAATTGCAGCTGTTCCCACAACCACCCACAGTCAGAACACAAAACACGTAGCGGGTGTGTGGGTACAGAAACTTCAAAAGCACCATGCGACTTCCCTGTGGATATATTTAAAAAAAGGTGCAGGCTCCTTTTTTTCCCTGAAAATGTGGGCACAGCTCCCCATACACATAAATGAGCTGTTGTCCCCGGCAGATGCGGGCCTCAAACCCACTCAAGTGTGAGCCTAGCCTTGGGATTCAGAGCAGTGTACACATGTCAGTAGTAGGTAGGGCACTGTACAGAGAAAAGTAGGGCAGAGGACAGGAGATTACAGGATAGGGGGTCAGTAGGGAAGAGCACAGGAGATGACAGGACAGAGGATAGGGGTTCAGTAGGGAAGAGGACAGGAGATGACAGGACAGAGGATAGGGGGTCAGTAGGGAAGAGGACAGGAGATGACAGGACAGAGGATAGGGGTTCAGTAGGGAAGAGGACAGGAGATGACAGGACAGAGGATAGGGGGTCAGTAGGGAAGAGGACAGGAGATGACAGGACAGAGGATAGGGGGTCAGTAGGGAAGAGGACAGGAGATGACAGGACAGAGAATAGGGGGTTAGTAAGGCAGAGGACAGGGGGCAACAAGACAGTGTACAGATGTAAGTGGGATGTAGAACAGTGTATGGAATTCATTAGAGCAAAGGACAGTTTGCTGGGTTTAGCAGGGCAGAGGACCGGGAGACACAAGGGCAAAAGATTGAGCATCACAAGGGCAGAATGCAGGGGGTATAGAGGGAACAGTACAGGAGAGGGGTCAGCATGGCACAGTAAAAGGGGTCAGGAGAATGCAGGGCACAGTGCAGGGAGTGAGGGCAAAGTACAGGGAAGTCAGGATTAAGAGTATGGGGCTTGGAGTGCACAGTATGGGCATCAGGAAGGCACAGTACAAAGGGCTGGAATGGCACACACCAGGGGCTGGGAGGGCATAGTACGGGCAACAGGAGGGTACCATACGGACGTCAGGAAGGTACCGTACGGTTATCAGGAGGGTACCTGTGGCAAACCTAGCCACTTCTGGAACGCTGGACGTTACATGTCAAAAGGTTGTCTGTATTATATGCTATGTATTCTGCTGGGTCTTATGTGGGCATAGTAATTCATATGCTGGCAGCTGTAAGCCACTAGCATTCAAGTACTTAGTTTTATGTTGCCCAATCAGTGTTCGGCAGTTTTAAACCGAACTCCCACAACACATAACCCCAGACCCCAGCTATCAACCGACTTTTCCCTTGTGCAGCAATGCCTGATGGGAGAATTATCCAAAATGTTAAGTTCCCCATCTGGTCCTCCCTGTATTACCCCTGTTAAATCTATTTGGCTGTTTGGAAACCCCTTGCATGGGGAATTATATAAATATGGAAGCCTGTGAATAAAAAGTCAGTTGACTCTCAGAGCTGTGTGTTGTCCGGTTACTGGGGAGATTTGGGACATTGCCTTACTTTTCAATGCTGACTGTGGATTTACCCTGGTTACCAGTGGAAATCGTGGAGTTTAATATTATACTCCGCTACAGTACCATACGGGCATCAGGAGGGTAGCGTATGGGCATCAGAAGGGTACAGTACAGGGGTTAGGAGAGCACAGTACAGGGGTCAGGAGAGCACAGTATGGGCGTGAGGAGGGCACAGTACAGAGGTAAGGAAGGCACAGTACAGGGGTGAGGAGGGCACAGTACCGCCATCAGGAGGCACAGTACAGAGGTAATGAGGGCACAGTACAGGGGTGAGAAGGTCACAGAATGGGCATCAGTTTGGCACAGTACAGAGGTCAGGAGGGAACACTATGGAGATCAAGAGGGCACAGTACAGGGGTGGGGAGGGCACAGTATGTGGCTGGAAGGAAACACACAGGGTCAAGAGGGCACACACTAGCTATGGGGCAGTAATAACCTGGAGGCAGCGACAACCTGTAATAAATCCATTAATTTCTTCCAGCGCTACATAAAAAAAGATGCCATCTTCTTATTTGACAGCAAACATGCAGCACTTCTATGCTAAGCTGCAGTAACTCAGCAGACTTAGCATAGAGGTGCCTGCAAATGAGTTTACCTCCACAGTCTGGACTCAGCTTATCTCCTCAGCACGCTTTCCAGCAGGAGTTATCTCATAGGTCATGCACATCCCTGCCCTGCCCGCTCCTACATCCAACAGGAGGCGAGGCTCCGTCCTAGCGATGTCCCTTCATTCAGGAGAGTGCCTGCAAAGCAACGGGGGAGCAAGGAAGGGGGTGGTATGGGGGTGGAGATGCCAGTTTATGCGGACAGTGGACAGCAATCCCCAATACAGTGTTGATTTTTGGGAGCTTTCTGACAGTTCGAGAGTATGGGCAGCATGGTCTCTAGGAGCAGCTACTTTGGGCCTCCAACAATGACAGGGCCCTGGGCAGCTGCCCCCTTTTGCCCTGCGGTAAAGATGGCCCTGGACGAAAGATGTCCACAGCGCGGCCCTCACCTGCCGGATGGACGTCCCTGGACGTTCTGCTGTTTACATTCCCCCCACGCGCCGCCAAGGGTGCACAGTGGGGAAAAACTGTGCCCAGCGTGTCACGTGATGCCGATGCGCGTGCCTGGTGGGCCGCGATATCCGCCACCCACACCCACCAAAATGCATGGCAATGAGCATAACATTTGCATTACGATTCATTTGCAGAAGGCTGCAAGAAAATGCATGCTTTGTCATGTGTATTATGCTTGTGTTACCATATAGTCTTCATTCACTTTTGTGCATTTCCAAATGGGCGGCAACCTGCACAGAAATGTGCTTTGATGTGCATTTCAAAACAACTTGGCTTTGCAAGTCGTGCTTGGGTTACCATTCATTCATATCTGCACATGTCCAAATGCAGGACGATCTGCAAGAAAAAGCATGCATTTTCTGTGTGATAGTCTGTGATAGTTGTGCTGGAAGTCATGTGACTTTCATGTGGTGCTGTGTTTACCAGGGCTATCTATTCATCCCTCCTAGCATCAGTACAACTAGCTTTCCCAGCAGGCTGTGTATATTATATGAAGGGTTTTCCTTTTTTTGAATAACGCTGGGATCTGTGAGGATGGACTTGGGAGGTTTGGACTCTTCCTGTAGGTGTGACTGGGTGGGACTGAATTATAATTAGGATGTATTTCATTCCACCCACCATCAGAGCTGTGAAAAGGAAAGGAGAACGAAGATTCGCTGTCCAAGGACCTTGGTTATGGAACACTCTACCCTCAGACATTCGGATGGAGGAAAATCATCGGGCCTTCAGAAAAAAACTTAAGACCCATCTATTCTGAAGCATGGCTGGACGACAACATTGGTTACAGCGCCTTGAGGCGATTTAGTTTGCATTTGTAGCGCTATATAAGTTACTCACTCACTCAAGGAAGTTACATCATGTGCAGACTAAAAATGGGTGTGTTCTAGGCTAGAGATGAAGCAGGAAGTGGCTGGAAGGCCCTCAGTCTACATCCAGACTATACAGAGTGTCACACGGTACAACGCCAACACTAAACCCAGAATATCAGGAGATCTGCAGAAAACAGAGCAACAGAGTTTACTTATGGTTTATATTAGATTTTTATTAGAGAGCGCAGTATGAAATATTATTTTTCTTTATATGTTTTAGGCCATTGAGCCTCACTATGGGCTGCTCTTTGTTTATTTAAATACACAAGATTTTTTAGAGCACAGGTTGAGGGTTTTTGTTTCAAATCCTTTATTTATAAATGTATGCATTCTGGGACCTATGGTCAGAATGCAAAATACCTTCATTCTGGACATCCGGTCCTGAATGCATACGGCCACTCGGTACAGCAATCAACCACATCAGGACATCGCACAATTCAGTATCCTATAGAACTATATTAAATACCCAGTGTGAGATCTTGTTTGGGGGGAACCATGACAACAAACATATAAGCGTATGAGAGAAGGATTCAAAAGAACATGAAAGTGGACTGTGATGGGGTATGAATGGTGGGGTCTTTTATATCTAGGCACAGACATGACACTACACTCACTATATGTACTCCACTCTGACATACTGTATTGTAGGGGTTTAGACAATTTAACAATCTTTATTTTTCCAATCTTGTCAAACTTGAAAATATATACACTAGATTTCACCCTTCTTGAGTAACAGCAGAAAGAAAAAAGATGTTAGAGAGTGATGAACATATCAACCTCATTAATAATGTAACTATTTATAGAAGTAAAGGCAAAAGAGCCTTACAGCTACTCTAATTAACAAATAATACTAAGACTATTGCACTGCTAATCATTTCTAGATATGTGAAGATCACTTCCCTGCCACTGGCAAGTGGATACATATTCATATCCTGCTGGGCCATTACACAAGACAAGGTTTTACATGTTTCTGACTCTGTTAGTGACTGCATGTATACACGCATTTATATTATTTTCTTAATTGCGTGTCGTTATTATAATAGAAACGTGGTAAATAGCAATGTTGAGGGCATTTGCAAACCAAAGTATTAGTGTAATCAGTAGCTATAAGTGGACCCCCCACCCCTTGTCAGGTTTTTGTTATTGTTTCCCTGCTGAGGTCATTGATTCTTTCTACTTTTCCTGGAAACAATTGTCATTGAGACAAAAAACAATAGTAAATCTAAAAATGTTATCTCCAGAGTAAGAAGTGAAAAAAAACCTTCAATGAGACATCTATTGCTATGACAACTCTCTAAGGCCGCGTACACACGATCAGACCGGTCTTATGAAACTGGTCTGCAGACCAGTTTCATCGGACCAATTCGATGGTGTGTACGGCCTATCGGACCGTTGTCCGTCAGACCAAAGTTTTAAAACTTGCTTTAAAATCTGTCCGACGGACACCTGTGTACACACATCAGACCACTTCAGCCTTGTCTGATGAAAACGGTCCGTCGGACCAGTTTCATCGGACCGGTCTGATCGTGTGTACGTGGCCTTAGATGGGGATTCTGTTCACAATGGAGAGATTAGCTTTCATTACCTTATGCATTTTAAGGACAGCAACAAATAACCTGATGGTGGTTTTAAACCTACCCAACTCTAAAACTATAAAACACATTTAATTACTCAGCACTGTAACATCATATCTGTACACTGAATCTTCTTCTCTGCAATGTATCTTAAATCTCCTTGCATTTCTAGATTACATAGCATCAGTGTAGAAATTGGAATCATTTAATGACAATATATGAAAAAACGTGTATTCATTCTAAAATGGTAAACTATTCACTCATCACTCATCTGTTTTAGGACCCAATGATATTTCTATTTATTTACCACAGTTAGAGCATGATCATGTTACAGGTTAATGCTTAATCAAATCATCATTTGTTAATTAAACCAAACACATTCAGGAAGATAAATCAAAAAACGATTTCTGTTGAAATGTTTTAAACTGTTTGCATTTGTTTTTCTATACAGACAATCTTAGTATTATTAATGAGGAAGCTTAAAATGTTAAACGCACTGGTAATAGCTTTATCGGGGTAGAACTTTGAGGCTTTATTTAGACGTGTGGCTGTAGAGTAGGAGTGAGCCGAACAACCCCACTTTCGGTTCTCACCAGAACCTTCGAACGGACCGAACGTTCGCGCGAACATTTAGAACCCCATTGACGTCTATGGGACTCGAACGTTCGAATTCAAAAGTGCTCATTTTAAAGCCTAAAGTTATTGTCGTAAAACATATTTGAGAACCCAGGTCTTGCCCCAGGGAACATGTATTAATGGAAAAAAAGTTTTAAAAACTGTGTTTTTTTTTTCAGGACTCCAGCAGATACAATATTTAAAGTAATTTTTCCTTTTTTATTTATTTTTTTATTTAAACATAATGATGCTTAACCACTTCAGCCCCGAGCCTGTTTTTCAGATTCGGTGCTTACGAGACTAAAACAGTTTTTTTTGCTAGAAAATTATTTAAAACCCCCAAACAATATATATTTTTTTTTTCTAACACCCTAGAGAATAAAATGGTGGTCATTGCAATACTTTTTCTCACACCGTATTTGCGCAGCGGTCTTACAAGCGCACTTTTTTTGGAAAAAATTCACTTTCTTGAATTAAAAAATAAGACAACAATAAATTTGGCCCAATTTTTTTATATATTGTGAAAGATAATGTTACACCGAGTAAAATGATACCCAACATGTCACGCTTAAAAATTGCGCCCGCTCGTGGCATGGCGTCAAACTTTTACCCTTAAAAATCTCGATAGGCGACGTTTAAAAAATTCTACAGGTTGCATTTTTTGAGATGCAGAGGAGGTCTAGGGCTAGAATTATTGCTCTCGCTCTAACGATCGCGGCGATACCTCACTTGTGTGGTTTGAACACCGTTTTCATATGCGGGCGCTACTCGCGTATGCGTTTGCTTCTGCGCGCGAGCTCATCGGGACGGGGCACTTTAAAAAAAATTTTTTTGGGTTTTTGTTTTTATTTCTATTTATTTTATAATGTTTAACACTGAAAAAAAAAAAAAAAAAATTATCACTTTTATTCCTATTACAAGGAATGTAAACATCCCTTGTAATAGAAAAAAGCATGACAGGTCCTCTTAAATATGAGATCTGGGGTCAAAAAGACCTCAGATCTCATATTCAGGCTTAAATGCAAAAAAAAAAAAAAAGAAAAAAAAAAAAAAAAAAAAAAGTCAAAATGTAAACAAATTAAATGTCTCTTTAAGAGGCTGGGCGGAAATGACGTTTTGACGTCACTTCCGCCCAGCAGAGGTATGGGGACGGCTGAGGGACATTTTTTCCCTCAGTCGCATCCCCGGACAGCCAGCAACAGGACCCGATCGCCTCCGCCGCTACCGACGGCTACGGTAAGCGGCGGAGGGCGCGGGAGAGCGGCGGGAGGGGGGGGCACCCTCTCCCGCCGCCGGTAACGGCGATCTCGCGGCGAATCCGCCGCGATGACCTCCGTTATCGTTAACAGGACCGCCCCACGAAGAGATGGATATCTCGGTTGTGGCAGCAGCTGCTGCCGTTACCGAGATATCCATCTTCAAAAAAATGACGTCTTTGGACGTGGGGCCGGTCAGAAGTGGTTAATTAATAATAATAATAATAATAATAATAATAATAAAAAAAAAAAAAAAAAAAAAAATTCCTTTCAATATTGTACCTGCTGGGTGTCTATAGTATGCCTGTTAAAACGTCTTTAAATAGCACAATCACCTGCCTGCCAGTAAATTAGGAAGAACTGATCTAGCTAAACTATACAGTGTATAAATATATGTACAACACCGGGGATGTATATATATCCTCTACACACTGTAACATTAACTGACTAGCCTGCCTGCCTGCTCTATCTACCTCCAATAAATGACACTCTCTCTGTTCTCTCTAACCCCTGCCGCAACACACTACACAAGGCCGACCTGCAGGCGGCCTTTTATAGCGTGGGGCGTGTACTAAACCCCCTGAGCCATAATTGGCCAAAGCAACCCTGGCTTTGGCCAATTATGGCTCTCCGTTTTTTGCAAGCTGTGATTGGCATGCTTGGCCAATCATCAGTCAGCAATGCCGCAGTGAATTATGGTCTGTTAAACGTAACTCGAATACAAAGCCCATCCCTACTGGAGAGGTTAATGTCAAACATTAAAGATTAATTTCTCCACGATGCATATAACCACAAAGGCGCATTTCCTGCATGTTCATAATATGTAAATAGTGCAAAATTTGGATATATTGTAGGGTCACTTTAGGAGCACTCTTCAGGCAAGCTTGAAGATTAAACTTTTGCATGCATATAAGAAAGCTTAGCTTACCTGTCCCAAATCTTTCTGTAGCAGACTAGTTCTCCTTGTATTTTTTTGTTAGTATTCTAAAGGGTGAGAGAACTCCTACTTGTAATGCAAAAGTTTTGCTCCTAAACGCACCCACTCCAAGTGGCTTACTTCTTCTTATCTCATACATAAAAAAAACACATCCTTATCATAAGCCACTAATGAGATTCAAGCCTGCTTCAAAAGTTGAAAGCTATTTAGGGTTAGTGATTCTAAAACCAAAATTGCTGATTTGTCACTTTTCTGTATCCTGAATTTTTTCTTGTATATCTGTCTGCTTTTTTACAGAATTGTGTTATTGGAGAATAGAGATAATCATGATTGATGAACTGTATGATTCTTTGTGCCATGGACAAATCTAAATGCATACATTCAGGAGAATGAACAAAACTAGAATTTCATAGATTCACCTGCTTTCCAGATTAATTTACTCATGCATGGGAAACGCACAGTTTTCATTTAAAGCTTCTATATTACAAATAGCAGCTGTTTGCTAGGAATACCTGTGCTTTTTATTACTTTTTGCCATGTTAATAATTTTTGATTGTGCTGTAATAGATTTACATTATTTTCATTGTGTGTTGTACTTGTTAATCTTAACCATCTACAAATAATAGCCTTTTCATTTGTATTATAGCTTGCTCACTGTGCTTTTGTCGTAATGTTAAAACTCAGCTTTCGACAATATTGTGCATGATAAAAGAGAGTCATTTGACAATGTGAAATGGTGCAGATGGTAATCCTACATTATCTAGTTTGCCATCTTGAAACTGGCACCTAAATGGCTATCCCGTGTGTCTGTTTAGTAATTGGTATGGTAATTCCTATAAATGAATGGACCTAAGGAGTACTTAGCCCTGATTATTATGTTATGTACTGATTTCGGAGGTCAAAAAGTGGAAGAGTTATTAGAACAGATTGCTATAATTGTTAACAGAGTTTAATTTCAAAATCCTATTAAAGTCTAATGTCGTCATTACCCTGACTTTTACATTAGAAGTACAAGAGGGAAAATATGCTAGATACAAGAACATGAAAGAATTTAATTCAAGTTGTGGTTAAATATATGTTTGGTTTAATGTAGGAAAAGTAAAGCTTTTTGTAAAGAAGTTTTGCATTTTTAGGGGGGGATGACGGAAATCTGGCCACTTAACCAAACTGCAGACTGCCATGGCTCACCATCCTAAAATCTGATTTGATAATAATTTTTTTTATTATATATAAATCTTACTAGGGGTTTAATGCATAAGGATACACAGTAGTGTAAATAAATGCACACTATAGCAATACAATCGAATAAACAAATAATTATTGTTTTATTAAGAGTATTTTTTCCCAAGTAAACTATCATAAAAAAAGTTGCATGGTTCTCTGAGCAGAGGTAGTATTGGAACTGCACAGTTGTGCTGTTAAGACAACTTACTAGTGGTTTAGAGCAAGGAGACCCTTGCTGCTCAGAAGTCCTATTTTCCGTAAAGTTGCAAAAAAAATCCAAGTTTAAGGGTCAATCCAAACCCTAAAGCCTTGTACACACAGGCCAGAATCTCGTCAGGAAAAAGCTGACGTTTTTCCTGACGAGATCCTTGGCAAGAATATCTTGCCACCCAAGTGTACAGCCTCTCCTTTCAAAAGAACCACAGCTCTCTTGAAAGGCAAGAACGTGGTGACGTCCATGCGTACGATGAGCATGCGCTCATCACATTGGATGACATTGCCGCCATCTTGCTGCACCCTACCTATGCCTTGGAAGCTACCGTGCTTGCGTGAAAGTAATTTCGAGCATGCCTGGGTTTCCACGGCAACAGGTAAGTATATAGACGCTCGAGCATGATCTCTATTTTTCTCGTCGAGATTCTGGGCAGATTTCCAGACGAGGAACCTCAAAGCCTCGTACACACGCTCAGAAAACCGAGCGTGCGTACGAGGTTTCAGAGCCTGTTCATGGCAGAAAATGTTTAAAGTTGTTCCAGTGCCTTGTAAACATGTTGGAACTACTAAGAAATATGGAAATACACAAGCAAATTAAACATGTGCATGTCAACTTGCTGTTAGGTCTGTAAGCAGGGCCACAGTTAAACCGCAATTGTGAAAAGAAACAAATTATATCTGCTTTGTTTACTCATTATATCTGGTGTTGAAGTACACAGATATGCAAAGAAGGGTTAGGGTTTAGAGATAGGGTTGAGGTTAGGGTTTAGAGTTAGGATTTAGGGTTAGGGGTGAGGGTTATCTCCTTTAGCATTTTGTAGATCCAACGCTAATGCTGTAAACAATTCTCAGCAGAACAACTGCCACATACATAGGTCATAGGCAGGCCATACATGGGTCGAATTTCGATAGAATTTTCTTTCGAAAATCTTACCTAAGAATTTTTGTTTGTATTTTACATTAGTGGGCTGCAGTAACAGCTGTTTTTTTGTGCGCCCATCAAATTTGAGTAATTGGAAATGTTGGAAATTTAAAAAACAAAAAACTATTTTCTAATCAATGGTGGGAAAATCGTGAGAGAAATGTAATCGAAATAGAAATGCGCATGTGCAAGGAAAAAAAATTCTTGGAGATAAAAGAAGATTTTTAGCCACATTTTTTTTTTCTGTAGCAACATGAGGTGAAATTGAAAGCTTGGTTGGTTGAATTTCAAAATCAATAGTGGCACCACCGGATCACAAAACGCACAAATTTTCGGATTTTCAAAAGAAAATGATTTTCGAAATTCGACCATGTATGGCCAGCCTTAGTGAAAAAAAGCCAGTGTAAGTGTTTTTTCTTTTGCATCAGTCTGTCTTCAGAAACACCTAACATGAAACCTAATAGTGTAGGATTTACTTAAAAAAAGTGAAGGCTATTTAGTTTTTAGTTATGTGTGACAGAAATAAAAATATTTTCCTTGCATAGGACTGTATTGTTAAAGGAATATGGCATGAGCCTATATGCAAATCACAGTGAATATTCAAAACAAACAGTCTGTACTCCTTTTGTACATTAACCTCAACGAACGAGATAAAACATTATTTCTCCTTGTTCCCTTTCCCACCCTAGTGCTACCTCCTAGGTTCCAAATAAAGAGTGTCTGAAAGGAAGTAAACT
Organism: Rana kukunoris; assembly: GCA_029574335.1. Classification (NCBI taxonomy): domain Eukaryota; kingdom Metazoa; phylum Chordata; class Amphibia; order Anura; family Ranidae; genus Rana; species Rana kukunoris. Next base: position 480,697,538 of record CM056050.1, on the reverse strand, counting down.
CTGCTGTGTTCTGGGGACGGCTAAACAATTCATGGCACAGTGCCCTGAATTGCACCATGAAAATGTGTGTGCACAATCATGTACAAAGTGCCAGCAACCTCTGTTTATAGACATGTATCACTTAGTGATAGCACACACCTAGCTCACTGTGCAGGGAGCAACACAACAAGCAATCCCAGCTATCGCGGTAGTTAAAGATAAACTCACCAAGGCCAAGATGCTGAGGGCGGCTCCCTTTGCGACCTAGCGCGATCCGCCCCCTGGAGTGGGTACAGGGGGACGGACGCACCGGGAGGCACCGGTACCGACAGGTGGATGAAGACTGGATCCGTGGAGCAGAGACTGATCCGGAAGCAGGTCACTGGGGTCAGCTGAGGAAGCACACGGAGATAGTCCGGAAGTCCAGATAGCTGGAGCTGGGAACAAGCAGAAGATTAATCCGGGAAACAGGCCGTGGTCAGGAGGGTTGGAGAGATAGGAAGTCCGATAGTTCAAGCCAAAGGTCAAGAGCAGGAGACAGCAGCAATTCCGGTAACAATAGCCAAAGGTCAAAGGATCAGGATCAAAAGGTCGTAGGTATCAGATTCACTTAGAAGCTGTGACAAGCCAGCAACCAGACAGGAGGAAGAGGCTGGCTTAAATAGCCCGCCTAAGCCACTGATTGGCCGGATGGAGAGCGTGTCCGTGCGCGCCCGTGCGCACGCCCGCGCCGCGCGCCTATACCGCGCACGCGCACGCCTAATACATGCACGCGCGCGCCCGAGCCGCGCATGCGCGCGCCCGCGGTAAACGGCCGCGAACGGGCAGCTCTAATGCCCTGACAGTGCCCCCCCCAAGGGGCGGGCTCTGGACGCCCAAACTGTTCAACTCCGGGTGGTCCCGATGGAAAGTTCGGATCAGCCGAGGGGCATGTAAATTTCTGGAAGGCTCCCAGGAATTGTCCTCAGGAGGATAACCTTTCCACTTGATTAAGTACTGAAGTTGCCTCCCCCTCTTTCGACAATTCAGAATGGATTCCACCTCGAACTCCTTTTCACCTTCGATCACCACCGGAGGCGGTGGGAGTTCTTCTCTTCCAGGGAAGGTGTCTGGTATGAAAGGCTTGAGCAGGGATGCGTGAAAGACAGGATGGATCCTGTAGGAGTCCGGTAATTCTAGTTCGAAAGCCACAGGGTTGATCTTCCGCTTGATTTTAAATGGGCCGATGAACCTAGGGCCAAGTTTCCGGGAAGGGATTGGTAGTTTGAGGTTTGTGGCCGATAACCAGACCTTTTCGCCAGCTTCGAAGTTCGGGCAGTCCTTCCTCCCCCTGTCGAAAAACTTCTTGTAACTCTTTTGGGCTTGGTGCATGGTCTCCTGGAGTTTCTGGAAGTTTTGTTGCATGGCAACTATACGTTCCTGGACAGCTGGGACCGATATTTCAGGAATGGAGTCCGGAAGGAAGGATGGTATTCGAGGTTGGCCCAAAACGGGGTCTGGTTAGTAGATGAGTGAACCGAATTGTTGTAGGCAAACTCTGCCGCTGGTAGCAAAGATGCCCAGTCGTCTTGAGATGATGAACAGAAACAACGGAGGTATTGCTCCAACGTTTGGTTGGTCCTCTCTGTCTGGCCATTGGACTGCGGGTGGTAGGCAGACGAGAGGCAGATCTTAATTTCAAGCGACTTGCAGAGCTCCCTCCAGAACTTAGAAGTAAATTGCACACCCCTGTCTGACACGATGCTCTTGGGTGCCCCATGGAGTCTTATGATTTCCTTAAAAAAAAATTTGGCTGTCTCAGTCGCGGAGGGTGTACCAATCATAGGCAGGAAGTGTGCTAATTTAGACAGTCGGTCAATTACCACTAGAATCGTAGTAAAGCCTTCGGAAGGAGGCAGATCTACAATGAAATCCATTGAAACATCTGTCCAGGGGCGTTCCGGCACAGGAAGGGGTTTGAGTAGGCCCCAGGACTTGGTGTTCGGACCCTTACAACGCTGGCAGCAGGTACAAGAAGACACGTAGGTCTTACAGTCTAATTTCCATTTCGGCCACCAGAAAGAGCGTCCGATCAACTCCGCGGTCTTCCGTGCTCCGAAGTGGCCTGCCAGCTTGTGATCGTGGAATGTGCTTAACACCAATTGCCTTGTTTCTGTAGGTACAAAGACTTTGCCCCGTGACCACAGTAGACCGTCTTGTTTCTCCAGAGAGAGTGCCAGTTCGTCGGTGCATTGGTCGGAGGCCCTTTTAAGAGAGGTCAGTAGGTCAATTGGAGAAATTAATAAAAAGTTCTTGGGGGTTAGGATGGTACTAGGCTCCAGCGGATCGGGTGTTTCGGTGAACATTCTGGAAAGGGCGTCTGCTTTCCCATTCTTAGACCCTGGTCTGAAAGTGATGTGGAACTGAAAACGGGTGAAGAACAAGGCCCAGCGAGCTTGTCTTGGTCTCAGACGTTTGGCGGATCGCAAGTATTCCAGGTTTTTATGGTCCGTAAAAATCAGAATGGGGTGAAGGGCACCTTCCAGGAGATACCTCCATTCCTCCAAGGCAAACTTAATGGCCAGTAATTCCCGGTCACCGACGTCATAGTTTCTTTCCGGAGAGCTTAGTTTCCGTGAAGCATAAGCTACAGGGTGTAGCAGAGATTTAGGTCCCTGTCTCTGCGATAGGATTGCTCCGATGGCGATTTCCGAGGCATCCACCTCCAAGATAAAGGGCAAGGTTGGGTCTGGGTGTTTTAGAACAGGCGCGGAAGAAAACAAGGTCTTGAGCTTTGTGAATGCCTCCTGTGCTTCCTGGGACCAGTGGAAACGACATCCCTGCTGGGTTAGTTTGGTAATAGGGGGCACAGTGGATGAAAAGCCGGCAATGAATCTTCGGTAAAAGTTGGCAAAGCCAATAAACCGCTGTACCCCCTTTTTGTCGGTCGGAGCTGGCCAGTCCTGGACTGCCTTGACTTTCTGCGGATCCATGGATATCCCATTGGTCGAGATGATAAAGCCCAAGAACTGAATGGTGGTCTTTTCAAATTCGCATTTCTCAGCTTTAAGATATAATTTATGTTGCCTGAGGATGGCCAGGACTTGTTTAACGTGGACCCGGTGCACTTCAAGGGATACTGAGAAGATGAGGATGTCATCTAGATAGACGACCAGGAAGTCATGCAGGAATTGGCGGAAGATATCATTTACCAGGTGCTGGAAAGTGGCAGGGGCATTACAGAGCCCGAAAGGCATCACCAGGTATTCAAAGTGGCCAAACCTTGACCTGAAAGCTGTCTTCCACTCGTCTCCGGGCCGGATTCGGATAAGGTTGTAGGCACCCCGGAGGTCGAGTTTGGAGAAGACCCGGGCTGAACGGAATCGCTGGAACAGTTCCGGGATCAAGGGTAACGGATACCGGTTCTTGATGGTTATTTTATTCAACTCCCGATAATCGATGCACGGCCTGAGGGAGCCATCTTTTTTCTCGACGAAGAAGATTCCTGCCCCGGCTGGGGAAGAGGAAGGACGAATGAATTTCTTTTCTAAGTTTTCGTCGATGTAAGCCTTAAGGGCTACTAATTCAGTCTCTGATAAAGGAAAAATTCTCCCGAAAGGGAACAGGTCAATAGGGCAGTCGTATGACCGGTGCGGAGGAAGGCGGTCTGCCTGTTGTTTGTCAAACACGTCTCTATATTCTGAGTAAACCGCGGGAACGTGTTGGAGGTATTCTGACGCTGTCATCAAGGTAGCACAAGCGGGTTTAGTAGGTATGAGGCAGTGTTGGGCACAATAGACTGAGGGGAATTTGATCTCCTTTTCGCACCAGTCTATACTGGGTTGGTGCACTTGTAGCCATGGAAGCCCCAAGATGATGGGGGCCAAAGGAGACGGGATAAGGTCTAGGCACAGGTACTCTTGGTGTCCGGTGTCCGAGACGGCAGGAATAGGTAGGGTTTCGTGGGTAACAAGTCCTGAGCGGGGAAGTGAGCCGTCTGCCAGATGGATCTGTAAGGGGAGGTCCTTAGGACGACAAGGGATCTGCAGCTTCTGGGCCAGAGCGGAGTCCATGAAGCAGCTGCAGGCCCCAGAGTCAACGATGGCCGGTAGCCGGGTCGCCCCCTCCGGGAGCTGTAGGGAGAGAAAGAGGATAACATAAGTCTGAGGTAAGTTGGTAATGTGGTAATTGAAGGTGGATGATGGTCTAGACTTACTGGGTCTAATAGGACAAGTGCGGAGGAAGTGGCCTGCTCCACCGCAATACAGACACAGATTTGACTGGCGTCTACGCTGCCTCTCTTCAGGCGTGAGGGGAGCCCGGACCATCCCGAGTTGCATGGGCTCAGGATCCTGAAGCGAGAAAGCGGGCGGAACCGGGAGAGGCGGAGGAGCTGGAGGGAACCTTGGTGGGGTCCAGCTGGGACGAGTGGCTTGACAGCGTTCTGAACGTCGCTCACGTAGGCGTCTGTCAAGTTGGGTAGCTGATTGAATCAAAGCTTCCAAAGTAGCAGGAGGATCAATTCTAGCTAGTTCGTCCTTGAGAGGGACTCTGAGAGACCTTGGCGGAATTGATATTTTAGGGCGGCCTCATTCCACCCTGTGTCAGCAGACCACTTTCGGAATTCCGCAATAAAGTCCTCCACTGGTCTCCTTCCTTGATTCAGCTGGTGGAGAGTAGCTTCGGCCGTAGCTGAACGGAGGGGGTCATCATATAGTTCAGACATGTTTTTAAAGAAGGTGTCTAAAGTGTCCAGTATTGGGCTCTTCTGTTCCAGTAGGCTGTGTGCCCAAGCCTGTGGTTCGTCCGTGAGTAAAGAAATCACAAAGCCTACTTTCACGGCTTCCGAACAGAAAGTTCTAGGTTGCAGGGCCAGGTACAGTGAGCAGGCATTTTTGAACGCCCGGAATTTCTTGCGGTCGCCAGAGAATCGCTCCGGTGTTGGGACGCGAGGTTCTGGGTGAGAAACAACCACTGCTGGTCCTGGAGAAGACTGGGAGGTGGATGCTCCCATAGCTGGAGCCGTGGGAGAGGCCGTGGGTCCAGGCGTGACAGCCATTTGTTGGAGGCGACCATCCATTTGTACGTATCCGTCCTGCAACTTCTGTACTGCGTCGGTTAGTGCTGAGACTTGTAGGCAAAGAGTCTCGAAGGGAGAGCGCGCCCTGTCGGCCTCGGACATCTGGCTGGCTTGTACTATCGCGGTAGTTAAAGATAAACTCACCAAGGCCAAGATGCTGAGGGCGGCTCCCTTTGCGACCTAGCGCGATCCGCCCCCTGGAGTGGGTACAGGGGGACGGACGCACCGGGAGGCACCGGTACCGACAGGTGGATGAAGACTGGATCCGTGGAGCAGAGACTGATCCGGAAGCAGGTCACTGGGGTCAGCTGAGGAAGCACACGGAGATAGTCCGGAAGTCCAGATAGCTGGAGCTGGGAACAAGCAGAAGATTAATCCGGGAAACAGGCCGTGGTCAAGAGGGTTGGAGAGATCAGGAAGTCCGATAGTTCAAGCCAAAGGTCAAGAGCAGGAGACAGCAGCAGTCCGGTAACAATAGCCAAAGGTCAAAGGATCAGGATCAAAAGGTCGTAGGTATCAGATTCACTTAGAAGCTGTGACAAGCCAGCAACCAGACAGGAGGAAGAGGCTGGCTTAAATAGCCCGCCTAAGCCACTGATTGGCCGGATGGAGAGCGTGTCCGTGCGCGCCCGTGCGCGCGCCCGCGCCGCGCGCCTATACCGCGCACGCCTAATACATGCACGCGCGCGCCCGCGGTAAACGGCCGCGAACTGGCAGCTCTAATGCCCTGACACCAGCCCTTTATTTATTTCTTCAGGATATGATCACTGGGGGAGTGGGGGTGAGGAGTGAGGACAGCAGAGTAGCAAAGAGCTTCTTGCTGCCTGCTGCCTGCTCCCTCTGGTGAGTGTCTGTCCAGACCTTTATTAGAGGAAATCTCAACTAGGCAGAGGGAAGAGGGAGGGAGTAGTCAGGTTCTTCCGGACAAGTAACTATCTGGTAAGTGTCTGTACAGATGCTTATCAGAGGAAGTCATCTAGATGTGCAGATCTGGTCAGACAGGGTGGAGATCTATAGCTAATAACTGTAATTGCTGTGCATTGGAATACTCCAACATTTTTCCTAAATGTGGAAGTAGACTGCTGATGCAGGAGCCATTGTTGTTTACAAGAGTACTGCCAAATACAATTAGTATTTATATATCAAGCTGTATGTGACACCTGTGGTTTCCTGGGCTGCAGGAAAGTGCAGGGAAATTTACACTAGGAGAATAGAATGCCTACAAATGTGTGCATGAATGTTTAAAGCTACACTTATGTCAAAGAAACAATAATGTAGCTCAGTATTCATTAATACACTATTAAATACATATTATTCTATTTTATATAATTTGGTTAGTGCCAGAACTCTTGAATATCGCAAAAGTTCGGACCCAAACTCAGAACCCTATTAAAGTCTATAGGACCCGAACTTGAAAAATCAGTGCCCATTCTGAAGGCTTATATGCAAGTTATTGGCCATAACAAGGGTATGGGGGCCCGGGTACTGCCCTGAGAGACATGTATCAATGCAAAAGAGTTTAATGATGTTTTTAAGTGAAACAATAAAAATGAAAAATTTCCTTAAATGTACTGTAGTATAAGGGTCCCCTTAATCTGCCTGTAAAGTGGCACATATGTACTGTGCATCGAATCTGCTGCAGCAAAACTGACACATATAAAGAAAAAAATGACATCTAAATTGAATTTCCCTGCAAGCGTTCTTTATTTTGTAACCAACAGATTGAGATGCCAGTCTGTATGATGAGAACACAATTAAGTGCACTCAGAACAAGATTAGAGATTTTTTGGATGACTTTTTTTGGCAGACTTTGGATGGAAATAACAAATGTTTGTACCACAGTGAGCAGGTCTTATGTGAAGAAGCCAACCTATAGTACACTCAGGCCAAGATTATTATTTTTTTTAGCTAAAGTCTGGTGTCTCGTTCGCAGATTTTGGATATAAGTAACAGATGCGGAAAAATTGGGCTTTGGGTGTTGGTGGTGCCTTCACACCATAACCCTATAGAGGTACTCTTGATGAAAGCAAAAATTGGCCTTGCTGTAAAAAATTTAAATTTGATGCTCCTTTAAGAATCTGTAGCAGGCGCACACGCAACGGTTGTATGGCGGGGAACCCAATGCACGTAGCTGGCGGCCGCGATGTTTGCCAGCCATCCACGATCACGGGAACGAGAGCCAGAATGGGGATCTGTCAATGTAAACAGACAGATCCCCGTTCCAAAAGGGGAGTTAGAGAGAGATCTGCTTTTTCTAGTGATTAGGAACAGTGATCTTTCTCCTCCACCAGTCAGCCCAGCCCACATACAGCCCCCATACAATTATAAACACTCCCAGGGAACACACTTAAAAGGATGGTGTCAGCAAAAAGTGGGCCTTGAAAGGAAAGGAAGTTCTCCTCTTACTCCTGCTGCTCTGCCTTGAGTACCCAGTCCTTAATGCCACACAGAGTATGCTCCAGTAGGAAGAGGGATAGTGTCACTGATGCATGCATTGTCACGGCTCACCATCCTTGTTGCCTCCTTAAATGGTGACAGTACAGCGCATACATCCTTTATCACCAGCCATTGGTGTGGGAAAAAATGACATTTAAACTGATTTTCCTACTCACACAGGTACTTATTGATGGACCACTGCTACATGTGCAGCATATTTTAAAAGATCTTGCAAACCTAGTCACCTGTTTAAGAAACATTGCGCCACCAAATTGAGGGCATGTGCCAGGCATGGCACATATGTTAACTTTCCCAGTTAAAGGGCGGACAGAAGGTTAGTGCCATTATCGCACAGCATCGTTCCTGGGTCAAGCTTCCATGGCTGTGAACAAAATATAGCTTCCCTGACCATTCTTGCTAGACCACGTGTCAGCAGTAAGTTGGACCCTGCTGCTGACTGCCTTGACAAATGATGCCAAATCATTGCCTTCCACGTGATGGCACAGCACTGGAATGGCCTTACGTGCAAAGAAATAGCAACTGGAGACCAGCCATTGTGGTACAGAACATTCTGCAAATTTACAGAAGGGGGCAGAAGCCACCAAATAGAAAGACAGAGTTGTAAAGCCAGCAATTTGTACAAGCTGGAATTTAGATGCTGGGCATGTGGGTGGCAGGCATGTTTATATATTTTTTATGCAGCAGCTGTGACAGACAAATTTGTCTGCTATACTCTACAGCTGGTGGTGTGCTGCTGGTAGCAAGGACCTGGGACACCTTGGCTATACCAACATCCCTGTCAGTGGAGGCTGTTGAGAGGTCATGAGATATAGATAGGGTAGACATGAAAGGTGAGGAGTGAGGAGGAGAAGAATTGTGTCCTTTTAAACATGGGAGGTTAAAATGCCTTTGGAAGCATGTGGTTCCCAAACGGCAAAGATTACAAATTGCAACAGTGCAATTAGCAGCACACGTGCTAAACAAATGCCCACACAGCTGAGATGTGGGAAGTGGGTCAGGAAATAACAGCTTTACAATCGGATGGAATAGGGTGGCTGCTCTCTACTGTTCCATGATGGCTGCCTCTGGAGGACATCCTTTCTCATTAGGGTCATTTCTCCCCTTCACTTTCCTCCTCCGCTCTATCTGGAATCAAAGTTGCATCAGTGACCTCATCATCGTCATCCCCTCCATCCTCATCATCACTGGAGCCAACTTGGCAATACACTGTGGCTGGGGGAACATGACTACCAATTTGTTGTTTATCAGTGTTCTCCCCTCTATCTAGGCTCATGTTACTCCCTTCCTCAACCTCAGAACCAACATCAAGATGAAGTAATACCTGTGCATCATCAAGAAGCAAGTGGTTGATGCTGTGTTCAAATAATTCAGCTGACTCCTCTGTGCATGATATTGGGGCTATGGCAGGAGTAGCTGTGGACAAAGAGGCAGAATAAGCTGCCCTGGCAGCTGCGGTGGACTGCGCACTAGTCTCAGCTTGGGTGAGAAAGAATGATAAGGATGAGGATGGTTTAGTAAACCAGTCCACCTCCTCCTCTGAATGCTGTTGCTGGATAGCACAACACATCACTAAACATGCCCTGCCTGGCGGAAAAGTGTAATTGGATGCATATCATTCAATGAAAAGTGGTGTTCAGTTAAATTGAGGACTGCCACTAACAGAAATGTAAAAACTATAAAAAAAAAAAAAAAAGGGGGAACAACAGTATCTCCATAAAAAAAACTGCGGCTGACAATTCAAAAAATGGGGGCAAGCACAGAAGAAAACAAAAAAACACAGCAACCAAAAAAAAGAAGGGGGTATAGAGGACTGTATGCAGCAATGCATTGTGGGGTACTCTGTGGGTAAACATCCTGCAGAGCGTCCCTCAATTTCAAGTGTTTGCCGAACAGGTGAACAGGCAATGTTGGGGCTGAACTTTTGCTCAGCTCGAACTATTCACCCAACTCTACTGTATATATTACTGAATTGCAAAATTATAAGATCAGGTCTTCTGTCCTTTCACACAGTGATGTGCTGTGTGGAGTATCTGTGTTAATATCAGAAGTACTGTACAACCACGTGTGCACAGTTGATTAGGGATCTTCCAGGCTGCTTGAACCTTTTATTACCAATCTTCAATAATGTACATGCTATATTTCTATTGCTGCGCAGAATAGCAACATAAACTTGTAACTTTCCGGAACAGATGGTCACAGTGATTATAGATTATAGACAATTTTTATGAAGTCAATATTTTTTTTGTCAACTACAGTACAAGATCCTACCTGGTCAGTGTGTACTTTTTGATTTTTGTAAAACTAGGAACATGCAGCAATGTGTGTGACCCTGCATTATGAAAAAATAAATAACAAATAATGCACTGTCATCAGAGAGTAATTACCATAATATTAATACTTTGCAAAAAACAACAAACCAATGTCACCAGGGAGCAGCCAATAAAGAGACACGCTCTTGCAATTACAATATGATCTAACATGTATGACTAATGGTGCAAATGCAATTTAGAATACCCATACAAAATGGCATTTCACTCAAGCACAAAACATTGCATATTTGCTAATTACAACTAGCAGTTCCTTCAGATACTGACACTTCCAGTAACTATACTGTATATGTATGTGTATGTGTATGTGTGTGTGTATATATATATATATATATATATATATATATATATAGTTATTTTTTTCCTCTCTCATAGAGACTATTCAAAGCCAAACAATGTCCTCTAGTGGCCTATAAGCACAATGAAGTCACAGCTGGAAATAACAGTTACCAAACAACATAAAGAATGTCATATCTATCTGGAACAAAATGGAACATTATCTCAATACTTAGGGACCAATGTTGTTCCCAGATGAAATTGCCAGAGAAAATGTTGCTGTAAATGTGCACAGAGTGTGCACAAAGATTATTTTTTTTATTTTTTATGTGTATCGCATTTCTGCATATGTAGTCTAGAGATTTCCATTTTCATATAAAATATGAAAATATGTAATTGGCCTCCTTTTCACCGCTACATATAACAAAAGCATCATAGTACCAGATGGACTGGCACAATATCTATCAGAATTACATTTAGGTCCCTGTTGTTCTATGTATTACTGAAATGTAGTTTAAATTAACTGTATGGAAAACAAGCTTGTAATATATAGTCATAGTTTACTTATTTTGTGATTCCGTTTAGTTTACCAAGGAAACAACACATGGATTAGAGAAATCCCTAGACAAGTTTACAGCTTCCTGACATACAGGGGAAAAATGTGTATTTAAAAAAAATGACAGGCTTTGAGCATATTGGAAAAAATCCAGTGTTCTTATTCAGGGATACATTCAGGATTAGAGGACAAGCCAAAAAGTGTAGTCATGCAAATCACTGAAATTAGAACATGTATCTCAAACATAGGGTTTGACTATAAACCTGGGTGAACTAGCTGGGGTAGCTGCAGAAGTTAATAAAGGCTATAATATAGGCGTTAACTGGCACTGTAGCCAGACTTTATTTTGAATTGGTAATGTGCACGCTGATATAAGGAGAAATGTCATTGTTTAAAAAAAAAACTTTAGTGGGGGTTTAGATCTACAGTGATTTAATTTATTGGCTAATTATATAGAATGCAGTGCACACTTTTAAAGAGACCCTGTTATTAACTTGAACAATTTCAGGTAAAGCACAGACAAATCAGTTATTTTAGTTGCTTACTTGCACTGCTTTTCATTTGCATAAGTTATTTTTATTCTTTTGTATTGTGCCTTTGTATTTTCTAGAAAATTTAAATGGTCAGTTTTTTAGCACCTATTGCTTGGAGGCAGAGGAAATAGCTATCTGTAAAATAAGCCATCTCCTTGCTGGCTGTGTTGGCCATGAAGAGAAGAGGGCTGTCCTCAATATTCTCGGTGGGGTCTTACTAAAGTTTTGTATCAGAGAAAATTTTTGAGAGAGTTGGTTCCTCTTTTAATGCATGAAGACCTCTTGTTTGCTCTAGAGGCTGCACATTGATTTTGCAAACTGTCGTTGTGTCTATAATCCACCACAATGCTCAGATTCTTCCTTATCATTGATTAACTAAGTTCAGTCTGAAGGTCTGGGTACTTTGGCTGTTTGGGCATTTGGATGAACATTTCCCCATCCAGCCCCCATGATGACAGGAGCCAATTATAATATATAGAAGTGGTATTTCCAGCTCATATATATATATATATATGACAGCTTACCACTGCAAATGGTTCACCAGGAGGTAGCAAGGAAAATTTCACTGTCACTGTCACCGGCAAAGTGCTACCTGGCTGGGAAACCATGACCATGTAAGGAAAGGGGGATATCAGTAGCATCACTGACCAAATATGGCCACTGGCCATATTTGGTCAATGGCATAAACCAAATATGGCCACGGCCATATTCGGCCAATAATGTCACTACAATCTCCACTCTTTAGCTTATATAGCCCATGATTACTCAGGAAGCTATCATTCATTGAGCAGTACTATCTAGATCTGGCATCTGCGCTGGGCAGTTTATAATTTGTATGAGTTGGTGGGTGGCAAACATTGTGATTGATGATGGATTGATTCACAATGAGGGACTCTTTAAAGGGTTTTTATTTTATAAATAATGAACTTGTCATAAGCTTTATTATATTAGTTCTAGGTTATTTTTTTTGTATGTGAATAAGTAGGGGTACAATGTACCACTTACTCATTAAAGTGGGGTGGTATTTGGGTGACCACTTATTTTTTAAGGGAACTTCCTGATGCTAAAAAGCCCCCTGTCCACAGACCCCCATCACCAATTATTTTGTGAGCCTTTGGAAGAGCCTGTGTGATATTGATATAAAAACAAAGTTGTGCATGTTTTTCAGAGCAATTCCCACCCCCTACCCACCCTGCAATACTATTTTTTAAAACCTTTTGCCTTTTAGCCCAGAATTTATTTTTATTTTTAATTTGACTCCAGTTGATTTCAATGTGGTTCAGGTTCAGCATATGGACACCTTTGAATTCTGCTTAACCCTGCTTAAACTGAACCCAGTTTTGATCAATAAGCCAAGTTTTCTGTGCTTTTTCCAAAAAAAACACCCTTCAATGTCAGATATATATTAGAGACATCTTGTAAGGACTTAACTCCAGTACTTAGCTTTGTGTCATCTGAAAATAGAAAAAGGGTACTTTTAATTCCAAACTCTGAAGTATTTATAAACAGAATAAAAATGTATATTGCGTTGCACCACTAACAACTTTAGACCATTCATAAAATTAATTCTTAATTATTTATCTCCAACTTAGGCAGTTTACTTGTAGACCTAAACATTAGCTTTCTCTAGACACCTGTGTCTAAGGCCACGTACACACGATCAGACCGGTCTGATGAAACTGGTCCGACGGACCGTTTTCATCGGACCAGGCTCAAGTGGTCTGATGGTCTGATGTGTGTACACACCAGCGGACCAAAAATCCGATCAGACCAGAACGCGGTGACGTAAAACATAACGACGTGCTGAAAAACGAAGTTCGATGCTTCCAAGCATGTGTCGAGATTCTGAGCATGCACGGGTTTTTGGTCCGATGCTTTTGCGTACTAACCATCGAATCTGTCCGACGGACAGGTGTCGGTCGGACAGATTTTAAAGCAAGTTTTAAAACTTTGGTCCGACGGACAGCGGTCCGATACACACCATCGAATTGGTCTGATGAAACTGGTCTGCAGACCAGTTTCATCGGACCGGTCTGATCGTGTGTACGCGGCCTAAGTTTCTAATTACTGTCAATATTGTGGTACACTTTTGAGATTGTATTACCCTTAGTTATGTAAGGCTAAGTAATAAACAAGAGTGAGATAGAATAGTTGGTAAAAATCCTGTAATTAAATAGGCACAGCACTTTACTATTCAACCGTTCAATTCACGCTCTGGTTCTACCTGCCAATTAAGGAGCCTATATCAATAATCAACAATTTTAAGCAGATATTAAAGGCACAAAGTAATGCAGCTCTGTATTCAATTTCTATCATGTTACTTTTTGCTGAAGTTGTGTTTAATAAGTGCAGTAGCTCAAACCATTTGGAAATACTTTTTATAAAAAAAAGTAAATGTGGCATTCTTTATACAGGTGGTCCCCATTTTACAAACAAGTTTCTGTAGGTTTGTTGTTAAGTTGAATCTGTTTGTAAGTCGCAACAGGTACATTTTTTAAGTGTAGCTCCAGCCCAATAAACTATTTGTAAGCTTTTTGGATTGCATAGGAAAGGGTTAACACCCCTGTAATGTGTGTTTTGCTGTTCCCTTGTTCAGAAGATTTCACCTGACTTTCTGACCCAATGACAAATAGATTTTGAAAATTGAAGGTTGTTGTGGAAACAAGACTTGGTGATAAAGCATCAGTGGGGGTACCTTTTTTCCCATAATAACTCTTATAGGAGGGAATTTCCTTTCCATGGGGTAGATTTCCTTTCACTTCCTGTTGTCTCCCTCTGTTTGTAAGTAGGAGTTGTTTTTAAGTTGGATGTTTGTAACTAGGGGACCGCCTGTACTTGCATCAGTCTATCTATCTATCTATCTATCTATCTATCTATTGATGGCTTGCCATGTTTTTTTGCTTTCCTGCTTTTTTTTCTTTTTAAAACAATAGAAGATCGTAGAATTGTGTTATCTTGAACTAACAAATGCAAAAAATGCTCTTGGTACCCTTTAAAGAAAGAGGAAATGCATTATTCAGTACAAAACAGGGCAACAGGGATGTAAACAAGCATCATCTATTGTAAGTGGAATTGAGTTTTTAATCTTTCCTTTACACACTAATGCCAATACGTACTGTATATTAACATCCACTCCTTTGTTTTTGTTTTTCCTTTCTTCCTCATCAAAAGAAAACATATGAGTTTGACAACTGTGGTCTTTCGTGAATCCATGTTGACTATCACTTATAATATTATTTTCTAGTAAAAACTCTTTATTAAACATTCAAGTATCTTCTTGACAACATGTCTGTACTTACTTGATATAGACTTACATAAACCTTTTAAAGTAGCATATTAACCATCCATTGGTATCAAGCCAGTCAATAAAGAGTCTCTAAAATATAGAAGCAATGGCTTGAAAAAAAACAAAACTCAATCCTTTGAGAACATGTGGGTTTAAGCCATTTGCTTAAGGTGCCTTATTCACTTATATTTTATCTAACTGTGGTTAATTTGAGGCTGTGGAAAAATAATTCTTATTATGGACCTGATCTCCACAGTTTGAATTCGTAGAGCTGAAAGATATATTTAATGGATTTTGCTTCTTTTTCCACCAGTCTTGTACTGTGAGTCATTTTGTAAGAGCCCTACGTGCTCAAACATGATCTCATATATACAGTATATATACTCATAGTTTTTTAAAGATTTTGTTTTCCACACTTTTGCAACCTTTCATTTTACATTTTTGCGATCTTGATTTCCTTTTCATGTATTTTGTTAAAATCTTTGTAACTTTCAATTGATAAAAGAGTTACCTAGTTTTTATGTTTTTTAAAATGCACAACTTTTTATTCATTATTTTTTTAACACTACAAGTTAGCCATATTTTATTATTATTATTATTATTTTTATACAGGATTTATAGAGTCAACAGTTTGCACAGCGCTTTACAACATAAGGGCAGACAGTACAGTTACAATACAATTCAATACAGGAGGGATCAGAGGGCCCTGCCTGTTAGAGCTTACAATCTAGGTTTTGATTTTAAACCATCAGCAAATATTTTTAGGGTGTTTACATAGGGTGGACGTGAAACATGTATGTTCCATGTTCTTTGATGATCACCCTCTCTCCCAGTCTGAATCTTGGGATCAGCCCTTAGCATTGGGAAGTTTGCTCTATTAAAATTATGTGTTTCTATGTTTCCAGTTTGTGCTCATTCACAACGTAAAATAAATTAGATCCTGTTATCACCACTGCTACTCAGGATTTATTTTAGATGGATATTTGTAATAAGCTTTTCTTTGTATGAGATTAAACTAAATATAACACCTAAAAGTTTTTTTACCTTAATTACCAAAAGGTAATTTAACATTTAGTAGCTTTTACTCCATACCCCTCCATAAATACAACAAACTAACATACATTGATCCAGACCTATGTCCATATGCAGATCTTCTCTCCCCTCTCTCACAGGCTTGGCTGAAAGCATCCAGAGCCATTGGCTTCTGCTGCTGTCAATCAAATCCTATGAGGAGGGAATTGGGCATGGATCGATACCTTCTGTGTGTGTCTACAGATGCACACAGCCTGGCTTGGAAGCGAGCCCTCACATGTGCCATTATAGGAAGCAGCTTCCTATGGGGGGCACATGGAAAAGAGTCAAAGTGGACAGCAGTGGGGGACCCTGAAAGATAACCGCAAGGGTATTGCTCTGTGCAATACCCTTGCTCAAAGCAAGTAAGTATAACTTATTTTTTATTTTAGGAAAATACAAATTTGACTCTACAACCACTTTCATAGGTCCAACAGAGCATAATTTCTAGTTGGGGCTGCTATAAAATGTACCATAAAATTGACTTATAAGCCAAGAGAAGCTCTTTTTGTATCTTACATACTTCTTTAGACGTTTTCCATGTGGTTTCCCTGGTATTTGGTTATTGGCCCAGTTTTACCACATAGTTCTCTATGTGCAAAAGTGATGCATATGATTTATTTTTTATTTTTATCTTGACATTTTTGGCTGGCGTTTTTCTTGTCAAATGCACTAGCTCATAAGATTTAGAAATACTTTTCAATAAAAAAAGGTAAATTTGGCATTCTCCATACTTGCAGTCAGTCTACCTATCTATTTATCTATCTGTCTATCTATCAATCTATCTATCTATCTATCTATATATCTATTTATTTTTCTATTTTTTTATTGTTGGATTACTGTGTTTTGTTGCTTTGTTGCTTTTATTTCTTTTTAAAACAAAAAAGGATCGTAGAATTGTGTTATTTTGAATTAACCAATGCACATATAAGTCTCTTGGCACCTTTTAAAGAAAGAAGAAATGTATTATTTAGTATTAAACAGGACAACAGGGATGTAAACAAGCGTTATCTATTGTAGGTGGAATCAAGTCTTTAATCTTTCATTTACACTCATGCTGGTAGTAGTTGAAAGCTCAAATAAAGAGTAAAGACAACAACTTGGAAACTGCTACTGTCCATTTATCTAATTCATTACTGTGATCAATGCTTGCTTTCTAGGATTCTAAAACATTACAAAAAGGAACAATTTTATACATTTGGTTTTTCCTTTTTGTTTTCTAACAGGCAGCTTCGCTAATTTAACCTGCAGAGCTTTTTTTGGCTATAGTGGTGATGTAAGCCCCTTAATTTACTGGATGAAAGGGGAAAAATTTATTGAAGATTTAGATGAAAAGCGTGTAAGAGAAAGTGATATCAGGTAATATAAAAATATATGTATTTTTTTAAGTTTAAGTTCATAGTTGTATAGGGTTTTCTCTCAGAAAGTGCAGAATACAAGCACTTAGGAAAGGAACATTTTGTGACAGACTGTATTATGTTACTATAGTGAGAGAAGTGTTACAGGGGAAAAAAACAGGCGGACCATGCTGCTTAATAAGGGATACATTTTATTAGGAAAATATATTAATACAAAAAAGGGAGCCAAGACCAAGTACCCACCACCAACACCAAGATCATGTTAAAATTTGACAACGTTGTCTTTTTAAGAGCAGCTGCATCATGCTCAAATCTTGCGTGCCTACACACACACTCCTATAACAAGGCTATTGTTAATAAACTTAGGTAATATTTGTGGATCAGTCTTCTGATCTCAGTGTCATATACCATACATAACAAAGTCCATCCTGTCACTAGGTTTAATTGGAAACCTCTTTTTTGAAAAAGAAGGCCCCTGTTAGGGGTGGTTGATTGAGTCAAATTGCTAATCCCACAGAGACAGCTTTAATTTAAATTATAGCAGAACATGGCTGTCAGTGTGGAGAGGTGATTATAATCCACAGTTAGTATCCAATACAAAGGCACAGATATTCAGTTATTTCATAACAATATTCCCTCCAGATCTTGAAGAGTAGTCCTCGGCATTGGAAAATTTTCTGTATTAAAATTAGTTGTTATCTTAACAGTATGTTCTCTTTCACAACGTAAAAAATGAATGAAATTATACTATGGCCACTGCTATCCAAATTTTCTTTTAGATAAACATTTGTAATAGGCTATGATGTGTTTGAGATTAACAGGTCTAACAGAGCATTGTTTTTTATTAAGGCTGCAATATATTGTACCATAAAATTGTCTTGTAATCTATGATGAGTCAGTATTGCTCCAGATGAGCAGAGACCAGGAGAAAAGGGGAAACACAGTCATGAGAGAGATCCTTCTAAGGGTAGCATTAAGTTGTAGGTATGTGAAAAGTATGGCAAAATGTGTAGCACAAATTTATTTATTTACATTCATAAGGTTGCTGGATACCTGTCCTAGGATTAAACAACCTATTTTAGCACATGGGGAGAATGTGAATTAGAGTGTGGACTGTTGCACTCAATCCTCATTGGTGTTTTCTGGAGGTTCTTGCACTGTGTTATGGCTAGGATAAGGCCCAAAAACTGAACCAGTGTGTGGTCAGCAGATGCATCCATTCATTAAAAAGATGCTTCCAAGTGGGTTCTTCGGGATAGCTGGTATTTATTGATCATAAAAACAGGTTAAAATACCAGTAACATATTTCCTGGCAAGAGCCACGTCATCAGGAAAAGGTGTATAGTACACTGGATAAAATACGTAAAAAGATGGTGAAAACATTTTCAGTGTGGATCCAAAGGGTGGAAAATATCTACAATAAAAAATATATGCAGTTATAAAGTGGTAACAATACCCCTGTGAGCTAAGAGTCACTCTATTCATATCCTGCATAAGGCTATGGACTTTCTCCATGTGTGCTTCTCTATACATGGAAGTGCCTGACATTGTCTTTGCTTTTAAGAGCTGAACAAAGCAATACCCTGCATGTACGGTAGGCTACAGTCATGTGAAAGATTAAGTACACCCAATTAAAATTGTTGACTTTTAAAAAAAAATTTAAACAGGCAAACATTGTTTACATATAAAGAGAATAAAACTAAACAAAAACACAAGAAAATGTGCCTTTTCATGAATTAATTCAACATAATTATCAATATATGTAATGTTGTACTGTGAAAAAAGTAACTACATTCTTGGCCTCAAAAGTTAGTTTTGCCCCATTCATCAGAAATTAATTCTTAAAGGCATTTTAATAACCTCCCGTCATTCTCTGACATCAGCTTGGTGAAATTGTTGACTACTCCTTACTGCAAAATTCATTTTTGTGTGTTTTTTTTACATGAACTGCCCATTTCATCTCCCCCTCAACATCCCATTGGGTTTTATTGTAAATCAGGTTTTTAAATAAACCAGCCCATAACTCTCCCTTTCTTAATTTTGAGCCATTCCTTGGTGGGTTTGTTATTGTACTTCAGATCATAATCAAGTTTAAAGATCTATTTCCAGTTGAACTCCACTAATGGCCTTGCACACTAATCAAGCACAGCTTGATCTGATCTTGAATCTATAGGTGACTTGATGACTTTCCTCCAGGTCACTCTCCTAAAATGCTGTTTTCAGTTTGTGCTAAATGTCTGTTGTTCTTGTGGCCATGTAAGTTTATCTTTGACTCATCAGTCCGTGGTCTATTGCTCCAGAGGACTTGGCATTTGCCTACATGTTAAATTGCAAACAGTAGTCTTGCTCAAATGTTCTTTTTGGACAGCAAAGACTATTTTATGGCACACCTCTTATGCATTTTTAGACACTAACTTTTGCAACAGTTACCTGATGATCCAACATTGTAATTGTATTTGTCTGAAGCCTCGTACAGGAAAACTGCCAGGAGAGCATTTGGCCAGTAATCCCGGCCGTGTGTATGCTCCCTAGCAGTTTTCCCATCAGGAAAACAGCCAAGAATCCCTACGGGAAAATAGAGAACTCTGCTCTCTATTTTCTCCTCAGGTTTCCCGGAAGAGTGTCTGTATGCTTACCTGTCCTAGGTAAACCCATAAATGCTCGATAAGAGTTTGACGCATGTGCGGTAGCATACAAGTTTAGTGTGGGGTGTAGCAAGATGGCAGCGACGGCATCGAAATGTGACAAGCTGGTTCGTCATAGTCGATGATGTCACCATGTTCTTGCCATTCAAATGAATGGCGGTTCTTTTGAATGGCCATCTGTATGCACGGCTTTGCAAGAAAAGCTTGTCAGGAATTCCGTCAGGTAAACCAATGTTTTTTCCTGATGGGATTCCCGGTCGTGTGTACAGGGCCTGAGGATGAGCTCTTTGGCTGAATTTATTGGACCTGCTGGTCCTTGACAAATTAGCAGTTGTTTTTAATCTATGTCACGTGTGGATTATTTTTGTCACAGTGAAATCATTCAATTCAAATCATAGGCATCCACAACCTTCTTTCTGAGGACCTTAGACATCATAGATATCTGAAGTTTAAGTAAGACAAGTTCCACCAGTTTAATCACTAAGGAGGTCCTGTTCTTAAAGTAGTTGTAAATGTGGGAGTGTTACTTACAGTTACTGTGTAACAAATCTACATTTTCATTCATTTAGAATACAACAATTCATAATAAACCGTGTCAGTTTTGTGTATCATAAGCTTAAATACAGTATATTACTTATATCTGTAATCATCATTGCTAGAATGAAGATTGGATGTTTGCCTGTTAAAATATATTGAAAATGTCAACAATTTCCATGTGGTTTATTTATCTTTTCACATGACTGTATTTGCATTATGCAGACCATACGCTTTTTACATATCTTATTAAGATTAAAGAATAAGTCTCAACAAACCAATCTTCAGTTTCTCCTGCCCCAAGGGGACATTATGTATTTGGCACTTTGTCCCATTTTGATAGGTGCTACAGATTCTAAGCAAGCCCCCTGCCACCAATGCTTTCTGTCCATGCTGCTAATAAGATAATAAATAGCTAATTCAGTTTGATTGATTACCTTTTCCTATAAAAATAAACACAGACAATTCTCAGTCAATGCAGCGAGGGCAGACACATCATAGGAGGAGCTAGACAAAAAGAACACCCTTAAACAGGGCTTCTGGAAAGGAAGTTGCTAACAAGAAGTTATAGGAGAGAAAAAATTGATTTACTGCAAAATCATAAAGCATTTGTTTACACAATCAAAGATAAGTATTTCAACATTACTATGCCAGCAGATAAGATTTCATTAGTAATGGGTCTTGTTTAAGCTTGCCTTATTGAGGCCCACTTGAGTCATATGAATTATTTTACACATTACATTTAGCTCACCAGTTGACTAATATACTATATTGTCAGAAATATTGGGACACATTCCTTTACACAAACATGAACATTAATGGCATCCCAGTTTTAGTCCATAAGGTTCAATACTGAGTTGGCCCACCCTTTGCAGCTATAACAGATTCAACTCTTATTGGAAGGCTTGCTTATCCATGTCTGTATGGTCTAGCTTCTGAAAGAATGGTCAAACATTGCCTTGTGGCTAGCCTTCCCAAAAGAGTTTAAGCTGTTACAGCTGCAAAGGGTGGGTCAACTCAACATTTAACCCTAGACTGGAATGCAATTAAAGTTCATGTGCGGATAAAGGCAGGTAAATGTGTATATCCAGGGCGCTCCAAGCATTTGAATCCTGACAGATAAAGTCTGTGTTGGAGAGGGTAGCAAATCTTCACACACTTTAGGCGGCACTTTAGGGAGAACAAGCAATCTCTAATGGAAACAGAAAAACAAACAAGGCGCCTCTAAGTGCAGAAGAATACAACTTTTAATATCCCCTAAAGGGGTTAAAAATAAATACAAGAAAGTGGATGAAACAGGCATGTAGTAGGTAAGTGAGTCCAGGGGATGTTCTGGCAGAAGAAGGAACCAATAAACTGTTCCGAAACGCGTCCCGCCTCTATGACACACTTTCTGTTTGTGTTCCATGCTGGTTTCTGTCCCGCTTCCTTTGGCGTCATCCCCAGGCTCCATCATTATTGTGTCCTCTGAACATTCACAGCACAAGTCGGCTGTTATCTCGTGGACTTTCCTGGAAGCTTTACCATCAGACTGGTACTGCCCTGCCACTGGAACATCTCCTGGATGCACTTACCTGCTACATGACTGTTTCATCCACTTTCTTGTAAGTTTTTTTAACCCCTTTAGGGGATATTAAAAGTTGTATACTTCTGCATTTAGAGGCGCCTTGTTTGTTGTTCGGATAAAGGCAGGTGACCCAATACTTTTGGTAACATAGTTTATATTATACTATTTATCCCCTTTACATATATCAGTAATAATTTCAGTATTGTTATACACTGCTTATTGTAAGCTTTAGATGAAACAAACTGTAACAAGCTATAAATCTTATTTCCTGAAACTCACCCAAGAAACAAACAAGCTGTATATATGGAACATGGATCATAAAATGTAACCTACTAGATTGTACATCTGCTTTCATTTAATTTGTCTCCACTGCCCACTGCTAAGCTTAAAAAATGAGAAATGCACCCACTTAGCACAAATGATTTACTTTATTTACAGTTATTGTAAAGACTAGATATAATTTAGAAATTGTGATTTTGCCACAAATACAGCACACACATCTTGTTTCTGTTTTTTTTTTTTTAAGAGTCCTTAGGCAACATCTTGGAGAGCAAGAAGTATCGATCTCATTAATTTTTGATTCAGTTCAAGATTTTGACTTAGGAAATTACTCCTGTTATGTTGAGAATGGAAATGGACGACGCCATGCTAGTGTGCTCCTCCACAAAAGAGGTAAGACTTTGCAGTATTATTATGATTATATTAATTTATTTAGCTCAACCTCTTTTCAGAAATAAGTTAAATTGCCTTTGCTTTCTTAAAGGAAATAAGGGCAGCAAATACTATGAAGGAATTTAGTATTCTTCTTTAGCAATCTTTTAGCTGTTTTGCTAAAGCTAATATTCTTGTACAATAAACATCCTAAAAAGTATGGTACAACGATGGCTTTACTAACACACAAAAACTATAATGTGACCATATTCACTTATTATGGTAACTATATATATATATATATATATATATATATATATATATATACGTAAAAGATGTAAACAAAAGATCAACTGTAAAAAAAAAGGAACACAAATGGGTATTTATCATTACATCAAGTATTTACAAGTATCAGCATATAAAATGTGTGTATGTTAGCAAAGGCCACAACAGACACATCTGAATGTGCACACTGTAGTACCCTGTATGAAACATTCTCCATGAAAAAAAAATCTGTCATTGTTTTACTATCACCTATAGTGTTATTGATGCATTGTTTATGCTGTATTGATGCCTCTTAAAAGGCACATGTAAAATATCTACCTGTAAAGAAACTCCTATTTTTAGTCAAAGTACAGCAGCTGGCATATGTCTGGATGCTGAAGCATGTACTGCTGAGTATACATCTCTATACCAGGACTGGGCAATGAAAGTAAAATGTTTTTATGCAGTCTATTCAAGACAAAAAAAAAAGTTTGGTTGGAACTGGGTGAATTTTAGCTTTGTAGTAAATTATAAAAATCAGTGTTTAGTCCTTAAATGCAATAAAAACTATGATGCCCCATACACACCTGCGGGATTTCCGCCGGGAAAAGTTCCCATCGGAAATCCCAATGTGAAAGCCGAGAACCTGCTCATCAGTCTTTCCCCCTACACACAGCCAGTTTTCCCAACAGGAAAACTGAGATGAAGCTTTGGTCGGGAATCCTGGCCGCGTGTATGCTCCATCGCAGTTTTTCCCACAGGAACACTGCCAAAAAACGCCGGGCAAAAGTCCGCCAGTTTTTCCGGTTTTTCCGCTTAAGAAAAATTGCGAAGAGCATACACACGGCCGGGATTCCTGGCCAAAAGCTCTCTTCACAGTTTTCCTGTTGGGAAGACTGGCCGTGTGTACAAGGCTTGAGAGTTATTTACTCAAGCTTGAGAGTGCAACATCTGGTGCAATTCTGCATAGAAACCAATCAGCTTCCAGGTTTTATTGACAAAGCTTAACTGAACAAGCTGAAGTTAGAAGTTGACTGGCTACCATGCACAGCTGCACCAAATTCTAAAGTGCTCCAGTAAATCTCTGCCTATATACCTTGAGAATGTGTTTCTAGGCAGAATGATAAAGTTGGCAAGGCTGAGCACTGTGCACAGTAAACCATTATCCATGAATTTCTGAAAAACTGTGCTGAGAAATACCTTTTTTTCCTTCTAAATGTATAGTGGCCATTTGACTGCTCAGTCTCCAAAATGTTAACCTGGTGTTGGGGCTTGTGAACATGCAGTTGTAATGCATATATTTCACAGATACAGATGTCTCACTCCCATTTAAGGCTACATCTCCCAACAGCCCTTACAGCTCTCTGACTCTATTAATGCTGAAGTGAGAATGAGAGGAGGGGAGGATGTATAAGTGCTCCATAGAAGTAGGCAATGTTGGTGATTTTTATAAGCTGACAATGCCTGTACATTGATAGAAGCACAGGTCTACACAATATTAAACTTTAGGGTAGATGCACTGACTACTGAGACTCTCCTATGAGATTATCAGTGATCAGCGCAGTGTAGTGAAGGGCAGTTAATCAATTAATATTACCTAGATTATAAACAGTGATTATTCCACAATCATCCACCATGTAACTGTCCCCTCTTAAGTGTGATTTAAGTATTCTCCCTTGAACATCACAATCACTGCTTCATCCTTACCCTTTATTCTTACCCTGTGGTTAAAAAAAAAACAATTCATATTTCGCTTATCAGGTATGTCTTAGGCCACGTACACACGATCAAATCTGTCTGCTGGAAACGGTCTGCCAGACCGTCCCAGCAGACAGATTTGATCGTGTGTACGGGCAAACAGACAGATTTGGCCACCCGACAGATGCTTTCAAATCTGTCGGCTGGGAACCCGTACGCCCGACATGTCTGCTGGTTAGTATGCTAACCAGCAGACATATCTTCTCGCACACGCGTCGAATGGTTTCGACGCATGCGCGGAAGTGTTTTACTTCACGTCACCGCGACATCAGCGCGCTGTCTGCCAGCTGGGATTTTGATTTGATCGTGTGTACACGATCAAACCAATATGTCCCCAGCAGACAGATCTGTTCAAATCGGTCTGTCCGACCGATTTGAATAGTCATATTTACTTGTCTGTACGGGGCCTTACAGTATGCTTGTTTCCTTGTTGGGCAATGCTCATCTCAGGGTAAGAAAAAAAAAGAGAAGAAAAAGCCAACATATTGTAAAACCATAAAAAGATATAGGCAAAATGACAGTCACTCACAATCAAAAGTGCTTTCCTAGCATTGAGGAAACACTCAGGTCCCACCGAACATAACAACATCACAGTGCAAGGCCATAATATGCTTTATAGCAAATTTGTATTCTTCAGAAGCAATTAATCACATTTTCTGTTATGGATTATACTAATTGATTACCTGCTCTTTTACAACATGGACTGAATATATATATATATATATATATATATATATATGGCACTTCTCTTTCAATGATTATTTTTTGTTATATATATTATATACATTATACATTGATATATTTTTCCGTCACAACTGGGTAAACACTGTATCCTTTTTATTTTTTCAGTTTTAGAGATTTTAGCTATAGCAATAGTTTGAATGCAGGTTTGTGTCTGGCCTTTTAAACAGGCTGGCATGGGTGATGGGAAATGGCATTTACAGCAGCTAAGTGCAGTGGGTACTGAAGGGTCATTAAGGCTGTTGTAAATGAGTTCTCTTTCTAATTTTTTATGAAAAGGTGGACTTATCCTTTAGGTTCAAGCACATATAGGTTCTCTAGCTATAATGAATTAGCTATGTGGATAATTGTAAAATAGGTTTGGAAACTTGATTTTACTCATATAGATGTGTGCAGAGTAAGAGCTTAGAGATGTATGTGTTTCTTTTAAAGCTGACCACACTTCTGATTAGACTATCTTTTTGATTCCAGTTGAACTCAAAAAGTGGATACTTGCTGTATTGTACATCTAGAAATGTTTAAGGACAAATGTCGTGGAATGACTGATCTAGCTGCAGTGAGGACGTGTCTAAGCACATCCTCCTTCGCTTTCTTTAAGGATCCTGGAATCATAGTTAAGAGAGCCACTCTGGGTGATGCGTGGATAGTTGTAACCACTAGTTTACCATATAAATCAAAGATATGTTTCCAAAATCTTCCATTCCATATTTCCATTTGAATCATGACAACGCCAACAGATATCAGATATATCCTGGTTAAATGATGGAGGGTAGTGGGGCACCTATACCATCTACTCACCAATTTATATCCATTCTCTTGAGTTTCTGTAGGTATTGACATTTTATGAGTCAAAATAAAGCTTTTTTGGCCAATCTGATGAAGTTAAAGTCTGTTGGAAGTCTTTTACCATGTTTGTGTATATGTAGGAATATCTGAATGGATTGATATAAAAAAAAAATAGAGTATAATGCAGAGCAGAGTGTTATAGTGGCACCTCTTGCAAAAGCAGAGATTCAAAGGCAGTTGGTTTAGTATAAAGATCTTGTTTTGATGGAATAGATTGTATATAGCATAAAGCTTGATGCCTCTGTAGCCACTGCATGGGATTAGAGCATCATAGATGAAGAGGCTCCCGTTAATAATGGATCCGACTGAAGGACCTGAGCAATTCTTCTGTGTTCCTGTTTATACCAAGAGCCAAACACAGTTGAGTGTAAGACTGATAAAAATCTGGTGTTCCAAAGAAGGGGGTCATGGGGCTCAATTGTTTTGATATTCTATAGATGGGTAAGGGTATCATGCAATCCCATACGTGTACTGCCTAGTAAAATATGCTGGATTTGAGAGGCCTTTTCGCAGAATAGATGAAGTCCATGGAAGGGCACAGAGATCTATAGGATGTATGTGACCTTCCAATTGTACCCATAGCTTAGATGAGGAGTGGTGAAACCAATCAATAATACGTGTTAAAAGGGATATTTACATTACTTGTAATAAAAGGCCCAGATTCACAGAGCAATTACGCCTGTCTAACTGGTGTTAGACAGGAGTAATTTCAAATTTTGCGCGCCGTATCACTAGTTTGAATCCTCAAACCATGATACGGCAGCTTCGATCTGAGAGGCTTACGTCTTCGTAAGCCTTCGGATCTACGCTGCGATATTTTTGCGGCCGCTGGGAGCAGTTTGCGTCGTTTTCATGCGTCGGGATATGCAAATGAGTTTTTACGGCGATCCACGAAGATACGAGCGGTCTTCGCAATCGCTTTCGTCTATTTTTTTATACGTACTGTTAGACCAGCTTTTTGCTGGTCTAACGGTGCGTAGCCCATGTTAAGTATGGCCGTCGTTCCCACGTCGAATTTAAATTTTTTTTTTTTTTTTTTACGTAACTCGTTCGGGAATAGGAATCTCCGTAAACGACGCTACTCAAGAAAAAATGACGTAACGACGTGATTTCGCGCAATGCACGGCGGGAAATTTGCGAACGGAGCATGCGCAGTTCGATCGCCGCGGGAACGCGCCTATTTTAAATGATTCACGCCCCCTACTCGCGCAGATGGATTGCGACGGGAGAAATACACTACGCCGCCGTCGTTTACTGGACAAAATCTACCTGGATTCCACGTAGAGCCAGGTAAAAAACGGTGGCGTAGTGTATTTCTGATACTCTACGATAGTCTAATTCTATCTGAATCTGGGCCAAAGTGTTTACATTTTTTTTTAAAGAAAGTCTCAAAATATAAAAGTAAAATAAACAATAATACTATTTTTTTTAAAGCACCCCTGTCCCCGCATGTTCGCTTGCAGAAGCAAACGCACCTGCAGGTTGCGCCCACATATGTAATTCTAGTGCTAGATCTCCTCTGGAACCTGTAAAAATTATCAAAGC
The DNA here is from genome assembly GCA_029574335.1 of Rana kukunoris. Classification (NCBI taxonomy): domain Eukaryota; kingdom Metazoa; phylum Chordata; class Amphibia; order Anura; family Ranidae; genus Rana; species Rana kukunoris. Next base: position 480,670,085 of record CM056050.1, on the reverse strand, counting down.
ATCACCTATGGGGATTTTTAAGTACTAAAGTTTGGCACCATTCCACGAGTGTGTGCAATTGTAAAGCGTGACATGTTAGGTATCTATTTACTCAGTGTAACATTATCTTTCACATTATGCCAAAAAATTGGGCTAACTGTACTGTTTTTTAATGCTCTAAACATTACTGCACAAATACCGTGCAAGATAAAAAAAGTTGCAATAACCACCATTTTATTCCCTAGGGTCTCTGCTACAGAAAAATATATAATGTTTGGGGGTTTTGAGTAATTTTCAACCAAAACCGCTATGATTTTTACATGTAGGAGCGAAGTATCAGATTTGGCCCGGTAGGCAAGTGGTTAAGGAGTGCTGGGAAAGTAAAGCAAGATATTGCTTTCTTGAAAGCACACATCTTTTTTGATAACGTAACGAAACTAGTTTGGATTGCACATGTTCAGAATTGTCAGGGGAGGAAATGTACAGTACATAAAATCAGCAGCATAGCAAGGAAGATGATTTTGCTGAAAGTACTAGCTTACTGCAATGTTAGTTCTTTGTTACAAATCTATATTGTTTAAAAGTTAGACATGTAACTAATATTTTTAATAAGAATACAAACGTATTTATATTATTAAAAAACATAATATTTATTTACATTTTGTGCTCTAAAGAAGCATTCATTTTATTTTTATTTTTTCATGTTACTTCATTTAGGATGTTGAAATGTTTTTTCAGGCTATGCTACACTGAGTTTATATACTGCATCAACTGTGGAAAAAGTCTAATATTCATCATCATTCACATTGTTGAAATAAAATGTATGGTATTTTCTGAAAACTAAGATGCATTTTTAGAATTCACTCAAGAAAAATGACAGCACATCAATTAAAGCTACTTAATTCTCCTAAGAAGATGGCCAAACAAAAAAAGCAATAATTGCATCAGAGGAGGTTGATTTGTATTCCTATGAAAATGCTTGTAGCACACACAATGCAACATTCACTGTCTTTGGGCTTATTACATGAAAGCCACTGGGAATGACAACAATTCCCACTTGAGCTCATCATGTTTATTTGTCTGCAATTGTATTAAATCTTATCCAACTAAAACAACTTCTGAAAGGTTATAAGTTAATGGCTATACATAATGGATTCTGGTTCTAAATTACTGCAAAATGTACATGCATCCCAGTATTCCATGCAATAATGTGCTCTATTACTCATATTTCAAGCTATCCTCTGTAGAGTCCAGTTGTCATATTGAATTCATATGATACACATATGCAAGCAAGAAAAAAGCACTGGCTGAGAAAAATGTTAATAATAAACCCCACTTAAAATAGGTTATTTCACTATAGTTATTGTTGAAAAAATCGTATACATAAAAAATTGTCTTCATAGGACATATTTTATAGAAGTGTTCAAACCTTAGGTTGAAGTCAGACATGGTTGAAAACTTTATTTTTTACGTGACACTACTTGAAGGTGCCAGGAAAAAGTTGCTTTTAAAGTGATTCTAAAAGTAGATTTTTTTTCTAAAATAACAAATCTACTTACGTACTCTGTGCAATGGTTTTTCACAGAGTAGCCCCAATTGTCCTTCTCTGGGGTCCCTGGCCAACTCTCTTGGCTCCTCCTCTTCTCTAAGTGCCAGCCATAGCAAATGCAACAGGCAGCTATAACATTAAAAAAACAGTCTGCTGCAGTTCCCTAGTCAGCCTGATGTGTCACAGACTAACCCCTATATACCTCTACAGCTGCATATACTATGCTGTAATGTACCGTATTTTTCAGGCCATAAGACACACTTTTTCCCCCCAAATATGTGGTGGAAAATGTCTCTGTGTCCTATAGTCCGAATGCACATCAGGCCCCACCCTCCGCTGCCGCTGTCAACGCCCCCCACCACTGCTGGGAAAAAAAGCCGCCCCCCTCACAAACCCCCCCCCCCCGACCTGTACTCCCGAGTCCTTGTTCCCGCCGCCTCCTCCTGCACAGATAAAATATCACATTCAGTGGACACTTGCGGCCAGGGTCTGGGAGCCAGGACGAGTATTGAGAGTAGGGAAAATCATGCTGCCCCACTATGCAGCGTGACATGCTGCCCAGACTGAGGTAGGACACTATGGTAAGGGGAGAGTGGGGAGGAGTGTATGGCAGCCAAGAAGTGAGTGGATGGAAGGCTGTGCAGTCTCCTAATGCTGTGTTTGGAGGACAGATGACAGCCATCTCTGCTGAGACTTGTAGTGCCTCTGTGGGGGGCTGAAATATGGCAACCTGCTCTGCTGGGAGTTGTAGTGCCTCTGTGGGGGGGGCTGAAATATGGCAACCTGCTCTGCTGGGACTTGTAGTGTCTATGTGGGCGACTGAAATATGCCAACCTGCTCTGCTGGGACTTGTAGTGCCACAGGTCAGGCCGCAATAATGGCACAGGTTGTGCTGCATTATTGGCAATAGTCAGGCTGCATTTCTTTGGCACAGGTACATTTTTTTAGTACACCATTTGTTTCAGAATATATATATTTATTGTTTTCTTCCTCTAAAGCCTAGGTGTGTCTTATGGTCAGGTGCGTCCTATAGAGCCAAAAATACGGTATTCTAAAAAAATCACAACAGGGTTTCTAAGATCAGTTTTAGTTAAGTACTAACCACTTGATAACCACACAAATGCTAGTTAACCCCCTGCCGGTATCCCCGAGCGCGACTCGGGATGGATTTTTCATGTAAATATCGATATCCCCGAGTTGCGCTTGGGGTGAATGCAGAGCCTGCAGCGCACGCTGGCTTACCTGTTTATCCAGGCGGGGTACTGTACTTACCTTGTCCCTGGATCCAGCGATGCATCCCCGCTGTGTGAGCGAGTGGCGTCCTCCATTCGACTCACACAGTGCCCGCGCGCCGCCGATCTCCGTTCCCTGCGACGTAACGGCGCACGGGGGCGGAGACCGGCGACAAATTAAAAAAAGTAAACAAACACATTACATACAGAATACTGTAATCTTATAGATTACAGTACTGTATGTAAAAAGTACACACCCCCCTGTCCCTAGTGCTCTGCCCAGTGCCCTGCATGTTCTTTTACATAATAAAAACATTTTTTTTGTGCCTGCAAACTGTAGATTGTCCATAGCAACCAAAAGTGTCCTTTTATGTCAAAAGTGATTTTAGAGCAGCTAGAAAACAGCGATAATAAATGATAATCACTTGCAGAATTGAGAGATAGCGATTTGTGGGGAAATTCGTCATAAAAAAATAAAAGTAATGACAGCGACAATTCTGCAACTGAGCACATTTCAGTGATTTTGATTTGATTACATTAGTGAATAATTTTTATTATAATTACATTATTATTTGTTATAATTATTTATAGTTATTTATTATATTATAATTTTATGATTTTGTGTTTCAAACTTTATCATACCCGGGATGTCTACTAGACTCTGGTTTGGACAAATTTAAGTGAGTTATTCCTAAAAATTGCAGGCCTACAGTATAAAACGCAGAATTTCCATGCAAAATAATTGTACCGCTTTTGGTACGTAATTCCAGACAGAATCATACCGCCAGGGAGGTTAAAGGGATGCAGTGCAATATCGCAAAAAAATAAAAAATTGGTCAGGAACCTTCCAGAGCTGAAGTTGTTAAAGCATTTACCCCAAAAAGCATGAACGTTCTTTGAAATAAGCCATCAATGTCCTCTAGCTGTTTGAAGTAATCCATTCTTAAAGATTCCCAAAGATCACAACAAATAGTTTGTTTTGGTTTAGAACAGCTAAGAAACGCCTCCTGTTTGTTTACATTAGAGAGCTGGTAATCTGCCAAAATGATGCTGCAACAGAAAGTAGGACAAAAATAAAAATAAAAGTGTTACTAAACCCAGGAACCTGCATTCATTATATCTGGTCTCTCACAGAATACAGAACATGAAAATGCTATTTTTTTTTTTAAATACCCTTTTTCATTAGCAGTATAAAGCATTCTCGTGACTTCTATGAGTGTCCAGCAGAGCACTGGTTAAAGCTTGTAGGAGGAGTTTTCATTATCCTCTGGCTGTCCTATGAGGTTGCATGACTCCTGACCGTCTGTCTGGATAGTTGTGATTGGCCCTGTGCTGATCACATGCAACCTCCCCCCAAAAAAACTCTATAATGCCCACCAATCTGAGCATGTGCAGGGTGCCCCTTAGGGCTCTGTTCTATCGGGAGATGGATTGGGGACTGTGGAAGAAGGGGAAGACAGGATCAATTAGCCTTTTACACAATGCAGACGATTAACCCCTTATGTTCCACAGTGAGTATAACAAGCATGCTTTAATGCATATACAAACTGATTTTACTGTTGTGGGTTTAGTAACACTTTAACCTTACTCTAGAAAGGTATTGAGAATGCCATTACTCACCTCCTTTTGAAAATGTAAGTTGTCTTACTGTGTCTGACTATATTACTTTTAAGGCAGAAACCCAGAACAAGCAGACAAATGTCAGAGTCCTTAACTTTATACTTGTTTTTGTTATACTTTGTTATACTTAGACAGCATTGAAAAAAAAAAGCATCAGCATGACAGCCAGAGAACTAACATTCTCAAAGAAAGTCCACAAGGACAGCCTCCATTGTTCTATATTGATCGATTTTTTTTTTCAGTGCCCATGTTGAGAAATTTAAATTGGAAGTTCTTCACATTTATAATATGGTGTATAGTTGGGGAATAGGTTCACTTTAGGATTAACTGCTCCAGAATGAGAATAGGTACAGAATAAGTAAAGGCATTTTGTAACCCAAAATAAATCTTTTTATATTGGAACAAACTCTCATGGGTTACAAATGCAATCTTTTAGCTGGTGCTCTTAGTCAGGGGAATTACCAGTGCCCTTTTGTCAAGTCCAAGGTTGTCAGATAATGTCTGTATCTAGTTTGTCTAGGAACTTGAAATATGAAATAAGCCAAAGTCTTTACAAAGCCAATCACTATTGGACTTTTCAAGTATGCCTTAACTTCATCAGTAAAGTGTTTATAGCTTGAGGAATGTGTTAGCTGTCGAGTTTAACATGTACTCCAGACTCAGTAATAATATCATGTTGTACAACTGAACACGCAATTCTGAAAAATGCTCTTTATTTTTTTACTACTGTAGGAACTCTCTAGGTTCCCGATTTATCATAATAGACTCACATAAAAGTTACCAGGGTCGAGCCTAGGAAAACTCTGTTTTCAGGGCTTTAGGAAAATGACATGGTATATTTGTTTAGGCTTTGTTATGCCCATTTGATGTATTCTGTTATTTACTTCCCAAGCGTTCTCAATTACCTCAAATTGACCCTGCCACTTAGCAAGTAACTTGCTATCAACAGGGGATAACACCAGTAACCTATTGTCAGGTAAAATATTGCAGACTTGGCCATCCCTGTTGTAAATTCATTGTTGGGTTTCTTAGACCTGACCTAAATGTTCTGTAATGTTTCTTAGCTAGTCTCCTAGGGTGCCTCCCTGTTACCTTCTGGGTCTTTTGGGATTTCCAATATTCATAGGACCTCCTCTACTCACAAGATCCCTGATGGGTGTGCCAGGACTTTCAGAATTTCTAGGGCCTCCACGACTTCCAAGACTTTCCGGATGTCCCAGAAATTGATTCTGGTCATTATCTCTGACCAAAATTTGATTTAGGCACTAGCCCTTGTCAGCCTGTGTCATATTGCCAGCTATTAGAGAGTTAAAGCATTTAATACACATCTACAAGTTGACCTGGATTTATTTGACTGCTCTCTTGCTTGCTGTCCACCTAGAAACTTTCCTAGACCTGACTACCCTCTTGCTTGCTGCCCACCAAAATCCCTGCCTGGAGTTGACTCCTTTACCATTTGCCTCCTGTCTAGACCTCCTCTCGGATCTGACTACTTTCATGTCCTGATACCCTGGGAGCTATCTCCATACTGTAGCCTTCCTGTTCTAGTCTCCCCTTGGTGAGTGATCCTGTAGGCCATTATGATTTGCAGCAAAGAAAACCAGTGACAACTTGGGTCTCCAACCAATCATCTGGGGTGGTCTGGTAAGGACCAACTGTCACTTATACCCTGTGCCTTGAGTTATCTAAAAGGGGTTACTATAATACTCTTGTACAGTAAATAAACCATGAAACATGGTTTTGGGTGGTAAGTCAATGGGCTTGCAGGTGAGATGATAGAGTTCTCTGCTGTGAAGTACTTTTTGATAACCTCCACCAGGAGATCAACCAACTCAGGGTCCCCTTGCCTTAACCATTTTTGCTAGGTGACAGATAAGGGTCCTGTGTAGTAATCCATGACTACCCACCCAACTATCTGTGGCCCAGACAGGGACTTCTTTTGCAGCCATTTCCAGACTGGGTGGATGAGGTTGAACATTATTATTATTATAAAAAAAAGATGTATCATGGTTTTTCACTTTGGTGAAAAACCTTTTACTCTGCAGCTGCCCCCCCCCCCCTTTTTCTTACCTGAGCCTCATAGTTTCAGCGATGGGGATGAGCACAGCAGCTCCAGCCACTGTCTTAGCTTCTGATTGGATAGATTGATAGTAGTGAGAGCCATTGGCTCCCGCTGCTGTCAATAAAATCCAGTGACACGGGAGCCAGGGGCAGGGCCGAGTCCTGCTGCCTGTTTCAGTGGACACAGCAGCAGGACTCGGGAGTGCGCCTGTTCAGGTGCCCCAATGGAAAGCATCTTTCAGTGAGGGCACTCGATGAAGAGGAGAAGTTAGGAGCGACACTGGGGGACCCCAGAAAAATAGGATCAGGGCCAATCTGTGCAAAACCCTTGCACAGAGCAGATAAGTATGACATGTTTGTTATTTAAAAAAAAAAAACTTTACAATCACTTTAACATCCTCCTCAATCCAGCAATCCACGCAGTGTCAGGCAAGGGGACACTGTGGAGATTGCTGGATTGAGGCCACAGACTTTTCAGTGAAAATGTCCAGAAGCAAGGATTGGTTGTTTGAATTGAAATAGATTTTTAAATAATTGGGTGCCCACATATAAAGCAATAGTATTGCCTACTAGTTGCTATACTGCTACTTAAAGAGGGCATATGATAAGCACAGCATGGTTTAGTGCTTTGTAGCATTGAAAGAATGTGAGAAAAAGTCATGTGCCTGGCCTCTTTACCAATCACATAATGTTCTTTGAAATGCATTCTATTAAAGGGGTCGTACAGCTTTGTGTTTTTTCACCTTAATGCATTCTATGCATTAAGGTGAAAAAACACCTTGCACTCTCCACCCCCCCAGTTCTCTTTTTACTCACCTGAGCCCCAAATCTCTGTGGGCGCGATCCCATATTGCTTTTCCCCAGCTTCTGTGGGCTCTTCATTGGATGATTGATATGATTGATAGCAGCGCAGCCATTGGCTCCCACTGCTGTCAATTAAATTAATGATGTGGCGCGCCAGGGGCGGGCCGAGTGATACACTCGGCGGCTATGGCCTCCGAGTGTATCATACGGGAGAGGGCCCACAAGCTAACCCCCTTGGGAGAGAGCTTCCCAGTGGGGGGTTAGCTCTTGCGGAGAGGAGCCGAGACAGCCGCCGAGGGACCCCAGAAGACAAGGATCGGGGGCACTCTGTGCAAAACAACCTGCACAGTGGAGGTAAGTATGGTATGTTTGTCATAAAAAAAATTCAACCTTTACAACCCCTTTATGTCCTACCTAATGAGTCCACTGTATTTCTTATCCAGGATAGGCATCTTGAAAGGTTGTTCCTATACATTTGGGTACAAATAACCCATTTTAAATTCCATCATACAAAAATTAGGGATCTAAAAAAATTCAGCTTTCAATTGTCAATTTAATTAGCCTGTTGAAAAACAGTTTAGATAAGGTTATTATTTTGTCTCTGTTTCATTTTGTACTACACTTTATAGTAGACGAATATTTGTATGACAAATCACCTCAAAAGATAACAATAGAAAATAAAGTAATAAATACCTGCACTGTGCAGCCGCTTTCAGATATATTACTTTGTGTTGAATAATATCTGTTCTTGTAAAGTGACCTCACTGTACCTCGCTGTTCTACAAGTGTAATGCTGTAATGAACATTCCATGTTCTCTCGATTCTGACAACTACTTCATTGAGCTGAAAAATTAACAATGACAGCTGCAAATACTATGTAATTTCATTATATCAGCTTGCAGGAAAGTGGTACCATACTACTGGATATTTTTCTTTATTTATCACCATGGAAACATTTTTTTTAATGTTTTCCTTTGTTCAAATATACATCAGTGGCACTATTTTTATCTTACTGTTCACAGGAATTAGTTTGATAAACCCATAATTGTTCACAAGTCAGAAAACTCAATCTCGTTTAATTAGGGCAAATAGCCTTTCTACATAATTACAAAAAGTGTAGCCTTTGCATGAAAAAATATGGAATTATATGGTGATGTTTTCTTTGTTATATACTTAGAAAGTGCATGTCTATCAATTATTTGAGCTGTAGAACTAATGCAGAACCTATGGATGACAAAAAGCACAAGAAGGGCTTGTCTGACAGAATGTGGCGTCCAGTATTAATGTCTGAGGGCTGTTTGGTCTAAAAATAAAATATGGAAATTCATCACAGGCTTGAAATCAACAATGCTGAGACAACTTGGTTGCTAGGGGAGGAAATCCTATATATACTAAAAAGGTATCCATGGCAGGAGCTCCTCCAGCAACCTCCCCCTTTTAGCACAAATCTCATTGAAAAAAAGCAGTGCTAACGATTTTTCTATTTGTCAATTACTCGTTATTACTAAAAATAATCTTCTGCGTCAGTTTTTTAGAACTTTTAGGAGAACCAGATATCTGTGTTTGCGACCACCAAACCCCTACATCACTACAGGCAGTACCCGGGTTACAAACAAGATAGGGTAGGTTTGTTCTTAAGTTGAATTTGTTTGTAAGTTGGAACAGGTAGATTTTTTTAAGTGTAGCTTCAGCCAAAACAACTGTTTTAAAGCTTTTTGGATAGTATAGGGAAGGGTTATCACCCCTGTGACATTTGTTTTGCTGTCTGTGCCCCTGTTCAGAAAATTTCACCCCACTTTCTGTCCCAATGACAATTGGAATTTTTAACATTTTTGGTTGTTAGGGAAACATGTACTGGTGATAAAGCTCCAGTGGAGGTACCTTTTTACCATATTAATGCTTACAGGAGTGAATTTACCTTCCTAGGGGTAGTTTTCCTCCCACTTCCTGTTGTCTCCCTCATCTGTAAGTTGGATGTTTGTAACTAGCGGACCGCCTGTATTATGACTTGTAGTGGCTGATAGATAGAACCACAGCTTCTGAAGCTCTTCAAAGTGGTTTTATACCCCGCTTTGTGATTTCTACCTACAGGTAAGCCTATAAGTGGACTTCCTGTAGGTAAAATTAATATCTCCTAAATGTACACCATTTAGGAGATGTTCACCCTGCATGCAGCCACTGACATCAGTGGTGAATGCCCTCTGATGGTCAGGCGTATCATGCAGAAACTTCAAAGCCTCTTGCCGGAATCAAGGGGTCCCAGGAACATGTGTGGGAGTGACGTCATAGCGGCTCCAGCCACTCACAGTGGCGGAATCCCCGAGAACCCGTAAGAAACACTTGGGAAACGCGATTGGGGGGCGTGAAGCATTTAAATTAAGCGCGTCCCCATGGCGATCGAACTGCGCATGCTCCGTTCAGAAATTTCCCGCTGTGCATTGCGCGAAATCACGTCGTTACGTCATTCGTTGTTTGAGTAGCGTAGTTTACGAACATTCCTATTCCCGGGCGACTTAGGTAAAAAATAATAAAAGACGTCGGAAAACGTAGAAATTCGACTCGGGAACGACGGCCATACTTAACATGGGCTGTCTAATATTAGACCAGCAAAAAGCTGGTATAGTTTTACGCAGCGAAAAGATGACTAAAGGTGCCGTAAGAGATTGCGATTGAAGATCGTAATTTCTGGGATCGCCGGCAAAAGCTCATTAGCATACCCCGATGCGGAAAACGACGGGAAGTCCACCCAGTGGCCGCAATTTTATTGCAGCGTAGATCCGAAGGCGTACGGACATGTAATCCAGTCGAATTGAAGCCCGCAGCCATCTATTCATGGTTTGAGGTTTTCAACTAGCTAGAAAACGCGCGTAATTGGAAATTACTCCAGTCTAACACCAGTTAGACAGGCGTAATGGCTCTGTGAATCTGGCCCATAGTGTCTATAAACTATAGGATATATTTATGGAATTTTTATTTTTTGCTGGTAATGGCGGTGATTATAGCTGGGCTGCAACATTGTGACGGAGAAACTAAGTGACACGTTTGACACTTTTTTGGGGACCAGTGACACTAATATAGTGATCAGTGCTAAAACTATGCATTGTCACTGCACTAATGACACTGGCAGGAAAGGGGTTAACATCAGGGGTGCTCAAAGAGTGATCAAAGAGTTAAAGAGGGCTAAATTTGTGCCTAGAGAGTGCTTATTAACTGTGGGGGAGGTTCTTGTACTATGGGAAGGCAGAGGTCCGTGTTCCTGCTTTGCCAGAACACAGAATCACTACTCTCCCTACTCAAAGAATGGCTATTTGCCTTGTTTATATAGTCAGAGCGCTGTTCTGCTTTTCTCGAGAACAATCGGTGGGTCCCGGTGGACATCAAAGATGGACAGACTGATTGGCCCCCGCTGTGTCCAATCACAGCAGAAGCAGGTCGGTGGAGGCAAGCGTGCACGCCCCAGACCCAGAACTGCAGATTATAGGTGCGTGATTCTGCACAGGAGGGCTGCCTTACCAACATAGATGTACTGTATGTGGTCGGCAAGAGGTTAAGTAACAAATTTCTCAATTGCAAAGTTACATTGTGATACATGGAGAAATACATACTATAATATATCAGCACACTGCAACCCACTCGTAATCTTTAATAGAGTAATATCAGCCAGTAGGGTAGACTGGAATTCATAGCATGTACAGTAAAGTGAAGCCATTGCCTCTCAGGTGAAAAATGCAGGTACATTCTTTGGTCATAATTAGTAAGCCTATACAGTTGTGTTCATAAGTTTACATACCCTGACAGAATTTATGATTTCTTGGCCATTTTTCAGAGGGTATGAATGATAACACAAAAACTTTTCTTTCACTCATGGTTAGTGTTTGGCTAAAGCCATTTATTATCAATCAACTGTGTTCATTCTTTTTAAACCATAATGGCAACATAAACTACCCAAATTACCCTGAACAAAAGTTTACATACCCTAGATCTTAATACCGTGTATTACCCCCTTTAACATCAATGACAGCTTGAAGCCTTTTGTAGTATTTGCGGATGAGGCTCTTTATCTTCTCAGATGGTAAAGCTTCTTGGGGACCTGCACGTTTGAGATCTCCCCCCAAAGATATTGAGACTAAGATGGCCACTCCAGAACCTTCACTTTATTCTGCTCTAGCTAATGACAGGTCAACTTGGCCTTGCGTTTTGGATCATTGTCATGTTGGAATGTCCAGCTTCCTGGCTGATGAATGCAAATGTTCCTCCAGTATTTTTTGATAACATACTGCATTCATCTTGCCAACAATTTTGTGCCTTTGTAGCTCACAAATTCCCAAAACATTAGCGATCCACCTCCGTACCTTTCATCGTAGACCTTGTTAACGCCTCTTCAAATGTAGCGTTTATGGTTGTAGCCAAAAAGCAACATTTTGGTCTCATCACTCCAAATTACTTTGTGCCAGAAGATTTGAGGCTTGTCTCTGTGATGTTTGGCATATTGTAAGCAGGATACTTTGTGGCATTTGCGTAGTAATAGCTTTCTTCTGGCGACTTAACCATGCAGCCCATCATTTTTCTTTCTTTCTTTTTTTTCACAAGATATTCTTCTTTCTTTCTTATTGTGCATCTTGAAACAGCCACACCACATTTTTTCAGAGAGTCCTCTATTTCACCTGAAGTTATTTGTGTTTTTTTTTTGCATCCTGAACAATTTTCCTGGCATGTTGTGGCTGAAATGTTAGTTGGTCTACCTGGTCAAGGTTTGGTTTCAACAGAACCCTTCATTTTCTACTTCTTGATTAGAGTTTGAACACTACTGATTGCCATTCTCAATTCCTTGGTTATCATTGTATATCCCTTTCTGGTTATATACAGTTCAATTACCTTTTCCCACAGATCCTTTGACAATTCTTTTGCTTTGACTCAGAATCCAGAAACGTCAGTGCAGCACTGGATGAAAGATGCAAGGGTCTGTTAGGAGTCCAGAAACACATTGACCTTTTATACACACACACTAATTACAGGCAAACAGATGAAAGGTGAGGATGGTTACATTTAATAGCCATTCAAACCCTTTTTTTGTCAACTTGTGTGCATGTGATCAGGCCAAAATCACCAGGGTATGTAAACGTTATGTAACTTTTGAACAGGGTAATTTGGGAGTAAACACAGTTGATTGATAATAAATGGCTTCAGCCAAACACTAACCATGAGTGAAAGAAATGTTTTTGTGTTATTATTTATATTCTCTGAAAAGTGGTATGTAAACTTTTGAGCACAACTGTGTATATGTGTGTATATATATATATGTGTCTTTTATAGATTTTGGCCCGGATTCACGTTGGACTAAAGATACGCCGCCTTAAGTACAAATGTGTGATGTCGCATCTCTGTGCCAATTCACAAAGCTAGATACGTCGAAAAGCAAGGCTTCAGCCGCCTGACGTAACTTGCCTACGCCGGCGTATCGTGGGCACATAGTTATGCTGGACACATTCGGCGTACCCATGTTAAATATGCAAATGAGTAAGATACGCCGTTTCACGAACGTACTTGCGTCCGGCACATGTTTTAAGCGATTTGCGTAAGGGTTATGTCCGGCATAAAGTTATTCCTCATATAGGAGGCGCAAAACCATTCAAAGGTATGGACCAGGGAACAACCGTCATATTTTACGTCGTTTACATAGTACTACGTGAATAGGGCTGTGCGTAGGTTACGTTCAACGTCGTAGGCAGTGTATTGACAAATCTTAAGCAGCTATTTCAACGTGACTGTGAGCATGCGCACTGGGATGCATCCAAGAGACGACACATGCGCAGTTCGTTTTTTGAAGCTCAGCCCATCATTTGCATGGGGTCACGCTTCATTTTAATATATCACGCCCACTTCCACCTACTTTGACTTACGTCGGCTTACGCGGAAAAACTATACACTGCGCCGGCGCAACGTTGAGCGCAAATTCTTTGTGAATAGCATGCTTGCCTCTCAACATTGCGCCTGCATAGCGTAAAGAAGATACGCTACGCCCGCACAAAGATACGCCGTTGGCTGTGAATCCAGGCCTACAGTATGTGTACAAAGCCATTGGCTGTTCACTGAATGTACCTGAATGTTTCTCTTCTATATGTCCACACAAAGTCCTTAACTACATATTCTTTTCATAGTTGTACATATAGCAGCATACAAGGACAATTTGTGAAGAATGCCTCTGTATTTCAGTATTATAGTTCTATCTCTAATATACAGTAAGGCTGGACATATATTATGGTATTGTCTTGCCTTCAACTAGGATTGAAGGAAAGAAGGAAAGGAAATTGCTTAATTCCTCCATTAACACAATGATCACTGAGCAGTGAGCTCACAAAAAAAATGACAGACTGGATGTGCTGAAGTCAATCAGGCTGCTCAAAGATGTATCAAAATTTGGCTTGTCCAGCATCAATTTTCAATCCACCTACAGCTGACTTTAGTGTTACTAAAAAATAAATAAATAGGTTTTCTTTAAAGCAGCTAGCCATGTGTCATTATATATATATATATATATATATATATATATATATATATATATATATATATATATATATATATATATATATATATATATACACACAGTAAAGCTGACACCTAAAGATGAATAGAACAGGACTTTAAAAATAGCCTTCAGCGTCAATATATATATATATGTGTGTGTGTGTATATATATACCGTTTATGCCGGTGTATAAGGTGACCAGACGTATCAGATGACCCCCTAATTTTAAAATGTTTTTAGATTTGTTTTGCCTGTACTCAATGTATAGGACGACCCCCCTTCCGAGGCTTCATATTTATTCCTTCTGGAGCCATATTCTTATTCCTTCTTGCTGGACCTGGAGTCAATCACGGCGAGCAATGTATTCTATTAACCACTTAAGGACCGCCTACTGCACATTTACGTCGGCAGAATGGCACGGCTGGGCACATCAACGTATATATACGTTGGTTTTAGTACCCAGCCGTGGGTCGCGGGCGCGCGCCCGCGGGCGCGCGCCCGCGACCCGGTCCGAAGCTCCAGGACCGGGACCGCGGGATTCGCGGACCCGATCGCCGCTGCAGTGCGGCGATCCGTCCCTGGAGCGGAAGAACGGGGAGAGCCGTGTGTACACACGGCTTCCCCGTGCTTCTCTGTGGCCGGAGCATCGATCGCGTCATCCCTGTAATAGGGGGACGCGATCGATTACGTCACACCTACAGCCACACCCCCCTACAGTTGTAAACAACACATTAGGGCACACATTCCCTACAGCGCCACCTGTGGTTAACTCCCAAACTGCAACTGTCATTTCCACAGTAAACAATGCAATTTAAATGCATTTTTTGCTGTGAAAATGACAATTGTCCCAAAAATGTGTCAAAATTGTCCGAAGTGTCCGCCATATTGTCGCAGTCACGAAAAAAATCGCTGATCGCCGCTATTAGTAGTAAAAAAAAAATAATTAATAAAAATGCAATAAAACTATCCCTTATTTTGTAAACGCTATAAATTTTGCGAAAACCAACCGATAAACGCTTATTGCGATTTTAATACGTATCGGCCTAAACTGAGGAAAAAAAATGTTTTTTTATATATTTTTGGGGGATATTTATTATAGCAAAAAGTAAAAAATATTGCATTTTTTTTAAATTGTCGCTCTATTTTTGTTTATAGCGCAAAAAATAAAAACCGCAGAGGTGATCAAATACCACCAAAAGAAAGCTCTATTTGTGGGAAAAAAAGGACGCAAATTTTGTTTGGGAGCCACGTCGCACGACCGCGCAATTGTCTGTTAAAGCGACGCAGTGCCGAATCGCAAAAACCCCTTGGGTCATTTGCCAGCGTATTGGTCCGGGTCTTAAGTGGTTAATGAATACAAATCCTGACTCTCAAAGCCAATCCCAGCAGGCTACTGTATGTAGCCTGCTCGGATTGGCAGAGGTTGTTAACCTAATTCGAGCAGGCTCTGTATTCATTTGAATACATCGCTCCCCGGGATCGGATAAGCAGTATATACTGTATGTAGCCAAAGCTACATACAGTATTACCGCATATCCATCAGGGATCCGAGCAGCTGACCCTGCGTATAAGACTACTCCTGCTTTTTGGCCAGTTTTTTTTTAAGTGTAAAGGTAGTCTTATACGCCAGCAAATACACATTTTTTTTTTTCGTTTTCTGTCAAAATATGTAAAAATAAACCAAGGTGTATTTTTAGAAAATAATTACATGATGCTGAAGGCTATTTTTACAGTATTTTTAAAGTCCTGTTCTATCCATTCTTATGTGTCAGCATTTAAGAGAACTAAACTGCACATCCTGCTGCAAGGAGGGTTTTTAACAATTTGAAACCAGGTGCAGATCAGAGATACAATCCTGAAGTGCTCAAGATAATTAAAGTTGGATTAGTTCAAAAAGAACACATTTATTACTGATCATATCACTCAATTTTTTTGTGAAGGCACATGCACTTTATAGTAATTAGCTATCACTTGAGCCCTAATGCAGGAGACAGTCACACCGATAAGGAAAAAATGTAACTATTGGTCAAAATAACTGTAGAAAATCTAGTTTAAATTCAAGCAATTTATTCAGAAAACAATCTAGTGCTTTGCTTGGAATCAATATCTCCCTTAGTCTGCAGCAGGGCTACCTGAGAAGTATTAGCAATACTAATTAATGTAGGTGGCAACTTAAAGTGGAAGTACATTTGCATTGGGTTTTGTTTGTGATCTGTCTTCTTGTGACTTTTATTTTTGCAATATATTTTGGTTGTGTTAAAAAGCAAGCAAACACAAGTTTCCTTGTGTAACAAAATGTTTCCCTAGCTCTTAGTAAGAGAAAATGTATGATCACTTACTGTATATACTCCAGTATAAGCCAAGTTTTTCAGCCCAATTTTTTGTGCTGAAAATGCCCCACACTGCAAAAAAAATGTTTTCCTTAGTTTAGGCCAATATGTATTCTTCTACATATTTTTGGGTAAACAAAATCACAATAAGTGTATATTGATTGGTTTGTGCAAAAGTTATAACATCTACAAAATAGGGGATATATTTATGACATTTTTATTATTTTATATATTTTTTTACTAGTAATGGCGGAGATCTGCGATTTTTATTGTCACTGTGACATTGCGGCAGACATATCGGACACTTTTGGCACTATTTTGGGACCATTCACATTTATACAGCAATCAGTGCTATAAAAATGCACTGATTACTGAGTAAATGTGACTGGCAGGGAATGGGTTAACACTAGGTGGTGATCAAGGGGTTAAATGTGTTACCTAGGGAGGGATTCTAACTGTAGGGGGAGGGGACTCACAAGGGGAGGAGACTGATCTGTGTCCCTCTGTACTGGAACTTGTAGCTAGAATTTGTCTAGTTACAAACAGCTAAAAATTCATAGGTGTCAATGATTACTTACCTGACTGGGTGTGCAGCCACTGCCAGGTGGCAAATAAGTTCCCCAATGCTTGATGTATAAGGAACCCCCAGTAACCTTTGGAGGAACCATGTTTGAGAAACTCTGCACTAGCGAAAAGTCTGAATATGACATATACAGCAACAAAAATGTGAAGGAGCAAGCATGTAAAATTGTGAAAGTCACTTTACAATGATTGCTGCATTCATACTTTACAATGCACACTCATTGAAAACACATTATGCTTTCCTTTTAAAAATAAATCCTGATGTCTAAAACAAAATGTACTGCAGCACAAACTAAATGAAAAATCCTTTCCATGAGCTTATCTATGACCTGCATTTATATTATGCTGAAAGATCATTTTCTTTTCCTTTATACATACTGGAGTTACAGGTGGCAGGACAAGGTCATTCAGTGCTCAGGGCAAATATGCTAAACTGTGGCCCCTTATCAGTGATACGCATGGTCAATTGTCTTACCTATGTCCAATGTGTGTGACCAATTATCGTACCCCCATACAAAGTGCAGGGGTCAGAGATGTGTGACTTATGTGGTGCAAGCGCTAGGATTGCATAACACAAAATGCAGGGGTCAGGATTATGTAACAAAAAATAAAAACAATAAAGGGACCAGGAGTGCACAACACTCAAAGTGAAGGAGTAAGTAATATACTTTACAGAGTGAGGGGGTCAGCAAGTAAGGTACAGAATGCAAGGGTCATACGTGTGTAACAGAGTGCAGAGGTCAGGATTAAAAATAATGTACGGAACCCATGGGCCAGGCGTAAAAGTTGTGTACAGTGTGCAAGGGACATCAGTAAAAATCATATTTACAGTTCAGTGTTCAGGAGTAAAAGTAATGTACATCTTAGTGAACAGAGTGCGGGAATCAAAAGTATATAACATACTGTACATAAACCATAGTGCACAGAGATACATTACACCTCATTTATCGATAGCACAACAATACCCCCTGAGGCGTTTGACAGCATACACATTCATATATATACACATGCTCACATACATACAGTACATAGCTACACTCACATATAGGGATGAGCTTCGCGTTCGATGCGAACACATGTTCGCATCGAACATCGGCCGTTCGATTGTTCGTCGAAAACGAACAAATCGGGTCGTTCGCGCCAAATTCGAATGACGCGCAACGGCCCATAATTCACTGCGGCGTTGCGCGCTGATGATTGGCCAAGCATGCACCATGACCCTGCATGCTTGGCCAATCACAGCGCCCAAAAAACTAAGAGACCTAATTGGCCAAAGCCTGGGTGCTTTGGCCAATTAGGGCTCAGGGCTTTCGCACACGCCCCACACTATAAAAGGCCGCCTACCGGGCGGCCTCGTGTAGTGTGTTCCGGCTTGCTTTCAGAGAGAGAAGTCAGACAGACAGAGAGAGATAGATAGATAGATAGATAGATAGATAGATAGATAGATAGATAGATAGATAGATAGATCAGGGAGGCTACTAGTTAGTATAGTTAAATGTACAGTTTGTACAGAATATATTGACATCCCTAGGAGTTGTCAATATATTTATAAACTGTATAGCTTAGCTAGTTCTGCTATTAGTATCTGTCAGGCAGGAGATTGTGCTTGATGCTCTAACGTGTTAGTGTACACGTGTTAGTTCATTGCACATAGACGCATTAACTGTTACTGCACGTGTGCTATTTATTTGCACAGAAAGGCAGTTGCTGTTAATGCAAGTGGGCTATTGAATTGCACAGAAACGCAGTCGCTCTGACTGTGCGTGTGCTGTTTAATACCACCTTAGCGCATTTGGTGTCACCGTACGTGTGCTGTGACATACCACCTGAGCGCATTTGGGGTCACCGTACGTGTGCTGTGACATACCACCTGAGCGCATTTGGGGTCACCGTACGTGTGCTGTGACATACCACCTGAGCGCATTTGGGGTCACCGTACGTGTGCTGTGACATACCACCTGAGCGCATTTGGGGTCACTGTACGTGTGCTGTGACATACCACCTGAGCGCATTTGGGGTCACCGTACGTGTGCTGGTATATACCATCTGAGCGCAGTTAGTGCCACTGTACGTGTGCTTGTATATACCACCTGAGCACAGATAGTGCCACTGTACGTGTGCTGGTATATACCACCTGAGCACAGTTAGTGCCACTGTACGTGTGCTGGTATATACCACCTGAGCACAGATAGTGCCACTGTACGTGTGCTGGTATATACCACCTGAGCACAGTTAGTGCCACTGTACGTGTGCTGGTATATACCACCTGAGCACAGATAGTGCCACTGTACGTGTGCTCCTATATACCACCTGAGCGCAGTTAGTGCCACTGTACATGTGCTGGTATATACCGCCTGGGCACAGATAGTGCCACTGTACGTGTGCTCCTATATACCACCTGAGCACAGATAGTGCCACTGTACGTGTGATCCTATATACCACCTGAGCACAGTTAGTGCCACTGTACGTGTGCTGCTATATACCACCTGAGCACAGATAGTGCCACTGTACGTGTGCTGCTATATACCACCTGAGCACAGATAGTGCCACTGTACGTGTGCTGCTATATACCACCTGAGCACAGATGGTGCCACTGTACGTGTGCTGCTATATACCACCTGAGCACAGATGGTGCCAGTGTACGTGTGCTCCTATATACCACCTGAGCACAGATGGTGCCACTGTACGTGTGCTGCTATATACCACCTGAGCACAGATAGTGCCACTGTACGTGTGCTGCTATATACCACCTGAGCACAGATAGTGCCACTGTACGTGTGCTCCTATATACCACCTGAGCGCAGTTAGTGCCACTGTACGTGTGCTCCTATATACCACCTGAGCGCAGTTAGTGCCACTGTACGTGTGCTGCTATATACCACCTAAGTGCAGGTAGTACCACTGTACGTGTGCTGTTATATATCACCTGAGCGCATTTGGTGTCACTCCGCTTGTGCTGTTACATACCACCTGAGCACTTCAATATGTCTGGAAGGAGAACAAAGAGAGGCAGAGAGTCAGGAGGGCAAGCAGGCTCTGCATGTAGAGGTAACGCTGGTAGTGGATGTGGTGCATCCTCTTCAGCCCGTGGTCGTGGCCGCTCGTCCTTCTTTTCGGGAGCTGGCCGTGTTAAACCTCAATAATGCAGAGGAATTAGTAGAGTGGATGACCAAGCCGTCCTCATCCTCCTCATCCTCTCTCACACAGACAGATCAAAGTTTATCTGGCAAAGCAGCTGCCAAGGCGTCCTCTTTCCTCTGCACAATGGCTTCACACAATACTTCCCTAGTACCACCATGTCCTCCTGAGGAGTCCCCCGAACTGTTTCAACACAGTGTGGGGTACATGCTGCAGGAAGATGCACAGCGTTTTGTAGACTCCGATGACGGAACACTGATAGAGGAAGGTATTGATGTGAGCCCAGGGAGAGGGGGTGGCCGAGAGGGACAGCAATTTGTCAGTGATGATGTTCCCCCAGCTGGAGCATACTGCCAGGTTGTTGACAGTGATGAGGAGGGACGGGATGATGAGGTCACTGACTCTACCTGGGTGCCTGATAGGAGAGAGGAGAAGGAGGAGGAGGAGGAGGACGACGAGGCACAGGCACATCTCCAAAGAGGCAGGATGCCCTCCAGGGGTCAGCTTAAGGTCACACCCACTGAATTACAGCGCACATCTACGGCGCTTGTGCATGGCGCTGCTGTGTCTGACCGGTACAGCAAAAGTTCTTTGGTGTGGGCCTTTTTTTAAACATGTCCACAAGATCGTACCTTTGCTATTTGCAACTTATGTCGCAAGCGTATCTCGCGTGGCCAAAACATCAACCGCCTGGGTACCACATGCTTGTCCAGACATATGTCGACCTGCCATGCAGCTCGTTGGCAAGCACACCAGAAAGACCCACACCAAAGACAAAAGCGTACCCCCCTTGCCCTTCTGGGACCTCCAACCCCAGTAGACCCCCAGTCCTTTCTGAAGCCTGCAGTGAAGGTGTAGAAATAGGTGTGTCACAAGCTAGTAGTAGCGGTCAATCTACTGATAGTACCAGGCAAATTTCCCTGCCCCGGCTGCTGCAGCGCCAAAAGAAGTACAATCCCAGCCATCCACATGCCCAGCAGTTGAATGCTAGCTTAGCGAAATTGCTATCACTTCAACTGCTACCTTTTCAGTTGGTAGATTCTGCCCCCTTCCGTGAGTTTGTGCAATGTGCAGTACCTCAGTGGCAAGTACCAAAACGCCACTTTTTCTCACGGAAGGCTATTCCGGCTCTCTACCAGCATGTGGAAGGCAATGTCCATGCCTCGCTGGACAGGGTGGTCAGTGGTAAGGTGCATATTACCGCTGACTCATGGTCCAGCAGGCATGGACAGGGACGTTACCTGTCTTTTACAGCGCATTGGGTGACTCTGCTGGCAGCTGGGAAGGACGCAGGGCAAGGTCCAGTAGTTTTGGAGGTTGTTCCGCCACCACGCCTCCAAAAAAATACTACTGCTTGTGACACACCTCTTTCCTCCACCCCCTCCTCTTCTTCTTCCTCTGTGGCCTCTTCCTGTGGGGATGTTTTCTCCGAACCAGCCATGCTCCGTAGGCGTACGAGGGGATACGCAGGAATGCAGGCCAAGAGATGCCATGCGGTGCTAGAGCTGGTGTGCTTAGGAGACAGGAGCCACACTGGGGAAGAGATTTTCTCAGCTCTGCAGGGTTAGGCTGAGAGGTGGTTGACGCCACGCCAGCTGAAGCCTGGAATGGTTGGTCAGCGATAATGGCACCAACCTCCTCTCTGCCCTGCGACAGGGAAAACTCACCCACGTGCCCTGTTTTGCGCATGTCCTCAATTTGGTGGTGCAGCGGTTCTTGGGCAGGTACCCGGGCTTGCAGGATGTCCTGAAGCAGGCCAGGAAAGTCTGTGTGCATTTTCGGAGGTCATATAATGCCACTGCTCGGCTGACTGACCTCCAAAGGGAATACAACCTGCCCAAGAACCGCCTAATTTGTGACATGCCCACCAGATGGAACTCAACGTTGGCCATGCTGCAGCGGCTGCACACGCAGCAGCGGGCCATCAATGAGTACCTGTGTCAATATGGCAGCAGAACTGGGTCAGTGCAGCTACTGTAGGTTTTTTTTCCCCACGCCAGTGGGCATTGATCAGGGATGCATGCACTGTCCTGTCACCATTTGAGGAGGCCACGAGGATGGTGAGCAGTAACAGTGCATGCATCAGTGAGACTGTCCCTCTTATTCACATGTTGGAGCACACGCTACGTGGAATAATAGACAGGGCCCTTGAGGCAGAACAGAGGGAGGACTTCCTTACCTCTCAAGGCCCCCTTTACCCAGACAGTGGTCCTGCTTGCCCACCTAGCACACAGGAAGAGGATGAGGAGGAGGAGGAGGAGGAGGAGGATTGTATCAGCAGCATGGAGGTGGAGCCTAGCACTCAGCAGCAGCAGTCTTCAAGGGATCATTTACAGTCCCAAGGAGCACGTGGAGTTTTACGTGGCTGGGATGAGGTGCCTGTGGATCCTGTCGTCCTCAGTGACCCAGAGGACTGTGGCCCGAATGCCTCAGCAAACCTACGCTGCATGGCCTCTCTGATTCAAAGCCTGCGTAAGGATCCTACGTGCTATTAAGGAGAGGGATCATTACTGGCTGGCGACTCTCCTTGGTCCACGTTACAAGAGTAAGGTTGCGGACCTTATGTTGCCATCGCAGAGGGAGCAGAAGATTAAACTTCTGCGGGAGGCCTTGCAGAAGGGTCTGTGTAATGCGTTCCCAGAACCGGGGGGATTACCAAAACCTGGCTCTGGACAATGTCTTGGTGAGGCTTCGGTGAGTCACAGAAGGGGCGGTGGAGAAGGTGGCCATCTGACCGATGCGTTCAGGCAGTTTTTTAGTCCGCAGCCCCAAGGTCTGACCGGTTCCAGCAACCATCGCCAGCGTCTGCTTTACATGGTCCGGGAATACCTAGGGGCAAGATCCGACTTGGACACCTTCCCCACCGAAAATCCTCTGGCTTACTGGGTCTTGAGGATGGATCACTGGCCAGAGCTTGCCCAGTACGCAATTAAGCTACTGGCTTGCCCTGCATCCAGTGTTCTTTCAGAACGGACATTCAGTGCTGCTGGAGGCTTTGTCACTGATCACAGGGTGCGCCTCTCCACCAGCTCTGTTGATCGACTGACCTTCATCAAAATGAATCAGGCTTGGATCAACACCAGCTACCAAGCACCTGATGCTGATATTAATGAATAATATATTTTTTGTTGAAATGTCGGATCCCTTTTAGACTGCTGATGCTGAGTGACTGTCCCCTTATGCTGCTGATGGAATATCCTTCTCCTCCTCACTTTTCTTGCTGATAGCTAGTAAGAAATGTTGTGTTTCTGGGCTCCGCCACCAGTGCCTAAGGCACAATTTTTCAGCCCCTGTTTAACAGGGGCGCCTAATAACAATTGTTGTTGCAATACTTTGCACGTGGCTCCTTGTTGCGCTCCAATTGCAGTTATTTAGAGGGGTTGCAAGTGTTGTGTTGTGCCCAAGGCACAATTTTCCAGCCCCTGTTTAACAGGGGCGCTTAATAACAATTTTTGATGCAATAATTTGCACGTGGCTCCTTGTTGCACTCCAATTGGAGTTATTGGGAGGGGTTGCAAGTGTTGTGCCCAAGGCACAATTTTCCAGCCCCTGTTTAACAGGGGCGCCTAATAACAATTTTTGATGCAATAATTTGCACGTGGCTCCTTGTTGCGCTCCAATTGGAGTTATTGGGAGGGGTTGCAAGTGTTGTGTTGTGCCCAAGGCACAATTTTTCTGCCCCTGTTTAACAGGGGCGCCTAATAACAATTTTTGATGCAATACCTTGCACGTGGCTCCTTGTTGCGCTCCAATTACAGTATGTTTGAGGGGTGCCCTTTTTTCTAAAAAATTTCTTTCACACAACAATAATGGCCCCCCACCACCGCTAAAATATTCGACATAATGTTGCCATTGTTTTTTTTTGGTCCTTTCATGTTGTGCAGGGACATTTCTAAACATGTGCCACTACTATAGACACCCAGCAGGTGTGATATTTAAAGGATTTTTTTTTTCACTTTAAGCATCATTAAACTGGCTGCTCCGAAAAAAACGGCCGTTTTAAAAAAAAAAAATTCCATTGATACATGTTCCCTGGGGCAAGACCCGGGTTCTGAACGACATTTTCCAACATTTAATTGAATTTTGGTCTTTAAAATGACCGTTTTTTAATTCGAACGTTCTGGTCCCATAGACTTCAATGGGGTTCGAAATGTTCGCGCGAACCCGCGGTCTGTTCGAACGTTCTGGTGCGAACCGAACCCGGGGGTGTTCGGCTCATCCCTACTCACATATATACACAAATAAATACACTGAAATACTGTATATACATACATACATGCATATACTGTACATACATATCCACTCACATGCATACACACTCACATACAAACACCCACACACTCTCATGCATATATACATTTAACTACATACATACACACACATATATATATATATATATATATATATATATATATATATATATACACACTACCATATATAAATACTGTAAAATCTTTTAAAAAGCAGACATCAACTTTACCTGGCTAGTTTTCTCTTTTTGGCAAGCTTACGTAATATTTTGGTAAAGGCTGGGAAGCAGAGCAGGTCAGGATGCCGACAGATACAGCCTTCCACCATTTGATTCCACTCAGTGTCCCTGCTCCCATATGAATACCTTGCACCCAGGGCAGCTTCCCCTCCTGCCCCCTGTTTGTTCTGGTCCTTAATATTACAAATATAATGCAAAAAAAAAAACTAAAATGGTTTGCGAAATTTTGTAGTACCAACCACAGGTAAGACCTCAGTTAACTACCTACTTAGGAATTAGAAGCTCAGTATATAAAAGTTCATAAAACCTATGTGGGACATTTGGATCATGTTTTCTATATAGTGAAAGGTTAGAACATAGTCCAGCAAAATCAAGTTGGTCAAAACAAAGTGTGATTAATTTACTGGTCCATACGATAGAATATGTGTAACTCATCCATGGCAGATTGTCACAGGTTAAAACATTCTCATTTTTTCAATCTGCAACCTTTTAATCTATCTTTTAAAAAAATGTGTTTTGTATAACTACTAGACATGTGCATTAGTTTTCGTCCGAATGCGTTTTCGTCAGAATTTCTGTGATTTTCAAGTTCATTTTAACAAACAATAACGAACGCGCAGAATCCGAAATCTGAAAGATCCGACATAAAAAAATGCCTTATTTTCGTTTTGTTGCAACAACAATTCAATATAGATAGAAGATTCGACATGACGGTGACAATAGAGATCTCTGTCTATCGAATCTGCAGTTGAATGTGCCTAACCTAAGTCTATCAGTCCAAGATTATTCAACAGAAAAGATTTAACACTATAGAGACATGAAGATTCGACGAAGCAGCTAAAAACATTGCCGCAAGAGGACATTTATGGTCAAATGCTCCGCCCATAGGCTATAAAATAATTCTAATGTTGGTTTACTAGTAATAATAATAAATATAATTATTACTAGTCAAACAAAATTAGAATTCTACTATAGCTTGTGGGCGGAATATTCGACTGGAAATGTACAATTGCGGTGTCGTACAGTTGAGCTGTTTGGTCAAATCTTCTTAGAACATCTGACAGACACCATAAGCCTTCAGTTGACAGATTCGACCTTAATTAATTTGGATTTTCGGATGAATGCATTTAACGAAACAAAATAAAAAAAAACACATTTCGGGAGGACCTAAATAAATGTATTTTTTGGACAAAAACTAACTTCCAAAATGAAATATTTTAGTGTGCACATGTCTAGTAATTACATATTTTTATTAAAGGATACATTTGTAGAAGAACTTCAAACTCAATCATTGGTGGTGCACTTGCATTGCCCTAAAAATGTTTTTTTTTTTCACAGGGTTCTTTGATTCTTTCTGATTTTCAGGCATTAGTTGACCCTAAAATGCTGTTTAAGTGTTCTTCACTTACAGCAAATGTACTGTGGATGAGTGATTTTTGCTGAGTCCATATCTGTAGAACCTGAATAAAACAGCAGTAAATCAATGTACTATACTATTTATAAAAGTAACATAAGTATATGGTCAAGCATGTAGCTCACAATCAGCTTAGTGAAAAGATTTCCATAATGGCTATTATAGCCCAAAAATAAAATTAGCATCAATTTTTTTACTCTCTAGATTTCTCTACCCATTGTTTATTATAGCAACTTTTTTTATCCTTTAAACACAACTTGTTGGAATTCCATGCTGTATTCTTTTCAGGGGTGTCACAGGCAATCTCTAGAGATGAGATTGCCTGGAAGCAGTATTATCTATTTTTACAGGCCATAATCTGATTATGTTATTGTATGTAGTGTAAAGACTGGAAATTGGTAAACTGATGGGTTGGATACTGTCTGATTAGCAGACTGAGAATATATAAAGTAAATATCTATTTCTTTGCTTTAAGTCAAGAAATAAAATAAAAAGGAAATCACATACCACTGTTGCCAGTCTAGGCCAGCTGGCACATTGATGAATATCCAATCAGGAAGAGGACTGTTCTGGAGTTATTTTGCAAAGGAAATATATGTCCTTTGTCCATTCATCATCAGGCTGTGCTTCAGCAAGAGGCTCATAAAAAGGACTTCTACTTAAAGCACCAGCCTATAGATGATAAGCAAAATATTATTTTTACTACCAATATCTTTAAATTATGATTTGGGAATGAGAGGGGGGTTAGTGTGCAACTTACTTGCTCCTGAATCGAATGAAAGAACACCACATATTGCAGTAGAGGTCTCCATTACACTTGTTTTTTAAATATAGACAAAGATAAAACACCAAAACTTGGGCATAGCTCTCAACCGGTCATCATTTAGAATAGGCATCACTAAATGGCAGACACCAGTTGAAATCTGGAAAATGTCAGTCCTATCTGGACAACCATGGCCATGTACCTTAGCACTTTAGCAGTCTGTGTGTCCTCTCTCCCCCCTCACCACCACCACTGTCACCCTCACAGTAGGGAAAATGGTGGGAGGCAAGGCAGGTCTTGCAAGAGGCCAGGAGCTGCCTAACTTTTCAAGTAGCAAGTTAGCAAGTGCCTGTTAGCTTCTGTGCAAAGTAGGACTGTAAAGGGGGATGTGGTGGGAAGGAGGGATTGATGTACAGAGGGCTGAGGACACTGATATGAAGGGGGGGCTGTGATTTGAAGGGGGAAATGGTATAGGTCATCTGTGTTGTGAAGCAAGGGACTGTGATGTAAAGGGAGACTGCGGACATTGTTGTAAAGGGGACTGTGATGCAAAGGGGAGCTGTAATGTTCTAAAAATCAGTGAAGGGGGACTGAGGGAACTCATGTAAAGAATAGACTGTGATGTAAGTGTTAGGCCTGTGAGATGAAGGATCTGAATCTTTAGTTCACAAAAATTCTGTTAACCAAAAAAGGTAAATTAGAAGCTTTAGACATTGCTAGCAGATAAATATTTTTTTTTCTTGTACTTGCATGGTCCTTAACCACTTAAGACCCGGACCAAAATGCAGGTAAATGACCTTGCCCCTTTTTGCGATTCGGCACTGCGTCGCTTTAACTGACAATTGCGCGGTCGTGCAACGTGGCTCCCAAACAAAATAGAGCTTTCTTTTGGTGGTATTTGATCGCCTCTGCGATTTTTAT
Source organism: Rana kukunoris (assembly GCA_029574335.1). Classification (NCBI taxonomy): domain Eukaryota; kingdom Metazoa; phylum Chordata; class Amphibia; order Anura; family Ranidae; genus Rana; species Rana kukunoris. Next base: position 480,642,678 of record CM056050.1, on the reverse strand, counting down.
TTTTTGCGCTATATACAAAAATAGAGCGACATTTTTGAAAAAAAATCAATATTTTTTACTTTTTTTATAAGAAAAATCAAATAAACTAAATTTTAGTCAATCATTTAGGCCAAAATGTATTTAGCCATATGTCTTTAGTAAAAACAAATCGCAATAAAAAAAAATAGCTACCTAGCGGGAACAGCGACACTAATATAGCGATCAGAAAAATGATCGCTTAGTGACGCTGGCAATAGGGAGTGAAAGGGTTAACTAGGGTGGTGATCAAGGGGTTAAAACGTTATTGGAGGGGTACGGGGGCTACCCTGAACCTAACACTAACTGGCTGTCACACTGCCTGTCACACTGACACTAAATACAGTAATCATACATGTATGATTACTGCATTCAGTGACACTGTGACAGGGGGGAGGGGGGGAAATCGCAAGGGGTTAATGTGACTATGTGTAGTGTGTGTCAGTGTAGTGTTGTGCAGACTTACTGTGCGATGTGATCTCTCCTCAGCGGTGGTTGAAAAAAACGCTGAAGGAGAGATCACATCGCTTCCTCCTTCCTGTGTTTACACAGGAGGAGGAAGTGACAGGGCGGGGGGCGCGCTGATTGGCTGAGAGTGATCTGGAGGGGGTGGACAAAAATGAATAGCTGCCCCCTCATCCCGGATCACTCGGCCAGCTACAGGGACTGCCGTATGTACGGGTGGGGGGGTCCAATCAGACCCCCGAACCCCTTCAAGGCACCAACGTATATATACGTTGATGTGCCTGTCGGTGCCATTCTGCCGACGTAAATGTACATGCGGCGGTCCTTAACCAGTTAAAAGGAATGTGAGGAGTATGAATGTATTTCACAGTGGTACTGCATATGTTGTCTTTGCCTTAAATAAGTTTAAGTTGTTTCCTACAAACTAGTAGATGTTGACTTTTTGAGTTCAGGTTAATGCAACACGGTGGTAGAGACAGCATTATTGGGTCTTAATCAATCACTCTCATTTGTTCATGTCCTGCTTTATTATGCTTATACCCTTTGCCAATATACAATATCTAAAAAAATGTGTCCTTCACTCCCACTTCAAAAGGTTTGAAGGTGCCTTTGCAAGTGTGGCAATACTGTAATATGTGAAAGTACCAACATTGGAACATACTGTACATAAAAACTACTAAACTTGGAGCAGAATAGACCAAGAAGTTATCCTACCTCACCAGAAAGGTGCCATGTTAAAATAAATGACTAGGTTCACTTAGTGCCATTGAAGACCCTACATAAACCAATATCAGACATTGGGGTTGATTTACTCACACTGGAGAATGTAAAGTCTGGTGCAGCTCTACATAAAGACCAATCAGATTTCAGTTTCTTTGTCAAAGCTTAATGTGGTTTTAAAGGCTCAAGGTTTTTTACCTTCATGCATTCCATGCATAAAGGTAAAAAACCTTCTGTGTGCAATGGTCCCCCCAGCCCCCCTTTAATACTCATCTGGGCTACTCTCCGGTTTTAGTAAATTAACCCCATTGTGTAAGAAAGAGTGTCAAGAGTCTCATCAGTTTATAACCAGTAAAATGGAAACAAGAAGGAAATCTTTTGAACTATTGTAAATTATAAAAATATTGTTTATGTTTACAGGAAAACCATCCCACAATTTTTTTTGCTTTAAACATGAGTGTGTCAAAACCTTTTGATATACATATCAATATATATATATATATATATATATATATATATATATATATATAAAACTACTCCCTGTTTAAACTCATTTGGGTTTTTTGACAGATACATTAAAGCCAGGAACTACTATAAATAATAAAGAATAATATACCAAATAATTAAATCAGATTAACTAATAAAAGCCATATGATTTAATTTTTTAGCACAACATAGAACAGATGACAGTCCTTGCATATTGGAGAAATGCATCCAATGCCAATAATCCAAACAGGAACATAGCATATGGTATTATAGTTATATAACCAAGTCTCTTATTTTACATGCATTATCACGCATTAGGATGAAGGCTGAGATCAAAGACATGTAATTATACTAGGATAGTTTTGCCAGTACTAGCAAAGATGCCATTGGTTATCAGGCTCCCCTTCCATTATTTAATTTGCCTATGCTTCATAAGGTACACACACACCAGGAAAAAACATATTTCATCAGTTTGAATTCTAATATGTCATTGGGTTGAAAGACATGCAATTTTTGAAATGTTGGCAGGTATTGAAAAACAACAACATCCAAAATGCAGTATCTATATCAACTAATCTGAAATAACTAGATTTGTTTAGTTACAACAGGCTTGGGATGTTTTCTCTGAATTACAACATATACAGTAGCTGGAATTTTACACCATAAAGTGACTCTTGAATATTAAAATCCCTAGAAATGCACACTCTACCAAGTAAGGCCCAGATTCACAGAGAGTAGAGCACACACAGTACAGCGTGGAGAGGCAAGCACTGCATTCAGCAAGCCATTGCTCACCAAGATGCGCCAGCGTAGCGTATTTTCGAAGGCGTAGGCCAGCTTAAGTGGAAGTGGGCATGATCCATGCAAATGAGGCGTGACTATGGTGTGATCATGCAAATGATGGGCCGAGCGCCAGACAAGTACGTATAATGAACTGCGAATGCGCCGCGCATGCTCGCAACCACGTCGGAACAACTGCCTAAGATACGCCGGATCAATGTGTATGCCGTTAACATAACCTACGCCCAGCCAGACACACATCCAATGTAAAATACACCGGCTTGTGTTTCCTGGTGCAGACCTGAGCATGTCTGTTGCTGAGTTACACCTCCTTTATGGGGATTAACTTAACGCCGGACGTACAAGTTACGCGCACCGCATTTGCATGTTTGAATGGCTAATCAATGGGAGCGGCACCATGCACCCAGCCTAAATGTACGCCCACCCTACGCCGGCGTAAGCAAGTTACGTCGGCGGGGTGTAGTCTGGTTTTAGGTGCATCTCTGTTTGTGGGTCTGGCACACAGATACGACGGCGCACATTTGCACTTACGTCGGCGTAACTTGTTATACATCGGCGTAAGTGCTCTGTGAATCCGGGCCTAAGAGTTTATATCTATCTTATCCCCTGCATGCACTGCCAAATACTGCCTCATTTAACCACTTCCTTACTGGGCACATATACCCCTTCCTGACCAGGTGAAATTTCAGCTTGTGGCACTGCATCACTTTAACTGACAATTGCGCAGTCATGCGACGTGGCTCCCAAACAAAATTGGCGTTCTTTTTTCCCCACAAATAGAGCTTTCTTTTGGTGGTATTTGATTGCCTCTGCGGTTTTTATTTTTTGCGCTATAAACAAAAATAGAACGACAATTTTGAAAAAAAAAACTATATTTTTTACTTGTTGCTGTAATAAATAGCCCAATTTAAAAAAATAAATAAAAATTCTCAGTCTAGGCGATACGTATTCTTCTACATACTTTTGGTAAAAAATAAATAAATCGTAATAAGCGTCTGGTTTGCGCAAAAGTTATTGCGCTTACAAAATAGGGGACAGAATTATTATTATTTTTTATTATTTTTTTTTTTACTACTAATGGCGGCGATCAGCATTTTTTTCGTAACTGCGACATTATGGCGGAGACATCGGACACTTTTGACACATTTTTGGCACCATTCACATTTATACAGCGATCAGTGCTATAAATATGCACTAATTACTGTATAAATGTGACTAGCATTAAAGGGGTTAATGTGTACCCTTAATTGTGTTCAAACTGTGGGGGGAGGGGGGGGTGACTGGGGGAGGTGACCGATGCTGTGTCCCTATGTACAAGAGACACAGATCGGTCTCCTCTCTCCCCTGACAGGACATGGATCTCTGTGTTTACACACAGAGATCCACGTCTTGTCCCTGTAGCCGCCGATCCCGAGTGCCTGTCGGACATCACAGCCACCAGGCACGCGCATCGGCATGTCAGCGATGCAGCGGGCACGCGCGCGCCCCCCAGTGCCCTGGCGGAGCGCAGGCCGTAAAAACACGGCCTGTTAGAGATTTAGGACATCCCTTAGGCCGTACAAAGTCGTACGGCCGTTGGGAAGTGGTTAAAGAAATGATCCCCACAAGACAGAGAAACAAACACTTGTGGGAGAGTTAAGCCTGATTTACACGTATGCAGGTGGCAGTTTGCATATCACAGGTGCATTTTGCGTTTTCCAATGCTTTTCATCCATTGAAGTCTATGGAACCAAAAAACAGAAAAAAGTCCCAGGCCCTTTCCATAAAATGCACAGATGTGAACTACATCCATAGGAATCCATGTTATATGGACTGTAGTGTGTTTCTGCATAACTGAAAATGTGTTAAAAGATGCATAGGTGTGAACCAGGCCTAAATCACTTTAACTGGTTCTTCCTGCTATACTGACAGGCCAAAGACTGGTAGTGAGGGGATAATCTCTCTAATTGGGTCACAAACAGAAATAAAAAGCTGACAGAAATTGCAACCCCTTTTCACTCAAAAGGTCTAGAGTTACCTCTCCGTCCCTGCTTGGATCACTAGATTAATAGGAAAAAGACCCACAAAGTACCCTCACAACCACAGTAAGAGGTAAAACCCTTACACTTTTATACTGATTACTAATGATTAGTAATAAAATTGTGACACAATGATATTGCACCCAATTTGCTTCTACACTTTGCCTAACCCTCAGTTCCTAAAGATGCAGCGTAGAAACAGGAGACAAACTTGATATATTTTGGTCCTGCCCCAATTATTCAGAAGTTTATAAATCACTTTGTACTTACAGAATGCATATTTCTTCCTTAACTACATGATACCCTTACAAATCTATGAAAAAAAATCTATGATAATACACTTAGTTAATGCAGTGCATGCCTGCATCCCGGTGCTCTGTAAGTCTTGGGCTCCTCTGAGAATAGGGCAATAGTTACATCATGTTGAGGACATTAGGTTGATGGAAGACTTGCCCAGTTCAATCAGAGGCCTAAACACCAAATTTAGAACTGCCTTTCTTGGCTGGTGGATTTTTTCAAATCTCCTTTGCCTAATTTTCCATTTAGTTTAGTCTTTCTTACCTCCAGACTACACATTTATACAGCCTGATGCTGCGTACACACCATCGTTTTTTTTTGTCATTCAAAAACCCGTTGTTTTTCACAACGTGATACCCCTCCAGCCTGACTTGCATACACACGTTCATGCAAAAAGTCTGACTAAAGCGCGGTGACGTACGACATATAACATTGTGACAAACTTTACCGCATCAGAAATTCTAATTGTAATTCTCTTTATTGTATTCATTTAATTAGTATATAGTATATACTATATAAAAAATATGTTAAGATTTATTGTAAACCACATTAAGTTAAAATAAATACCTTTCCTGCTGTATTTCACCCTATTTTTTTTTAAAAACATAGTCTGGTGTTAGACTTTACATAGAAAGCATTTAGTGCACACATAATCTACAATTGCTTTGAACAAATGAAAGTACAGTTAGTAATATTAATAATAATTTAGAAAAAAAACAAAACACATATTTTTTTTTTCATATGGATGCTTCCTGTCAACAAGATAGACAAAACCAACATGAATTTAATTTGCTTCTGCCTATTTACCTTGTAGGTTTGAATTTATTAATAATAAAAAAAAAACTGACAGCAGTACCGGATACGGCTGGAAATGTTGTTACACGCAGTGAATTTTCAGCACATTTTTGTCCCCCTCGGCTTATACTCTAGTCACCTTTTTGCACCTGATCTCTTGGATCTGGGGACCCGGTACCGAACTTGGCACACATGTAGCCCCACTCTTCCTCTACAAGTGTGCAAGGTTTGTTGCCTGGGGGATGTACGTCTAAGGAGCAACGATTTTTCAAAGCCGGACACCCCTTCCATAGACTCCCATGTTAAATATCAGTCTAGTCATGGGCACAGTGAGGCATGGACACAGTAAGGCATGCACATGGACACAGTGGCCCAGATTCACAGAGCGATTACGCCTGTCTAACTGGTGTTAGACAGGAGTAATTTCAAATTTTGCGCGCCGTATCACTAGTTTGAATCCTCAAACCATGATACGGCGGCGTTGGGCTCCGATCTGACAGGCTTACGTCTTCGTACGCCTTTGGATCTACGCTGCGATCTTTTTGCGGCCGCTGGGTGGAGTTCACGTCGTTTTCAGCGTCGGGGTATGCAAATTAGCTTTTTACGGAGATCCACGAAGTTACGAGCGTCGTTCGCAATCGCGTACGTAATTTTTTCGCTACGTAAAGTTAAACCAGCTTTTAGCTGGTCTAACGTTACGCGGCCCATGTTAAGTATGGCCGTCGTTCCCGCGTCGACTTTCAATTTATTTTTTATTTTTTGCGTAAGTCGTGCGGGAATAGGAATGTCCGTAAACTCAAAAAAAATGACAAAACGACGTGATTTCGCGCAATGCACGGCGGGGAAATTTCTGAACGGAGCATGCGCAGTTTGATCGCGGCGGCGACGCGCTTAATTTAAATGCCTCACGCCCCCTATTCGCGTATTTTGATTCCGCCGGGAGAAATACACTACGCCGCCGTACCTTACGGGCCAAAATCTCTCTGAGTTCCTCCTAGAGCCAGGTAAAGTACGGCGGCGTAGAGTATCTCTGATACTCTGCGAGAATCTAATTCTTTCTGAATCTGGCCCAGTGAGTCAAAGTGAGGCACAGTGAGGCATGCAAATGGACACCCTAGGCTTATACTCGAGTCAATACGTTTTCCCATTTTCTTGTGGTAAAATTAGGTGCCTCACCTTATACACGAGTATATACGGTATATAGATAGTATAGTTAACCCCTTAAGGACCAATGGTGTTTTTCAGATTTCGTGTTTACGAGACTAAAACATTTTTTTTGCTAGAAAATTACTTAAAACCCCCAAACATTATATATATATTTTTCTAACACCCTAAAGAATAAAATGACAGTCATTGCAATACTTTTTTTTACACCGTATTTGCGCAGCGGTCTTACAAGCGCACTTTTTTTGGAAAAAAAATCACTTTTTTGAATTAAAAAATAAGACAACAATATTTTGGCCCAATTTTTTTACATATTGTGAAAGATAATGTTACGCCGAGTAAAATGATACCCAACATGTCACACTTAAAAATTGCGCCCGCTCGTGGCATGGCGTCAAACTTTTACCCTTAAAAATCTCAATAGGCGACGTTTAAAAAATTCTATAGGTTGCATTTTTTGAGATACAGAGGAGGTCTAGGGCTAGAATTATTGCTCTCGCTCTAATGATCGTGGCAATACCTCACTTGTGTCATTGAACGCCATTTTCATATGCGGGCGCTACTCGCGTATGCGTTTGCTTCTGCGCGCGAGCTCGTCGGGACGGGGCACTTTTTTTTTTTTGGGTTTCGGATTTATTTTTATTTATTTTATCATTTTTAACACTGAAATAAAAAAATACCACTTTTATTCCTATTACAAGAAATGTAAACATCCCTTGTAATAGAAAAAAAGCATGACTGGTCCTCTTAAAAATGAGATCTGGGGTCAAAAAGACCCCAAATCTCATATTTAGGCTTAAATGAAAAAGAAAAAAAGGTAAACAAAGAAATTGTCTCTTTAAGACGCTGGGCGGGACTGACGTTTTGACGTCACTTCCGGCCAGCAGAGCTATGGGGACGGGTGAGGGACATTTTTCCCTCACTCGCATCCCCAGACAGCAGACGAGCAGACCCGATCGCCTCCACCGCTGCCGACGGCAACGGTAAGCAGCGGAGGGCGCGGGAGAGTGGCGGGAGGGGGGGCCCTCTCCCGCCACCGATAATGGTGATCTCGCGGCGAATCCGCCGCAGAGACCGCCATTATCGTGTGCAGGCCCGCCCACTGTAAAGATGGATATCTCGGTTGTGGCAGCAGCTGCTGCCGTTACCGAGATATCCATCTTTAAAAATAGGACGTATATATACAGTGGGCGGGCGTTAAGTGGGTAATCTTTTTTTAAACAGAAGAATCAATTACAGAAAAAACACTATCTTATGGAAAAAAGTACTCGTCAAACAGAATCTACCCAAAGATTTTAAATATCCAAAAGAAAGCCAATCTTTATATCAAAAATAAAAATAAATAAAGTATTCAATAAAATATTAAAAAAAAAAAAACACTTAAAACCACATACAGTGGGGCAGATTCACACAGAAATGGATTATCGTAGCGTATCAGAAATACACTACGCCGCCGTTTTTTACCTGGCTCTACGTGGAATTCAGGTAGATTTAGTCCAGTAAACGACGGCGGCGTAGTGTATTTCTCCCGTCGCAATCCATCTGCGCGAGTAGGGGGCGTGAATCATTTAAAATAGGCGCGTTCCCGCGGCGATCGATCTGCGCATGCTCCGTTCGCAAATTTCCCGCCGTGCATTGCGCGAAATCACGTCGTGACGTCATTCGTTGTTTAGGTAGCGTCGTTTACGGGCGATCCTAGTCCCGAACGAGTTACGTAAACAAAAAAAAAAAAAAAAAAAAATTCGAAGCGGGAACGACGGCCATACTTAACATGGGCTACGTAACGTTAGAGCAGCAAAAAGCTGCTCTAACATTACGTACAAAAAAATAGACGAAAGCGATTGCGACGACCACTCGTATCTTCGGGAATCGCCGTAAAAAAACATTTGCATATCCCGACGCATCAAAACGACGCAAACTCCTCCCAGCGGCCGCAAATAGATGGCAGCGTAGATCCGAAGGCTTACGAAGACGTAAGCCTCTCGGATCGAAGCCCGAAGCCGCCGTATCATGGTTTGAGGATTCAAACTAGTGATACGGCGCGCGAAATTTGAAATTACTCCTGTCTAACACCAGTTAGACAGGCGTAATTGCTTTATGAATCTGGGCCAGTATGTTTATGAACAATGCCTAAGGCGGCGTACACACGATCGGACATATCCGATGAAAACGGTCCGCGGACCATTTCCATCGGATATGTCCGATCGGGAGTTTGATCCGATGGCGTGTACACACCATCGGATCAAATTCCCCGCCGCCGGACGGCGCGGTGACGTGGCGGTGACGCGGCGGTGACGTTGACGCCACCGCGTCACCGCCACGTCACCGCACCAGGAAGTAAAACACTTCCGCGCATGCGCCGAATCCATTCGGCAGCGGCGCGGCGGCGGTGGGGGCCGACATGTCTGCTGGTAAGTGTACTAACCAGCAGACATGTCGGGCGGACAGATTCCCACCGGATAGATTTCAAAGCTTGCTTTGAAATCTGTCGGGTGGAGAAATCTGTCCGCTAGCCCATACACACGAGCGGAGATGTCTGCTGAAACGGTCCATCGGACCGTTTTCAGCGGACATATCCCCTCGTGTGTACGCCGCCTTATACGTGTTGGGAAACTGAAGGGGATAAAAAAACATACACTTCTTTAGACATCAAAGACTGGTCAAGTATATGGCTAGCCACAAAAAAAATCCTCTCCAAATTGCTATGCGGTAGAGACGAATTACAAGGTTCTAGCGCGCTGATACCCAGTCCCAGCTAGAGTTGCAAAATTCATCCCCACATACTCACCGAATTGTTTCAGAGGATGCGATTTACCAGGCACACATTTCCACATCTGGTGGCAATGTCTGGTGGTCCAAGATTTTTGGATGAATATATTTACAATGGCATCTAAAATCTTTGATTATCCAATTCCTCCAGACCCTGCTACTGCTTTACTAAACCTTAAGCCTTCCACACTTACCCATACTCAATTTCAATTACTAATTCATCTCACTACAGCTGCCAAACAGACTATTGCCAAATCTTGGAAATCAAACTCTCTAATCTTGGCAGAGGCTAAACATAGAGTGAATAGAGCAATGTTATATGCAAAAATGACATCTATTGAAGAAAATAACATAAGTACATTTCGTAAAATGTGGCAGCCTTGGGTGAAACATTACCTCCCGGCAGAGCTTTTTTTCTCAGAAAATAGGTGCAGGAACTTAACCATGATCCTGTTCAGATTTCAAAAACAGTAGAAGTGTCTTAAAGGGGCATTAAATACCAGGATTACATTACACACAGAGTGCAGAGTTTAGGGGGGTTACACACAGAGTGCAGAGCTGTCACTTGTAAACACAGAAACCGGACTTCTGTGTTTACAAGAGAATGTGGTGAGCAGGCACCAAAGGGTCTGAGCCAGAGGTGGTGGAACTCAGTTCCCCCAAGTTCCCCCTGAAAAAAAGCCCTGCCTCCCGGACGATTTTGACCAGTCTTTGTTGTTACCAAACTAGAATCTTTTACAATTTTTCAAAGTATATGTATATGTATGCCAGGAGTCAGACCACCATCCCGGGTGCTTATTATTTCTCTTATATTCTTGACTCTCTCCTCTCCTGTACTCTTTATTACTTTTTAATATCTACATTTTCTTTATTTATCTTATTTTTTCTCTTTTCTTTTGTTTACCGATAGGATAATCGCGAGGCGATTTAACAGATTTTTTTTTCTAGGGTTACTCACTCATAACTCTATTATGGTTTCATGTCCTATTACATTATAATAATTCCTTGACAAATAGTTGGATGCATAAATCTTCTATTTTTTCCTACTTAGTTTATATGCTCACCTAATTTTCTGTGTGTATTTATTAACCACTTGACCACTGGGCACTTAAACCCCCTTAATAACCAGACCAATTTTCAGCTTTTGGTGCTCTCACAATTTAAATGGCAATAACTCAGTCATACAACACAATAACCAAATTACATTTTGTCCTTTTTTTCCCCCACAAATAGAGTTTTCTTTAGGTGGTACTTGATCACCTCTGCGGCTTTTATTTTTTTCGCTGAGCGATAACGTGGTAAACGGCCGATATCAGCGGCAATTTACAGAGATACCGGCGGTCACGGACATTCCCATGTGCATGCCCAAGGGGGGGCGCAGGAGCACAATTCTGGCAGGACGTCAATAGACATCCTCCCAGAGTTAAGGAACCGCCTTGTAGCCGTAATTCGGCTATAAGGCGGTTATTCACTGGTTAATTATAGGGCACAGTTAACTGCATATGTATTGATTAAATGAATATATCAGTGCATCCCCAACAGTGCACATCACTGCAGCCTCATCAGTGCCCATTTGTGCAGCTTCATCAGTGACTATGAGAGCAGCCTCATCAGTAAAGCAGAAAATGTACTAAATTATCAAAATTTTGTAACAGAAAGAATTATTTTTTTCTGTCTTTTTTATTGTTTAGCAAAAAAATCCAGTGGGAATTAACCCACCTGGCGGTATTCCCGAGTCTGGCTCGGGGGGGAATTTCAGAACCAAAAGCGGAAACCCTGAGCCAGACTCGGGATCGCCTTGCAGCAGCCACAGGCAGGGAATTACTTACCTTGTCCCTGGATCCTGCGATGCCTCTCCAATGTGTGGTCGAGCGGTGTCCTCGCTCGATTCACACAGTGCCTGTGTGCCACCGAGCTCCGTTCCCTGCGATGTTACGACACACAGGGGTGGAGATCGGCGCCAAATTCAAAAAAGTAAATAAACACATTACATACAGTATACTGTAATCTTATAGATAACAGTACTGTATGAAAAACAATACACACCCCCTTTGTCCCTAGTGGTCTTCCCAGTGGGACATTGTGAGATTGTCTCCAAACTGGAGATTGTCCATAGCAACCAAAAAGTGTCCCTTTATGTCAAAAGTGGTTTTAGACCAGATAGAAAACAGCGATAATAAATTATAATCACTTGCAGAATTGATCGATAGTGATTTGTGGGGAAATTCGTCTTCAAACAATAAAAGTAATGACAGTGACAATTCTGCAACTGAGCACATTTCAGTGTTTTGATTTGATTACATTATTAAATAATTGTTATTATAATTATATTATTATTATTTGTAATACTTATTTATAGTTATTTATTAGATTATAATTTATGATTTTGTTTTTCAAACTTTGTCATACCCGGGATGTCTACTAGACTCTTGTTTGGACAGATTTAAGTGAGTTATTCCTAAGAATTACAGGCCTACAATATAAAAAGCCAAATTTCCATGCAAAATAATGGTACCGCTTTCAGCACCTAAAATCTGAAATAATCATACCGCCAGGGAGGTTAAACACCACCAACAAAAAGCTCTATCTGTCTAAAAAAAAGCTAAAAATTTTATTTGGATACAGTTTTGCATGACCGCAAAATTGGCATTTGTGACATCTACTTATTTTAAGCCAACAGACCGTAATGCCTACATTCCCCTTGATAGTTGCCATCTCCCAACTTGGCTCAAATCAGTACCTTTGGGGCAATTTATGCGTATAAGACGTAATTGCTCAGACTCTAGCAAGTTTGAGAGCCAGGCCTTGGTACTGTCAACTAGGTTCCAGGAGAAGGGTTACGATCCATCTGCGTTACACCAGTCTTTGGAGAAAGTTCGAAGCCTAGATCGATCATCACTATTGGCTGATGGGAGTAAGGGAGCGGTGAATGATAAATCCACCATACCATTCATAACCACTTTCTCCGCTCAACATTACAGTGTGAAAAAATTGATCCAGAAACACTGGCATATTCTTGCAACAGACCAGGTTCTGGCCCCTATTCTCCCAATCAGACCAAATGTGATTTTTAAAGGTGTTTCCACGGTGGGTAATCGTATTGCCCCGAGTGTACATGATCCCCCTATCAAATCTAGAACTTTCTTTGATGATCTCATAGGATATTACAGATGTAAGAAGTGCCAAGTCTGCACCTTAAATACTTGCAGAGAAAGGAAGATCTGTTCATTTCAGTCTACAGCCACCTCACAGTCATTTGAGATCGACCAGTTTATCACTTGTGCGTCTAAGGGTGTGGTCTACCTTATTCAGTGCCCATGTGGCCTACAGTATATAGGGCGGACCAAGAGGGCGTTATCAGTGAGACTGAACGAGCATATCACTAAAATCAGAAGTGGGTTTGAAAAACACTCTGTTTCTAGACATTATGACCTTAAACATAACAGAGACCCTGCGAATACACTATTCATAGGGATTGACAAATATCGCCCCCACTGGAGAGGGAGCAATCTCGTTAGAGAGATTTCCCGACAGGAAATGGCTTGGATTTATCGAGCTAAAACTTATATGCCATTTGGTCTAAATATAGACACCGACATTAACGCGTTTATTAACAACTCCTAATTCAGAGGCGTTGATATTTCCCTTTCCCCCATTTTTTTCTCCTTTCAGATTTTGGGGTCTAATATTCTAAAGTTAAAAGTTCATTGGACATTTAGTCATTTGTCTTTATAATTTTGAACACCTTATCTTTATTGAAATTTTGACAGGTGTATTCCAACTTATGTACAAGTTTGTACTTTACTTTGGATATTTGTGATAAGTAGTATTTTGGTTTGAAAGCACAATAGCTATGTGGCCTTTCACACATTTACAGTTTCCATATAAATTGTCCATGTTAGTGATCGATATGGGTATGTTAACTGTGGGTGGACAAAGGGTGGGACTCGTTATGTACTTGTTGATCTAGTAATGCATTACGATACCCATATTGATTGAGTTCCGATTTATTGGGTAATTTTATCATATTGTTTTTACATTTCACATATCTTTTATAATTTTTCCCCTTCATTAGCAATTTATGTGATTTTTTGCGTGTGTTTTGGATACAAGCCGCTGACCAATGGGATCGCTTCTAGTCTGACGATCCCCATAGTGAGGCTTGGTTCCTTCTTCTGGTAGCCGATTGGCCTGTTAGATCAGGTGATTGGCGGCGTTGAACGATGACGTCACCTGCGTGCACGGTTATTTGCTGTGGACACCCAATACATTGGTGTCCACCCATTTCGCTTGTGCGGCGCGCGCCCGAGGCGCCATCGACGCATTTGTAGGCGGGACAGGCTGGGTCCGGTCACGTGATCTGGACCGCGCGCGCTTTGCGCGCGCCGGTTACACTGACGCGATAGGCCGCCGCCCCGGGCAAGTGACGCTGTGCCGCCCGGACCGGTGATTGGCTGTGCCGCCCGGATGCGGTGAATAGGGGCTGGTTCTCCTGATGGTGTCTGGATTGGTTAACAAACGTATGACACCCATCGTTTGGTATGTTGTCTCAGATACATGCTGTTTATATTTTATCATGATTTGTGTTTAGTTACACAATTTTTATTTGTTTACTATGTAGCGCGCATTCGCATTTGCGATTTTGGACGCGCTCGCTGCAGTTGACGTCATCGCGTTCTTATACTGTCATCAGGGTGCGACACACGCGCACACGTGTGGTTCCGGGTGCGCGCGTCGCCTTTGGTGCACAGATGGACGCTATTATGTTTAATTTTTGAAACCTATAAAGGGGGATGACCCGGTGTGTCACCCGTGCCCCATGATTAAGCGATTTCTCGCGAAACCGGTCGGGCGGGATATTGTGGTTCACCGGCTCATCCCCCGCTGTTACCTCTTCCCATTTCCAACCTTTGGACGGGTCAATTGTGTGTATGGATCGCTTCCGGCCGGAGTCCCAGCATACTACTGACATGCCTAATTTTAAAGATTTTATGTAAGTGCATTTTTGATTTTTTAAATAAATTTTTTATGACGGTATTGTGGCCTCTCTTGTTCTTCCCTGGATATGGCATATGAGACTCCAGTCTGAAGGGGATCGACAACGGTTCCAGCCAACCACTTCCCTCATCTGATGATATACATGCCTTCTGGGGTCCTCTTTTCATTAAGAGACCACCGGATTTCTGGTAAGCAGTTAGTGTTGCTTGCAAGGTGGAGGATCTTCTATCAGCACTGCACATTGAATATTGTCTACGTTTAGCTGATATCAACACATCTTTGCACTGGTGTTTTGTCTCAAGAATTCATCACTTACTAGTCCCTTGGGACTTATTGGACATTTATGTATTTGTGTGCACTATGTTTGGACTTTTCCTGAGCTTGTCCACTTAGATCTTCACTTACTGTTAATACTGTGTATAGTTTATTGTTATATATTAGCGCATCCTGTTTCCTTTTTTTGCCATTCAAAGTACGACAGCTGAAACATTGAAAGCTGAACATTGGCCTGGGCAGAAAAGGGGTGAAAGTACTCAGTATTGACGTGATTAAAGAAAACACAGCTTCACTTGATTTTCTAAACTATGAGGCTGCGTATACACGATCAAATCTATCTGCTGAAAACGGTCTGACAGACCGTCTCAGCAGACAGATTTGATCGTGTGTACGGGTGAGCCGACGGATTTGGCCATCAGACAGATTTTAAAACCTGCTTTAAAATCTGTCTGCTGGGAACCCGTCACACCGATATGTCTGCTGGTTAGTACGCTAACCAGCAGACATATCTGCCCGCACATGCGTCGAATGGATTCGACGCATGCGCGAAAGTGATTTACTTCCTGGTGCGGTGACGTGGCGGCGTCAACGTCATCGCCACGTCACCGCGCTGTCTGCTGGCGGGGATTTTGGTTCGATCGCGTGTACAGCGATCAAACCAAAACAGCCAGCAGACATATCTGTTCAAATCGGTCTGTCAGACCGATTTGAACAGATATATTTGGTCGTGTGCACGCGGCCTGAGAGTTCACTTTGCAAAGAGAAAATTCCTTTTTTTACTAAAGGTGTATCATTTATGGCAACAAAATGGGCTTGTATTAATATGATCTATGATCAACAAAACTTTTCAATTTTAATTCTGCATTAAAAATGTGTAATTGTTCTACATTTAATGATCCATCAAAATAAATGTAAATTAAATGTTAATCCAAGCAAGAGCTGGGGAGAAATATTCTTATGATAAGGAACATTTTTTCTGTGCATAATTAAATTGAAGCTAGTGCTTTGTCTGTGCTGAGGTTTTAACTAAACAAATATCCTTCTATTAAAAGAGCCTTATTTCTCAGCACTGCATATTCCATGCTGCTGCCCATTAAATATAAAACTAGACAGCACAGTAAATAGCTACTTTGCCAAGAGAAGTAAAAAATCATGTTATGCACTTTTTTTTTATAATATCAGAGTCGGTAGCTAACTACTAATTTAAATATAAAGGGAGCATTGTGGACAAATTGTTTGCCTAAGTCGTTCGCGAATAGGGATTTGCGTAAGTTACGTTCACGTCGAAAGCATTGACTATTTTTGACGTGATTTCACGCATGCGCACTGGGAAACCTCCATAGATGGCGCATGCGTCATTCAAAATAAACGTCAAAAACGTGGGGTCACAACACATTTACATAAGACATGCCCACCTCTTCCACATTTAATTACCCAGGCTTACGCCAGGCCATTTACGCTACGCCGCCGTAACTTAGGATGCAACTGTTTCGAGAATATGGCACTTGCGTCGGCGTAGCGTAAATACGCTACGCCCCGCTGGCATTTACGCCGGGATATGAGAATCTAGCCCTCTGTGTGTAAACATTTTAAACTGGACCTCTTCTTTGTCCAGTGCAAAGTAACATTTAGGGCCAGATTCAGGAACAGTTAGGCTGGCGGATCCAGTGATTCGCCAGCCTAACTGTGACTTTGAGCCGGCGTTTCTGTTTTCTGTAACCAGAAAACAAGAAACGCCGGGTTGAAGCTCCGATGCGAGCAGCGTAACTGAGTTTCGCCATCGCATCGTTACTTCAACTTAAAAATGGCGCCGGGGGCGTTCCCGCCGATTTACGCTCAAAAAATATGTTAATGAGCGGAAATCGGCAATTCACGATCGAATTCCGGCGCGACGCAATGACGGTACGACGTTTCCGGACGGGATACGCGGCGCATAGATATACCTACATGGGGTTGGAGTATCCTATGTTAGGTATAGGCGTCGTCATCGCGTCGGGAAAAAAAAAAATCACGTCGCTTGCGTAAAAAGTTCATGAATGGGAATGTGACGTCATTGACGTTCATTCACAGAATTTGGAGCATGCGCACGGGGATGTTTGGACACTCGACGCATGCGCAGTACGTTGGCGGCGGGATCGCGCTTAGTTAGAATACTACACGCCCCGTACCCGCCCAATTTGAATTCCGCCGGCTCATTTGCGATGCGCTGCCGCAACTTTAGGAGCAAGTGCTTCCTGAATAACAGCACTTGCTCCTAAAATTTCAGCAGCGTAACGCAAATGAGATGCGTTACTCCAGAGCAAAGATGCTCTGCTCTACCTGAATCTGGCCCTTAGTTTTTTTTCATCACCTTTACAACAACTATAACCCTGCCATATTACCTATAGGAGCCAAGTGAAACACCTAGTACTGCTGAGTACAGGTGTGCTTGTGACTCTTACCTCTCTTTTCCAGGATGCTGCACTGGGTGCCTGAGCAGTCCATAACAAGCTGCATGAACTGTCACTTGGTAGGATGAGGGAGGGGGTGATCTTTAAACTGTGTAAGCTACAATTAGACCAACATGGAGCTTAAACAATGCCTTTCCACCTAGATCTAGTAGGCAGGTAGGGAGGGAGCAAAAGAAAGATGTCACATACCTGGTCGAAGGCCGTGGTGCTGAGAGTGCTTCCTTTGTGGCTGAGTGCCGGGCACTCCTAAAGGTGGTGACAGGGAGTGCTATGCCTAAAAAAGCAGAGGTTGTCAGCAGTGATAGGCTGAGTGATGAAACATTTGCTGGGCAGGGGTCCCTCAGATGTACCAGATGAGACTTGGCTGAAGGGAAAACCAGGAGAAGGGTCAGGAGCAAGGCCAGTAGTCATATACGGAGTATCAGCCAGGGGAAAAAAGCAAGCAGACAGGAGTAAGCAGGGGTCATACACTGACAGTCAGGCAGCAGAGGAGTCCAGAAGAGCAAGCCAGAGGTCATACATGGGTACAGCAGACAGGAACAGAGTCAATGGAACAAGACAGGTCAAAGGCAAGATAGGTCGGTAACAGGAAATCCAATAGCATCAAAAACAGAAACACAGGAACACAGGAACACACCGACAGCAGACTGGAGCGGAGTCAATGGAACAAGCTGAGGGTCAATAGCTGGGAATGGAGACAAGACAGGTTAAAGGCAAGATGGATCTGTAACAGGAAATCCAATAGCATCAAAAACAGGAAAACAGGAACACACGGGGAAGCTAAAGATCATCCAAAAACTAGTGGCTGATGCTTCTGGCTTTAAATAGGCCACTGGGAGCCAGAATCTGTCACACATTGTGTGCGCACTGGCACATGAATCTTCGCGGCCATTTGTGCCCGTGTGCACATGCATCTGAAGAGCATTGGCCAATTGCTATGTGCCAAGCTATGGTTCTGCTGGGCATTAGCAGATGTGCCAGTTATTCTGCGGGTTGTTCTCTGACAGAAGTAGGGATGAGTCGAACACCCCCGCGTTCGGTTCGCACCAGAACCTTCAAACGGACCGAACGTTTGCGCAAACATTTATAACCCCATTGACGTCAATGGAACTCGAACATTCGACTTCAAAAGTGCTCATTTTAAAGCCCCATATGCAAGTTATTGTCGGAAAACGTCTTTGAGAACCAGGGTCTTGCCCCAGGGAACATTTATCAATGGAAAAAAGTTTTAAAAACGGTTGTTTTTTTCTGGAGCAGTGATTTTAATGATGCAGCATCATTAAAAACACTGCTCCAGAAAAAACAACCATTTAAAAAAAAAATCCATTGATACATGTTCCCTGGGGCTAGACCCGGGTTCTCAAAGACGTTTTCACAGGCATACTATATACACCCAGCAGGTACAATATTTAAAGGATTTTTAATATTTTTTATTTTTATTTAAGCATAATGAATTCCTTTAAATATTGTACCTGCTGGGTGTCTATAGTATGCCTGTGTAGCTTTATGGTGCACACTGCAGAGGACACAGGCAATACACCAAGTGAGAATACTGCAGCTAGCACAATCAACTACCTGTCAGTAAATTAGGAAGAACTGATCTAGCTAAGCTATACAGTGTATAAATATATGTACAACACCTGGGATGTATATATATATACTCTACACACTGTAACATTAATTGACTAACCTGCCTGCCTGCTCTATTTACCTAGAAAAAAATTACGCTCTTTCTCTGACTGATCTCTAGCCAGTGCCGGAACACACTACACAAGGCCGACCTGCAGGCGGTCTTTTATAGTGTGGGATGTGTACTAAACCCCCTGAGCCATAATTGGCCAAAGCCACCCTGGCTTTGGCCAATTACGGCTCTCTTTACTGACGGCGCTGTGATTGGCCAAGCATGCGGGTCATAGTGCATGCTTGGCCAATCATCAACGTGCAATGCCGCAGTGAATTATGGGCCGTGGCGTGTCACTCGGATTTGGCGCGAACGACCTGTTTTGTTCGTATTTCGACGAATGATCGAACATACGATGTTCGAGTCGATCATACATTCGACTCGAACATGAAGCTCAGCCCTAGACAGAAGGTAAGTATCAGGCCCCGTACACACGGCAGAGAACCTCGATGGGCAGAACACATCGTTCCGCCCGTCGAGGTTCTCTGCCGGCCGTCAGATTCGGCGACCCGCCCGTCGGGAAAGGCAACCAGCCATTCATCCTGACGGGCCGTCGAACAAATAGAGAACCTGCTCTCTATTTGCTCGACGGGTTTCCCGACGGGCGGGGCTCGCTGAGAGCGTACACACGGCCGAGGTTCTCGGCAGAATGCGGCTCCCAGCGAGGTTCTCGCTGGTTTCTGCCGAGAACCTCGGCCGTGTGTACGGGGCTTCAGAGTAGAGGAGGGGGATAATAAGTGAGCCTGTCACTTTGAGCTAAAGTCTATACATGGGCTTCTAAGCTAAATACATTTGAACAAAGTGATGGAAGCAGTGGTTTTCGCTGAGGTCCAACACATTCCCTGCTAGAGCTTTCAAAGTAGGGAGCATGAGCTTTGCTGAATGGAAATCTCTAGCTTTGATTCAGTAGGGGGCACATTGAACCTTTGCCGAGAGATTACTGCTTCGACACAGAGAACTGTTTTCTAAAGATAAACCAACTGTAAGATGTTGCACCCATTATTAATGTGTCAGAAGTGTATTAAGCTGATTTACTGATTTTTGTAATTATTCCCCCCGTGAACCTCCGTATGCTCAGTGGGGATCGCTATGTTGATCCCCGCTGAGCCGGCGGATGACAGGGCGGTCCCTGCACACGGTGCAGGCACCACCCTGTCTTTTCTCTGCTTTCCCCTATGGGGGGATCGGATGAACACAAACCGTCTGTCCGTGTTCATCCGATCCGCAGACGGAAGTAAAAATAGGGTTTTCTTCCGCCTGCAGAATCGGATAAATGCGGAGGCGGGTGAGATTGGGTGTCAGCGGATGTTCATCCGCTGACACCCGTAATCTAATAGGGACTAATGTTTGTCCCTTTTTCATCCGCAGACGGATGGATGAAAAAGCAGACATACGGTCCGCAGGTGTGAAAGGGGCCTAAGAGGGAAGTTTCAGGAAAATAATTTTCCACGCCCCCCTGCGTATAACACGCAGGCATAGTTTACCCTCTATTTTCAGGGTAAAAAAGTGAGTGTTATACGCCAATAAATACAGTAAGCCCATAAATATACAAACATGGTATTAATGATGTAATAAATAATAGGACTGTTGGTACAGAACCAGCATCCTCCCTAAGAAATATTACAGCTTAACTTATTAGCATTTAGGTCTGGTAGCAGAGTTTCCAATTCCACCTTTTTGTGGTTGTTATATTTAAGTTGGTTCTATGGTTAACCACTTCAGCCCCGGAAGATTTGGCTGCCCAATGACTGGGCCATTTTTTGCGATTCGGCACTGCGTTGATTTAACTGAAAATTGTGCGGTCGTGGTACCCAAACAAAGTTTACACCTTGTTTTTCCCACAAATAGAGCTTTCATTTGGTGGTATTTGATCATCTCTGCAGTTTTTATTTTTTGCACTATAAGGAAAAAAAAAGAGCGACGATTTTGAAAAAAAAAAAACATTATTTTTTCTTTTTGCTATAATGAATATCCCCAAAAACATATATATATATATAAACAAAAAAAAAATTCTCTTAGTTTAGGCTGATATGTATTCTTCTACATATTTTTGGTAAAAAAAATCGCAATAAACGTATATTGATTGGTTTGCACGAAAGTGATAGCGTCTACAAAATAGGGGATAGATTTATAGCATTTTTATTTATTTTTTATTAGCTATGGCGGCAATCTGCCATTTTTATTGTGACATTATGGCGGACACATCAGACACTTTTGACACTATTTTGGGACCATTGTCATTTATACAGCGATCAGTGCTATAAAAATGCACTGATTACTGTGTAAATGGCACTGGCAGGGAAGTTGTTAAACACTCAGAGGCGATGAAGGGGTTACGTGTGTCTCCCCGTTCTGCAGCTCTGTGTCACGGGACACCGGCCGACATCGAGTACATGGGACCGGTGGACACGGTCATGGAGCACGCAGCGTATGCACCCACAATGCCACAATTTAAAGGGGACGTACCTGTACGCCCATTTGCCCAGCCGTGCCATTTTGCCAATGTATATCATCATGCGCTGGTCGGCATGTGGTTAATAAGATTCAGATAGGGCCTGATTAAAATCAAACATACACTTGGCTTATTCATGTCCTAATAATTAAAGGGTGTGCAGGTGTAGCGTATCTTCTTTACGCTACGTCGCTGCAACTTAGAGAGGCAAGTGCTGTATTCACAAAGCACTTACTCCGTAAGCTGCGGCGGCATAGCGTAAAGTGGCCGGTGTAACCCCGCCTAATTCAAAGTAGGAAGGAGGTGGGCACCATCTACTTAAATCAAGCTTGACCCCATGTAAATAAATGGCCGGTCGAACTGGGCACGTAAATGACGTAAAAACGACGGCTGTTCCGATGTCCATACCTTTGCATGGGATGTGCCACCTTTTTGGTGGTTTATCTTTACGCCGGAAAAACGCCTTACGTAAATGGCGTAGATTACTGCGTCGGGCGTACGTATATTCGTGAATCGGCGTATCTTGCTCATTTGCATATTTAACATGGGAACGCCGAATGCCTCCAGCGTAACTATGCGCCCATGATACGCCGGCGTAGGCAAGTTACGTCGGACGGCTGAAGCCATGTTTTTTGGCGTAACTCGCTTTGTGATTCGGCGCAAAGATGCGATGGCGCACATTTGAAATTACGGCGGCGTATCTGGAGATACCCTGCTGTAAGTCTTTCTGAATCTGGCCCCTAATATACAGCAGCCGAGGGCCTCATAGACATAATCACACAATGAAAATCTGCACTGAAAATTATGCTGATTTGTTCAACACATATAATAAACCTTGACAAAAAAAAATAAGAATAAATAAAAAATTAAAAAGTATACAATACATGATACAGTATTGATATGTAGAAATTAAATTGCAGTAATAAACACAATTCCTTTAAATTAAATCCATGCTTGATGCTAGCAACACACTGCATAGGCTAATTGTGATATGCCAAACTGCAATGATTTGCACAAATTGATTCACTAGAGAAGCAAAGGATCTGGACAATCATGAATTCCCATTGCTGAGAAATATGATTTATAGACATGTGCAGACTGAAATATTTTGTTTTGTTTGGAAAATAAATGTATTTAGTTACTCCCGAAAATCTTTTTGATTTATTTAGTTTTTCGTTGGGGAATAGCTTTCGTCCGAAAATCCAATAATACTTGGTTTCTGTCGAATGGTCAAAAGAATACGTAGAATCTTACATTTCCGTTCGAATATTCCGCCTACAAGAATTCTAATGTTGTATGACTAGTAATAATGTCAAATCTATTTTCTCATAAATCGAAATCTAATCTCTGTAATGTCGAATCTATTATTTCTATAGTGTCAAATCTTTTCTCTATAATGTCAAATCTTTTCCCTATAATGTCGAATCTTTTCCCTATAACGTCGAATCTCTCTATATCAAATTTTTACCGCAATGAAAACGAAAATAAAGCATTTTTTATGTCGGATCTTTTGGTTTTCGTTTCTTGCGTTTTCGTTATCGTTTGTTAAAACGATAACAAAAAAATCAGATTTTCGGACTAAAATGCATTCTATAGAAAACGAATGCACATGTCTAATGGTTTGCAAACTTTGTAGCTGTCTGGGTGAACATACAAAAAGTGTAAATGCATTTGTTCGTGTTACATCTCTAGAATTAAAAATCAGCTCTGCCAATAGATAACAATGTGCCTTTGCAATCTGATATGCAATACTTATTTTTTTTCTCAGTTTTGGTTGTCAAGTATGCATATATTGATCTGCCAAATGTTTTTTTTTTTTTAATTACCAAATGCTTGTAGCTGACAAATGCTTTGCACACCAGAAATATGAGTGTGTAAACCATTTGAGGGCTGTAAATGTGTACCCTGACATTTTGCCACCAGCCTGTATCCCCTCAGCACCAGGCAGATGTTTCAAGACGGGTCTCTGAGGAAAATTAGCCCCAAATAAAAATAACTTTATGTGCCTTATAAATGCAGAAAACTGTGAGACTTAGGGAAAAACTTAGGGATTACAAACTCTGAGTTCTGATTAATATACATTTTTGATTACTACTACTAAATATTTGGGACCATCACCCATTATTTTTTTTTCTAATCTTTTCAGACCATATCACTTAAATCAATTAATAAGCAGCAGGAGCTGATTTGATTTGTTAATATATGGCCAAATCTAGTATCTTTTTTTGATATTATATATTTATTAAATGATTTCAAAGAATATACAGAGAATGAAACTGGACAGCAGGTATAGGTTACGATACATGTTATCATGTATCTAACAGGTATTACAACGGTAGTCAGTTGTAACATTAGACAAATACCCATTATCACAGTCCAGGGGTAATATTAAATTGGGGTAAAATTAAAATAAAATAACATAAAGTAACATAAAATAAAGTACAATACTGCAAAGTAAATAAGATAAATAAAGGAGATGGGGTTTGAGATGGACATATTTCAAGGTTCAATGAAATGAGGGTCGATAGTCATTGAGTGGATAGTTATCATCTAGGATCTTTCTGTTGTGATAACAAACCTAAATGCACTGAAATGCCGCCGATGTTGCAATATTGTAACTTACAAATGATAAATTATTGTTCTTTTTTTGCATTTTAGAACTGATGTACACAGTTGAACTTGCTGGAGGCCTGGGAGCCATTCTTCTGCTGCTTGTGTGTCTGGTCACCATCTATAAATGTTACAAGATTGAACTCATGCTTTTTTATAGAAATCATTTTGGCACTGAGGAACTTGATGGTGGTAAGGAATTATTCATATTTTGTTGTTATTCGTAATATTAGAAAATACAAATTCTGTTACAGAAAAATTGTCATTTTACAGTACAGTGAAAGTAAATAACATCATCACTTTCCAATTTTAATAATTTTTCCCATAAAAACATTGTGATCAAATGTTAAATTAATAAATCTATCTTCTTGGATCTAAATGAGAAATAGAGGCAAAACATGAAATATAGTAATAAATATGGCACATAAATAGCTATTTATCAATCTCGGCTGTTTACTTATTTATTTTGTTTGTAATTTCATTGTTTGTCAGAAGAAACATTTTTGTAAATATGGTGAGATGTGGGCAGAAATGGGGGGAAAAAAAAAGAATTGGAAATGTGTGCTATTTCAGGTTTTCTGGAATTACTATATCAACAATAGGGCCTCATATTCCACAGAGTGGAAAGAAAACCTTGACCCCCCCCCCCTCCGTCCTTCCCCACCAGAATTGTATCCTAAGATAGACACTGAATTGATGACACGTTAAACAGACTGTAGACGATAGGCAACACACATGAACTACATTTGCATAGATTATGCATAGATTTATCAATGGTGATTTCTAGTCAGTTATGGAGCCATGGTTGGTGAATCCGCTATGAGATTGAATTGTCTCTTTTTAGTGAGAATCTGACCTGGGGGGTCTTTTAATGTATGACCCCTTTTTCAAGGTCTAAGCAGTATAACTTGTGTTGTGAAAAATTGCAGGTTAGTGCAAATAAAGTATCATGGACAGGACTCAATTGTTTCTGTGGCACTAATATGGCTTTCACCTCAAGTGAAAACCAGTAGAAATACAGAATCCAACATGTTTTGTGGCTAATGAACCCTCCATCATCAGGGATATAACACAAATCCATCAGCAAATAATGTTTATAGAATGCATGAAAAATAAATAGGACAGAAATGTTTGTAAGGCCCCTTTCACACTAACACGTTTTTCAGGCGGTATAGCGCTAAAAATAGCGCCTGAAAAAATCCTGCAGTCTTCAGTGTGAAAGCCTGATATGAATAACAAACAAAGAATAAAAGAACCCAGTAGTCCAAATATAAATTGCAGCAGCACTCTTTGTTCTCACTGAAGGGAACAAACTTCTTTATGAGATGACAGTCATAAAGGGAAAAGTAATTCCAATATAGTAGAGGAGAGTGCTCAAAAAGGGGTGTGCATTGTAGATGACAAAGGTGAAAATGGTCCTCTTAGCAGTCCACCAGTATGACACCACAGGAGACCCCTCTTGGGGATGCGCTTACCACAATGATAAGTACAAATATCCTTCAACACCAGCAGATATCCTTTTCTCCTTATTAGAATCTCCTTACATTGCATATAGACCTGGGATCCACTCAAGCTCATAGAAACAATAACAGAGAACACTCCATAGCATAATACTGTTTAAATTGTATTAAAAAATTATAAATTTCTTTCCCAGTGCCCCCTTCTTCCTATATACGTACACCATAGGATAAGCAGAAGTGCAGATAAAAGCGCTATATATGAGGGATGTAGTTACCACCAGCCGCCTGTCAGTATCGAACACTACCGGGTATGCCTCGGTGAAGCGCACACATCACTTCCTAGTAGCGCGATGAGTCCACAGCCCTGACGTTTCGTCCCATTCGGACTTCCTCAAAGGGTGTGGCCTCATCGCATTCACCAAAAGTATAAGTAAGGTGCAAACGGTCCCGCCTTCCGGTCAGTGACCAATCCGGGGAAATGGCTCGACATATGTTACACCCCCTACATAGCAGATGCCTATCGTAGCCAATCGTGGGACAGGAGCACCTCACCCTATCAGCTCGAGGCAAAACATGGGAGTATCCAACGGAGGACGGCTAACTTCACCAACAGTCTGGTTAACCATTAACACTCCTGTATGATTCTAACACATTGTGCAGTGACAACCTCCGTGAATATTCTGCAGTATTTAAAAATTTTAACTATTTGGCATAGAAAAACATCATTAAATCAAGACCATAAACCTCCATTAAAAGATTAGCGCTCAGCACATCCGATTAAACTGGATGTAAAGCGCGGACATACAATACGGTTAATGTAAACGGTCATATATTAAAACACGAGTAATATATATATGTGACATATACCAATACATATATAAAATGAGAAATCTTAAAAACATGATTGACTGGGTTCAATAACCAGTACACATACTATGTACTCAACAGAGCCATAAATGAATTACTGTGAGATAAGTGCCATCTACTGGTCACATCATAGTAGTATTTACAGGTACTATATAGCAGTGGTCATCAACCCTGTCCTGCAGGACCCACTAACAGGCCAGGTTTGCAAGATAACTGAAATGCATCACAGGTGATGTCATTTGCTGCTCAGTGATTGCAGTATTCCAGTCTCCATCTCCCCAAGGTAATACATAAAACCTGGCCTGTTAGTGGGCCCTGCAGGACAGGGTTGATGACCACTGCTATATAGCATACATAGATGCTGGCTTTGACTGATCCAAAGATTTAGAGGATTATGAATCTTCCGTGCAAAAATGTAGTCACAATGCACTGTTCTTAATAAAGTATATTCTGGAATATAAATTATAAATTATGTGGACAACAAAGCAAACCAATGTAAAATCAAACAATAATAATAATAATTATAATAATATGAAAAAATTACATAAAAAATATTAAAATAGTATAATAATAATATCCATATATTCTCAAAAAATCGAGAGTAGGTCAGAAAGATCAGCATGTCAATTGGTTAGGTATCACTAATGAAGCAGTTGATATCCAACTCAAAATTTAGGCCTTTCGGGGTTAAAACATCTGTCAGAAAAATCCATTGGGTCTCACACTTAGATAATTCATGTATAAGGTGAGAGCCTCTCCAACGGGGTTCCAAATGCTCCACTCCCCAAAATTCAAGACCTGATGGATCTTGACTGTGCTTCAATTTAAAATGAAGGGATACATTGTGATCTTTATATCCAATCTTAATATTAGCTATATGCTCAGCTATCTGCACTCTCAGCATTCTCTTAGTCTGTCCTATATAAAGTATCCCACACTGGCATTTTAGGGCATACACCACATGCGTGGTGTTACAGGTGATAAATTGCATGATGAAGAAACTCTTATTATTAGAGGAGGAAGTAAAATGTTCCACTCCTCTGAGGAGTAGCTTTCACACTGAAGCGGTGCGCTAGCAGGACCGCTCCAAAAGTCTTGCTAGCCACATCTTTGGTGTGGTGAAGGAGCGGGGTGTTTACCGCTCCTTCCCATTGAAAGCAATGGGAAACCGCTCTTCAGAGGCTCATTATGGGCGGTATTAACCCTTTTTCGGCCACTAGGGGGGGTCTTCGGCCGCTAGCGGTCGAATATCGTGGTAAAAACAATGGTATAGCGGCGCTAAAAACAGCGGCGGTATACCACCAGTGCACCTCCTGCGCCCAGTGTGAAAGGGGCCTAAATGCAGGCTTACTGACATCAATAGTCTTAATGTATATGAATAGGTAAACATCAAGTGAGTGTACAATATATAATAACTATAAAAAAATTAATTCAAATGTAAACACAAAATAAATGCACAAAATAACACATAAAGAAGGGAGCTGTGGTGGCTCAACGTGATTGGCCCTGCGCTGACAAGCCATTCACCTCTGCAGCCAAGGGTTCGGATCCCGGTCTCGGCTACATGTGAATTGAGTTTGGTGGTCTCAGCCCGGCTCCCGGTGGGTGTGCTATGCAAGGTACGCCTGTGCTCAGTACACCCACCCCCCCTCCACAAAAACCACCACACTTGCACGCACACGAAATTGGTTTAAAACACACGCACTTTGGCCATGCGGTCTCCTAAAATAAAGAGAGGCAAAGGACCTACGGGGCTGGCTGGGTGGGCTAGGCCCCCTCACTCCCTCATAGGGGGAGTCCCTCTGCCCCATTGGGGTCCCGTTGGGCCCCAGTTGGGCTCCCAAGAGGAGCAGGTAGGGCGGGGTGAGTGGGAGGCCCCCCTTCACACCCGCCATTGCCACCAGGGGCATGGAGAAGGATGGCGATTGCCTCCGGGGGGAGGGTCTGCCTACTCCCAACTCCTGCAGTCCGGCTCCTCTCTCTCGAGTTCACGCACAAAAAATACACTTTAAAAGAAAAAAAGAAAAAAAAATAAAAAAAAAAATAACACATAAATGTTTATATGTAAAAAATAAATACAAAATAATACATGCAATCACAAGTATATTAATAAAAAAGAAAAGAAAGAAATTTATGTACTGTATACATGCATGAACACAAATATCTACACACATTTAAAGTGGTTGTAAACTCCACTTTTTCACTTTTTACCTACAGGTAAGCCTATAATAAGGCTTACCTGTAGGTATAAAGAATATCTCCTAAACCTGTGCGGTTTAGGAGATATTCCCCTCGCAATGCGCCGCTGATTGCAGCGGCGCATGCGCAGGGCGAAATCCACGGCGAAAGGACCGCCTTTGCCGGACCCAGCCGATTTGAAATCTCCCGCGGGCACGCGCGGGAGTGACGTCATGGCCGCTCCAGCCAATCACAGCGCTGAAGCGGCGATACCCGGAAGACACGGTATATATGCGTTATACTAGCTCATTATGTCTTTTGCCTTGCAGGTTCTAAAAAAAAATGTATATGCGGTTTACAACCGCTTTAATAATCTTATTTAAACTAAAAAATGAAGTCACCTGAACGGGTTCAATGTACACTGTGGCACAGATTAATTGGTTTAGAATGCCTACTACCCCAGTCTAAGTGCTACTGTGCAGGGCATTACATGAAGCCAAGATAAATGTAGGTATTTACTAGACATGTGCACACTGAAATATTTTGTTTCGGAATTTTGTTTTCGTCCAAAAAATAAATTCTTTTAGTGACTAAATAAATACCGAAATTTTTTTTTATTTATTTAGTTATTTATTTAGTTTTTCGTTAAAAAAAATGCATTTGTCCAAAAATCCAAATTAAGGTCGAATCTGTCTCTCTATGTTAAATCTTCATGTCTTTCTATGTCGAATCTGTCATTGAAGGCTTATGGTGTCTGTTGAATGTTCTAAAAAAAAAAAAAAGATTCGACAGACTATAAAAATAAAAATAAATGATTTTTTTCAACTCTTCATGTCTCTCTATGTCAAATCTTCATGTCTCTCTATGTCGAATTTTCATGTCTCTCTATGTCGAATTTTCATGTCTCTCTATGTCAAATCTGTCATTGAAGGCTTATAGTGTCTGTCGAATGTTTTAAGAAAAAAAAAAAAGATTCAACATAATCTTTAAAAAATGTGTCTCTTCGTGTCTCTCTATGTTGAATCTTCATATCTCTCTATGTCGAATCTTTTCTCTCTATGTCGAATCTTTTCTCTCTATGTAGAATAATATTGGACTAATAGAGTTATGGTTAGGCACTTTCGACCGCAACGAAAACGAAAATAAAGCATTTGTTTATGTCGGATCTTTCGGTATTCGTTTCCTGTGCTTTCGTTATCGTTTGTTAAAACGATAACGAAAATACCTGAAATTCGGACTAAAATGCATTCGGACGAAAACTAATGCACACATCTAGTATTTACTATATATTGGTCACATTGAAAAATGTTTTAATATGAATACTGTATTTGCTGGCGTATAAGACTACCTTTTACACTTAAAAAAACTGGTCAAAAAGCAGGGGTCGTCTTATACGCCGGGTCAGCTGCTCGGATGCCTGCTGGATGTGCGGTAATACTGTATGTAGCTTCGGCTACATACAGTATATACCGCTAAGCCAACCCCGGTGAGTGATGTATTCAAATGAATACAGGTCCTGCTCGGATTGGGGTAACAACCTCTGGGGTAACAACGGCTTTGAGAGTCAGAGAGGCGTGGGCTGATGATGTTACAGCCTCTGCCAATCCAAGCAGGCTTTGTATTCATTAATAGAATACATCGCTTGCCGTGATTGGCTCCAGCCCCAACAAGAATGAAAAATATGGCTCCAGAAGAAAGAAATATGAAGCACCGGAATGGGGGTCATCTTTTACGGTGAGTACAGGCAAAAAATCTTTAAAAAAATTTGTAAAATTAGGGGGTCATCTTATACGCCCGGTCGCCTTATACGCCGGTAAATACGGTACATTAAGTATCTGCATCAACTGGTGTTTTTATATCTGCCTAAGATTCTGCTTTATTCTATAACCTTTAATATTGATGGATTTTGAATCCAGTGTAATTTTCAGAATGAAAAAAAAAAGAAAATTCTATTATGTAGCAGACAGCAATAGAACAAACAATAAAACTAGTTTTAGTCAGTATAGCAGTATGGCGATGTGCAGCTTTGTCTCTACAACAGAAACAGTAAAATTGTTTTATAATTTCTGACAGATTGCCCCCTACTGGGCTGATGTATTCCCTTTTCTATAAAAACAGTTAAACCATTCTGGTCCTCTTTGTGTTCCCTTAAAGGATACTAAACAATTAACAGCATGACAGCTTCTCACATTGTCTTGTTTTACTGTTTGTTTGTATTTATAAATGAGCAGTACAGAGTTTGAATTTTGAAAAGCAAGTGGAAAATAGAACAAAAAGAATAAATCGTTCACATAGCAGCTTTTGGGAGCAAAGCTGAATTAGTAAAGGGTTTTGTATTTATTAATATTATGTTATTAGTATTTGTTATGTTATCTATAAACTAAGAGATTTTTAAGGATGCTTGTTGGCAAGTATACTTTGAGGATATATATATATATAAACTTGTAATAGCTTCTTTATTTTTAGAATGTATTTGTAAACTCAATGGCTTGGATTTACCTGTGGAAAGTTAGCAAAGTCTTTGGAGACATTTACAGTAGATTATGGCCATATTATGCTGTGCATGCTATGATAATCATATAGAAGCAGATTTCCATCATTTATATCTGAAAGAATAATTATTATTCTAGCTAGGTTATGATCTGTACATAAAGTGAACCTGTGATTTATCCCAACAGCTGCTCCTAGTATATTTACCTTTTCTGCCTTCCTCATTGTTCTGTTCAATCATTAGCGTGTGATAAAGGCAAAACCCAAGTCACAACTTTGGGTTTACATAGGGCTAAGGAATCTTTAAGGAATCTCTCTCTGACTGCATGCGACAGTACTGAGTGCTTGAACAGCCAATTGCCAAGCACCAGAGCTGGCACAGGAAGGGTAGCGAGTCACACACTTCCACATACCTGCAAATGTGCAATGTGTGTCTTGTCTGCCCTGAGTGAATAGGGCAGCAGGTAAGTGAAGAGGAAGTAAGCAAAACTAACTGCAGGCTCCATTACTTAAAGTCATTTTATTGCATGGCAAACACAGGTTCACTTTAAAACATATATAGATATTCTGTGTGTGGATATATATATATATATATATATATATATATATATATATATATATATATATATATATATCCACACACAGGGCTCAAAATTTCAAGTTCTGAACTACTAGCCAGGCCTCAAGGGTTACTCGCCCCACCCAACCCCTACCATGCCCCACCCCTATGTCCACCTCTAAACACACCCTCATAAATTATCTCATGAAGTGACACTTCAGTGTTTTATGCAGAACTAAGTTACAAACATAAATATTAACAATAACTTCATCAGTGCAACCTCACCGGAGCTCCTCAATGCAGCCTCACATGTGCTCATCAATGCAGGCTCACCTGTACCCACCATTGCAGACTCACTGTGCCCACCATTACAGCCTCACTGGACACACCATTGCAGTCTTACTGTGCTCACCATTTCAGCCTCACTGTATCCACTATTGTAGCCACGCTATGCCCACAATTGCAGCCTCGCTGTGCCTACCATTTCAGCCACACTGTGCCCACCATTGCAGCCTCATTGTGCCCACCATTGTAGCCACACTGTGCCCACCATTGCAGCCACACTGTGCCCACCATTGCAGCCACACTGTGCCCACCATTGCAGCCTCACTGTGCCCACCATTGCAGCCTCACTGTGCACACCATTGCAGCCACACTGTGTACGCCATTGCAGCCACACTGTGCCCATCATTGTAGCCTTAGTGTGCCCACCATTTCAGCCACACTTTGCCCACCATTGCAGCATCACTGTGCCCACCATTGCAGCCTCAATGTGCCCACCATTGCAGCCACACTTTGCCCGCCATTGCAGACACACTGTGCCCATCATTGCAGCCTCACTGGAACCACCATTGCAGCCTTACTGTGTCCACCATTTCAGCCACACTTTGCCCACCATTGCAGCATCCCTGTGCCCACCATTTCAGCCTTACTGTGCCCACCATTGTAGCCAAACCATGCCCGCCATTTCAGCCTCACTGTGCCCATCATTGCAGCCTCACTGTGCCCATCATTGCAGCCACACTGTGCCCACCATAGCAGCCTCACCGTGCCTACCATTCCAGGTACACTTGCCCACCATAGCAGTCTCACTGTGCCCACAATTGCAGCCTCACTTTTCACACTATTTTAGCCTCACTGTTCCTACCACTGCAGCTACACTGTGCCTTATATTGCAGCCTTACTGTGCCCACCATTGCAGTCTCACTGTGCCCACTATTGCTGCCACACTGTGCCCACCATTTCAGCCACACTGTGCCCACCATTGCAGTCTCACTGTCCCCACTATTGCAGCCTCACCTTGGCAGAAGAATGCATGAATGGAGGAAGACAAGAGCCGCCGGATCACAGAGCAGGATAGCACAATGTTATACTTTCTTCTGAAAAGAAGTCCAGTAAAACCATGTCATTCTGCATATATCATGTTATGTTTATTTCTGGAAGAGAAAATCAGCCTTTCATTTGCCTAATATCTTCCACCCTGCATAGCTATAAAGATATTGAGGAAGAGGGGTAGAATCTTTCCAATTCAAGAGTATTCAAAACTTTGTTACATTCAGGTAGTGGCAAATGGAGTTCATCTGTGTTTTTGTGGGGATGGTAGAGTGGTATAGCAGTGAAAAGGTTGAGTCATCCAGAATGGTGAAGTCAATACATTTCAGAGAAATTTCCCAGACCTTATTGCAATAGGGCTTCGGTTATGGGCAAAACCAAAATGTATAGGAGATTGAGTCTTCATTGTAGTTCTGTACCATCAAGACAGCATTTTGTAGTTAGTTTTCTTGTAGTCTAGTGCTGATAGAGGATTTAACCTACGGGTGTCAGGAGTATGTGGTCTTCTCCCAAATTATTGTTTTTGTTTTGGGGTGAGTAACTGTTTGCTCTTACAGGTGAAGGGCACTGGGTGGCAATTTAACAGTTTGAATATTTTAATTAATTTGTTGTGGAGCTGTTGATGGACTTTGATTTTGAGACACATGGGCAATTTTGGACTCCTAATTACCACATTTTAAGAAGCATTGGAAGAAAAATAACTGTTGCTGGAATTTTATTAAATTTTATACTTGACAAATTTTTGTAGGGTACTTGTTTATGCACAGTTTGTATTTTATTGGACGATTCACTATATATTTGCATATAACTTTAATTTGTTGCATATATATGTAATTTATTGCACTTGTTTAGGTAGGATTTAACTTTGGAATAATACTTAGTAGCTTTTCAGCACGGTCACTTTCTTTGAACACTTGAAGTCATTGTGAGTGTGAGTATGGCCTGCTTGTTTTCAAGCCATCATGCTCCAGTAACAATACTCTTGACATTTTCATGACTGCATCAGCTATGGAATCTGGACAGCTGTTTTGCACAACTTACTCATTACCTATTCTTGCTTAGTATAATACAGACTTGTAGTTCTGTATAATAATATATTTAAAGAGAGTGGTTAGCAATTGTGTATTTTTTTTAGAGAAAATTACACATTTTCTTAAGCTTTCTAATTGTCTCCAATATATATATATGTGTGTGTGTGCCCCCTATACTGCTTGTCCTGAAGGTATGAGAGGAAATGAGGAGATCTCCCAAAAGTGAGAAGTATTGTTATCTTAGACAGTTGCCACTGGACTATTTTTGCTCTGGTGACAATTCTAACATTTTGGATTCTCTCCCATTTTATGTCTTGGTGACAAAGGTAAATCTCCCCAGTGAGGACACAGACAACAATAACAATTTTAAAGAATTTATAACCTTTGGGCTCTCTATCTAATTTTTTTTTTTTTTTTTACATACGCTTTAAACAGGCTAGCAGATCAGGCCTAAACTCCATTCAATAAAGTCTTTATAGAGTTTTCATTTTACTATGCATGTTATAACATATTAATAAAGTTTCCTTTCTCAATTATAACTATGCATTCAGCTTATACATGAAAATACACTAAGGCCTCGTACACACGGCCGTTTTCCTCGACAGAATCCATCAAGAAACTTGGTGGCAGAGCTTTTTTGCCGAGGAAAACGGTCGTGTGTATGCTTTTCATCGAGAAAACTGTCAAGGAACTCGATGAGGAAAAAAGAGAACGGGAGTCTCAATTTCCCCATCGTGTTCCTCGTTGGGCTGGTTTTCGACGAGAAAAGTGTGTATGCTTAGAAACCCGCGCATGCTCAGAATAAAGTATGAGACGGGAGCGCACCTTCGGTAAAAGTAGCGTTTGTAATGGAGATCGCACATTTGTCACGCTGTAACAGGCTGAAAAGTGCAAATCGTCTCTCACCAAACTTTTACTTAAAATGCAGTAACATGAGATTAGCAAAAGCATCCACAAGGGGTGGGCCAGTGGAATCGAACTTCCCCTGCGTCTATGTGTTGTACGTTACCGCATTTGAAAACAAGGAGATTTGGTCTTGACAGTGTGTACACAAAGACAGCTTGTCAAGTTTCTCGACAAGCCTAACAAGGAACTGTGTGTACGAGGCCTAACAATCAGTAAATGCAGAATACAGTTTGCATTGGTTAAACTTGTTATGCTCAAGGCAATACCAGAAAGTGACAAATGTTTTTCCCTGTAAGCCTTGTAAAAACTAAAAGTTAGAAAGAAATTGCATACCGTTAATCTTATGCCTTATTAAAATTCCCAATTCCAGAAGGCATTTTTTAACAAGCCACTGTGAACCTGAGCTTCACAGTGTTGGCCTTTTAGCTTGATGGCTGGAAGCAAGTGGTAACAGTACTTCAGTTTACTCTGCATGTATAAGAAGCCATATTCCTTTTAGTCCCCTGCTAAGTACATCAGTTGCACAGAATGAGGTTATCTGGATGACTTCTTTAGAAATAGAATTAATGGTATTGGCTCCCAGGAATCTTTAAACAATTTTTTTTTCTCTTTTTTTGAAAGTTCACATGTGAGACCGTATTGTAGTCAGATAATATTTATAAAAAGAAAAAAGATGTGTAGTCCTCATACAGCTATAAATAAATTGTTTTGTATTAGAATTGTTTTTTCATGCTGTACTGAGTTTTCAATGATTGAACTTATAGTACAAACTATGAATGTTTCTTTTAAAGCAAGTAGAAAAGGACACTGTTTTATTCACAGCTTCCTCTTTATCGAGCATTTGTAAGGAAAATAGGAAAGAAAAAAAAGATGCACTAGTAAATAGCTGATTTCAGCACTGAATGAATATAGAATTAGTTTTGGCACCCAGTAGAATATCCAATAAGCCTTCTTTTATAAGCAATTCATATTCTGCATAGTCTGTGCATTATGTGCTCTAGAGAGTATGAAAAAGGTTAACATATCATTAGTCTTGCAATTGATTTAGCTGTACTTTACACACAACTAAAAAAAAATCAACATGTGACCTCTTATTTCAAGGAATTAGTTGCATTGCTCTTGCGGTTATTGGCCTCTTAATGAAAATTAATGTCTAAGCTTGTTTTTAACAAATGCTTTCTCTTTGAAGCAACCATACCTAAAAAAAAGTTTACAGATATTATGTTCCTACACAAACACTAAATCAAGCCATTTTTAAATATATTAGATGCATTGTAGTTACTTACTGTATTTATTGGCGTATAAAACTGAGGCCACGTACATACGATCAGACCAAACCGATGAGACTGGTCCGACAGACCGTTTTCATCAGACCACCACTGAAGTGGTCTGATGTGAGTACACACCATCAGTCTAATCCTATCAGGCCAGAACGTGGTGACGTAGAACACAATGACGTGCTAAAAAAACAAAGTTCAATGCTTCCAAGCATGCGTCGACTTGATTCTGAGCATGCACGGGTTTTTGGTCCGATGCTTTTGTGTACTAACCATCGTTTTGGTCCGACGGACAGGTGTCCATCGGAAAGATTTTAAAGCAAGTTTTAAAACTTTGGTCCGATGGACAACGGTCCGATGGGCTGTACACACGATCAATTTGGTCCGATGAAACTGGTGTTCAGGCCAGTTTCATCGGACCGGTCTGATCGTGTGTACGCGGCCTCACTTTTTTACCCTGAAAATAGAGGGTAAACTGTGCCTGCGTGTTATACGCAGGGGGCTGTGGAAAGTTTTTTTTTTCTGAAACTTCCCTCTTAAAGTTAGGGTGCGTGTTATACGCCAGTGGTTGGTATATGCCAATAAATACAGTAGTTAAAAAAGAGTAAGTGTATTTTATACCTTCCCACCAGAAATCTGTAAATTAATGTTCCCTAACACAATGTCATATGCCAAGGATTTAATATACATTCTCCCCATTAAGAACCAGCAACCAACAGTTGTCTCTGATTATGTGATCTTATTTCAGTTTTGACATGAAGGTTGTGATGGTGGTGATATTCTTGGTAATGTATTATCCAGCTACCAACGTTAAATTACAGTGAGCAAGCAGAATAATTTAGCCTCAGCAATATGACTTTGTTCACCAAAGTTCATGAAAGTTATAGCCAGCAACCACACAAAGCTGAAATGCCAGTTGTGGAAAAAGTTGGCCTCTAAAGGATGAAAAAGTTTCTTTTAAATGGTATTTACTCTTAAACTTTTTATTACAGACAACAAAGATTTTGATGCCTATTTATCATATACAAAAGTGGACCCAGATCAATGGAACCAGGAGACTGGAGAGGAAGAAAGATTTGCACTGGAAATTTTGCCTGATATGCTTGAAAAACACTATGGTTATAAACTGTTCATACCTGACAGAGATTTAATCCCTACAGGAAGTAAGTAAATCCGTCATATCTGATTCTTTTCAACTTTATTGATTTTGCTTTGCTGCTAACCCTCTGTACAACGCACCTTTATAATCTATTTGTAAACCCATTCTAACATGAACTGAGCAAATACATTAGGTATCTTGTGTTATAAGAAAATCACAAATAAGGTTAAAACAATAAGGGACAAATTGATACAAGGCTCAAGATGTGACAGTTTGTATGGCTAAAGATCTTTGGTTTGTTTCAATGTACAGTATTAAAGCAATACTGTTAAAATCTGCCTTGCAGCACTGGGGACATTGGTTTGAATATGAACCTCAACGCTACTTGTCTGGAGTTTGCATGCATTCCAGATGCATGCATAGGTTTTCTCTGATTTCCTACCACAAGCCAAAGACAAGCTAAAAGAATGAATTGGCTACTGTATAGGCTTCAACATGTTAATGTAATAAAATAAATCTGTTTCAGTACTTTTAAATCTGCATTAAAATAATAACTGGTGATTCTTCCATCAAGGCCCTTGTTAAGTCACTTCATGTTATAGGGTCACATTGCATTGTCCCTGTCTCCCAATTGTGTTTGGCACCCTCTCATAAAGGCTTCCAATATAGTGTTCACACACATTACACAGGAAGTCCACTGTTGTCAGTATCAGGAATTATTCCCTTTGCTGCCATCACTGTGGACAGAAGTGTCAGCAAGGAGGCTGCAGATGATCAGCATTACTGAGATGATACACATCAAAAATGTAAAAACAAATAGGTACTTCAGTCAAAAAGGGTCAATTGTTTGTGCTACATGTAACTTTGGAAAAATAAATGTAATGCAGTTAGGGTTTACATCAGCTTACATCAACAAACAATAACACTTAGGCCTCGTACACACGATCGGACATATCCGATGAAAACGGTCCGCGGACCATTTCCATCGGATATGTCCGATAGGGAGTTTGATCCGATGGCATGTACACACCATCGGATCAAATTCCCCGCCGCCAGCGGGCGCGGTGACGCGGCGGTGACGTTGACGCCGCCGCGTCACCGCCACGTCACCGCCACGTCACCGCACCAGGAAGTAAAACACTTCCGCGCATGCGCCGAATCCATTCGGCGGCGGCGCGGCGGCGGTGGGGGACGACATGTCTGCTGGTAAGTGTACTAACCAGCAGACATGTCGGGCGGACAGATTCCCACCGGATGGATTTCAAAGCATGCTTTGAAATCTGTCGGGTGGAGAAATCTGTCCGCTAGCCCATACACACGAGCGGAGATGTCTGCTGAAACAGTCCATCGGACCGTTTTCAGCGGACATATCCCCTCGTGTGTACGCGGCCTAAAATTAAGCATTTAAAATACTTGTTATTTTTGTTTAAATTGGTGACAGGGTCTCTTTAAATGTTTCACTTCACTAGCAACCTATTCAGTATTAAAGAGGTTGTAAACCGTAGACATAAAAATTTGAACAAAATCTTTCCCTCTATATTGTGTTTTCGTCTCAATCCCGAGCACTAATGCGTTGTACACACGGTCAGACTTTCCGAATAAAAAATTCTGACTGGCTTTTTTTCTCGGAAAGTCCAGCCGCGTGTAGCCTCCATTGGGCTTTTTTTTCTCGGAAGTCCAACGAACCTTAGATAGAGAACTTGTTCTCTTTCTTTCCATCGGACTTCCGACAGACTCAAGGCGGACTTTTGCATGGTCAAAAGTCTGACCATGTGTACGAGGCATTAGTGTAATTTCTGTCTGTTGTCTTCTTCCTATGCTATCAGCATGAATCACTTCTGCCAGATTTTCCTGAGACCAAGAGAAAAAAGGTGATGATGGAGATTGTGATTGACATCCTCAGCTCTGTTGCTGTGTGCTCACTGCACTCTGCAGGGTGTAACTTTAGTTCTCTGCTCCTTGCTTTCTGCAAGCTCAGACAAGCCTTAAACATTCTGCTTTGAACAGATGTAGAGAAGAGAAAAATACACAAAAACCCGGCACAACTTATGCAGGAGGATTTGTTTTATATTTATGTATCACCTAAGGTCAGTAACTTCATTGGATAACTGTAAGGGTTTTACACAGTGGCGAAACTACCAGGGTCACACCAGTCACGCTTGCGACTGTGCCCTGTCGTTCTGCCAGTTTGGGAGGGCCCGTCACCAGAAGGATCTTCTGCTATTTACCCAGAGGGGATGATTGGAGAGTGGACTGCTCACCCAGCATCTCCGCCCATTGAGTTCTCAGCTGCAATGTGTATTACTGTATATTGCCATAGTAACTGAACAGCGGACCGCTTACCTAGAGTCACTGAGTTTGCAGCTGCAAACCTCCATAGCCATTGGAAGGCAGAAGTTGGTTACTCTTGTCAGTTGACCAGGTGGGGTGAAGGGGGAAGAGTCAGAGGAGGTCTCTGCTGTCTGAGGAGAATCCTTCTTGGGATAGTAACATGAAGACACGTGGAGGGAGCCAGAACATACATGGAACATGAAGCACAGAGTCCCAAGCTGAAAGTGAAAGAACGAGTGTCATTGATCCCAACCCCCAGAAACACTGCTACTGATCCCATCACACCCCAGACTTCCACTTTCCCCACACAGCACTGGCACTGCTCCCATCCCACCACCCGTGTCACATCCAATCCCCCACACACACCAACACTGATCCCACCCCCCCGCTGCATCTGTCACTGATCCCCCCAGTGTCTGCACTGATTCCCCCCTATTGTCTGCACTGATTTACCCTCCTAGTGTCTGCCACTGATGCCATCCCTCCCCAGCATCTACCACTTATCCTCCCTAGTGTCTGCCACTGATCCCCCTAGTGTCTGCCACTGATCACCCACTAGTGTCTGCCACTGATTCCCCCCTAGTGTCTGCCACTAATCCCACCCCTCCGACCATCTACCACGTATCCCCCTAGTGTCTGCCACTGATCCGCCCCTAGTGTCTGCCATGGTTACACCCTAGTGTCTGCACTTATTCCCCTCCATAAGTGTCTGCCACTGATCCCATCCCCCCAGCATCTACCAATTATCCCCCCAGTGTCTGCCACTGATCCCCCCAGTGTCTGCCACTGGTTCCCACCCTAGTGTCTGCCACTGATCCCATCCCCCACCCAACATCTGGACAGATTGATTCCTCTATACGCCTCCCCCGCCACTCCTCCTTTCCAGCTTCTTTCTGTTCCCCTCGGGCCCCTGTGCTCTCTCCTGGCTCCGCTCCTCCCCCACAGCACTGCCGGGGGATTTGTCAGGATGGAGAGCAGGGAAAGGGCTGGTAAATGTGTAATTTACCAGCTCCGTCCTTCTCCGAATGGACAGAGTCAATGATAGGTACCGATCACTGACTCTATTCATAACTGAGGCATAGTAAACTATCTTTACAATGTTTCAGTTTGTAAAAGAAAGGGAATATTCTGTGCAGCTGAGACTGCAGAGATGGAGATTGAGGGCTGTGTCCCCAATCTCCTTGCTCTGTCTAAAAGGTGGAACATTAGAGGTCTGTTTATACCCCAATATCTCACTAACGCCCCCCAATGGGGCTCCTATTTTTTTTTAAAGATATTGTAAAAAAAAATGGTAAAAGGTAATAATAAAAAAATAAATACTGAAACCAGTGGCAGAACTACCAGGGCAGCACTTGCGACCGAACCCTGGTGCTCCGCCACAGGCTTTGAGGGAGGGGTCACAGGGGGGCCCGGTCAAGAAATGTCCCCGGTCGGGGGTCAGGGGGCCCTTCATGGTTTCTTGCACCGGGGCCCTGAAGGTTCTAGTTATGCCTCTGGGTTTACAACCACTTTAGATAACACATTGTTGAAGTATAAGTTGTAGATGTTTTCTTTAGATTTTCCTTCATCTTGCATTGTATTCCACCTGTACAAACAAAGATTAAAAAGACTTTTAAAAAGTGTATAGGCTGTAATGCAGGATTATAGACTTCCAGTTTACATTTTCACACATCCTTGTGGGGATTCAATATGCAGATTACTGAGATGAAGGTAACAGTTTGAATTTGATTAAACATGGTAGATTAATTTATAGTTGGTGAGTCACAATTCTGCTTTGTAATCCTTCATCCCTAATTTAGTTATACTGTATAACACATTGATAATCAAAATATTTAAAATGTACCTCCTATTTTGCCTGAGAAAAAAACATTATATACATATATATATATATATATATATATATATATATATATATATATATATATATATATATATATATATTGCAAGAATAAGTAACATTAATAAAGATCTATAGTATATATATATATATATATATATATATATATATATATATATATATATATATTGCAAGAATAAGTAACATTAATAAAGATCTATAGTGCAGCTACAAAACACAAGCTGCATGAAAAAACTTATGTATGCCAGGATAAACTTAAAATATGCCCTACACCTGTGCAATACATGCATATTTCATTGTGCTTTGTCTTTTTTTAAACTCTCTCCTCAAACCCAGACTCTCTATAGATACTCTATAGATGCTATATGACAGAGTGTGCACAGAGTGTGGTTGATCCTGCCTTCAGATGTCCCTCCCATCTTCTTTGTGTCCCCATTGCTTCCCAAGATTGTGTAGACCAGCCATCTACTGAGCATGCTGCAGTTTCAGTTCTTTTTTAAGCCATTCATTTTCTCCTTTTGTTGTCGGTGCAGCCCGTGTGACTATAGAGTCTCACACATTGTGGCAAATGTCACTCTCCTCTCTTTTCCTTCATGTCCTCCTATTGCTAAACACTATTGGGTGAAATATAGTCTGCTGATTGATTACATCCACTACGAAAATCACAAAAAATAGATAGAGTCAAACATCTTTGACTCTACATACACCATATTAATGCACAAAAACTTCAATTTGATTTTTCATAAAGATTTATAGTGAGGTGTAAAAAGTTTTTGGTTTTTAATTTGACTTACTTATTTGACTGGTCCAGAACCAAACAGAGTTGTGCAGACACAGACTCATACTGTGGATTGCATACATCAGTGGAATAACAAAAGCCCCTCCGAAGGATGTTTACCTGCAGCAGCCATATAACAGGGAAATATCATTTGACCACACAACATCCCTGCAAGTATAGGGGACTTAGAGGATTAAAAAAACAGCACTGTTTAGTACCACTTTAAGGTCTAATTATTCTGTAGTCCAAATATAAGGACTGGGAGGGCTAATTAGACATCTTGAGATAACACAGTAAAAAGGAAAAGTCTGAACTTCTGACAATATCAACATATTTTTTTCACTTATCAAACAGATATAACACTTTCAGTGGTATATGTAACAGAGAAAATAAGAATAGTCTATTGTTCAGATTTACATACACTTTTAAGTGAGTACAGAATGTCCTGAGTGGTGCCAAGCTTGGTTTAAAGTTTTGTGAGGGGGGAGTGGGGGCTTCCTCCTTCCGCCCAGGGACGGTTTAGGCGACTCGTCATATCGCCTTAGATGGCCCCTCCCTGTAGACGATCACCGGGGACATGTAACAGGTCCCAGGCGATCACCTGTCCACTCAGGGAGTGCAGCGCCGCTCGCGCATGCACAGTGAGTGCCCAGCCATGAAGCCTAAAGTTGCCATGGCCGGGTGCCCACAGTTAGAATGGAGGCGCCGGCAGAAAGGGGGGGACAAGCGAAGCTCCGGCCGGCCGCGTCGCTGGACAGTGGAACAGGTAAGTGTCTGTTTATTAAAAGCCAGCAGCTACATTTTTTGTAGGTGCTGACTTTTAATAAACATAAAAAAGGCTGGAACTCCCATTTAAAGTGTATTTTATAACAATGATATACTGCATCTTATATAATCTTTTTATTTCTGGACAAAAGGAAAATAGATTTTTGAACATTTAAGTTTTATATAAGTTTTATTTGTATTAATGCCTAATTTGTATTAATATTTAGTTTGTTTCTCTTCTGTTACAGCTTATATTGAAGATGTGGCAAGATGTGTGGATCAAAGTAAAAGGCTAATAATTGTTATGACTCCCACATACGTAGTGAGAAGAGGATGGAGTATATTTGAGCTAGAAACCAGACTTCGGAATATGTTGGTCACCGGGGAAATCAAAGTCATATTGATTGAGTGCAGTGAATTACGTGGGATTATGAATTACCAAGAGGTGGAAACTCTCAAACACACAATTAAGCTTCTAACCGTTATCAAATGGCATGGGCCAAAATGCAACAAATTGAATTCAAATTTCTGGAAACGTTTACAATATGAAATGCCTTTTAAAAGAATAGAACCCATCACACATGAGCAGGTTTTAGATGTCAGTGAGCAGGGACCTTTTGGGGAACTGCAGACGGTCTCAGCAATCTCCATGGCTGCTGCCACTTCCACTGCCATGGCCACTGCCCAT
The DNA here is from genome assembly GCA_029574335.1 of Rana kukunoris. NCBI lineage: Eukaryota > Metazoa > Chordata > Amphibia > Anura > Ranidae > Rana > Rana kukunoris. The sequence goes on along the minus strand of CM056050.1, from coordinate 480,599,062 downwards.
CCTGACATCCGTTCTACCTTTCATAATACTTACCATACTCAGATGCGGCAGAAACACTATTATAGAAGCTATGAATATGATGTACCTCCAACTGGCACCCTGCCTTTTACCTCAATAGGTAATCAGCATACTTATTGCAACATACCTATGACACTTATCAATGGACAGCGGCCGCAAACAAAAACAAACAGGGAGCAGCACCCAGATGAAGCCCATACAAACAGTGCTATCTTGCCACTTTTGCCAAGGGAGACAAGTATATCTAGTGTTATCTGGTGACAGGAATGGTAGGGGCACAGCAGCCCCACTCCCACCATCCTACAGTTGGAAGCGGATCTTGCAGTCTGGTGCCTGGAACTTCATCCTCGACTGCTGCTGTTAAACATGCATTACAATCGTTAATATCTGAGGAAAAACAGGGTCTTGTACATATTTTTGCAATTTATTTGTAGCATCAGTGTCTTCCTGTTTTACCCATGTCTCTTGCCATTACATTTTTGACTTTGTTTTATATGTCAATGAAATTTGTCTAGTTACATTTTTTTATGAATAGACTGATGTATAGATAGGCAACATTCTCTTTTACTTCTCCTTAAGTATAGTTTTACATTTTTTTTTATTTAATGTTTTTCCCTTTTTTGGAATGCTTGAACCAACTACTGGATACGGATCAACATTCATTTTGTTGGCTTTATTAGTATTATACATTCATGATGCTCAGCCTTCAGCATCAAAAGAAAGAAGTATGCAAGATTCCAATGACTCTTATTTTTTAAGATAACCAGCAAAGCTCACTTTTGATTCCTTCTGCCCACCTACCTGATGGCAGCATGCTTGGTTACACTTCAAGATGGTCTGATTGTTTAACTTTTAACTAACTTAAATGTCTATCATTCAACAAGATTCCTGGTCTGTATTTATTGCTTTGCAGTAACATAGATCATACAGTAGAAAGCAGTTTTAATGGAAACATTTTTATATCAAAAGTTTTTAGTTACGTTTGTTATTTTTTCTTTATTTTACCATTTTCTTTTTAGATTTTGTGAAGGGGTGAATGGGGGGATCACATATTGTTTATAGTTTATTGTTAACGTTTTCTCTATTTTCAAATACCACTTGAAATGCTACAGTGCTCTAGTCAGATAAAAAAAACATGCATTGTTGAAGTTATTTTTGTATGGTGGTGTCCATACCAAAGCTGAGAAAGACCTTGTTACTATCAAAGACTCCTGTAATATTTTTTAAATTGTTTTGCCTTATCAGATTTCATTTTGTTAAGATTACAACTTTATTAGCTTAAAGGCAATTTAAATTTAAAACTCAGGAGGTAACAAACACCAGATGTGAACGCCAACATGCATAAAGCCTTTCCAACAGATTTAATGTTTATAAAGATTAATCAGACCTAAAATGTTAAACACATTTTACTGAATAAAATAAAGAAATATGTTTATTTTTAAGAAAAAAGCTTCTATGTTTGAGAGGTTGAAAGTGTTGTGTTTAAATTATTCATTTTTTTACGGTATAATGCAATATATTGAAGGGTAAACATTTTTATCAACTTTGGTGTAAATAATTATGAAGCATTACATTTTCGTGAAGTTAAAGATGTAAGCTGACCATTAGCACCTTATAATAGTTGGACATCAGAAACGTATCCATCAAATGAAAATATTCCTGTCTGATAATTATATAAACCTGTACTCTCAGTTCTACTGAATTCATGCGTGAAGGTAAATGTCTGTCACACACTAATACGCTCTTCAATGAGATCACCCTTGTTGGTGGTGCCCTTACATATCAAGTTGTTTTCAGTCCCCATTGAAATTGCAAGTGCATGTACCTACATATTTAATGAGAGTGTTTGCATGATGGTGAATGTCAGTAATATACACCACCACTTATTTTGGTGAGACCCTAAGGTTGGTTTTTCTGGTGGGTTATACTTTTTTCCATTTACCATTGTTCATTGTACCAGTAGACAGTTCTGTTGTACTTAGTTTTTAGTAAAATCTCAAGCACTAGACTACACTGTTTTATATTAATGGAGCTCTAGTAGCTTAATTGTAGGAAAATATGCTTTACACCAAGCCAATGAATCTGTGTTGATTAAAAAAAAAATACTTTAATGAACAAAAAGCTTTTATATACAGGTGAGCAAAGTAATCTACACAGATTGAAGTCACAGAAAAAATCACAGATTTGAGATTATTGGATATCTGTTAGTATTAACAATTATGTGGGAGTTAACTGCCTAATGGTTATGTCTTACTTTTGCTTTTTTTCTTTAAAGAAGAACTGAATTCTGGAAGTTGTGCCCCAAAAAAAGCCAGGAAGAAGGCAAAGGGCTAGTCATTAGTATTGCCTGTGTCTCCTGACTAATGTAACATGCATATTTTTCACTGTGTCGCTATATGAACGCAGTCATCATAATAGAGGCAGGACTTTGCTTCCTTATGTCAAAGCCTCCAGCAAGGAAAACATTGAGCAGAATAGTAGTCATATCACTAAATCTCCTGACTCTTCTAGCAGTCAGAGGCTTAGATGTATTTTACAGTGATACCTAGTTACAATCAAATATCAGGAAACACACTGCTTGTTTTCATTAGGAATACAAGACAAAAGGGTTCTACTTAGGCACAATTTACACTTTCTAGATGTACCCAATATCATAGTAAATGTTTTTGAGCTCAGTTCCACTTTAAAGGGAAGGTATAACTGTTATATATATATATATATATATATATATATATATATATATATATATATATATATATATATATATATACACAATGCCTTAAAAAAGTATTCATATCCCCTAAAATTCCCATATGTTGTCATGTTACGACCAAAAGTGTAAATGCATTTCATTGGGATTTTTTTAGATAGACCAACACAAAGTGGCACAGAATTGTGAAGTGTAAAAAAAATTATAAATGGTTTTCAATTTTTCTTTACAAATAAATATGTGAAAAGTGTGGTGTGCATTTGTATTCAGCCCCCCGAATCAATACTTTTTAGAACCACCTTTCCCTGCAATTACCTCTGCAAGTCTTTTTGGGTATGTCTCTACCAGCTTTGCACATCTAAAGAGTGCCATTTTTGCCCATTTTTTTATTTGTTTTTGAAAAATAGTTCAAGCTCTGTCAGATTGCATGGAGTGTGTCTGTGAACAGCAATTTTCAAGTCTTGCCACAAATTCTCAGTTGGACTTTCACTGGGTCATTCTAATGCCGCGTACACACGATCATTTTTTGTGATGAAAAAAAACGACGTTTTCTGTGAAGTAAAAAACAAAGTTTTTGAAACGTCACTTTTCAAAGATGATGTTGCATACACACCATCGTTTTTTTCACAAAAAGCGAGGTTACGTTCACCACTCTTTTCCATTGAAGCTCGCTTCATAACTAGCTTCTGGGCATGCGCGGGTTGAAAAACTTCGTTTTAAACAATGTTTTTGCTACACATGGTGACTTTTTGTGAAACAAAAAACGACGTTTTGAAAAACGACACAAAAAATTCAAGCATGTTGGAATTTTTTTTTTGCCCACACACGATCAATTTAAATGACGTTTTTTTTCATCGCAAAAAACGACCGTGTGTACGCGGCATGACACTTGAATATGCTTTTATCTAAACCATTCCATTGTAGCTCTGGCTGTATGTTTAGGGTCATTGTCCTGCTGGAAGGAGAACCTCTGCCCCGTCTCAAGTCTTTTGTAGACTCTAATGCCACGTACCCACGACCATTTTTAATGGTTCAGAAAAAACAAAGGGCCAGATTCAGGTACATCTGCGCATTATTGGACCAGCGTAGCGCACCGCCTTTACGTTAGACTTGCGCAATGTAGCCGCGTAATCACCCTATTCTCGTAGCTTTTACGCAGAAAATTGCGCATGCGTAATGTTATTATAGAGGCGTAAGGCGGAGTATTTGGAAGGACGTGGGCGTGTTACATTGAAATGAGCCGTGACCCCATGCAAATGAAGGGCCGGCTGGCTCGCGCATGCGCGCTTGAAGGAGACCATGGTCAGCACCTCTGTGCGCATGCTCACAACTCGGGAACGGCGCAATCAGTGAAATTGGAAGTGGACTAGGGCAACTTAGTGAACTACGCAGACAGCATAAATAGACAGACACAAACGCACTTCCTTTGCAAAAGTACATCCCTTTGTATCCCTCCCTATACAGCAAGGTGCTTTTGTTTATTAGCGTTTGTTTGTTTGTAACGTGTCTTTGAGATATTTGGGGACTGTTTTGCAGAGTGATTTTTGTCTTTTATGTGTTTTCTTTGTTGTTATTTTGTTTAAATTATATTTTTGCTGTGCATTTTTTATTTTTGCTCGTCATTTATTTTATTTTTTTGGTTCTGTTTGTGTATGATTTTGGAATGTGGGGGTGATATTCCTGCGGGAAAAGGGGTGTCACCCTCATTTGTGGTGGAGAAGTGAAACCCAGGTCCATGTGAATGGTGTATGAATGTACAGTGACATAATTGGAGCCGTGGCATGGCGTTGCTGCTCACAAGTCCTGCATGGTGGGCTTGTGCCAATCCAATGTGATGACGATGTGGTGTGTGTGTGCTAGGGACCACAGTGGTGTGCATGCACGCATTCTCATTGTGCCATGATTAATGTGTGTGTTTAACGTGCAAAGATGCATATGTGAGCTGGCATGAGATGGGGTCAAGAGATGGGGTCAAGAGATGGGGTCCCAGTGCAGAGTCACCTTGAAGGGAAAAGACAGGAGGATGTTAGTAGTGCATGTGCTCCTTGTGATGTGTGCATCATGGGGGGGGGGACAGTCATGCCTGCCACCCATGTCACTCACCGACCAGCGAGCTGTCCCCATACATGTTCTGTTCGAAATCTGTGGGGATGGGGCTATGATTGTATATGTAGCTGTCGTGGGTGTCATGGGTAGTGCCATGTGTTGGGCTGCTGATGTCCTCCTGCAAGGTTGTGGTTAATTCCATGATGGCATGAGGGGTGAATCTGAAGATGCGAGACACCTCAGAATCACTCATGCCATAGATGTCTATGCATGTGTGATATATCAAGTGAAGAGTGAGGGGCTTGTATCAGATAAGAATATTGTATTAGATTAGATTAAATTGTAAAGTTTATATAAGCAAATAAAAAGTTAAAAAAAAAAAAAACATCTCCCGTGCCCTCCTTAGTGCCCTCCTCAGTGCCCTCCTCCTTCTTTGCTCATCTAAAGTCAGTAGTATAGCTATGAGCATGGATGCCACTGGCATGTTGGCATACAGTTTGTTGGGCAACACGTGTGACTGCTGAGCTCCTCACTAACAGTGTTGCTTTATCTGACATGTAGACGATTTTTCTCTTTTTAGACCAGCTTTTATATGGTCTAATTTTAGACAGGACATTTTGCTGTTGCGCACACTGCGTAGCCTGCGCTGCCCCAACGTTCTTTTGTGGATCCCTGTAAGTCCCTCATTAGCATATTTGACTAGCAAATCAATGGTTTTGTCTAGCGCAGTTTTGCGCGGGCGGATGCGCCTGTCTAACGAAATTACGCTGGACAAAAAAAAGTAGATTTCTTGCGTATCTCGTTTTGGGGACATTTAGACTTACGCACGCGCATCTCCTGTTGCGCAGGCGTAATCGCTCTGTGAATCTGGCCCAAAGTTTTTTTCAACCCGATTATTGCTAAGCCGGCCTTGCCTACACACGATCGTGAAAAAAAAATGCTCTAGCAAAGCACGGTGACGTACAACATGTACGACGGCACTATAAAGGGGAAGTTCCATTCGGATGGTGCCACCCTTGGAGCTGCTTTTGCTGATTTCGTGTTAGTAAAAGTTTGGTGAGGGACAATTCGCACTTTTCAGTCTTAACAAATGTGCTATCTTCATTACAAACGCTAGTTTTACCAGAACGAGCGCTCCCATCTCATAACTTGCTTCTGAGCATGCGCATTTTTTTCACGTTGTTAAAGCTCACACATGACCATTTTTTACAACGTTAAAAAGGACAACGTTAAAAACGACATGAAAAATATGTTCTAAATTTTTAATGGCCATTATTTACATCATGAAAAATGCTTTGGAGCCCACACACAATCATTTTTTTTATTTTTTACATCCCGAAAAATGGTCGTGTGTACACGGCATAAAAGGTTTTCTTCTAAGATTGCCCTATATTTGGCCCCATCCACCCTCCCATCAACTCTGACCAGCTTCCCTGTCCCTGCTGAAGAAAATCATCCCCACAACATGATTCTGCCACCACCATTTTTCACGATGGGGATTGTGTGCTCTGATGTGCAGCGTTAGTTTTCCTTCACACATAGCTTTCAATTTTAAATTTTTGTCTCATATGACCAGAGTACCTTCTTCCACATGGTTGCTGTGTCCCCCACATGGCTTCTCACAAACTACAAGCAGGCCTTCTTATGGCTTTCTTTCAACAATTGCTTTCTTCTTGCCACTCATAATGGCCATATTTGTGGAGTGTTGCAGAGTTACCACAGGCCTCTTGGTTGCTTCTCTAATTAATGCTCTCCTTGCCTAGCCTGTCAATTTAGGTGGGCGGCTATGTCTTGATTTGCAGTTGTGCCATACTCTTTCTGTTTTCGAATGATGGATTTAACAGTGCTCCATTAATTGTTCAAAGCTTGGGATTTTTTTATAACCCAACTCTGCTTTAAATGTCTCCACACGTTTATCCCTGACCTGCCTGGTGTGTTCCCTGGCCTTCATGATGCTGTTTGTTTACTAAGGTTCTCTAACAAACCTCTGAGGGCTTTACAGAATAGCTGCCACTTTTATGTGCCACTTTTGTCTATCACATTAAATTCCAATACAAATACATTTATGTTTTTGGTTGTTACATGAAAAAGGGTGGAAAATGTCAAGGGGTATGAATACTTTTTCAAGGCACACTGTGTATATATATATATATATATATATATATATATATATATATATATATATATACAGGCATACCCTACTTTTAAGTACACAATGGGGTTTATTTACTAAAGCTGCACAATCAGGCTCACTTCTGCAAAGAAAGCAATGAGCTTCCAGGTTTTATTACCAAAGCTTAATTTTTAATAATAGCTAAAAAAAATACAGTGCAGCAACTGGGCTTAGAAGCTCATTGGTCTCTATGCAGAAGTGAGCCTGATTTTTCACTCTCCAGCTTTAGTAAATAAACCCCATTGGGTACTTAAAAGTGGGGTATGCCTGTATATATGTTACAGTACGGCACATGCTTTATTGTTCCAGCTTCCATATGCACTGCACATGAGATACTAGGGAGCTACATGTTAACTCTTAAATATGCATAGCAAACTCATGTTCAGAAACAGGTAATTTGCACACATTGCAATACAAGTTCAAGCTTGCCAACTGCATCAACTAATTGCTTTCTGGCCAGTCTGGGCCAGAGAGTTACAGCACAAAGAGAATCCTATATTGTCTCATTAAAGAATAATCCAGCAATCTCAGATTTCCTCATCCTTTTATTTACTGACCTGCATGTACATTGCTGGGCGTTTTCTCTATGCTTTTAGTAGTATGCCATGCTGTTGGTGCTGTTCATACCCTTAAACATCGTGGCATTTAATTACTAAAACTGGAGAGTGCAAAACCTGGTGACACCCTGCATAGACACCAATGAGCTTCCTTTTTTTTTTTCAAAGTTTAATTGAACAAGCTAAAGTTAGAAACTGATTGGCTGCACCAGATTTTGCACTCTCCTGTTTAACCACTTGCTTACTGGGCACATATACCCCTTCCTGCCCAGGCGAAATTTCAGCTTTCAGCACTGCGTCGCTTTAAATTAAAATTGCGCGGTCGCGCGACGTGCCTTACAAACAAAATTGACGTCCTTTTTTTTCCCACCCACAACTAGAGCTTTCTTTTGGTGGTATTTGATCGCCTCTGCGTTTTTTTTTTTTTGCGCTATAAACAAAAAAGAGCGACAATTTAAAAAAAAACACAGAATATTTTTTACTTTTTGCTATAATAAAAATCCATTTTTTTTTTTTTAATATTTTTTTTTTCTCAGTTTAGGCTGATATGTATTCTACATATTTTTGGTAAATATGAATTCTGACAATTTTTTTTTTGTTTTTTTTTTTACTAGTAATAAGGCGATTTGCGAATTTTGTCAGGACTGCGATATTGCAACGGACACATCGGACACTTTTGACACATTTTTGGGACCATTCACATTTATACAGCGATCAGTGCTATAAAAACGCACTAATTACTGTATAAATGTGACTGGCAGTGAAGGGGTTAACACTAGGGGGTGAGGAAGGGGTTCCAACTGTGTGGGGGGAGGGGGGTGACTGGGGGAGGTGACCGATGCTGTCTCCCTATGTACAAGAGAAACAGCATCTGTCTCCTCTCACTGACAGGACGTGGAGCTCTGTGTTTACACACAGAGCTCCACGTCCCTGCTTTAAACTGCTGATCAGTGGGTACCTGGCGGACATCGCGACCGACAGGCACGCGCATCGGCATCTCGGGGACGCGCCGGGTGCGCGTGCACGCCGCCATCGGCGCGCGTGCGCCCCCCAGTGGCCGGAGAAAACAATGCCCTCAATTGACGGCAGCTTGGATATTCAGATCCCCTAAGCTGCCGTCAATTGACGATGAGCGGGGACTGAAGTGGTTAAGTGAATCGATCCAAGTGTCTTTTTGCCTATATTCACATGTGAGCATAGTGTAGCAACAGCTACTGCACTTTCTTTTTTTTTTTTAAAAAAAGCTTGTGGAGTGTTTTTGGAGCAGCACTGTTCATTTTAATGGTCCTTCCTCCTCTCCAAAAATGCCCCAAAGAATATATGTAGCAAAACTTGGCACAGAGCCAGGAGTGTTTGGCGTTGCAATTTTTGCTTTGATTTGAGCACGTTTTGTCAGTCGACATTTGCAGCAAAATTGCACTACATTTTGGTTGACATAAAAAAAAAATGGCAACATAAATGCGTCCTATGTTTTACTAAAATTCTGGAGTCGTGGGCAGAATCGTGCAATTCCAACTGCGATTCCAGTATGCTCAGGTGTAAACGGAGCCTTCCAGTTGTGGATATGCATAGCTTGGTTTTGGTCTGTAGCTCACCTCCAGCTATTCCTGCTTGCCCCATATTGGCATTATATGACTATGTTTTTATGCTATTTAGCCAGTAATAAGTTGTCAATCTTCTAGGTGAAATAAGGACTGGCCAGGGAGGGATCACTTGTATGCAGTTAGCCAGCTTGAACATATATTGCAATATATACCAATTAAGAATCCCTGCTTTTAATTGTTTCCTAAGAATATGTAGGCATTAACATGTGGTTACACCTCTTTAGTATTAGTATCTATACACACATACACACACGCATATACAGTATACAAATCAACCAAAAAAATATATTTTCCTATTGAACTTAATAAAGATGTACCCACAATGGTTCAGTCCCTAATAAGCAATAATAAATAACACTGAAAAAATATATTTGCATTGGACTTCGAACCAATGCTGATTCACAAAGTAACTTAAACAAAATCAAAACATTAAATATATTTAAAATTGATAGGCATGTTATTAATTAATCTCACAAAATTATCCTTTTACAAAAAAAAATGATTTAAAAAACAAATAAATCTACACTAACTTGACCCTCTGTAGTATATTGTCCTAACTATCATCTTGTTTTGAGACTCATCAACACCATCAAACGCCCACTAAATGTCAAAATATATACAAATTCATAAGTAATTAAATACTATATATATACTGTATATATATATATATATATATATATATATATATTGTTTATTTTGGTGTTTTAAAGGACACACCTGGTTATTTGCATAGATAAATATCTTTACTTATTGTTGCAGTCACCCTCTTAAAAAAAAAAAATCATCACATTGTGGGGAAAAAGTGCAATGAAATTGACTTACTGCTCTGCTTGTTGTCTGCATACAAGACTAATTTCCATATACATTTATTTTTTTATATATTTACTTAATGAAGCAAATATTTTGCCATTTTAATATTTTTTTACCCCTAAGGCCTCGTACACACGAGGCAATTCATTTGTTCAAATCGGTCGGACCGACCGATTTGAACAAATCTGTCTCTTTGGATTTTGGTTTGCTCGCGTGTACACACGAGCAAACCAAAATCCCCGCCAGCAGACGGCGCGCTGACGTGTCAGTGACTTGGCGGTGACGTTGACGCCGCCACGTCACCGCACCAGGAAGTAAAAAACTTCCACGCATGCGCCGAATCCATTCGGCGCCGGTGCGAGATGACATGTCTGCTGGTAAGTGTACTAACCAGCAGACATTTCGGGCGGACGGGTTCCCACCCGATAGATTTCAAAGCATGCTTTGAAATCTGTCGGGTGGCCAAATCCGTCGGCTCGCCCGTACACACGATCGAATCTGTCTGCTGGGACGGTCTAGCAGACCGTTTCCAGCAGACAGATTTGATCGTGTGTACGCGGCCTAACATTCATACATACAAATAAAAGCAAATACATATATTCAAACTATGTTCTCAACATCAGGCAAGTGCTTTAAGAGGTCTTAACTTCATCAGATTCAAAAGTCAACGAATAAATCTTTAAAAAAATAAAATTATGCTCTGCTCCCGTAGAATGGTCTTACTGTACACAGCCCAGTTCTGACTGGTGAATTAATTCATAGAAAATATATCTATAAATTCATATCAAATTTTTTGGGATGGGGACATTTTCTTCCCCCTCCTCCTGTAAAGAGCACTACTGTTACTGTAACACATACATCCTTACACAAAGAGGTCTGCATGAATGTTTCCCTGGGGTTTCCAGCATGGTTCTTGTGTTTTTTTGTTTCTGAATGTAAGTGTGTGTAGGGGGGGTAAAAGGCAATTTTTTTTAAGATGAAATTCGGGTAGATGAATGTAAATATTGCAAACAGATTGCAGAACGTAGACTGGGTAATGCTTTTGTCCTTTTAGTTTGTCTTTCTGTCACTTTTCACTGTAAGTACCACTATATTTTTGGCTTTTCTTTAAGCCTAAAGAGAGAGAGGGCACATGTATACATAGAGAGAGACATGGGACAGAAATAGCAAACAAGTTTGATATTTGAATCTAAAGTACATTAGCTAATATGGAGTTAATCCCACAATTTGTTTTAGCCAATACAAACTTGGTGATTTTGTTATATAACATTGGGAAAAGTGAGAGAAATTTGATGGGTTTTCTAAAACAACTTCAATATATTTGTAACCGACTTAGGTGTCCAGCATGATACATTTCCATGCTATATAACACACAACTATACAAAACCATATATTATTCGTAATAATATGATTTTTCAGCCACTTTGTAATGATGAACAAATTTTAGAGGACAATGTACCTTAAACTTGTGAAAACTCAGCAAAACTACAATATCTATCGATATATTTGATATTGCATTTAGGTTGGCCATTCATAAAATTGATTTTTGTGCATTACAAAAACTCAGGACAGTCATGGAAATGTCATAATGTATAGAATAATCACAGCAGTTAGTTTTATGAAATTTGCATTGCCATTTATTGTAGATGTTCCTGTGAATATTATTTTCCTCTCTTGCGATGGAACAGAGATACGTTGTTACTGTATGACTATGCCTCTGGGGATTTATGGGAACATCATCCAACATAAACTGCAAAAAAAATATTTCCACTGAAGAAAAGAAGAATATCCTGAAAACATGGATGAATGTTTGAAGAAAATAAAGTTATTCACAAATAAAATGCTTTTTATAATATAGTATATATTCAGAATACACACAAAAAGGCATTTAAAATGGCACATATACTACTGTGAAAAAGCAGTAAAAGTCACAAGTCATCAAAAACACTTAGTAGGCTTAAAAAAAAAATGTTTACTAATTCTATAACCTGTCCCTATCCCCCTTAGCCTAGGCTAGCTATTACCCCACCAACAAGTGCTTTCTTACTTCTGTAATGGTGGTGGGCCCATACGTTGTCTGCATCTAGTATTGGGCTATTCAAGACTGCTTATTAACATCTCATAGAAATTCCAATGTAATAAAACTGCTTCATTCTTTTTCACAACTGTATGTTTATTGTGAGGAAGGTTTGCACTGGTAAACACACATAAACAAGTAAACCTTAATTAATTTTGTGTAAAGTGCTCAATCATAAGCAATGGTTAAATACTTTGTGTAAAACATTTCAAGGTTCCCTTGTTGTTGTCTACAGTCTACAGTATACCTGTGCATGTCTTCTTTACAATGAACCTATTGTTGAGCAATAGAACAAAGTTGTTTAATTATATTGAAATTATACTGTATATGTTGGAACGGGGCAAGGTCTAAAAGTTGCAGTTTCTCAAGGTTTGGGTCATATAGAGCCAAATCTCTTGTGACAGCAGTGCAGTGTTTATGCTGTTTATACTATCCTAAAAAGCTTGAGTGAGACCTGTAGGTCCTGCAGTACAGGTACATCCCACTCAATTCTATGTATACTAATGCAGAGTTGCAGACTTAGGGGGTTATTTACAAAAGGCAAATCCACTTTGCACTGCAAGTGCACTTGAAAGTGCACTTTCAAGTGCAGTCACTGTAGATCTGAGGGGGACATGCAAGAAAAAAACAACATTTTAGCTTGCAAATGATCGGATGATCAAATCAGCAGAGCTTCCCTCAATTCAGAGCTTCCCCTCAGATCTACAGCGATCTACAGCAATTGCACTTACAAGTGCACTTTTAAGTGTACTTGCAATGCAAAGTGGATTTTCCTTTTGTAAATAATTAAACAACACTAGAGTCTGCCACTGTTGGAGGAGGTAGAGTCTGCCACTGTTGGAGAAGATAAATAAGCACTTGGAGGTGGATGGTCAGCTTAAACTAGTAAAGGGAGCTGGAGATGAAGGTCTGATTGTGGAACTACAAGCATGACATTTTTGTGCCACAATATGACCTCCTCATCTGCAATATGTTAGAAGAGAAGTATGGCAATCAGGGTTACTGCAGATTCATACTTACCTAGGTGGTCCCCCAGCACCTCTTCACTGAGATACCTCGATTCTCTCAGCTCCCCAAGCAGAGAGCTTCTGCCTGTCAATTAGCAGCTCTCCTGCTTTGCTCCTCCATGCTCACAGGAGCAATGATCTGTGGAGGGGCGGGGATCAGCCATCTCAGTGTCTCAGCAGCTCGCTAAGAGGTTGAGATGGCTATCAGTCTCAGCACCTGGTGGATCCAGACTTCCAGAGTCGGGATGATGGGGCCCTACACTGATATTGGTGACATCACCAAAGAGAAGACTTCAGTTCGCTCTCTGCTGAAAATGGTCACAGGAGTGCAAAATGAATTGCACTCCTGTGACCCATAATAGAAGCCCAGCCAAACGAGCTCAGGCTGGACTTCTCCTTTAAGGAGGAGGTGTTTCCACACTTTTTTATAAGTTTTACTCATGCAGTTGACAGTTAAAGCGATGGTGACCCCATGAATGGTCCTTTTTTCAAACAGGGCTACTAGTAATGATTAGTGAAGTTCTACTTAAATTTTTTTGTTTAAAGTGTATGTTTTGTCAAAACTGTATTTTTAGTTTTGTATAGAGTGGGGAAGGGTTAACCCCTGCCATATATTTTTTGTTGTCTGTGTACCATTGGGGACATTTCCCTTCAATTTCTGGCCCAGAGACACAAAAAAGACAATGGACATCTTTCAAGGTAATGGGAATTCCTGTATTATATAGTTGCCCAGAACATTTGCCATCATTAAAAGATTTAATCTTAACTCTTGTTCTGACATTCATTACATTTTGTATTTCTCTTTATTTGCTGTCTGGGTGACAATAGTCACTGGGAAAAGGGCCAAACACTTCCCTAATCTATTCAAAATTGAAAAAAAGGTTTTGCTTATTGATGCACTTTATTTTATTAATAAAAATGAGCATACATGCCACTATCCATTAGTAGGTGACAGCTTACCCTGCTGTTTTATAATAAATATACTAGTGTTAGACATTAGGGCAAGAGAATGTATAACAATTACAAATGACAGTTGTTAAAAAAATGTTAAGCCATTGCAACATTTTATAAAAAAAAATCCACAAAATAGTGTGTTCTTTAATTAGTTGTATGTATTACATTTTTGGGATATTTTATTGCATAAAAACAGATGCAACCAATATATTACAACGTTTTTATTTTATTTTTAAACTAGCAATCATTTTTTTACACTATATATAAAGTGTGAAATTATGATTTCTGGCCAATTTACTAGATTACTTTATGTAAATGTTTTTAAAGGTCACCTCTTTTGACGGTTGTTCCTTACTTTCTTGCTCCTCTTATTCACAATACTTTCGACCACACAAGAGAAACATTAAAGTCTTCTACAGTTAATATTCTAGTCACTATTCTCATATTTTTCATGTACTTCAAATACATGCTGCATTCTGTGTTTGTCAATTATGATTAGGACTACTGAGGTTTGTGAAATGACACTGGACCAGAATATGTTAGGATTACATATATCCTTATTTCAGTCTTTTTACTTTCCTATAGTAAAATGTTTACCAATGTAACCAAGAAGTTTATTGCCTTATAATACACATACAACTTTTTTACAAAGTGGTTTGCAAGAGAATGTAGATTTACAGCTATCATTCAAATGTATGTGGATAAATAATTGTATATACAGGGCTATAACTATTTCGTATGCATACACCAAAACTCAGGGAAGTTCCTCTGAAATGATATTATATCACATTTGCAGATTATGCAATTATTAAGATACTAGAATGTTAGCTAGGTCATCATAGCCTACCAAACAATTCTGTTTACAGGGTCTAGGTTGTCCACCCCATAAATAACTACAGTAGATATGAGAACTTCAAGCTATGACCTTTTTCTTTTTGAGTTGTCTTACTATTCCTTGCTAGAGTCAATGCAAGATCTATGAATTAACTGAGAAATATATGCGGGTGACTGAAATTGGTATCCTCATCATCAACTGCTTTAGTATTACTAAATGCAATTCATAGTGTGTGCTCACAGCCCTTCTTCTTTGTCTCTTACTTTTAAGCCTGCTGATTCATGAGAAAGATGCTTATTTTGACACAAAAAAAAACAGTTCACTAGAAAGCATATAGTGACTTACAATAACACAAGCTTCGCAATACCTTGTTTTCAATATACAACACTTTTTAAACATACCCTGAATAGAACTAGCTGGGTTGAATGGATTTTGGGGAGTTAAATAATTTGACAGCATTTACCAATCCAATGAGTTATATTATTCTAGCTCAGCATTAGACCAGGCAACATAGTTCTGCAAATCTATCTCACTTCACTAAAATCAATCGTCACTCTCTCTGAGTCAAGTGAAATCTTTAAGATTTTAATAAATTATTATTAAACTAAGAGGAAGGATTTTCCCTGTTTATTGTTTCTTGATGCATATGTGTTCATTGAATTTTAACCACTAAGCGACCACCCTATAGCAGTTTTACTGCTACATGGTGGCAGCTGTGTGCTAGATCATAAATATGTGGATGATTCTGGACTTCCGCCTGCAGGGTCATGTGCGTGCCACCAGGGGGCCCCTTCTGCTGTAAAAATTCACAGCAGAAGCCGATCTGCGGTTGTGGGGCACTTGATGTTCTCCAGCTCCTGCTGAATGCCAGTAAACTACACAGATTGGGCATCTGCCTATGTAAACAATGCAGATCCCGGTTCTGACAGGGGGGAAAGGCATGGATTTGGTGTTCCTGCAAAGGAAGTAGAATCCATGTCTTCCTCTAGTAAAAGCAGCACACATAGTAAATACAAACACTGGCTGGACACACATTTAAATCTTTGATCGCCCTGAATGTTTAACCCCCCTCCCAGACAGTGTCATTAGTACAGTGACTGTATTTGTGTCACTGGTTATCACAAAGTGTCAAATGTGTCAGTTAGTGTCCGACTGTTCTCCGCAATATCGTAGTCCCACTATAAGTCACTGATTGCCACCATTACTAGAAAAAAACATAAATATATATTGTAAACGATACAATGTTTGCGCAAATCAATATAAGCTTATTGTTTTGTTTTTTTTGTTTTACCAAAAACATGTAGCAGAATACATATTTATATATAGGCTAAATTTATAAAGACTTTTTTTTTAGGAATATGTTCAATAACAGAAAGTAAAAAATATTATTATTTTTTTCAAAGTTGTTGTTTTTTTTTTGTTTATAGTGCAACAAAAATAGAATAGGTATTGGTAATCAAATACCACCAAAAGAAAATTTGATTTGTGGGAAAAAAAACATTCGTTTTATTTGGGTACAGTGTTGCACGACCGCGCAATCTTCAGCTAAAATAACGCAGTGCCGTATTCCAAAAATGGAGGTCAAGATGTTAAATCTGCCTTGATGCACCAATTCAAAAGTTAACTACCACATGTGAATGCTAAAATATTGTATACACAGCTCCAAAATGGTCACACATTTTTACCTATTACAATGCCTGCTCATATAACATTTTCTATAATATATATCAGTTACATTTTCAGAGAAAACACAGGTTTAGAAGATGACATGCATGTTTTCATTAATAATTTCTTTAACACATCATTTTCAAAATACATTTCTTAATAATTCAGAAAATAAATATGAGAGCAGAAGCACTTTAAAAAGTTTTCTATTGAGACATGTGAGAAAATACCAAAACATCTAAGGGGATTATTTACTAAAGGATTTGTTTTCATCTTTATCCATGTTTACATTAACTACTCCAATGGTACCTTTTTAAACTCCCTCAAAACTGACTACCGGTACTTTAGCTGAACAAAGACAAGAATGAAAAGTACCTCTTATGGCCATAAAGTTATGAATGCATACATAGCCATAGTATAAAACTGATTATTTATTGTTATCATTTGTTTTAATACCTTTGTTTATGCATTAAGATGAGCAAAATGGGTTACTCTCAAGCTGAGCTGTCAGCATCTCAGTCAGTTTAGGGCTACACACTGTGGAAACCTAGTAATGCAAATGTTCTATTTGAAGTGTGTTTTAAAACTCAACTTGCTTTTCATATAGTTTGTAATTAATATATTAATATGTTTGTAATTACAGTTATGACATAAAGTTCTGTATCTACATGTAGAGGTAATGAAGAGAAAATCTAAATTTTCTGTCAAATGTGCGACATGTATTTATTTATTTTTTCTGTTTCTATATTTTAATTTTAAAGTATACTGACATAACAAACAAAAGTGTAAGCAACATACAAACATAAAAGGCTAAAATGTTCTAAGTTAAACAATTGCATAGCAAAAAAAAAAAATATTTGGTTTTCATGTGCAGGGAAATAAATCAAAATGATTTTACCTTTTATATGATGATTAAAGTAAAAAAAAAAAAAAAACTTTATTCACTAAGATATGGGAACATTAGTTTTGATAAGGGAACATCTTATAATAAAAAGACACTTACCTATATCTGTTTCCAAAAAAGACTCCTATGTCTGTTTCCAAAAGAAAATTAATATAGATAACATTTTTATGGCACTATCCTATATAATAATTTACATTTTTTTTAATATACAAGCATACAGAAACATAGAAAAGCAAAATTGAACATTTAGAGATAGTTCCCACTATATATATAAATAAACTTAATTCAGTAAGCTGTAATACATGCATTATTTAACATTAAAGTAGTTGTAAATGCAAATTAAAAAAAATATATATATTTTTGCAATACGTTAATGCATTTTAATGTAAAAAAAAAACAGCTGTGAGTGAACCACAGAAAAAAAATTGCTTGTCTCGGGCCCTCCTAAAGCTGCTGGTCTGTGGGTGTTGCATATGACCAAAAAATAGTAGGCGGAGACCCTGCAGCCTTGGCTCAAAAACAAACACAAAACAGCCATATGATATCTGTATGCCTGTGGACAGTGGTAGTCATTCCATAAGGGGTGCAGGGGAGCCACCCCCTAATCTCCATGTGGGGTGCCAGACTTTTTTTAAAGCACACGATTAGAGCCCGAGCCTTTAATTGGCTTCAAAAAGGTTGGGCTTGGGGTGCAGAGCACTGTGCCACAAACTCGCCCACTTGTGATATTGGTGAATCAATATTCACTATTTTCTTCCGACTTCTCCTCCCAGCCAATAAGGACAGGAGGTGGATCTTAAGCCAGGAAAGCTGTGACCTAGATGGGATAAGTATGGACCTGGTGGGGGGGGTTTGTTTGCCGCCCCCCAACAAATGGTACACCAGCTGCCACTGCCTGTGGGCATGTCTCCTGAGTACATCCAGGGGAATACACATGTGCCAGTGACTATGTTAGCTTTGCTTACATAACAATAGTAGAGAGTGCAATCAGCGCAAAAATAACAAAAATATCAAAATATATATATATATTGGTAGTATAATAATGTGCTAATAAATGTAAGAATGAAAAACAACTCCCAGAGTGAATTTCATATGGATGCAAGCTGAACACCAAAAAAGGACAATCACAAAATCCCAAAGGTACATAAAATAAAGAAAACAGTGCAGCGCAAACCTAAAGTAAAATGGTAATAAATATACTCATATGAGTGAAAGTGAAAACCAAGAAAGGAAAAAATAGTCCAAAATTGTAATAAGCAAACAACATGAGAAATAAATCCTGCGACCAGATGATAAGAGTATCTTCACCACGTGACTGGAAAACCAATTCAAAGTGTGATCCCTTCACCAGTAAAGACGGGTACTCTCACCTCACAGAAAGACCTTTGTTTTACCAAAGGTCTAATAGGCTTAGATCAATGGTGGCAATCCGGATGGCTCGGGGGTGTATACTATTCAGCCGTAGGACCCGGAGATATGAATGTATCCTCAGTGGCACCAACAAACAAGTATGTAACCAATATGCAAAGAAAAAAACAAATCTAAGAGCTTCCGTAAAATCAGGTCAATTTATTACTTTTAAAACGTGCAGGTTACTCACATTTGTGATGAGAATAAAAGGCATGTAACACCATAAGAAAGGTAGCTCCGATGAAAATATGGGACGACAACGAGTGACGTCCCGGACGCGTATCGTAATACAACAGTCCGCCCTGCTGAGGAAGTTGTATTACGATACGCGTCCGGGGTCAGGGACCACTCCACGTCACTCGTTGTCGTCCCATATTTTCATCGGAGCTACCTTTCTTATGGTGTTACATGCCTTTTATTCTCATCACAAATGTGAGTAACCTGCACGTTTTAAACGTAATAAATTGACCTGATTTTACGGAAGCTCTTAGATTTGTTTTTTTCTTTGCATATTGGTTACATACTTGTTCGTTGGTGCCACTGAGGATACATTCATTTCTCCGGGTCCTACGGCTGAATAGTATACACCCCCGAGCCATCCGGATTGCCACCATTGATCTAAGCCTATTAGACCTTTGGTAAAAAAAAGGTCTTTCTGTGAGGTGAGAGTACCCATCTTTACTGGTGAAGGGATCACACTCTGAATTGGTTGTCCAGTCACGTGGTGAAGATACTCTTATCATCTGGTCGCAGGATTTATTTCTCATGTTGTTTGCTTATTGCAATTTTGGACTATTTTTTCCTTTCTTGGTTTTCACTTTCACTCATATGAGTATATTTATTACCATTTTAATTTAGGTTTGCGCTGCACTGTTTTCTTTATTTTATGTAGCTTTGCTTACAGCATAGGTTATGTGCTAATCAGGATAAAGCTGGTAGAAAGGGGTTAATAGTAAAACATCCTAGGAACCCTGCAGCATAAAGTGACAATGTGGACCAGAAATCATTCTCAATTAAAACTCTGTAAACAGCAATTCACACGCTAGGTGCTGAGACTGTATTTAGCTGTCAGCAGACTTAATAGATGGTAACCACAGGGTTAATGAAGTAATGCTGATCTCTGTTATAAATCACTGGTGCAGCATCCCTGAGTTCTCTGAGGGAGCCTGGCAGGCGCTCGATCTTGTAAAGGCAGAGAACAGCAGGAAGAGGACACTCCACCCTTTTGCAGTATATTACACAAAGGCTTGTGCTGGTCTCATCTTCAGCCCAGTCTGTCACTCATAGGAGAGGGGGAGTGGCGGCACAAATTTTCTGCTTGTGTTGGGTTTATGCTGTCCAAAAGAGCAGGGAGGATTTCTGGAGAAGGGGATTGCTTTAAGATACCAAACTAAGCTCAAATGCTTATTATAGGTAATATATATTCAACTGCATAATTAGATTGATTTGCTTTTTTCAGGTTTTCCACCACTTTTATGTCTTTTCAGCTCCCATTAACTCCCCTTGCTTAAAATGATTTTTATGGCAAATGGCCATTGTTCTAACATTTTACTTTTTGTTAATCTGTAATTCAATGAGATTACACCTTTAATTTTTAAACGTTAGTATATACAAGAGTAAATAGTGAGACTAAAAGATAATATTAGATGCTAAAATAGTAATTTTTTCCCCATGCACACAGAAGCTAAAAAAAAGCTGTAAAAAATGCCAGTAGTTTTGCAGGGAGCCTTTCAACATTTTTAGCATTTTTGCAATAGTGTTTATAGCATTTTTTTTTGTTTTCTTTTTTTTTTTAATGGTTAAAAAAATGCTGGCACCAGCCTTTTTTGAGCGTTTTTCGTCATTTTGCGTTTTTTCCCTCCGGAAAACAGCACTTTGAACGCAAATTTCAGGCGTTCAGAAAAAAGCCAATAAACTCCAAAGCTCATTAACACTACAAAACGCCCATGTGTGCATGGGCACATAGGCTAACATAGAGTTCAGTTTATGGGCTTTTTAAAAATATGCCAAAACGCCAATAAACTGCAGTTTATCAGCTTCTGTGTGCATGGAGCCTTATAGGAAAACAGGTGACCTATTAAGCACATGCAAGCTTATTAGGGAAAACATTATGGTTATTTGTTTTAAATTCCCAAGTAAATCAGCAAAAACATTTTTTTTTAATAGAAATTACATATTAGGTTTTACATTTATTTTATTATAAAGGGTAATTTTCTTAAAATAAACCTATTAACAAATGCAAATATTCAGTTGACAACCAACAGTCAATCTTTCTACTTAAATGTTTGCTCAACTTAAAAGCAATAAGAAATGCAAGTTTCCCAAATTCACTCCTTTAGTCTTTACTTTTAAATTTATAACAATTAAATATGCTGAAACTAACCATTATAAATATGCAAATATAATAACATTTTATTAGGTATAGAATCAAATATAGTACATTTTATATTAGTACATAAACATTCATTTCACATAAGGCGCCTTTGCACTAAAAGAAATACAAAATATATCAAAATTGGATTAGATCATTTGTAATTGGAATTTCAATGTATGCAATATTATAGATACCGCATATCACTGCTCTGTTTCTATAAAAATGATCAACCAAATTATTGGTAATCTAAAGATTAAACTTAGGAAGTTTTTTGCAGCTCTGTAGTCAGATGTTGAAATGTTACATTTTGATAAAGTCATGTTACTACAATCTTAAGGAGTCCAACCTACTAGCACTACCACTGATGAAAATGAAAGATAGGTTTTAAAAAATGTATATATGTTTTATGATCTACATGAAAATGGTTTGTTTACCAGAATTTTGATGTATTTTTATATGTAATAGTGCTTAACCTGTTTGTCACATATAGTGAATTGGTTAAGAAGCTTAATAAAAAAAGCAAATGCACAAAAATTATACAAAAACTTGAATCATTTTAAAAATTGTCTTTTTCTTAAACACTGTGCAGGTTTTTTTTTTTAAATATATTGTAGCATAACCTTTAAGTTATGTCATATATATGTAAATAAATGAGGCCACTTCACCTATAATGCAGCACTGCATGGTAGCAATATGCATTTACTTTATATACTTGCTCTCTTGCCTTAAACAGCTAAAAAAAAAGGACAAAACTGATTATTTGATACAATACTAGGCAAGGTACTCACAGACGTACTGTGATAAATTTGTTTGCAAAAACAAAAATGATTCTGTAACTTGCAAATTAGTGCTCAGTAGAGTAAAAAGAAAGCTATTAAAGCACAAGGTAATTTATGTCAAGAATTTAAATATTATACTTTTGTGTGGATTTATATTAAGTAAAACAATTGATATGTTTGAACAAATTTATTAATTGCGTATTCATATTTTTGTATTGTGATATTTAAAAACCTCTAATATATATATATATATATATATATATATATATATATATATATTATATATATATATATATACACACACACACACACTTATATAAACCCTACTTGCTTTATGAAGATCCACATTCAAATAAACAGGGTAAATGTGTTCACAATGTAATTTTTTTATGTTTTTTGTTTTTTGTTTACCATAGACTCTGCACAGGTTTATGGAAAAACATGAAAATTGAAATCACTCTTTTTTGTGAACTGAAAAATAAAAAATAAAACAATATGTGCAAATTGTGTATTTAATTTTTTGTCAAGTAATACTGAATTTGCTCATCGAGTTGATTTAAGTCTAATTTTGAATAATTTTGGTCATAATTATTATGAATTTTTTTTCATGGAAGACCATTTTAATTATAGTAGATAATCATAATATTTAGAAAAATGTACTTTCTTAGAGCTCTTTCGGACCAGTGGACCGTATGTACGATTTTTCATCCATCCGTGTATGGATGAAAAGGGGACATACATGTATCCCTATGGAAAAGCGGGTGTCAAAGGATGAACATCCGCTGACACCCGATCTCATCGGTGTCCGTTATGCTCCGATTCTGCAGACAGAGGAAAATCCTATTTTTCCATCAGTCTGCAGAGCGGATTGGGTGAACACAGACAGGCGGTCCGTGTTCATCCGATCCCCCCATAGGGGAGAGCAGAGATCTGCCAGGGTGGTCCCTGCACAGTGTGCAGGGACGGCCCTGTCATCTGCTGGCTCATCGGGGATCAACGGAGCAATCCCCGGTGAGCAAATGGATGAGACATGTACGGATCCCGTGAGAAAAGGGACCTTAGAAGCAAGTGAACAATGGCAACCTTATAATTCCCCCAAAAAAAAAAATACTTGTATCTGCTATATGCTGTTATTGTTCTATATGATCATTCTATGGTATTTTGATATTAAGCAACATATCACACAACAGAATTTTTTAACATAGAGTATAAAAAACACTGCTATAAAAATTGCAAGAATCATCCACACAACCACAGAGGTTATGCAGAAAAGATTTGCAAATACATTTAACAATACCTTGTACATATGCAAAAAAAAAATAATTCTGACCTGTCACCTGTGATGATTATGTATTTATTATTTATTACCGGTATGTGCCGTCAATCAATGTAGCACTTTACATATATATTGAACATTTACTTAAAGGGGAGGTTCATCCTCCAAACAAACTTCAGGCATGCCATGGAGCCCACCCACCCGACCGGCAGTACGCCGATGTTTTTTTTTTCTGTACTTACATTTTTACGGGCTTTCGTCCCCTCTGGCGATCCCGCGGGACTTGGCATTTACAATCAAAGGCTGTGATTGACATTCCTCAGCCCGGCGCATACAGCGCGTCACGAGATGCCGAAGGAACCAAACGTCGGTGCGCAGGCGCCGTATAGGGCCGCACCGACGTTCGGGTTCCTTCAGCATCTCGTGACGCGCTGTATGCGCCGGGCTGAGGGACGTCAATCACAGCCTGTGATTGGAAACGCCCAGTCACGCGGGGTCACCAGAGGGGACGAGAGCCTGTAAAAAGTTATGTATAGAAAAGAAAAAAAAACGGCATACTGCCGGTCGGGTGGGTGGGTGAACCTCTACTTTAAATAATAAAGGCAGACAATTTTTTTTTACCTTTGTTATAAATTACATTTAAGGCCGCGTACACACGATCAAATCTGTCTGCTGGAAACTGTCTGCTAGACCGTCCCAGCAGACAGATTCGATCGTGTGTACGGACGAGCCGACGGATTTGGCCACCCGACAGATTTCAAAGCATGCTTTGAAATCTATCGGGTGGGAACCCGTCCGCCCGACATGTCTGCTGGTTAGTACACTTACCAGCAGACATGTCGTCTCGCACCAGCGCCGAATGGATTCGGCGCATGCACGGAAGTGTTTTACTTCCTGGTGCGGTGACGTGGCGGCGTCAACGTCACCGCCACATCACCGACACGTCAGCGCGCCGTCTGCTGGCGGGGATTTTGGTTTGCTCGTGTGTACACGCGAGCAAACCAAAATCCAAACAGACAGATTTGTTCAAATCGGTCGGACAGACCGTTTTGAACAAATCTATTGCCTCGTGTGTACGAGGCCTTACTGTTTTTAGGGGTAGTGAACAGTGGACATTATTTGCAGCTGTTATTTTTTTCAGCTTCTCATAAACTATCATTTTAGTAATTGGTTAAAATACACAATAATCAACTTATACTGATAATGGCAAATTTAGTGTACCTTAAATATACTGATGGTGTGAATTCACCATCCAGAATTCACATGAAATTAGTCAATGAGCATTTTAAGGGGTTGATTTATAAAAGAAATAAGAATGTTCACTACATAAAGTGAATGTTTTTTAACCCATTACTGACCACCCTATAGCAGTTTTCCTACTACAGGGCAGCAGCTGTGCTATAGATCATGTATATATTTGCGATCCCGCAGTTCAACCTGCAGGGGGTGCGCCGCTACTGCTGTGAATATTCACAGCAGAAGCCAATCTGAGGGTGCCGGGCCCTCAATGTCTGCTGGCACCCACTGATCATTGTGTGGAGACTCATAACAGAGTTATGTTCTGACAGGGGGGAATGGATGCATTCTGTGTATCTGCAAAGCAGGGACTCAAATCCATCGCTTACCCTAGTAAAAGCAGTGCACATGTAAAAAAAGGGGGGTAAATGGCAAATGTATGCTTGTGCCACATCCAGTATATATGATAAAAGAAAAACGGTGTTCACCTGGGTGGACTTTTAAGGTATTAATTCCAAATATACGGGATATTGAAGTGAAAAAACTGTTTTTATTCAAAATGATACATATTTATAAAAAAAAAAATGAAATATTGAATTAAAATATACAGTTTCAAAGATTGTCACCATATAGGTAAATACATGAAAACCTTCTTTACAGCTGACGCGTTTTGGGGTAACCTTCTTCAGGGGTGTGTAGAGAAGGACAATTAGTTCATTTAAGCATAAAAATACATAAAGTTAATTACATGCATTTAGAACATTATTATTAAATATATACAAAAAGTTTTCTTTATATATGATGTATATACATGTAATCATTCACTTACGTATTATAAATGTAGTAGAAGGCTGATGAATATTT
Source organism: Rana kukunoris (assembly GCA_029574335.1). Taxonomy (NCBI): domain Eukaryota; kingdom Metazoa; phylum Chordata; class Amphibia; order Anura; family Ranidae; genus Rana; species Rana kukunoris. The sequence continues at coordinate 480,573,763 of CM056050.1, read as the reverse complement.
CATTGAATGCGATTTTTTAAAAGCATTGAGAATATAAACAACATGCTGGGTTCTGTCAATGAGGTTGCCAGTCAAGCAAGAAAGGAGTATCAGAATATACAAATAAGCCCTGGTTCACACTGGGCTGCGGGAGTGAAATCGCGCGATTTCAGCTGAACTCGCACGATTTCACTCCCTCTGGCAGTCCCGATTTCGGCGCGATTTAGGAGACATCTGTGCAGGTTTCTGCACAGATGTCAATGTAAATCGCGTCCTGAAATCGCAAAAAGTAGTACAGGAACTACTTTTTGAAATCGGTGCAGCGCCGCAGATGCGGCGTCGAACCGATTAGGACGGTGTCATTGCCGGCAATTGCCACCAATTTGAGATGCGATTTCACATGTGAAATCGCATCTAAAATCGAACTAAATCGTACCCAGTGTGAACCTGGGCTAATGCAGATTTGAGAAGGACATTTATAAGGAACAGGTGTTCATAATGATTCCAAAGATTGAGAAGCAGGTGGATCAAGCAGAAGAGATATCCTGGGACTGGGATGGAGGTCCCTAAAAATACAAGATAAGAAATACAAATAATGGATTGTACCCCAATAGGGCTAAATGATATATTTTTTATATAGAAAGAGTAAAGATTTGCTACAATAACAGTTTATATGTTAAAAAATTAATTATAAGTATAATGAAAGGTTATTAATGTATATGTACCTGAGTATGTGAGATCCACAACAAACCTAATAATGTCCGCTGTCAAACAGTACACTGTATTACTACAGGGATAGAAAAAGATATGACATTACTATAGGGATTAATCTAGCCATCATTTTAACCTCTAATTATTAAGTATTTGTAGAACTATTTAAATTAATATTATATAGAAAATGAGGAATAAAAATAAAACAAGGAGAAGGGGGGAGGGGGCTAGATCAAGTATATACACTATATCATTGTCCTATTAAATTTTGCTGATTTACAAACTCCTATTTATCTTAAAAATGACCGGATATGTCTGTTTATTCATAATAAGTCAAATAGCATCATTTGGTTGAATTATGTTAAGGAACAAAAAATATATCAATATAATGATATTTTCTCTTGTTTAATATTTGTTTATATAGATGATAACAAACAAATACGTTTGAATAACTAAATCCAAACTAGGGAGTACCTCAGCATAAGGGTGATTGTTTAGTAAACATATAAAAGTCATATCTATAGAGATCCACTAAAGGGTAGTGTCGCATAATATCATTGAATGAATGAATGAATGATAACTTATATAGCGCGGCACTTGCGAACTAAATCGCCTCTGGGCGCTTGTTGTTCCTGTCTCCTTTGATATTAAAAGAGATGAGTCTTGATCTTTCTCCTGAATGCTAAGTGATCCTCCTCCAACCAAATACTGGTTGGTAACGCGTTCCATAGTCTGGGACCTTGGATCGCAAATCTTCTTTCTCCTTTGGACTTGTAGTTGGAGCATGTTTTGATTGGTGGATCGCAAAACGCGATTGGGATTGTGGGCTTTTATTTTTTCGCATAAATAATGGGGGGCATTCCCATGGACACATCTATGCGTAAGACAGAGAGCTTTAAAAGCAATTCTGTCTTTGACTGGCAACCAGTGAAGGGCTCTCAGAGAAGGTGAAATGGATTCCCAGGGTTTTTTCCCAGTCACAAGTCTGGCGGCCGTATTCTGAACGACTTGCAGACGAGCGATTTTGTACTTGTGGAGTCCGAGGTAAAGGGCATTAGCATAGTCCAGTCTGGATTTAACAATTGCTCCCACCACGACCGCTAAATCTTCTTTGGGGATGAAAGGAGTAAGTCTGCGTTGTAGCCGCAGCAGATGGTGGGATCCGCTGACTACTGCCCTTATTTGTGCGTCCATTGTCATGTAGGATTCAAAAATGACCCCTAGACTTTTCACTTTGGTGCTAGGGGGGATGATTTTGCCCAAAATGGGCAGAGGTGTCCATGCTGTTGCAGGTTGTTTCCTATGCTTGGCGTGAAACAGGAGAAGTTCTGTTTACGCTCCATTGAGTTTAAGATAACTCTTTGTCATCCAGTCCTCTATCAAAGAGAGGCATGTCTCTAAATTGAGGTGGTGATCCTTTTTGTTGCCAATGCAGAAATAGAGTTACGTGTCGTCTGCATATGAGTGGTAAAGCAGCTTTTGGCTGCTAATAATCTCAAAAAGAGGGCGACGATAGATGGTAAACAGCACCGGCGACAGAGGCCATCCTTGAGGGACTCCGCACGACACTGTGCGTTTCTCAGATGTAAAAGGTCCTAGCTTCACTGTTTGCGATCGGTTTTCCAGAAAAGAGGAGAACCAAGATAAATCACCTTCTGCGACTCTGGCTACTTCGGCTAGCCGTGTCAACAAAAGTTTGTGGTCTACAGTGTCGAAAGCTGCACTTAGGTCCAACAGAACTAGAAGACAAGACTCTCCTTCGTCTGCGGCCTCGAGAGCGTCGTCCCATATTTTGAGCAGCGCGGTTTCAGTCCCGTGTCCGGGACGGAAACCCGATTGAAATGGGTCAAGTAGGTTGTGGTTATCCAGATGCTGTTGGAGCTGTTGTACCACTACTTTTTCCATTACCTTTGAGAGTACATTGAGGCCTGTTATGGGACGGCGGTGGAGTGGGTCCTTGGGGTCAAGGGAGGGTTTTTTCAGGATGGGTTGGATTATGCCTTCTTTCAACTGTGAGGGCACTATGCCCTCCTTGAAAGACTGGTTGATAAGCTGCGTGATGGGTGGAGCCAGGATGTCGGCGCATTCCTTCAGCAGTTTTGTGGGGATGATATAATTTGGCGCTGTGCCATTACGCAAAGTACCAATGATATTTTTAGTGGCATCGATGGAAATAGATTCCAGGGAGAACTTACCTGATAGAGGTGAATTACTATGGTTGTTGTGTGAGAAACTGCGGGGGGGGGGGGGGGCTGAGCGGGGAGTTGTTTTGCTGAATGCTTTCACGGATTGCCTCGATTTTATTAATGAAGTAATCCGATAATTCATCGCAAAATTCTTGTGTGTCTGAATTGGGGGCTTCAAGACATCCTGATTTCATTATGAGGGATCAGCTTGAAGAGTTTGCGTGGGCAGTAAGGGCGCTATTGATAGCCTCAGAAAAATAATTTTTCTTGGCTTGGAAAATTTATTTGTGGTATTTTCTTGTTGTTGCTTTGTAGATGGAGAGGTTTACCTCTGAAGAACTTCTTTTCCAGGCGGCTTCCGCCCTTCTACGTTCTTGCTTCAGTAACGACAGCTGGTTGTTAAACCAGCTGCAGTTGATTTTCCGGATGCGGGTTTTACGTTTCGGCGCTACTAAGTCGGCTGACTGTAGCAGGGCTGAATTTATGGCATCCAGTGTTTCTACAGCCGTTTTATGCGGCTGAGTTATTTCTATTTTTTTTCTTAATGTGGTTTTGAAGAGGAGTTTCGAGTGGAGCTTCTTCTGACATCTAGTCCAGTGTGTTGTCACTGGTCTAGATGTTTTTGTTGCGGGGGGGATTATGGAAATAATGAATTTCAGTGCATGGTGGTCTGTCCATGGCAATGGTTCATTTTCCAAATTTTTTATTTCCAGATCTTGTCTGAAAATAAGATCGAGTGTGTGACCTGAAGCATGTGTGGGCCCACATACTAGTTGCTGTAACCCTAAACCTTCCAGATGGTCGATACAGGCATCGGCAACGGGGTCTTGTGAGGAGTTGGCCCAGAGGTTGAAATCCCGAGCAGCAATAGATGTTTGCTGTTGAGGGTGTAAGTGGTAAAGAAGTCCGTCAATGATGGTAGCAGCTGCGATTTTGGGCCAGGTGGCCTATAGCAGAGCAGAATGTGGACAGTCTCCTTTGAATTTGTGTGCAGTTGCAGAGTAAGGGTTTCCATTAAGGCAGGTAATATAGACATGGAACTTAATTGACAGAGTCGACCTCACACCATGACAGTCCAGCAAGGAATGCTGGTGTGAAGGTGTGGGTGCTCTGAATTTATATCAAGTCCCTCACATCAGCTATCGCAAGTTAACTGTGTCCCTTTAACTGACAATTTCACTGGCGTGCAACAATGTACCCAAACAAAATTTATGTTTTTTTTCCCCCCAGAAATAGAGCTTTCTTTTGGTGGTATTTTATCACTTCTGCAGTTGTTATTGCTATAAACAAAAAAAGCCTAACATTTTGGAAAAATAACAATATTTTTTTACTTTCTGCTAATATACAAATGTATTGATCAGTTTAGGCCAATATGTATTCTGCTACATATTTTTGGTAAAAAAATTGCAATAAACGTATATTGATTGGTTTGGACAAAAGTTATAGCGTCTACAAAATAGAGGATAGATTTATGGACTCATCGTGATTGCGGGTCGCCGGTGGACATCGCACGTGTCCACAGTTTAACATTCACGGAACCACATACATGGATGGTCAGTTTGCGCAGGTGAGCTGACCTGCTGCAGTATATATATACTATGGCTGGTCAACAAGTGGTTAACCCTTTCCCAGTCAGTGTCATTAGTACAGTAACAGTGAATATTTTTAGCGCTGATCACTGTATTAGTGTCATTGGTTCCCACGCAAAGTCAAAAGTTTTGTCCATATTGCAGTCCTGCTATAAGTCACTGATCGCTACCATTACCAATATAAAAAATAAATAAAAATGCCAGTATACAGTTGTGCTCATGAGTTTACATACCCTGGTAGAATTTATGATTTCTTGGACAGTTTTCAAAGAATATGAAATATTACACAAACACTTTTCTTTAACTCAAGCTTAGGCGGCGTACACACGTACGAGACCCTTGACGGGTGGAACACATCGTTCCGCCCGTCGAGGTTCTCGGCCGGCCGGCAGAATCGGCGACCATCCCGTCTGGAAAGGTGACCAGCTATCAATCCCAACGGGCCACCGTGAAAATAGAGAACCTGCTCTCTATTTTCTCTCGGCGGCTTTCCCGACGGGATGCTCGCCGAGAGTGTACACACGGCCGAGGTTCTCGGCGGAATGAGGATCCCAGCGAGCTTCTCGCTGGTTTCTGCCGAGTACCTTGGCCGTGTGTACGGGGCCTGAGTGTTTGGCTGAAGCCATTTATTATCAATCAACTGTGTTTGCTCTTTTTAAATCAAAATGACAACACAAACTACCCAAATGACCCTGATAAAAAGTTTACATACCCTGGTGATTTTGGCCTGATAATATGCACACAAGTTGACACAAAGGGGTTTGAATGGCTATTAAAGAAAACCATCCTCATCTGTGATCTGTTTTCTTGTAATTAGTGTGTGTGTATAAAAGGTCAATGAATTTCCAGACTCCTGAAAGACCCTTGCATCTTTCATCCAGCGCTGCACTGATGTTTCTGGATTCATGGAGTCATGGGAAAAGCAAAATAACTGTCAAAGGATCTGCGGGAAAAGGTAATTGAACTGTATAAAACAGGGAAGGGATATAAAAAGATATACAGGGAACTGAGAATGTGCTCAAACGTTAACCAAGAAGTGGAAAATGGGGGGTTTAATATCACTAAAGTAAATTTTTTTTTTTCAAAAGTGTTGGTCTTAACATTACGGGCCTTATTGTGATTTCTGAGAACAAAGTATGTCCCTCCTCCCCTTCCCCCTTCCACATTGAAAAAAAAAGTTGAACTAACTCTGAAAATCCTGCCTGTGACTATAATGGACTGCACACTCTGAATTTTCACTACAAAACTCCAGTGGCTGTACAGCATCATAATGCAGCCAATGATGAGTGTGGCTGCCCTGACCAATGAAAATCTCAGGTAAGCATTTATTTTTGTGTTACTTGGTCCTTGAGGAAGAAAGAAATTCTCATTGTAAGTGAAGTCACATGGCATGGAGTGTGTGGGCTGTTATTGTGACTGGAGGTCACATGACATGAACTCACCCTTCAACATTACAAGCAGCTTGTGAGGTCAGGCAAGGGTTGTTTTAAAGCTCTTGTTAAGAATATATTAAAAATGTAATGGGCACAGATGCAACTTAAGCTTAGCAAATTAGGTTAGGAAGTGGTCATTCATCTATCCAATTGTGCAGGATTTTTTATTTTTTATTTCCAACAGATGTTTGAATATTCAAAGTCAACATGACTTCAGTTTAGGGTGCTTTCACACTTCACTGTTGTCGTTTGGCTGCAGCATGAGTGTAGTGTAGTGTACCCACAGTTTTCATGATGGTTACCCACACTTTTTTAATGAACTTATGTCCTGTGTTTTTGGTGCATTTTCTGAAAGCACACAGAATATGCTGTATGCAGGGCTTTCGGTGCACTTTCAGAAGATGCACTAAAAATGTGGGACATTTGATAAGTCTATGGGAAAGCATGGGTAACCTAAATGAGAACTGCAGGTACACTGTGCTGCATCCACATTGCAGGCCAAACTGTGGCAGGGAAGTGTGAAAGCATCAATATTTTTGTTTAGCAAATAAACCCCTATATTTCTTTGCAGTGTAATATATTTTTGAAACATCTGATGGAAAAATTATCGTGGGGTAATAAATGTGGGCTCAAAACTCACATACTGTACTATTTCTTTACTTTAACTAAAGTTAAATAGCTTCATTCAGGGTTGACTAGTGATGCAACTTTGTCAGTTACAGTAAAAGAAAATTTAGGATGGTAGTTTAACCACTTAAGGACCCCCGCACGCACATATACGGCCACAGAATGGCACGTACAGGCACAAGGGCGTAAATTTACGTCCCCGCCTAAGTGCAATTCGGGGGTCCCATCGGGACCCCCTCCGCGGAGTGCGGGGGTCCCCCTGGCTCCGGGAGCGATCCGGGACGAGCGGGGGCGGATGTCGGTGTTTACCCGCCCCCCCCGCGATCGCTTCCAGCCAATGCGCGCGCTCCCAGTCTCCTGTCACTTCCTCCTCCTGTGTAAACACAGGAAGGGGGAAGTGATGTAATCTCCCATCGCAGCGGTATTTTCAACCGCTGCGATGGGAGAAACACCTAACAGTAAGTGTGCACCAACATTACACTGACACACACTCACATAGGCATACTTAACCCCTTGCGATCTGCCCCCCCACCCCTGTCACAGTGTCACTGAATGCAGTGATCTAATCACTGCATTTAGTGTCAGTGTGACAGGCAGTGTAAAATCAGTTAGTGTTAGGTTCAGGATAGCCCCCCCACCCCCCTAATAAAGTTTTAACCCCCTGATCACCGCCCTAGTTAACCCTTTCACTCCCTATTGCCAGCGTCACTAAGCGATCATTTTTCTGATCGCTGTATTAGTGTCGCTGTTCCCGCTAGGTAGCTATTTTTTTTATCGCAATTTTTTTTTTTTACTAAAGACACGTGGCTAAATAAATTTTGGCCTAAATGTTTGACTAAAATTTAGTTTATTTGATTTTTTTTTTAACAAAAAGTAAAAAATAGTGTTTTTTTTTCAAAAATGTCGCTCTATTTTTGTATATAGCGCAAAAAATAAAAATCGCAAAGGTGATCAAATACCACCAAAAGAAAGCTCTATTTGTGGGAAGAAAAGGACGCAAATTTTGTTTGGGAGCCACGTCGCACGACCGCGCAATTGTCAGTTAAAGCGACGCAGTGCCGAATCGCAAAAACACCTTGGGTCATTTACCAGCGTATTGGTCCGGGTCTTAAGTGGTTAATAGTTGTTTGGTTTTAGATCATTTTCTTACATAAATCTTAACTAACAAATAAAAAGATTTTATAATACAAATTTTGCAGATTCACGAACAGTGATTACTGGTAATTCTAGTTATATAAATAATACTTTATAAAATTGTACACTGTAAAAAATACAGTATTTAGCAAATACACATATTCTCCTATCATTTACAGTCAAGGAAGCTGCCATCTTGCCTTCTGTGTAATCTGCAGTTGCCATGTTGGTGCACATGTCCGGGTTTCCTGAATTAACAATCAAAGCCTAGCCAAATAAAAAAAAGGTAGATTCTGCCATCATGATTTGGGAGTCATGGTTTTCCATATCGGAAGCTCAGCCTGATTTAATATCTGATTTCAAGCAGAAAATAAAGAGGGAACTATCAACTGTCAGGTTCATGCCATCCATGGGAGCCCTATCAAATTGTATCTAACAAAGCAGCCATAACAACAATGCCAGTTCTACACTGCTGTATCATCTGCAGTGTCCACTTTTAGCAAATCCCCAACTTGTTCTATTTGGAATGCATTTATTAAAAGCAGATCGGCTTTTTACTTTGCAGGGGAATTTTCCCTTAGCTTTGTTATTGTGGAGAAAATTAACTTTGCAAAGAAGTATACCCAATCATTGGCAAGTAATATAAATTATAATAAAAAAAACAGTATTTTGCATGCTCATGATTAGATGATGGGTGTCAACAAAGCCTTACCTCATTCATTAACCACTTAAGACCCGGATCAATATGCAAGTTACATACAGAAAAAATTATCGGTCTATGTCTCTCAGTAGTGCCACATCCAAAGAAAGAATCAGAAGAAAACAATGGGTCCCCTGGCTGGACTTTAAGGGAACGGAAGTGTAAACCACAAAGTGGATAACGTTATAGTAAGAAAATATATCATTTACTATAGAAGTACAATACAAATCTGTTTTGTACTTCTATAATAAATGATATATGTTCTTACTATAACGTTATCCACTTTGTGGTTTACACTTCCGTGCCCTTAAAGTCCAGTCAGGGGACCCACTGTTTTCTTCCAATATGCAATATGCAAGTTAAGGACCTTGCCCCTTTTTGCGATTCGGCACTGCGTCGCTTTAACTGATAATTGCGTGGTTGTGTGACGTGGCTCTCAAACTAAATTGGCGACTTTTTTCCCCACAAATAGAGCTTTCTTTTGGTGGTATTAGATCACCTCTGCAGTTTTTATTTTTTGCGCTATAACAAAAACAGGGCGACAATTTTGAAAAAAATGCTATATTTTTTACTTTTTGCTATAATAAATATCCCCAAAAAAGATATAAAATATTTTTCCTCAGTTTAGGCCGATACATATTCTTCTACCTATTTTTGGTAAAAAAAATCACAATAAGCATTTATCGATTAGTTTACAAAATAGGGGATAGTTTTATGGCATTTTTATTAATATTTTCTTTTACTAGTAATGGCAGCGATCAGCAATTTTTTTGTGATTGCAACATTATGGTGGACACATTGGACACTTTTGACACATTTTTGGGACCATTGTCATTTTTACAGCGAAAAATGCTATACTGTAAAAATGCACTGTTACTGTGAAAATGACCATGGCAGTGAAGGGGTTAACTACTAGGGGACACTAAGGGGTTAAGTTTGCCCTAAGGGAGTGATTCTAACTGTAGGGGAGCATGGCCGTAGGCGTGACGTAACTGATCGTCGTTCCCTATATCAGGGTACAGACGATTCACTGCCACACAAGAACGGGGGCAGGTGTGTTTACACACCTCTCCCCATTCTTCAGCTCAAGACACCGGCAGTGATGGGTCTGCGGGTTCCGCGGGTCCCGCAGGCACGGTCACGGAGCTTTGGACCGGGTCGTGAGCGCGCTGCCGGCAGCACGCTCGCTACCCCGCGGATAAGCTCTTAAAGGCAACGTACAGGTACGTGCCTTTGCCCAGTTGTGCCCTTCTGCCAGATATATATCGGCGTGAAGGGGTCCTTAAGTGGTTAAGATACAGCAAAATTCCCTTGCAAAGCGAAAGGATTTTTTTTTACCTTTAGAAAATCAACCCTTTTGAATATTCAAAGTCAACATGACTTCACTTTAGGGTGCTTTCACACTGCCCCGTTGTCATTTAGCTGTACCCACGGTTTTCATGAGGGTTACCTAAGCTTTCCAATACACTTCTGGTATGTCCTGTGTTTTTTGGTGCATTTTCTAAAAGCACGCCAAAGATGTAGCATGTGGCACTTTTGGTGCATTTTCAGAAGATGCACCAAAAATGTGGGACGTTTTAGAAATCTTTGGGAAAGCAGGAGAACTGCGGATACACTGTACTGCATCCACATTGCAGGCCAAACTGTGGCAGGGAAGCTGTGACCTAGATGGGCTAAGTGTGGACCTGCCGGGGGGGTTTGTTTGCCGCCCCCTAAAAAATTGAGCACCAGCTGCTTAGTTTCTGTCATAAAATGTTGTTTTCTCCTTCACTAAACGGCACTGATGAGGCAGCACCAATAGGCACGGATGAGGAGGCACTGATGGCACTGATGAGTTGGCACAGATAAGGTGGTACTGGTAGGCACCAATAGGAAGCACAGATGGGCACTGATAGGTGGCACTGATGGGCACTGATAGGTGGCACTGATGGGCACTGATGAGCACTGACATGTGGCACTGATGTGCACTGACCCGTGGCACTGATATGTGGCACTGATTGGCACTGACATATGGCACTGATGGGCAGCACTGATGAAGAGGTACTGACAGGTATTACAACTCGGCACTGATTGGCACTGTGGTGGGCACTGATTGGCACTGTAGTGGGCACTGAGAGTCTTTATTGAGGGGACACTGACTGGCATCTGTTGGATACTGATTGACAGCTTATGGGTACATATGATGGGGGCTGTGCTGATAATCAATGTGCTGATTATCAGCACAGACCCCCCCTTTGACAGAAAGAGACGCTGATCGGCTCTCCCTGTTAGCGAGAACTGAGGAATGCCATTTACCGACCCTTCCTGATTCCCGCAATGATCAGCTGTGATTGGTCACAGCTGATCACATGGTAAGAAGCCTCTGTCAGAGGCTCCTTTAAAAGATTGGAGATGCAGCGTGTCAGACTGACAAGCCAAACTCACGGTGTGCATTCAAGGCAAATCCTGTGGGATTGAGAATTACAGTCCCTGTGAATTTATGTTCAGGTTTACCTGGCAGAGATTTTTAAACCACAATGCACGGCATGGAATTCGAACTAGATGCACAGGGTAGCCACAGGGGCTGATTTACTACAGTCAAATAGACTGTACTTTGCAAAGTGCAGTTGCACTCTGCAAGTGCAGTTGCTCCAGAGCTTAGAAAATGAGGTAGAAAACAACATTTTTGCTTGCACATGAGTGGATGATGAAAATCAGCAAAGCTTCTGCTTATTTGCTAAGGTCTGGAGCTTCTGCCCATTTGCTAAGCTCTGGAGCAGCTGCACTTGCAGAGTGCAACTGCACTTTGCAAAGTGCCTGATCTATTTGCCTTTAGTAAATCAACCCCATAATGTCAATGACGTGGAAGCTGTTACAGGGAAAGTAAGTTGTTAGGGCCTTTTATTGAGTTTTGGTTACAGAAAAAAATCACTTGTTATTGACTATCTGTTCTTAGAACTGCCTTTTGTTTGCAGCACATTGCTGATTAATTGAAAAAAAATGCAACAGTATGCACTTTGTAATAATAACTGTCACTACACTTCATTATCCCCATAAGTAAATAAAAGTTAGACATACACCAGTTAGAACATTACACCATTACCCGGATTAAAACTCAAGACTTGTGCTCTTTATCACTCATACATGTGTGCCTAGCATTGCTCCTTAAAATTGTCCTGCTGCTGACCAATTTTACACTGCTGTGTCATCTGTAGTCTCTTTTTTTTTTTTTTCACATCAGACTTTACTATGTCCAGAGAGTCACTCGTGTTTTCAGAAGTAGAGGGAAACTGCCATCTCCACTTCGGTAATGCATCATTTGTGAATTTCTTGTTTTATTTACTTATTTTTTGTTTTGTTTTATTATTATTTTTTTAAGTCTTATAGGTCATTACACATTTATGTATATTCCTCTATATTTATTTATTAAGTTATCTCCTTGTAGTTCTGCTTTTTCTCTCTTTCATCTCTCCTCTCCTACTCTCCGACCTATCTTCGTCTATGTCTACCCTCCCCCCTCCTCACCTCCCCTCTCCCTCCCCCCCCCCTATGTGGTTTGTTTCTGGATCCTTCTCTTTTCTTTTCTTTTTTTTTTTCCTTCTTTTTTTTCCTTTTTTCTTGTTTCTTCTATTTAGACATTTTCACTGTATATTCTTGCGTGCCCTTGTACTTCTCCCATTGTTTCCATTTTCTATTGTATTTTTCGAGTTGGCTATTATCGCTGCTACTTAAATATTCCAGTTTGTTGTAATTATCTATTCGCGCGAACCACTCTTTTATGTCTGGTGTATTTGGGTTTAGCCAGTTCTTTGGGATTAGTCCTTTGGCAGCGTTTATTAACTGCGGGAGCAGGGTTTCTTTCCTTCTGTTTCTAGGACCTTTTATGTCATGGAACAGACATGTATAGATATTATGGTCTAGTTCTACCTGGGTTATTTCCTTTGCGATTGCCTGGATTTCCCTCCAGTATTCTGTTATTTTGGGGCAACTCCACCAGATGTGCAGGGTTGATCCTGTCTGTCCGCATCCTCTCCAACATAACAGAGAGTTGTCTTTGTTTAGCTTATGCATTGTTTCAGGTGTTCTGTGCCATCTAGTAATGCACTTATAATTCATCTCAATAGTGTTCATATCTGTTGCAGTATTATGCACTGATGCTATAATTCTTCCAATTTGTAGATCTTCAAATTCTTTGTTTATTTCTCGTTCCCATTTTTTTATATATTCCGGTTTGTCTTGTGACTCAATATCTGTCAGTATTTGGTATATTTTTGATGTTACATGTTTTATTGGCGTTTGTGTGGCACATAGTTTTTCAAATTGGTTTAGGTTTCCTCCCTCTCTTATTGGTGTGGGAATTGATTTTATCAAGTGCTGGAGTTGTAAGTATTCCCATTGATTGATGTTCCAGCCAAGTTCTTCCTTTATCTTCTGAAATGATTTAATCTTTCCCCTTTCTATAATATCTTTTATTTGTGCTGTTCCTATTTTATTTCCTAGTCGTGTCACTTTTCCCGGTAAAAAAAAATTAGTGCTAATTAGTAGTATTAAAGGTGAATTATAGATCCAATTTTTCTTAAAAAAAAGTCAGCAGCTACAAACACTGTAACTGCTGACTTTTAATAATTACATTTACCTGTCCTGGGCACCCGTGATGTCAGCCCCCCGAGGCCGATCCCTTGATCGTGGCAGGTCCCGGTGCTCACTAAAGGAAACAGGCAGTGGACCCATGTGGCTTCACTGCCCATTTCTTACTGCGCATGCGCAAAACTTGCGGCGCTTTGTGAATAGGCGGCTGCTTTCTGGCATACACACAGTTCCCAGAAGGCAGCGCACCTCATTCCCCAGAAGACAACGCGAGAAGCATGAGGAAGAAGACCTGTCCCAGACTAGGAAAGGGCGGATTAGGAAGAACCGCATAGCAACTGCAATTTCTGGTAAGTAAAAAAAATTTTTTTTAATTTTTTTGTAGATCTTTGGTGTAATTTTGTTTTTAGTGTGGAACTCCACTTTAATGTAATGTTGTACTGCTGACAATTTTACATTGCTATGTCATCTGTGATCTCATAAATAATAATACACAGAGGAGTTGAGTGACAGCGACGCATGGGAAAGTTGGTCATCAGATGCAGAAAGTGATTTTAGCGATGATCCTGCTCCTGTGCCCAGCGATGTGCGGACTTTGTGCGCAATTGATTGCGCTACGGAGCACCACCAAGATTTCCATTTACAGGAGCACCGGGATGACAATCCCTTGGAATACCTCCAACTTTTTTTGATGGATGAAGTGATCGCCAAAATCATTTTGGAGACGAATCGATACCAGGAACAACAAGCTGCTACCCATCAGCTATTTTCAAGGGGCAGAAAATGGGAGCCTGTAACCAGCGACGACATCTGGAAGTTCCTTGGCCTCATCATTTTACAGGAAGTGGTGGGGAAACCCCTGCAAAAATGGTATTGGACAACTAGTAAATTATTGGCCACACCTTTTTTTTGGAACCGTCATGTCGGAGTACAGATTTTCATTGATCATGAAATATTTGCGCTTTGCAAATAACGAGGACTTTGATGAGCATTCTCATCCAGCTCCAAAGCTGAAAAAAATTTGGGAGGTTTACCAGATTATTTTGCAGAATTTCCAGCGGACCTATATTGCTGAGAGAGACATTACCATCGATGAAAGTCTCATGGCCTACAAAGGTAGGCTCAGCTGGATACAGTTCATCGCATCAAAGCGTGCTCGCTTTGGCATAAAATAGTTTATGCTGTGTGAATCCAGCTCTGGGTACATCTGGAACTCAGTCCTGTACACAGGGAAAGGGACCAAATTCTGCCCGCGATTCAGCGGTTTTGGAATGGCAACCGCTTTAGTTCTTTCCTTGATAGAGCCACTGCTGAACCAGGGCTACTGTGTCACTACTGACAATTTTTATACCTCCCCAGAACTGTACGAGTTCCTTCTCCTAAATAAGACCGACGCTTATGGGACTGTGGGGCCTAACCGGCGTGACATGCCGTCAGCATTTGCCAACAAAAAGCTTTGGAAAGGAGAAGATGCTGCATGGCAGAAGGGGAAAATGATGGCACTGAAGTGGCGGGACAAAAAAGACGTGTCCCTTATGAGTACAGTCCATAACACCTCGACCATCATGGACCATACCAAAGGTGGAAAGGGTGTTATGAAGCCACAGGTTGTGTTGGACTACAACCACACCATGGGAGGTGTGGACAGGGCTGACCAGGCCATGACCTTTTACCCAGCGATGAGGAAGCAGCAGAAAAAATACTACAACATTCTGACATCTTTTGGAACAATGCCTCTGGAATTCCTTAATCCTGATGAAACAAAAAAGTGACAGGTCTATGGTCCATGCAGACTTAATGTGGAAGGGGGCAGAACTGTTCTTTCTGAAGCACCAAACGCCAACAGCGGTAAACTGTTCTGGACGTCGGGCTGCTGGTGTTGGGAACCCTGAACGACTGACTGGTCGTCATTTTTTGGACCACATTCCACCCACTGAAAAAAAAACAGCACCCACAAGGATGTGTGTGGTTTGCTGTTCCAAGCGTGACGACAACGGAAGAAAAATCCGTAAAGAAATGTGTTTCTATTGTCCCGACTGCGACGTTGGACTGTGCTGTACCTTGCTTTAAAAATGTTCATACCCGAGACGTATACTGAATAATGATATTGCACCCTTGTTTGACCCCCCCAAAAATCTGAGTTTTTGAATATATTATTTACTAAAAACTATTGAATAAAAAGTATTGTTATTATTAAATTATTATTTGTTATTATTTATTATATTATAATTTATGATTTTGTGTTTCAAACTTTATCATACCCGGGATGTCTACTAGACTCTGGTTTGGATAGATGTAGGTGAGTTATTCCTAATAATTACAGGCCTGCAATCTAAAACGCCAAATTTCAATGCAAAATAATGGTACCGCTTTCAGCACCTAAAATCTGAAAGAATCCTACTGCCAGGGAGGTTAAGATACAGCAAAATTCCCTTGCATAGTGAACAGCTTTTTTTTCCTTTAGGGAATCAACCCTTTTGTCGCAAGTATAGATTTTTTTTTCTTTTACAAATAACTTGTCTTACACACAGAGACATCATTGCAATCTGATTAATTTCAGTTTTATTTTTTTATATTGTTTAAATAGCAGTTAATATTTGTCCAGTAGTTCAGTTTTGTTCTCGCTGCTCATGGCTGCTTGCTAATTTAAATCAAGCTATCATTAAGAATTATGAGAACACACGTGATATAGTGTAAAAATGTCAGCAGCACAACATTTTTTAATGTTGGAGAACTGTCCAAAATGTACTAATGAAAGATTAAAGGAAGGGTTTGACTAATAGAATTAGGAGACAGCAGAGTAGTGTAAAATTGGCCAGAAACAGAACAATTTCAATTTCAAAGGTATATATTTTTCACAGACAAAGGTGTGCTGCCAGAGTTCACTGTTATTAAGCCTGTCCATGAAAATCATACGGTTCCACAATAGCCAATTAAGCTATTTACATTGCCGTATGAAGTGGTGCACAGCAGGGGTCCGGTGCATCCCTGTTTACCATTTCATGTCTGATTTTGGCCTAAATTTTTACCAGAATTTGGACCTGAAACAGACCAGAAGATGCACAGGACTCCTGTGCAATTTGCTCCACAGCCATTCCGGAGATATGTGAACTGGCTCCATTGAGAGACAGTCATAGCCTCCTGACATGTGAATTGGATGCGGGTTTCGCAATAGTGTGAATCCAGCTTTAAAGGAATTGTGTATGTTTACTGTGCCCTCAAAGCCACATGATAAGACATTATCCTTGCTGTACAGTGTTTTTCTTTTTTCCCTATATTGATGTACAGCTTCCAATAATTTTTTGGGGAAAGTAGTTTGCCTATTAGCCTTTAAATAAGGGCAAAATACCAATAATCACCCTCTAGCTGAAACGTTAAAGGGGTTGTAAAGGTAAATGTTTTTTCACCCTAATGCATCCTATGCATTAAGGTGAAAAAACATCTGACAATACCACCCCCCCGAGCCCCCGTTATATTTACCTGACCCCTCAAAAGTCCTGCGTTCATCCCCGACATTCTCTTCGCCGCTCAGCCTGGCCGTTGATTGGCTACATTGGATGGATTGAAAGCAGCACAGCCATAGGCTCGCGCTGCTGCCAATCACATCAAATGATGTGGCGCGCCGGGGGCAGAGCCGAGTGATACACTGAACTGCAATAGCCGCCGGCTGTATCACGGGAGCGCGCCCGCAGGAACTCAACACCATGCAACCTTGGAATTAAAGGAATCCTGGACCGCCGCACACCTTAAAAACGATGTCTTTATTCAAAAAATGAAAATCAAAACACAACCAAAATTTGCTGCAGTCAAAAAGAAGGAGTGGACAAAATAACAAAAGCTGACATGTTTCACATGGTGTGATGCTTATTTGTAGCTTGCTCGCATTAAGGTGTTGAGTCCTTGTATGAGGGGAAACCAAGACAGCCGCTGAGGGACCCCAGAAGACCAGGTTTGGGGCAACTCTGTGCAAAACGAGATGCACAGTGGAGGTAAGTATAATATGTTTGTTATTTAAAAAAAAAAAAAAACTTTACAACACCTTTACATCAAACTCAGGCAGATACACCTATGCCTCCTTGGGAGTCATGGTTCTCCACACTAGAAGCACATTGTGATTTAACCTCTAATTTCAATAGGAAACTATGATTTACCAGAATTTAACCAGTTGCCGCCAAATCACGTACCTGTACCTCATTTGGTTTCAAATGACCCCCAGGTCTTTTTCCATTATAAATTCCTTCAGAAGTTCTCCCCCTAGTGAGTAACTTGCATTCATATTTTTAGCACCCAAATGTATTACTTTACATTTTTCAACATTAAACTTCTTTGCCATGTAGTTGCCTAAGCCATTCTTTTTTTAGGTCTTCTTGTAAGGTTACCCAACCTGCGCTGCTTAAACTTGTATCATCCTCAAATATTAATATGTATGTGTATTTTTATTTTTTTCAAATGAAAAGGCTAAATACCTTTTCCCATATTGCCGCTGTCACTTACCTTCCCTCACCTGGCCGGCTGACATCACAGGGTAATATCAGCCCCTCCTGCTTCTCTCCATAGATCGGGGAAGAAGATTGGAGGGGGGTCACATGACCACCCAGCTGCGGTGTGAGAAAGGGTATTTAGCGTTTCTTTTTTTATTTGAACACATACACAGTAGTTAATGCCAGCATAATCCAGAAGGCACAAACACTTCAACACCTAAGCCTACGCATTAAAGAACTGGCATTGGCTGATATAGATACAATTCACAATCCTTGTAGGCTTCACAAATGACTACTTCACAGACAGCCAAAACAACACTAGTACTTGTCACTGAAGGTCAGTGTATTTTCCCTATTTACTTCTGTAATCAATGCAGATATCAAGGGAAGAGTCTCTATTATAAGCATCCCCCCCCCCCACACACACACACAAATGCTGCTTTTTCATTGGTGCTTTCTGCAAAATGTTCATTTTAGATTGGTTGTCAGTGGAGAATAACCATTTTGCAAATTTGCATTGGTATCAAAAACATTGCTTATAGTCAGTAAAAATTACCTATTTAGTCTAAATAGTCATATGTGTTGATGTCTTTTTCCATATCTGTGCATCAATGCTAGTATTTTTCACCCCTCCCTTTTTTTTTACTATCAGGCCTCGTACACACGACCGAGGAACTCGTCGTAAATTAAATATTGTTTTCCTCAACGAGTTTCTTGTTAAGCTTGTCGAGAAACTTGACAAGCTTTCTTTGCATACACACAGTCAAGACTAAATCTCATCATTCTCAAACGCGGTGACTTCAACACATACGACGGCAGGGGAAGTTCGATTCCACTGGCACAACCCGTGCTTTTGCTAATCTCATGTTACTGCGTGTTAAGTAAAAGTTTGGTGAGAGACAAAAAAAAGTGATGGTGTCTGCGCTGTGCTACAAAGGGGCGGGGATGGTGAAGGAGGAAGGGAAATAAAGTGATGAGAATGCACTAAATGCATAAACAAAGGGTAGCCTAAAGGAGACCACTAAATGCTCAAAAATAAAATAAACTGTATATGTGTCATAACTATAAATCATAAACCACAAATGTGACCAATGTTATAGTGTAGATACATAAGTATCTATATACACAAAGTATAAAAGTATACACAACAAAGGAAATAAACAGCACATGCACATATATAGTGAGTCTGGATGCTGATGAAAGTGAATACACAGATGAAATAGATCAAAGTTTTTGAAAAGTGATCCCAAAGCCAAGTGTTGAAAGATGCAAAAAACTTTGAGTGCAAATCACACCACTTGTGGCTCCTAGCAGCTCACCTCACCACACTTGCGTCAGGTGACCGATCAATCTAGGAGTTCAATTGAAGGACCCAGTAGCAGGTGGTACATTATGCATCCTCATTGACACTTAGCTGCTTGTCACATTTATGAAGCTCTAGATGACTGCCGCTAATCTGAAAACAGCTCAGCGCAGCACAGGAATTCTAGATTCATGACAGAAGTTCATAGTGTGCCTGGTGCTTCACATTATCTTACAGCTTAGGTAGAGGTGGGGTACTTTTTGAAGCCAATTTCAAATACAGTATGTGCAAATTTTAGTACTTATGAAAACACGATGAATGAATCTGAATCTAACAGTGCTTATCAAAAGCAAGGGTGAATGGTGGTCATGTAAATGCATGGTAGCCAGCCAGGAAAACGTACTTTAATTTTTTTGTTAAATACACGTCTGTCAGTCACCATAAAAGAATGATGCTCTCTTATGCCGCGTACACACGGTCGTTTTTTGCGATGAAAAAAAACGACGTTTTCTGTGAAGTAAAAAACGACGTTTTTGAAACGTCACTTTTCAAAGACAATTTTGCATACACACCATCGTTTTTTCACAAAAAGCAAGGTTACGTTCACCACTCTTTTCCATTGAAGCTCGCTTCATAACTAGCTTCTGGGCATGCGCGGGTTGAAAAACGTCGTTTTGAACAACGTTTTTGCTACACACAGTGACTTTTTGTGAAACAAATAACGACGTTTTGAAAAACGACACAAAAAATTCAAACATGTTGGAATTTTTTTTTGGTCGTTTTTTTGAAGACAAAAAACGACGTTTTGCCCACACACGATCAATTTAAATGACGTTTTAAAAAACGTCGTTTTTTTTCATCGCAAAAAACGACCGTGTGTACGCGGCATTATAGTTACTAGACTTGCTATCACACACAAATGGAATAGCGACTCTTCCCCTACTTTTCAACAGCTCATATGTATATATTGAATGACCACTTACTCATGGAGCTTATGTTCATTAAAGTCCACATTAACATACAGAATCTAAATTCTATACTAATTGAACATGCTGGCTAAAAGACCCTAGAAGCTGTTGTACCCTCCTGAGTTATGTAGTTGTCCTAGAGCTTCCTATTCCCATCATGAAATATTTCATTGTGTTAACTTTGAAATTATTATTATTGCTGCCCACATTATCTGATAGTTTCTCTCTATACTGTTCTGGTTTAGTGATTCCCATAAATCTTGCACTGCAGTGTTATTTTTGTTGTTGTTGCAACAATTGGTATTTGTAATACATATGTATAACACATGTAGATGCGTCAAAGGGGGCGTGGCCGGACCGGGCAGGAAGATGGACGTGTGACTCCTTAGCTCCAGCCACCCTGGGGTGAATTAACCTTTATTAGCCGAGACCCTTCTCCATACCTGCTCCCGTCGACATGGGAACGGCCTCCAGAACCAATTCGATCTCCAGATCCCGCTCCCCGAGAGAGCCCGCTGCCTCTCAGGGACAGAACATCCCGGAGATGTTCCGCTCCAACAGGGGCAACATGGCGCCTTCCCGCCAGAGCTCCGTACTGGGCCCTGTCCCGACTCCGCCAGCGACCGTTAATGCTACAGACATCATCCTGACGGCACACCCGCCGACCCCACCACAACTGCTGGGGATGGCCATGGGAGGTGCGGAGGCCCCCCAGCTCCCACAACTCAACATCTTGGACCTAAAGGCAGTTGCAACTGACATTAAGGATGCGCTCGCGGCCGCCATTGCAGACCTGAAGATTGAACTCCGTTCCCTCACAGACAGGGTGACTGGCACCGAAAAAAAAACCTGGAGGTTCATTGCCAAGTCCTAACTAGGTCCACATGCAAGATAGACGATCACACCCTCCAACTGAGGGATGTGAACAGGCACCTGGAGGACCTTGATAACCGAGGCCGACGCCGGAACCTCCGCGTGCGGGGCCTACCGGAATCGGTGGAAGGAGAGACTGTTCAACGTGAGGTAACCATCATCTTTAATGAAATACTGGGCAGGCCGCCGCAAACAGTTGTGGAGCTGGAGAGAATCCACCGCGCCTTGCGCCCCAGAGGGAAAGACACCGATCCTCCCAGGGACGTGGTGTGCTGCCTCATGGATTTTCATCTTAAAGAGGAAATTCTCAAGCGGGCAAGGAACCAGACGCCAGCATATAATGGGTCCCCACTGCAGATCTACCAGGAACTTTTGGGAATCACCCTCCAAAACCGACGAGACCTCAGGCCGCTGCTGGATGCCCTGCGTAAGAACGAGATCCGGTACAAGTGGAAGTTTCCTTTCTGCCTAGAAGCCTCCCGCCAGGGTCAAACCGCCAGGCTGAAGGTCCCTGAAGACCTGCCCCACTTTTGCGAATCCCTTGGCCTGCCTCTGATCTCAGTCCCTGACTGGTACGCGCCGTACCGTAGGTCAGTGGGTAGATGGCCGCCCAAATCCCAGGAGGTCCCGATGGACACGCAGGCTACCCGTCATCGCAGGAGAAGGTCCCCGTCTGACCAGGGGCGCTCATCCGAGCCACGTGAATCCCACGGACACCGCAGCTCACCATTCGCCCCCGGTCCCAGGAGAGCACGGAGGGATTATTTATCCCGCGGACAGGCTACACATTGGGGGAAGTTTTCCAAGCCCTACTGTTTAAGTTTGCATTGACTTGGAACCCGTTTTATTTACTTATTTTTACTTTTTACTTGGTTTTCTTGAACTTCACGTGTGTTCCCGATCCCGGGAAGGTGGGGAGATGCTTCTATGCTTGTGACTCTGAGATCCGCAAGATGCCGGGACTTTCGACTGCACTGAGGGGAGCCTCCGTCTCCCGCCACTGCTGCCCTGCCTGGAACTACATCTCCCACACTACACAGCGCGGTCCTCCGCTACGCATCGGCCCTCAACGCGCAACCGGCGCGTGACTTGGCACGCCAATCCTCGTACGTCTGACGTCACTGACATGTCCGGGAAGGAGAAACTTCACGCCCGACCATTGCCACCGCTCTGCTGACACGGCCCGGGAGGAGACCCTCTCTCACCCGATCGGCACCGCAGCCCTCCCTCTCTCCCTCGCTATCGCCCGGGCACAAC
Organism: Rana kukunoris; assembly: GCA_029574335.1. Lineage (NCBI taxonomy): Eukaryota > Metazoa > Chordata > Amphibia > Anura > Ranidae > Rana > Rana kukunoris. Next base: position 480,551,956 of record CM056050.1, on the reverse strand, counting down.
AGGAACTGGTCACTGCACCGCTGACAGCCCACTTGGAAAGAACTGAACCGCCGTGCCGAGGGTCTCTGCCAGGCCTGGTCTGACAAGCAAGCCGCCCTCTCATCTCCACGTACACCTGTGGGCAAGATGGAATTCATCCCTGCATACCGCACCGAGACTGCCTCATCTCACTAGTTGTGGTATGTGTCTGCTCCTGATTGTGTTTCCACAGGTTGAGAGACAGCATTGAAGGGTATGGGACATTTGGTACCGGGCCACGACGCCCATTGCTATCATTACTTTGTGGCCTGAATGCTAAGTTTATGTGGGTGATGGTTACAGCATTAATAGGCTGCCCCCCTCCCCCGGGACCCAATACTGGCTTCATTCCACGGCCCCTTCCGGCGTCACCACCTCTTTTAGCTACGCCGGACCCTGGAGGGGGGACCCCCGGGAGCCCCGGGACCTGCCCATACCTACACTGGCCCGGGAAACCCCCTTGACCCAGAGGCCCCTACACTCCTCCTGTCTCCCTGGACTTGGCAGCATTCTGCTGCATGGAGTCCCCGGGGACAGGGGGACCACCATCAACGCTGGGGTGACACCCTGCCCGGATTAGGCCATGCAGATACCGTGCCGCCCCGCATCTTGCTACTGTACCCATCACCCCGTGCCTCGGAGGTTCTCTACACCCGACTTTTCATGCATAGATTGGAGGGAGGAACAGCTTCCTCACTTTGGTTATAGCCCCTTTTGATATTTACCCTGGGGTGGTACCCTGTTGGTACCCAGTTGTTTTACCTATCCAGTTTCGGTGCTGGACTGTTCGTGTTAGGTCCAGTGCTGTCGCTTTAGAGCTGGGCTCCCTGCCCTGACCTCGGTCAACCCCCATACGGTGTAGGACCGGCGCCCCGCGTCCTTTCAGAGGGTGGGGTGACCCTCCATACACCGTACGTCACCGATTGAATCAAGTGATACTAGGCGACTGGACAACGTCCTCTAGCCTAATCGGTTATTTCTTGCTGTAACAGCACCCTTTCCCCTTTTTTTTTCAATTTTTTTTTTCTTTTCTCTCCTCCCCCTCCCCCTCTTCCTCGCCTTAGCCGCCCCCTCCCCCCCCCCATAATGCCCTCCCCCAACAACACAACTCGGCGCGCCGGGGTTCAAAGCGCCTCCCAGCAACATCTCAAATTATACTCCTTGAATGCAAGGGGCTTGAACACCCCGGAAAAACGTTCCCGTCTATTATATTCGCTCTGGAAAGACAAACCACACGTAGTAATGATCCAAGAGACTCACTTCCGGTCTGACAGTATCCCTAAATTATGCGATCGCAACTTCCCGACAGTCTTACATGCGCCAAACGACGAGGCCAAGTCCAGGGGGGTGTCCTTCCTGTTTTCCAAGACTTGCCCCTTCCTCATATCTGACATTCAGAGGGATCCCCAGGGTAGGTACCTCTTCCTTAAAGGCACACTGAACGAAGTGCTGTACACATTTGCCAACATAAATGCCCCCAATACGAAACAAGTCTCTTTTTTCTGCGAGGTTATGTTCCAACTGACCGCCTTCCAGGCTGGCGTGCTGGTGCTGGGAGGAGACTTTAATGTACCACTGACTCCCTGCCTTGACACCTCCAATGGCTCCTCATGTCTGACGTACAGAGCCCTGAGAGCGATTAAAACACAACTGACTACTCTAACCCTACATGACGCATGGCGCACCCTCCACCCATCTACGAAAGACTTTACATATTTCTCCCCTCTACATGCAAAGTACACACGAATAGATCACTTCTTCCTTACACAAAATGACCTCACCTCCCTGGTTGATGCTATCATCGAACCCATGTGGTTCTCAGATCACCACCCAATTACCATGACGCTTCTCCTCCCCTCTATCCGTTCCAAATCACAAATTTGGAGGCTGGATGACTCGCTCCTTTTAGACGACGCTAACGTGCAACACATCTCGGAAGTTCTCGCCAACTATTTCGCCGAAAACGCGACGGACAACCACTCCCCTACTCTGATCTGGGCTGCCCACAAATGTGTGGTGAGGGGGGAATTCATGTCCCTGGCGGCGAAACGCGCGAAACTCCGGCGAGCCCGTCAGGCTGAACTGTTGTACAGGGTCAAGACCCTGGAACGCGCACACAAACTCTCTATAGCGAAAAGCACGCACGATGATCTCTTAGCTGCTCGGCGGGAACTACTGGAGGAACTCCAGACACAACTGAACCGAAAATATGCACTCACGAACAAACTCTTCTATGAGTTCGGGAACAAGTTGGGTAAGCTTCTCGCAGCGGCTCTTCAGAAAAAGAAAGCGTTGTACACTATTCACACAATAACGTCCCCATCGGGAGACAAATTGACTAAATCGGACGAAATTGCAGACCAATTCGTACGGTACTTCTCCAGCCTCTATAACCTGCCCAAACCGGTAGACACCTCTCCGACCGCAGACAGGACCACCCTCATTGACTCGTTTCTTACAGACTACTGCCCCGCTATTGAAACATCTACAGACTTAACATACCTAAGCTCCCCAATCACGGCTGAGGAAACTCTTCTCGCCTTGAAACAACTTAAAGCGGGCAAGAGCCCCGGCCCGGACGGTCTACCGACCGCATACTACAGAACGTTTACCCACTCATTACTTCCGCGCTTCGTTGCGGCTTTCAACGCCCTCCCTGACTTGACGGCTCAAACCAAAGACCTACTGGAAGCCCATATCACCCTGATCCCCAAACCGGGTAAAGACACCACTATTGTCTCGAACTACCACCCCATATCCCTCTTGAATGTGGACCTGAAACTCTATGCAAAGATACTGGCCAACAGGCTCCTACCCCTACTCCCTGCACTCATCTCTACAGACCAGGTGGGCTTTGTCCCAGGACGGGAAGCCAGGGACAACACCATCAAAGCCCTCAACGTCCACCACTGGCTCTCGTCGTGCAAATCAGGTTTTCTCCTGTCTTTGGACGCGGAGAAGGCGTTTGACAGGGTGGCGTGGGACTACATGTCGGCGGTCCTGTGCAAACTTGGTTTGCCGACCAGAACCGTACAGCTGATCATGGCACTGTACTCGGTTCCCACCGCCAGACTTAGAGTGAACGGCCGCCTGTCGAGCCCTTCTCCGTTTCCAACGGTACTAGACAGGGCTGCCCCTTGTCCCCCATTCTATTTGTACTGTCATTGGAACCCTTCTTGCGTCGGCTGACCGCGAACCCTGCGATCAGGGGCATCGAGGTTCCTGGAAACCATTGTAAACTGGCCGCTTATGCGGATGACGTTTTGATGTTTCTCTCAGATCCTCTCACTACGTTACCCAACCTCCTGGCCGACTTCCGACTTTTTAAATCCCTGTCCAACCTCCAAATAAATTTTGAAAAATCGACTGCCCTGAATATCTCCATGCCCGAAACGACAATATCTCTTTGCAAACAAAACTTCCCATTTAAGTGGGCCACCAGCTCCTTCACATACTTAGGCATCGAGATACCACCTGACCTGAAAGATTTATACAGCCTCAATTTCGTGCCTGCTCTCCGAGCCATCAAACAAGACTTGGAGAGCTGGGACAAGGGCCGACTCTCTTGGTTTGGAAGGGCTGCGACCCTCAAAATGAACGTCCTCCCCCGACTCCTATACCTCCTACAAGCCATCCCGATCGCTCTACCACCATCCTTCTTCGCGCTCTACAAAAAATGTTGCAGAACATTCTTGTGGGTAGGCCGACCACCCAGGCTGAGCTGGTCTAAACTTATCCTACCAAAACTGAAAGGTGGCCTGGGGTTGCCGGATATAACACGGTACCATGAGGCCTGCCACCTTGTCCGGTTGGTGGACTGGCATCATCACGCTCACGATAAAGGCTGGGTTAATTTAGAAAATTCTTTCCTAAACTTCCCTATCTCACACCTGCCGTGGATACCTTCGCAGGCGATCCCGAAATCTTGTCTGGACCACCCACTAATTGGTCCCACCCTTCTCAGATTCAGAAAGGCCTGCCGCTCGCTCGCTTTAACCCCCTCACCGGGCCACATGACCCCATTGCTCTGCAACCCTACTTTCACACCGGACATCCCCACGACGGTACAGACACCCAAATCTGAAGCACTGAAAACGCGTGCAGCACACTTCTTCCGAGATAACGCCCTCCTCCCATATCCAGAGATGGTTGCTGCCCTCCCGCACTTGAGGCTGTCAATTTTCAAATATATTCAACTGAAGCACTTTTTTGACAGTGCCGGGTCATCCTCTCTCTGGTGTAGGGACCTTACACCTTTGGAACAACTTTGTGCAACCGAGGACCCTCCCCGACATCTGATCTCCTCCCTGTACTCACTGCTGATCTCGACGGCGGCCCCTATTGCCAATATCCGCAAGGCATGGCAGACAGACCTGTCCCTTGACCTAACAGACACAGATTGGGAACTGATCTGGGAACACACGCATAAAGGCTCAATCAATGTCTCGGCACAAGAGAACAGATATAAACTAGGAACACGGTGGTACAAGACCCCTGATAAACTCCACAAAATCTTCCCATCTGTTGCACCGGACTGTTGGAGGTGCGGTGGGGGTCCAGGCTCCCTCCTCCACATCTGGTGGGACTGTCCCAACTTGCAGCCATTTTGGAAGGAGATACATGAACATATTGTACGTATCACTACCTTCCAAATTGAATTTTCCCCAGCACAATACCTGCTCCACCACTCTGTTCTACCACGCTCGCAATATCGTCATTCTCTACCCCTACACCTGATTAACGCGGCCACCCAATTCATTCCCCTACGTTGGAGGTCTACGACCCCACCCACGATTAAGGACTGGCACGCCCGAGTCACAAGGATTGAGGAACTAGAACGGCTCATCCACCAATCCAAAGATACTCATGATAAGTTCAGATTCACATGGGCCTGTTGGACTCACTACAGAGAGTCACTTGACCACCCACCCCCTTCCACCCCGTCCGCACTCCCTGCTGCACTGGACCATGTCCCCAGTCATGACCCACAGACTGTCCCTTGAGTTGAGTCCACCCCCCCTCCCCTTTTTTTTTTCTCTTTCTTCTTTCCCTTCTTCTCGCTTCTCCCCGATCTGGAATTGCAGAGTTGTGTCCCATACCCCTACCTGTCCACAGAATGATCCCGACAGGGGTGGACGGGTACGGCTGGGGCCTTCATTTTACTACGACTAGTGATATCGAAACCCTTCAACTACGCGATCACTGTCGCGAGAGGGGAGACTCCCAAAGAAGCAGGATGTCCTATCCCCACGCTCCACTATACCCTCTCCCTCGCTATTGCTGACCCCCTGTGTCCTGCCCTACCTACTACACGAAGCTCCAGGATCTACAGTCATCACACCGCTCTTCTCTTGTTCTCATACCTTCCTGTTGAAGACAAGACTGTTATTATTATTAATATTATTATTAGTATTATTATTGTGTATACATGTTGTGTGGGATTTGCTTTGTGTATACTGATACATGCATCCCGAATGCTGTTACCCTGTACTTGTGTCTCCCATTGTGGTATGCCATATGCTCTACTGTATTGTTTTTGACTCCCTTATACTCAATAAAATTGTTTGAACAAAAAAAAAAAAAAATGTACTACAGTAGTTTTTGGTTGACGTGCACTGATCCTTATGATGTCTACAACTTTCAATAAAATCTGAAGTTAAAAAAAATAGAATGAAGCTCTGACACATGAACATTTGCTTGAGGCTGCCATTACTGCATTCCTTTTGTAACAGCTTTATTGTTGACTGTTATTCTAGAAGTATGTTTAATTTTTTATCTGTAACAAATATCTTAGGCAGGCAATGGAAGCATCCATAAGTCTCTCATGACAGAGTCACTCAGGTCAATCTGAGTTTTGAGTAATTATGGGATTTTCATGAGATTTGGTATTTTTTGTATCAAGCAATTCCAGAAGAGTGAAATCTCACAAATATATCAGCCTTGCCAATCTGTATTTTAACATTAGCTCATACACAAAATTGTTGACAGATTGTTCATATGCCCTACTTTTTAAGGAAAAAATAATCAAACATATACAAGGTGGCATGATGTTTTCTGGATTCTATGTACACCACCTTGCTCACACCAGTCACGATCTTCCTGCACAGTATGGAGAATTTACACAGACCTAGTGATAATGACATGCATTAAAAGGTGTCAGGTTTTTTTTTGTAAATTCTTTTCTTTATGTGCCCAAGATATCATGGGTAGTTCATCACAGCATAATGATGGGACGCTGCTCACTCTGCAGTTTTGAAAACAATTTATAAGTGCCGCTCAAGCTAATTGTGATGTTCTATTTTTGATAGAGAAGGTAATAATTACAAAACAATTTCATTTTTTATTTACGTTTTAGGAGATTGGCACTCATATTTTATGCTGTAGACTTGTCAGGAAATTAGAGAAATACCCACTTAGACAGTTTTCACCAGTACAAGTGTCTCCATTTGAAGATTATAATTTTAAAAGAAGAAAATGAGAATGGTGCGCTTATTCAATAATGTGGAATGAAGTAATATACTCAAAGAATTAATATGCTGAGTATCCAAACATACAAATAAATAAATAAACTAAAGCCCAATGGTAGGAGTCAGTTCATATAAAGGTAAAAATATCATAGGAATAACTTGATAGAAGAAAAAACAGACAAAACATCAATCCAAACATCGTCTGTTAAATTTATGAATTGGGTGCTCACCTTCAACAATGACCCAAGGGTTTTACAAGGCTCATCAGATAGTCAGATGTACTGTTTACATTTGTGTGAAACGTGTCAATTACCTGTAACCCTGCATGTTTGACTGGCATACGACAGTTTGGACTGTCTCTCTATGACAACATTGAGAAATTCACATTTTCAAAGCAAACTGTTGTGTTTTAGATGTTTTGTATCCATGTGTGTACAATACACTCTCTCTCTTGCTCTCTCTCTCACTGTAACAGACATCTCCCCCGCTGTAACAGACATATCCCCCCACTGTAACAGACATCTCCCCCACTAAAACAGAAATCTCCCCCCACTGTAACAGACATCTCCCCCCACTGAAACAGACATCTCCCCCCACTGAAACAGACATCTCCCCCCACTGAAACAGACATCGACCCCCACTGAAACAGACATCTCCCCCCTGTAACAGACATCTCCCCCCACTGTAATATCAGACATCTCCCCCACAGTAATATCAGACATCTCCCCCCACTGTAATATCAGACATCTCCCCCCACTGTAATATCAGACATCTCCCCCCACTGTAATATCAGACATCTCCCCCCACTGTAATATCAGATATCTCCCCACTGTAATATCAGACATCTCCCCCATTGTAATGGACATCTCCCCCAGCAGACATACCAGAATAGAAGCTGGCAGACCCCCTCCATCTGGATCCACGAGCAGTTGAGGGGTGATGACGTCAGAGCGCCACTCTAGGAGCTCACCTAGGCTGCCGCCAGGTGGACCAAGATGGCCACTGCCCTGGAGCTAGGCCGAATCTGCCGACTTTCCTATGGACGAGGCAGCGGAGACCCGGAAGACGGCGGAGAGGTGAGAAACCGATCAAAATAGTTTTGATCGATCAAAAAAATTAACGATTAATCGAAGGATTAATCGTTAATTTCCGCAGCCCTAATATATATATATTGCACATAAAATTTGACAGGTGGGTGTCCATTTTCATTGTTTAATTATCCACAGTATACAACAAAATACACAGGATGACTACCAATGGGGGGGGGGGGGGGTTTAGACCTAAAATGTAACATGATCAGGCATGCTGCTAGATATGGGAGGGCAGTGAGCATACATCATCCCCTGCCTTTGCCAGACCAGGCCACATTGCCTTTGAACGTTGGGTGATAACTTGTAAGGGGTGGTTAAGCCGGCCCCTTCTTGCAAGCCACCTTTTCCCAATTTTGAGGAACAAGGGCATTTTTCCTACATCAATTTCCCCACAATAGATATGGGATTGTGAGAGCAGCTTATAATGACATTTGAAAGCACTCTTTATAATAAGGAGGTCCCCAAATATCTGCACCCTCCCAAGGGAATGATTGGGTACAATATAACCCCTTAGTAAACTATCTCAAAATGTACTGCTAGTATAATTGACATATTCCTTCTGCAGCTGCCAATGGTTGCTAAGAAGGCAAAAAAACAGTGATGTCTCCCAGGTGCCATTCATTTGCACTCTCCCAGCAGCTGAACACAAATATCCCCCATGGTATTGAAAGATACTTACAAGAAATGTGCAGCATTAAAAATAACTCTAATGTGCTCTTCAATTACGTGTTTTTTTTTTATGTTCTGTATTCACAAGTGTCCGAAAAATGTATTCAATCCAAAAAAGTGTTCAATAAACCACTCTGTAATACCATTTAATAAACAATGTCCCAAAATCAGTAATTTCCTTCAAAAAGTGCTTGTACTATATTGCACCTCCTCTTAGGCCTCGTACACACGAGCAGACAGATTTGTTCAAATCTGTCTGTCCGACAGATTTGAACAAATCTGTCTGCTGGGATTTTGGTTTGCTCGCGTGTACACACAAGCAAACCAAAATCCCCGCCAGCAGACAGCGCGCTGACGTGTCGGTGACGTGGCAGTGACGTTGACGCCGCCACGTCACCACACCAGGAAGTAAAACACTTCCGCGCATGCGTCAAAATCATTCAGCGCGTGTGCGAGAAGACATGTCTGCTGGTTAGCGTACTAACCAGCAGACATGTCGGGCGGACGGGTTTCCAGCCGACAGATTTCAAAGCATGCTTTGAAATCTGTCGGGTGGCCAAATTCGTCTGTTTGCCCGTACACACGATCAAATCTGTCTGCTTAAATGGTCTAGCAGACCGTTTCCAGCAGACAGATTTGATCGTGTGTACGAGGCCTTAAAGGAGTTAAAAAAGAAAACATTTTTTCACCTTAATGCAATCTATGCATTAAGGTGAAAAAACATGATGCCGCCCCCCCGAGCCCCTGTTTTACTTACCTGACCCCTCGAAAGTCCCGTGCTCGGTCCCACAATCCTCTTTTCTGCTCAGCCTGACACAACGTGCCGAGGGGCGGGGCCGAGTGATACAGTGAGCGGCTTTGGCTGCTCGCTGTATCACGGGAGCACCCCTGCAAGGACTCATCACCATGCAAGCTCCCTCACATGAATGTGATGAGTTCTTGTGGGGAGGACCAGAGACAGCTGCCGAGGGATAGATATCACTGAGGAAGACCCCAGCTGATGGTTTATGTGTCACTAAAAGTGATCATAGACCTTCTTATTAATTTAATGAGTCTATGTTTTTAGTGAGTGCATGATTAGTGGTGAATAATGTAGTGGGCATAGGGAAGGAGGTGCATTGTAGCAATAGCATAGTTTGGAGACTTCAAAGGAGAAGCACTAATACAGGGAGAAAAAGTTGTAATTACTGTACCAGCACTCTTTTGGAGGATACACACTGAATCACTTATTGTTGTGATATCATTGGGTCACTGTCTATTGAGAGGATATGCATTGTGGAAATTACCAATTTTGTGATTTTGGATTAAATCACTTTTTTACACACTTGTTATAAGTAGGAATGGTTATATATTTATAATGGGTCACAATTTTGACCATTAGTTTGTTTTAACTAAATTAGAAGGTTTTTGAGAGCTGCATATTTCTTGTATGTAATGAAGTTATAATAACTGTCCAAAGGTAACACAGACATAAGTGTTTTAATGTTAAGTAGCTTTTTAAGTAGCCTTTTTTTCCTGTTGTAGAGGTTCCCTCACCTCATGTTTGTTGAGACAATGTCCTAGGAGCAGAAAGCGATGTGGGATCTCTATGGAGTTCTGCATAGCATGAAAACCTCACAGGGGGTCATTTTTTTTTAATTACACTTAAAAGTTACATAAAAATCTCATCATTTGTGAAAATCGAAATAATAATTATTGTAATTTTATGTAATAAATGTAATGTCAGTTGTATTTGTTGCATTTTAGTGCGTGAAATTAACATTCCCTAACACTTAGGCCTCGTACACACGATCGGACATATCCGATGAAAACGGTCCGCGGACCATTTCCATCGGATATGTCCGATCGGGAGTTTGATCCGATGGAGTGTACACACCATCGGATCAAATTCCCCGCCGCTGGACGGCGCGGTGACGCGGCGGTGACGTTGACGCCGCCACGTCACCGCACCAGGAAGTTAAACACTTCCGCGCATGCGCCGAATCCATTCGGCGGCGGCGCGGCGGCGGTGGGGCACGACATGTCTGCTGGTAAGTGTACTAACCAGCAGACATGTCGGGCGGACAGATTCCACCGGATGGATTTCAAAGCATGCTTTGAAATCTGTCGGGTGGAGAAATCTGTCCGCTAGCCCATACACACGAGCGGAGATGTCTGCTGAAACGGTCCATCGGACCGTTTTCAGCGGACATATCCCCTCGTGTGTACGAGGCCTTAAAGGATAAAAGCTATAAGAACAGACCATAAGTACAGACCATAAGTTTCAAAGAACATCCACAAGTAGAGAAAATAGCCCAACAATATAGGTCAAAGACATTCAATCAGCAGGTGAAATAATATGAGTTTGACCTCTGTAAACTATATAGAGATAGCTGTGTGAATAGCAGAATGAATGGGTGTTTGGCCAAGGGAATATTCAGTGATAGTGTGAAGTGAAACATTTAGCAGTACATGTATGGTGCACAAAGTGCAGTAAATTATGACCCCTTGGACTTTTAAGGCAAAAAAGGAAGTAGTAGAAACAGATATACATTAACCTCTCTGGCGGTGTTGCCGAGTGTGGCTCGGGGTGAATTTTTATTACCAAAAGCGGTTACACCCGAGCCACACTCGGGATTGCATAGAAGCATCACGGTACAGTTTACTTACGGATTACTGACGGATTACCACTACTGTTGGTGTCACCACAGACTCTGAATTCTGTATTTGGACATGACCCTGTCCCTATTAATAGTGTCCCTTTTCAGGATGTCTCAGCCTTTTTTTTGTAAGATTCTACTACTCTTTTAAATTCACCTGTAAACCTAAACTTATTTTTCACAAATTACAGTGACTCACTACAATTTCATGCATGACCTCTATAAACTGAATCTCTGCATGAAAGTTTTCTGGTCACATACACGTGTACAATTTTACCACTGAACATATGACAGTGTTAATACATATTTGTTATATATCTAACCTTGATAGCTTTATTTATATTTTGATCCTGAAAGTCTAGGATAATTCTCCTGTTTATTATCCCACTGTTTAATCAATTTTTGTTTTAACAGGTACTTAACAGACCTCTTTGCCGTTCAGGTCTTACTTTGTTAAACCTGATTTGTTCTGTTTGCATTTAAGGTTTTATTTTCATACAATTTAATTGTAATACTCTGTGGTTCTCCAGTGTTTTTCCTCCCTTAGGAACAACTTGCTACCCCCTTTACCACCCTCAGACTCCTGTTACTGATATACCGGATTCTGACTAGGGATGAGCTCCACGATTGATTCAAACGCATGTTCAACTTGACCATCGTCTGTTCGACCATTCGTCAAAATTCGAAAGTTATGGGCCGTTCGCGCCAAATTCGAGTGGCGCGTCACGGCCCATAATTCACTGCAGCATTGCACGCTGATGATTGGCCAAGTATGCACTATGACCCGCATGCTTGGCCAATCACAGCGCGTAAAAGATGGAGAGCCATAATTGTCCAAAGCCAGGGGGTTTAGTACACGCCCCACACTATAAAAGGCCGCCTGCAGGGCGGCCTTGTGTAGTGTGTTGTAGCAGTTAACAAAGAACAGAGAAAGACAGAGAGAGTGTAATTTTTTGCAGGTAGATAGAGCAGGCAGGCAGGCTAGTCAGTTAATGTTACAGTGTGTAGAGGATATATATACATCCCTGGTGTTGTACATATATTTATACACTGTATAGCTTAGCTAGATCAGTTCTTTCTAATTTACTGGCAGGCAGGTGATTGTGCTATTTAAAGACGTTATCACAGGCATAGACACCCAGCAGGTACGATATTTAACCACTTAGCAACCACCTGCCGAAAAATAACGGCGGCAAGGTGTTTGCTTAACTCTGGGATCACGTTATATAACGTGATTCCAGAGTCGCGCTCCCGCGCGCCCCCTGGGGCGCACACACGGGAATATCCGTGATCACGGATCACGGATCACGGTAAATCGCCGCTGATGGCGGTGGTTTACCACGTGATCGCGCCGTCCAATGATGGCGCGATCAGATGTAAACAGACCGGCGTCATTTGATGACGCCGGTTCCTCCCTCCTCTCTCTGTACCGATCGGTACAGTGTGAGAGGAGAGGGGAGGGAGCGGATGGCAGCGCCAGTGCTGCGGGCTGGATCAGTGACAAATGCAGTCACAGATCCATCCATCCATTCCTCCCTCCTCAGCCATCCCTGCTGCAATACTCTCTAATGGGGGGCAATACTCGGGGGGGCAACACTCTGGGGGGCAACACTCTGGGGGGCAATACTCTGGGGGGCAATACTCCGCAATACTCTGGGCATACTCTGCAATACTCTGGGCATACTCTGCAATACTCTGGGCATACTCTGGGCATACTCTGCAATACTCTGGGCATACTCTGCAATACTCTGGGCATACTCTGCAATACTCTGCAATACTCTGGGCATACTCTGCAATACTCTGGGCATACTCTGCAATACTCTGGGCATACTCTGGGCATACTCTGGGCATACTCTGCAATACTCTGCAATACTCTGGGCATACTCTGCAATACTCTGGGCATACTCTGGGCATACTCTGCAATACTCTGGGCATACTCTGCAATACTCTGGGCATACTCTGGGCATACTCTGGGCATACTCTGCAATACTCTGGGCATACTCCGCAATACTCTGGGCATACAGCGCCCCTGTCCCCGTGAGCTCGCATGCAGAAGCGAACGCATACGCAAGTCCCGCCCACATATGAAAACGGTGTTCAAACCACACATGTGAGGTATCGCTGCGAACGTTAGAGCGAGAGCAATAATTTTGGCCCTAGACCTCTTCTCCAACTAAAATGATGTAACCAGTAAAAACATTTAAAGCGTCACCTATGGGGATTTTTAAGTCGCAAAGTTTGGCGCCATTCCACGAGCGTGTGCAATTTTGAAGGGTGACATGTTGGGTATCTATTTACTCGGCGTAACTTCATCTTTCATATTATGCAAAAACATTGGGCTAAATTTAATGTTTTTTTTTTTAAAAGCACAAAACTGTTTTATTTCCAAAAAAAATGTGTTCGAAAAATTGCTGTGCAAATACCATGCGCGATAAAAAGTTGCAACAACCTCCATTGTATTCTCTAGGGTCTTTGCTAAAAAAGCATATATAATGTTTTGGGGTTCTATGTAATTTTCTAGCAAATAAGTGTTGATTTTTACATGTAGGAGAGAAATGTCAGAATTGGTCTGGGTGTTCCAGAACGCCTGATGGCGTTCCCTGCATGTTGGGCCTCTGTATGTGGCCACGCTGTGTAAAAGTCTCACACATGTGGTATCGCCATACTCGGGAGGAATAGCAGAATGTGTTTTGGGGTGTAATTTGTGGTATGCATATGCTGTGTGTGAGAAATAACCCACTAATATGAACATTTTGTGGAAAGAAAATAAAAATGAAAAAAATCTTGATTTTGCAAAGAATTGTGGGAAAAATTACAACTTCAAAAAACTCACAATGCCTCTTTCTAAATACCTTGGAATGTCTTCTTTCCAAAAAGGGGTCATTTGGGGGGTATTTGTACTTTTCTGGCATGTTAGGGTCTCAAGAAATGAGAGAGGCTGTCAGTACATCAGATGTGATCAAATTGATCAATTTTCAGTAATTGGTACCATAGCTTTTAGACCCTATAACTTTCACCCAGACTAAATAATATCTAAATTTTTTTTGTTTTGTTACCAAAGATATGTAGCAGTATACATTTTAGGCCAAGTTTATGAAGAAAAATTACTTTTTTGCAAAATCTTATAATAGAAATGAAGAAAAATTCAGTTTTTTTACAAAATTTTCGTTCTTTTTTCATTTATAGTGAAAAAAATGAAAACCGCAGAGGTGATAAAATACCACCAAAAGAAAGCTCTATTTGTGGGGAAAAAAGGACAAAAATTTCATTTGGTTACAGTGTTGTATGACTGAGTTATTGTCATTCAAAATGTGAGAGCACGGAAAGCTGAAAATTGGTCTGGTTATTAAGTGGGTTTAAGTGCCCAGTAGTCAAGTGGTTAAAGGAATTTTTCATTTTTTATTTTTTATTTAAGTATCATTACAATCACTGCTTCTGATGCAGGAGCAGTGATTTTAATGATTCTTAAATTTAAAAAAATGAAAAATTCCTTTAACCACTTGTCCACCGCCCACCGTCAAATGACGGCGGGCGGAGGACTCCATTGTCCTGACAGCACGTCATATGACGTGCTGTCTCTTTAAAGCCGTGGGCGGGCACGCATGCGCCGCTCTGCGGGGGTCCCGGTGCGAGTGCCCGGCGGCAACGATCGCCGCCGGGCACACACGATTGCCCAGTAACTGAGCGGGGACGTGGAGCTCAGTGTGTAAACACAGAGCTGCACGTCCCTGTCAGGGAGAGAGGAGACAGATTGTGTTCCTTGTACATAGGGACACAATCGGTCACCTCCCCCAGTCACCCCCCTCCCCCCACAGTTAGAACACTCATAGGACACATATTTAACCCCTTCCCCGCCCCTAGTGGTTAACCCCTTCACTGCCAGTCACATTTATACAGTAATCAATGCATATTTATAGCATTGTTCACTGTATAAATGTAAATGGTCCCAAAAATGTCACAAAAGTGTCCGAAGTGTCCGCCATAATGTCGCAGTCCCAATAAAAAAATCGCAGATCGCCGCAATTACTAGTAAAAAAATAAAATAATAAAAATGCCATAAACTATCCCCTATTTTGTAAACACTATAAATTTTGCGCAAACCAATCGATAAACGCTTATTGCATTTTTTTTTTACCAAAAATCTGTAGAAGAATACGTATCGGCCTAAACTGAGGAAAATAATTATTTTTTAATATATTTTTGGGGATATTTATTATAGCAAAAAGTAAAAAATATTGCATTTTTTTTTCAAAATGTACGCTCTATTTTTGTTTATAGCGCAAAAAATAAAAACCGCAGAGGTGATCAAATACCACCAAAAGAAAGCTCTATTTGTGGGAAAAAAAGGACGCCAATTTTGTTTGGGAGCCACGTCGCACGACCGTGCAATTGTCAGTTAAAGCGACGCAGTGTCTGAAGCTTAAATTTCGTCTGGGCAGGAAGGGGGTGTAGGTGCACAGTAGGCAAGTGGTTAAATATTGTACCTGCTGGGTGTCTATAGTTTTCCTGTGAAAACGTCTTTGAGAACCCAAGGGAACATGTATCAATGGAAAAAAAGTTTTAAAAATGGTAGTTTTTTCATGAGTCCTGCTCCTGAAAAAACTACCTTTTTTTAAACTTTTTACCATTGATACATGCTCCCTGGGGCAAGACCCGGGTTCTCAAAGACGTTTTACGACAATAACTTGCATATTAGGCTTTAAAATGAGCACTTTTGAATTTGAACGTTCGAGTCCCATAGACGTCAATGGGGTTCTAAATGTTCGCGCAAACGTTTGGTCCATTCGAAGGTTCTGGTGCGAACCGAATGGGGGGGTGTTCGGCTAATCCATAATTCTAAAGGTGGCACTGGAACCTCTCAGGGTCCTTCGGATGTTCCCTTGAGATGTTCCCACACCCTATTGTCATTTTATTATTTGTTGACACTTTTGACACATACTAGGGTTGATCAATTCATTGTGTAAACAAGCAAAAAATAAAGGAATCGCAAAGAGAGTCCAAATATAGATCGCAGCAACGCTTAGATTCTCGCAATAAAGTGAGAACTACATGGGATACAATCCAAATAAATGCCAGACTGAAGAAAGTTCATAAAGGATAGGGATGTGCACTTCAGATGAGTAGGATGCCAGAAGTCTTCTTATCAAGCCACCACTAAATCACCGCGTGACATCAAACAACCCCTTATGGGGATATGCTTACCACAAGGATAAGACCAAAACGACCTTTCACACCACTTTAAGAAACTTTCTCCTTCTCTGAATCTCTTTATGCAGATGCTGGGTCTGGGTACACCTCAAATTCATGTGGATAATAAACAACAGAGAGTGCTTCCATAGCATAATACTGTATATTTATTAAAAAATTATCCCACATACCCCCTTTAATCAAATGCACGTACACAGTTAAAACAATCAAAAACCTTCAAGCACGATATCAGCATATTGGTGTGTATCCTTATGGATAGTTGTCTATCCATAAGGATACACTCACGGTTGTTTCACACAATAGCGTTCACGCTGCTTCCAGGTTAGTACTGGGATACAATCCTGACGTTTCGTCCTGTGGGACTTTTTCAAAGGATAACATTGATCAATTCAATGATTTTCTTTTTTGTTTCCTCCCCTTCTCCTCTTTCTCCCATGGTGGTGGTTGCAGCTCCCGTTACAGGTTATGCTTTTCTATTCATGACATCTATCTCTGACTTGTTATGGCTTCCATAAACATTTTATCTTTAAAGGTACAAGGCTTCAACTTTCCACATAAGCGCACCAGAGCAATGCAGTTTTTTTTTCAGCCAAAAAGGCACACATTATTTGTTTACAGGAAACCCACTTTAATGAAAAAAAACTCTCCTAATTTCCTTTCTGTCTCCTATCCTTAATTTTACACAGCTTCAGCCACTGTCAAGCAATGAGGCACTCTAATAGGTTTTCATCGAACCGTGCCATTTACCCTCTCCTCACAATTGAGTGATCTTGAGGGTAGATATCTCCTGCTCTAAGATATTGCAATCACTATTGTATCTTATTATGCCCCTAATAAACGTCCTGTTGCTTTTTTATCACATCAACTACTGTACATGTGGTAGAAACGCATACATTTGGAACAGTTATCTTATGCAGTGATTCCAACGTGACTATTTTCCCTTTCCTAGACAAATCCCCATCAGTCCCAACCACTAACTCTAACCAGACAACGTTCCAACGCTTTTGCTTACCACACATAAATTAGTAGACATGTGCAATTTGTTTAGTTTCTAATTCGTTTTTTAACAAAAATTTGGAAATTCGTTAATTACAAATTTTCGTATTCCCAAATTTTTCAATTTTCGAAATTCAAAATTTCGAAAATTTTAAAATTTGAAATTAGAAAATTTCGTAAATTTCAGAATTTGTAGAATTTTTTACCGTTTTATTTGTTTGTTGCTTTTTCAGAAATCCGAAAATGGAAATTTGGAAAAAATACTAATTTTTCGAATTTCCCAAATTTCAGAATTTCTGGGAAAAACCCCCCGAAAAGAACAAACGAAAAAAAAAAATTTTGGCAGTTCACATGTCTATAAATTAGTAGACATGTGGCGTGAACTTAATCCCACTAATAGACGCTTTACACACTACTCCTACCCACATAACTCCTTCTCGTGCATAGATCACATATTTGTCTCTTCAGGCATGATCCCAGAGATTCTCTCCTCTAAAATCATTCCTTCCCCTTGGACGGATCACTGCGCAGTATATACCACATTAGCCTCCACTATACCTTGGTCACAAAATATGACTTGGTATATTAATAACAATACACTAACTCATCCCTCTCATTGTCTTGAGATTGAAGTAGCACTCACAGAATACTTTTTTAACCAATGACACAGAAGATATATCTGCCCTTACATTATGGGAAGCTCATAAACTGTCCAAACTAATACAACAAGCTGTAACCCATAAAAAAAAGCAAATCCCTTTTCACTAAGTTGGAGATGGACTTCAATGCATGCAACATAGCTTTCCAATCCTCCCTGAATGCCACCACTAATACAAAATTAAATAAAGCCCATCTAGGTCTAGAGCTGTGCTTAACAGACTCGGCATATAAACTCATACGCAAGCATCAGCATATCCAATATCTCAAAGCTAATAGCCTGATACTCTTATAACACGTAGTTTAATACACAGACACCCATAAAATTGAAAACATCTCGAGACACATATACCAGCAATCCCATTAAAATACTAGAGGTGTTCTGTTCTAATCTAGCTAAATTATACTCCCTACTCAAGACTTGGATAAGACCAAAGCGGATTCCTTGCTTGCTAATATCACCTTTCTTATCCTAGAAAGTGAACAATATGCTGATCTTGAGAGTCCCATAACAGCAATAGAAGTCCAAAATGCCATCAAAGCCAGCAAAACCAGGTCCAGATGGGTTTTCAGCTTCATATTATAAACACGTTGCGCCAATTCTGACACCTATAATAACTAGAGCTTTCAATTCTATACTTACTGGACATTCATTCAGAACTGAAATACTAACCTCCATTATACCCATGCTTTCTAAACCCAAATCAGATTCCATCCCATATCCCTATTAAATTTGGACAATAAATTATTAGCCAAAATTATAATGAACCGACTTAATACTATTATAGGCCAACTAATCCATTGAGACCAAACGGGATTCAAGCCCACACGCCAAGCAGGTGACAATATCAGACGTGCCCTCTTACTCACACATGCAGCTAAA
This sequence comes from Rana kukunoris, assembly GCA_029574335.1. Classification (NCBI taxonomy): domain Eukaryota; kingdom Metazoa; phylum Chordata; class Amphibia; order Anura; family Ranidae; genus Rana; species Rana kukunoris. Next base: position 480,533,328 of record CM056050.1, on the reverse strand, counting down.
GGACGACACATTCCGACCTACTTTTTATCTTTGGTTATAAGGAAGGCATTTGACTCGGTCACTTGGCCTTTCATGCGATATCTAAATTTTTTTTGTTTTGTTACCAAAGATATGTAGCAGTATACATTTTAGGCCAAGTTTATGAAGAAAAATTACTTTTTTGCAAAATCTTATAATAGAAATGAAGAAAAATTCAGTTTTTTTACAAAATTTTCGTTCTTTTTTCATTTATAGTGAAAAAAATGAAAACCGCAGAGGTGATAAAATACCACCAAAAGAAAGCTCTATTTGTGGGGAAAAAAGGACAAAAATTTCATTTGGTTACAGTGTTGTATGACTGAGTTATTGTCATTCAAAATGTGAGAGCACGGAAAGCTGAAAATTGGTCTGGTTATTAAGTGGGTTTAAGTGCCCAGTAGTCAAGTGGTTAAAGGAATTTTTCATTTTTTATTTTTTATTTAAGTATCATTACAATCACTGCTTCTGATTCAGGAGCAGTGATTTTAATGATTCTTAAATTTAAAAAAATGAAAAATTCCTTTAACCACTTGTCCACCGCCCACCGTCAAATGACGGCGGGCGGAGGACTCCATTGTCCTGACAGCACGTCATATGACGTGCTGTCTCTTTAAAGCCGTGGGCGGGCACGCATGCGCCGCTCTGCGGGGGTCCCGGTGCGAGTGCCCGGCGGCAACGATCGCCGCCGGGCACACACGATTGCCCAGTAACTGAGCGGGGACGTGGAGCTCAGTGTGTAAACACAGAGCTGCACGTCCCTGTCAGGGAGAGAGGAGACAGATTGTGTTCCTTGTACATAGGGACACAATCGGTCACCTCCCCCAGTCACCCCCCTCCCCCCACAGTTAGAACACTCATAGGACACATATTTAACCCCTTCCCCGCCCCTAGTGGTTAACCCCTTCACTGCCAGTCACATTTATACAGTAATCAATGCATATTTATAGCATTGTTCACTGTATAAATGTAAATGGTCCCAAAAATGTCACAAAAGTGTCCGAAGTGTCCGCCATAATGTCGCAGTCCCAATAAAAAAATCGCAGATCGCCGCAATTAATAGTAAAAAAATAAAATAATAAAAATGCCATAAACTATCCCCTATTTTGTAAACACTATAAATTTTGCGCAAACCAATCGATAAACGCTTATTGCATTTTTTTTTTACCAAAAATCTGTAGAAGAATACGTATCGGCCTAAACTGAGGAAAATAATTATTTTTTAATATATTTTTGGGGATATTTATTATAGCAAAAAGTAAAAAATATTGCATTTTTTTTTCAAAATGTACGCTCTATTTTTGTTTATAGCGCAAAAAATAAAAACCGCAGAGGTGATCAAATACCACCAAAAGAAAGCTCTATTTGTGGGAAAAAAAGGACGCCAATTTTGTTTGGGAGCCACGTCGCACGACCGTGCAATTGTCAGTTAAAGCGACGCAGTGTCTGAAGCTTAAATTTCGTCTGGGCAGGAAGGGGGTGTAGGTGCACAGTAGGCAAGTGGTTAAATATTGTACCTGCTGGGTGTCTATAGTTTTCCTCTGAAAACGTCTTTGAGAACCCAAGGGAACATGTATCAATGGAAAAAAAGTTTTAAAAATGGTAGTTTTTTCATGAGTCCTGCTCCTGAAAAAACTACCTTTTTTTAAACTTTTTACCATTGATACATGCTCCCTGGGGCAAGACCCGGGTTCTCAAAGACGTTTTATGACAATAACTTGCATATTAGGCTTTAAAATGAGCACTTTTGAATTTGAACGTTCGAGTCCCATAGACGTCAATGGGGTTCTAAATGTTCGCGCAAACGTTTGGTCCATTCGAAGGTTCTGGTGCGAACCGAATGGGGGGGTGTTCGGCTAATCCATAATTCTAAAGGTGGCACTGGAACCTCTCAGGGTCCTTCGGATGTTCCCTTGAGATGTTCCCACACCCTATTGTCATTTTATTATTTGTTGACACTTTTGACACATACTAGGGTTGATCAATTCATTGTGTAAACAAGCAAAAAATAAAGGAATCGCAAAGAGAGTCCAAATATAGATCGCAGCAACGCTTAGATTCTCGCAATAAAGTGAGAACTACATGGGATACAATCCAAATAAATGCCAGACTGAAGAAAGTTCATAAAGGATAGGGATGTGCACTTCAGATGAGTAGGATGCCAGAAGTCTTCTTATCAAGCCACCACTAAATCACCGCGTGACATCAAACAACCCCTTATGGGGATATGCTTACCACAAGGATAAGACCAAAACGACCTTTCACACCACTTTAAGAAACTTTCTCCTTCTCTGAATCTCTTTATGCAGATGCTGGGTCTGGGTACACCTCAAATTCATGTGGATAATAAACAACAGAGAGTGCTTCCATAGCATAATACTGTATATTTATTAAAAAATTATCCCACATACCCCCTTTAATCAAATGCACGTACACAGTTAAAACAATCAAAAACCTTCAAGCACGATATCAGCATATTGGTGTGTATCCTTATGGATAGTTGTCTATCCATAAGGATACACTCACGGTTGTTTCACACAATAGCGTTCACGCTGCTTCCAGGTTAGTACTGGGATACAATCCTGACGTTTCGTCCTGTGGGACTTTTTCAAAGGATAACATTGATCAATTCAATGATTTTCTTTTTCGTTTCCTCCCCTTCTCCTCTTTCTCCCATGGTGGTGGTTGCAGCTCCCGTTACAGGTTATGCTTTTCTATTCATGACATCTATCTCTGACTTGTTATGGCTTCCATAAACATTTTATCTTTAAAGGTACAAGGCTTCAACTTTCCACATAAGCGCACCAGAGCAATGCAGTTTTTTTTTCAGCCAAAAAGGCACACATTATTTGTTTACAGGAAACCCACTTTAATGAAAAAAAACTCTCCTAATTTCCTTTCTGTCTCCTATCCTTAATTTTACACAGCTTCAGCCACTGTCAAGCAATGAGGCACTCTAATAGGTTTTCATCGAACCGTGCCATTTACCCTCTCCTCACAATTGAGTGATCTTGAGGGTAGATATCTCCTGCTCTAAGATATTGCAATCACTATTGTATCTTATTATGCCCCTAATAAACGTCCTGTTGCTTTTTTATCACATCAACTACTGTACATGTGGTAGAAACGCATACATTTGGAACAGTTATCTTATGCAGTGATTCCAACGTGACTATTTTCCCTTTCCTAGACAAATCCCCATCAGTCCCAACCACTAACCCTAACCAGACAACGTTCCAACGCTTTTGCTTACCACACATAAATTAGTAGACATGTGCAATTTGTTTAGTTTCTAATTCGTTTTTTAACAAAAATTTGGAAATTCGTTAATTACAAATTTTCGTATTCCCAAATTTTTCAATTTTCGAAATTCAAAATTTCGAAAATTTTAAAATTTGAAATTAGAAAATTTCGTAAATTTCAGAATTTGTAGAATTTTTTACCGTTTTATTTGTTTGTTGCTTTTTCAGAAATCCGAAAATGGAAATTTGGAAAAAATACTAATTTTTCGAATTTCCCAAATTTCAGAATTTCTGGGAAAAACCCCCCGAAAAGAACAAACGAAAAAAAAAATTTTTGGCAGTTCACATGTCTATAAATTAGTAGACATGTGGTGTGAACTTAATCCCACTAATAGACGCTTTACACACTACTCCTACCCACATAACTCCTTCTCGTGCATAGATCACATATTTGTCTCTTCAGGCATGATCCCAGAGATTCTCTCCTCTAAAATCATTCCTTCCCCTTGGACGGATCACTGCGCAGTATATACCACATTAGCCTCCACTATACCTTGGTCACAAAATATGACTTGGTATATTAATAACAATACACTAACTCATCCCTCTCATTGTCTTGAGATTGAAGTAGCACTCACAGAATACTTTTTTAACCAATGACACAGAAGATATATCTGCCCTTACATTATGGGAAGCTCATAAACTGTCCAAACTAATACAACAAGCTGTAACCCATAAAAAAAAGCAAATCCCTTTTCACTAAGTTGGAGATGGACTTCAATGCATGCAACATAGCTTTCCAATCCTCCCTGAATGCCACCACTAATACAAAATTAAATAAAGCCCATCTAGGTCTAGAGCTGTGCTTAACAGACTCGGCATATAAACTCATACGCAAGCATCAGCATATCCAATATCTCAAAGCTAATAGCCTGATACTCTTATAACACGTAGTTTAATACACAGACACCCATAAAATTGAAAACATCTCGAGACACATATACCAGCAATCCCATTAAAATACTAGAGGTGTTCTGTTCTAATCTAGCTAAATTATACTCCCTACTCAAGACTTGGATAAGACCAAAGCGGATTCCTTGCTTGCTAATATCACCTTTCTTATCCTAGAAAGTGAACAATATGCTGATCTTGAGAGTCCCATAACAGCAATAGAAGTCCAAAATGCCATCAAAGCCAGCAAAACCAGGTCCAGATGGGTTTTCAGCTTCATATTATAAACACGTTGCGCCAATTCTGACACCTATAATAACTAGAGCTTTCAATTCTATACTTACTGGACATTCATTCAGAACTGAAAAACTAACCTCCATTATACCCATGCTTTCTAAACCCAAATCAGATTCCATCCCATATCCCTATTAAATTTGGACAATAAATTATTAGCCAAAATTATAATGAACCGACTTAATACTATTATAGGCCAACTAATCCATTGAGACCAAACGGGATTCAAGCCCACACGCCAAGCAGGTGACAATATCAGACGTGCCCTCTTACTCACACATGCAGCTAAAGGACGACACATTCCGACCTACTTTTTATCTTTGGTTATAAGGAAGGCATTTGACTCGGTCACTTGGCCTTTCATGCGATACATTCTCCAAAAATTGGGTTTTGGGAACCATTTCATGACATGGACATATGTCAAGTATGCTGGCTACAAATCAGTGATGATAGACATTAAGAGGGGAATGAGACAAGGCTGTCCCCTCTCCGCAATTATTTTTGTGTCCACCCCGAATATGCTAGACCTTTTAGACAAATATGCACATATTTCTGGATTATATGTCAACCCCACGAAATCAAACATGCTAAATGTCTCCTTAACACAAACTGAAATTCTTCAAGCCCAAGCATCCCTACCATTTAATTGGGTTTCTCACCAAATTTTATATTTAGGAGTACAAATCACAACCTCCTTATCTGACATCTTAACAGCCAATTATCTTCCATTATTAAAACAAGTTACCAACTTAATAAAGCAGTGGTCTTCCCTTCCCTTGTCTTGGCTAGAAAAGATTAATGCCATAAAGCTGACGATATTACCAGAATTTTTGTACCTATTTAGAGTGCTTCCCATTCCATTACCGTCTTATTTCTTGCGGCTTTTACAACATAGGGTTTTGTTGTTTATTTGAAGAAATATTAAACCCTGCATACCTGTACAAACACTCTATCTACCTAAACTTAAAGGGGAATTGGGTTTGCCAAACTTTTCCTTCTACTACTACTCGGCTCAATTATCTCAGCTCCCTAAGTATCATGCCACTGTGGAGACACCTCTATGGGTTGCTGTCTAATCTGTTGACAGTGACCCCATATCAGTGACCAACTTGTTATGGCTCCAACCCAAAGATAGATTTTCATGGATGAGCAAAATAACAGAGCGGAGGAATGGGATGGGAAAGGGAGTCCAAGTTTGAAAAATATGTAGATAAAAACAACAGATTCCTTGTATCCTCCCCCTGTGGTGATAGCCGCTTACCTTATAAATAGACCCCACTGGGTATAATGGTTCATTGAACTATAATCGCCAACCAACGGTGAATGCTCCTTCCTGCTCGGTGTGTTTTGAACAAGATACCACTGCAGTACTGCCTGCAACCTCGCCACAGATTTCCTGGGAAACAAAAATGTGTCAAAAGTGTCCGATGTGTCTGCCAAAAAGTCACAGTCACAATAAAGATCGCAGATCACCGCCATTACTAGTAAAAAAAATGTTTATAACAAAAATGCAATAAACTAGCCCCTATTTTGTAGACGCACAAACCAATCAATACACACTTATTGCATTTTTTTACCAAAAATATGTAGGAGAATACATATTGGTCTAAACTGAGGATTTTTTATTTAAAAAAAAAATGGGATATTTATTATAGCAAAAAGTAAAAGATAGTGGGGTTATTTACGAAAAGGCAAATTAACTTTGCACTGCACTTGGAAATGCAGTTGCTGTAGATCTGAGGGGAAGATCTGAAATGAGGGGAAGCTCTGCTGATTTGTTCAGCCAGTCATGCGCAAGCTAAAATTATGTTTTTTATTTTCCTTGCATGTCCCCCTCAGATCTACAGTGACTGCACTTCCAAGTTCACTTGTAGTGCAAAGTGGATTTGCCTTTCGTAAATAACCCCCATTGTGTTTCTTTCAAAGTCGTCGGTCTTCTTTTATTTATAGCGCAAAAAATAAAAATCACTACTGAACCACTTCGGAATTATTACCCTGAACATATCTCAATTGCTTTTAGTATCTTTAAATGAATAAGCCCGCTCCGTGCCTATGAGAGGCGTTTTATTTTATGTTATGATACCTTGTATCTTGATTTTAATGTATCGCATGTCTCTTGTTTTTCGTTTTTGAAAATAATAAAAACTTTGAAATAAAGACAAAAATTGCAGAGATGATCAAATACCACCAAAATAAATCTCTATTTGGGGGAAAAAGGTGCCAATTTTGTTTGGAAGCGACGTCACACGACCACGCAATTGTCAGTTAAAGCGACGCAGTACTAAATCGCAAAAAGTGGCCCGGTCATTTGGCAGCCAAATGGTCCCGGGCTGAAGTGGTTAAGTGTCATCTTTTAACCTGCAGCCTGATCAGTAAACAATGTATCAGCATTCTCATCTGACTTAGATACCATCAGAACCAGAAAGTAGCACAGTTAGTATCCTGATTCCGAACTAGAACTGTCTGAATTTCACAAGAATGGCCTGGACAAAGATCCTTTGATCAGCATTAAATAAATATATACAATCATTATAGTGTCTGTTCATTTTAACAACCATTTCTAGATGAATTCCTAAATTTGACTTCTATGGTATGTGACAAATTGGCATTTAGCAGCTGGTTAGAATGAGATGGACAATAATGAAGGGATCATTTAAATATCTGGATCATGGCCAAGCTATTAATTTAGCCCTCAGGGCAGAATATTGATTCCAGCACAACTCTTAATTTTTTTTGCAGTGAGAATGTTATTTGCTACTGTTATTTTGGCAAGCTTTGAAACTCACATAGTTATCACTAGGAAATTGCATTTGATCAGACAAAGTTTGATATGCAAGCATTTAGACCTTTAAAACTATGCCAAAGTAAACCAAAAAAATCTTAAATTTCCTGCTTGCTTTTTGCCATAATTTTCCTGCTTAATCAAGGTTCATGGTGCATCTTAAGTGGTATCATGCCTGATTATAGAGCAGAAGACCGCCAACTAGAAATCATCAATAGGCATGTCAGTACTCACGTGGTATATATGCTGTATAAAAAAATAAATGGTAAATAATAAACATTTCACAGCAAAACATCTCTAACCCCCCCAACATCCCCAACCACCGCCATTAGTTGAAATATGCACAGCTGTTGGAAGAAAATTGTATTTCAGAGTTGCTTTTTAAATAATATTTTGTGTGTAAAAAATAGTTGAAATGGCGGTGGAGAACATGTAAACTTGATTTATTCCACTGCAACATAGGAGAGGCTCTTCAGATACCCCTGCCTGCCTTCAGCCTCATGTAACTCCCAGGGAGTGTTTGCCAAATGGAGGAAGCCCGTAAAGCCACCCCAGTGCCTCAGTGACTTCTACCCAGAAAATGTATGTGTATAAATATTGCGCAAAGCCCTATTCTAGTGAGTAGGCAGCCAACACAACAAGGAAAGTTGTAAATAGTGTAAAAAAAGCAAGTGTAGCGCCAAAAGTGAAATCACTCCACGTGTGAGGTGAGTGTTGGGGGCAGGGACAAAAGTGTCCAACTTTCCACTGGAAGTGTCCCTTATTCAAAAAGGAAAAAATAAAATAACAAAGGTGTATATATATATATATATATATATATATATATATATATATATCACTACAGGTGATAATGATCCTAACCACACAAAAATGTGAACATATGCGTGATCATAAATATGCATAAAGTGTGAACCAGGGCCACAGGTTTGTTCAAGCTTGGGCCAGAAAAAAGTGTTACTCTGCAATCACAATAATAACATTCCAAATAAATAAAATATATGAAACAAATATATAAAAAATAACCCAATGAGCAGGGTTGCGAGCAAAGATAAGTCCTCTGGATATACAGCACTTGTTATAGTCCTAAAGGCCACAGAGATTAAATATGGATCAAAGAGATGGCAATCATGGGAAGAAGAAGATGTACGTCCTCACAATCTGTGGATCGTGTTGATGTCACTTTCTCTCTCAGTGAACACAGTTGAATTCATATACTTCAGAGAATGAAAACCAAAATCTCGGCAATAGGAAAAAGATAAAATACCCTTACCAGATTCTGTGGACCCGTGACTCACCATACGGTGGAGGGTCTCAAAGGCATGGACAGGTTGAAGGCTGTGTTCCCTTTATTCTCTGTGTGATGTCATCAGCGGACTTTCCAGATCTGAGAGGCTTCCAAAAGGTTCCAAATAGTGCTCGCAATCCAGGGTGTAAAATAATATCTCCGTGGACCCAAAGAGTGATGTGACCAATCAATGGGTTAACATGCCCAAAAAAGGAGAGAAAAAGCTCTCATAGTGTAAAAAAGTAACAAACTTTAATTAAAAATTTCTTAAATAGGCATTCCCACTGCAATGTATCTCACTCCAATCCAAAAAATTAAAAAGAACAGGTCACAATAAAGCTCTACAACACAGAAGGTAAATGCACAATCGATCTACTATCCCAATGGAATGGGTAGGAGTGTGTAAACAAGGAGTGTGCAAGAAATTGGGGGTGAACCCAGCGTACCCGACCGGTTTCGTCTCCTTTAGACTTCTACTGGGGTGATAGCTTGGCCCACCTTAACTCTTGCACCTATATATATTGAAAATAAGAAGAAACCCACCTGTTCAGAATAGTCGCTCCCCCCTCTGAGAGGCGGCGGAGTGCGTTCCAATTACACCTGTTTGGCCATAGTGTGCGCTCCATAGCTCCAAAGGGAGGGGCGAGGCATTAACAGCCTATAGTAGGACTCGTATGGTGTGAGGTGCCCCGTTCCTGTGTTGAGAGGTCTCCTCCTGTTGGTCGACTGTCCCTCCAATAGGGGGACAGTACCCAGCGCTGTTCCGTCACAGCTTCCGGGTGTGATGACATCACACGCACGCGCGCAATGTTAACATTGCGCGTCGTGTGCGCCTCACGATGCGTTCCACGCCTCGCGATGGCGCAGGTAACAACAACGGTGAACCCGTGACGTCACCCCCTTCAGTAAGGTCGGGACGCGCTGACCAGGATTCATAGGGAACCTTCATCCACAAGGGGCACACAACCAAAACAGAACAAAAGTCAGGATGATCCTAAGTGCCCCCTCTTGTGGACGTCTTAGGTAGAAACACCTTAGATTAGTCTCCAAATCATTGGGGAATAAAGATGTCACATTTAGTCTGAACAAATAGGTATCTAATCTGAAAAACCCTATATTTGAAAATATATTAATGAAACTTGATATCGAATGTATATACAGTAGGCATAGTGAAATGACTCAAGCCATCATATATTATAAACAATACAATATTAAAGTAATTAGAATGAATGAACAATAGACATGACAAATCCTAATCAAAACTATAGAGGACCATGAAATAAAATCATAATCGGATCCATAGAATGATTATATAAGAACATAAGCAAAAGTACATACAGTATAGTCATAGTGAAGCATCTTTGTATGAACTACCAATTGATGTCAAATGTATATACAGTAGGCATATGGAATATCTCAAGCCATCTTATAATGTAAACAATACAGTATTGAAAAAGATCAGCAGTAAACATGGAAAATCATAATCAGAACCACGGAAGACAATGAAACATAGTCTAAACCACGGAATGATTATATAAGAACCTAAATGTACATAAAATATAGCCACAATGAAACATCTCAGGCTGGCATGTAAGATGAAACAAAAAAAAAAAATATGCATTGTTGGTCCCCACAATTCCATGTGTAGAAGGCTAAGGAACTATGGTAAGGGGCCTAATATCTATAATGTGGTCCTGATAAGACACCTCAAAATTCAACAGATATAACAAAAGTTTGTGACCCCCTAAAAAGCTCCATGGGACAAATGGATGGGATGCCTATGCATGATTAATGAAGGCATTAATATCCCATTCTACATTTAAACCATGTGGAAAATAACTTTTTAATTGATAAATCCAATAAACTTCTAGTTTGGATACTCCTCTTTGTTTGGGGTCACCTCTCCAGTGAGGCACAAACTTATCAATAATTTGGAAACTGGTGCCTTCTATCTTTTTATTGTGTCATTCTAAAAAGTGCCTCGGAACTGTGTGGTTATCGTGGCCCTTAGTGATCTTAGTCACGTGTTCACCTACCCTTGTGGAAAAGCTACGTATTGTGCGCCCTACATACTGCTTCCCACAAGGGCAGGTGATCAGGTACACGATATGTGTTGTGGCACACGTAAAGAAATGCTTCATGGGGTATTCAATCCCTGTTTGCGTGGACCTGAAACAAGTAGTCTTCTTTCTCCCACATGTGTTGTTAATGCAGACAGAACATTTTCTGAAGGGATGATAACCTTTAGAGAGGGGAAAGAAAGAAGGCTTAATAGGGGGATCTGGGATGTTAGGAGCGATTTGGTTTTTAAGAGAGGTAGCGCCCCTGTAGGTAATTCCGGCGCGATCTGGAAGTGAGGGTCCCAGAATATTATCCCCTTTCAATATCCTCCAGTGTCTTTCAATGATCGCCCTAATTTGTTTATATTGTGCAGAGAAGGTGGTGAAAAAGGAATTTTTGAATTTGGGATTCTGTGTAATCTTAGGTTTCTCTCTAGTCAGGGTGGCTCGATCTATTTGTGAGATTCTAATGATCTCTTTATCCACCACACCACTTGAATAGCCTTTATCAAGAAATCTTTGTTTTAAAGTTTGTGCCCGTAGTAGGAAGTCCTCAGTATTTGAGCAGTTGAGCCTGATCCAAAGGAGTTGGCTTTTGGGTACCGATGAGAGCCAAGCGGGATGGTGGCAACTGTCGACCGGAATGTATCCATTCCGGTCGGTGCTCTTGAAGAAGGTTTTAGTGACTAATTTATTATCCTGGACGAAGATCTCCAAATCTAAAAAGGGGATACTGGAGAAACTGGCTTCATAACTCAGACTGATGCCCACGTCATTTTGATTTAGAGTGGACATGAATTCATCCAAAGATGTACGGTCACCCTTCCATAGGAGGAGGATGTTGTCTATGTATCGAACCCAGAGAGCTATCTCGGGTCGATTAAAAGCATAGACGACATCCTCCTCCCATTGGGCCATAAAGATATTTGCCAGGCTTGGGGCAAACTTGGCCCCCATCGCCACTCCCTTACGTTGAATATAAAACTCACCACTGTACCAAAAATAATTATGAGCAGTGGCAAAACGCAAAAGGTCTAAAATAAATCTTCTCTGCATTATAGGGAGATGGCCAGCCGCGATAACCACACAGTTCCGAGGCACTTTTTAGAACGACACAATAAAAAGATAGAAGACACCAGTTTCCAAATTATTGATACGTTTGTGCCTCACTGGAGAGGTGACCCCAAACAAAGAGGAGTATCCAAACTAGAAGTTTAGTGGATTTATCAATTAAAACGTTATTTTCCACATGGTTTAAATGTAGAATGGGATATTAATGCCTTCATTAATCAGGCATAGGCATCCCATCCATTTGTCCCATGGAGTTTTTTAGGGGGTCACAACATTTTGTTATATCTGTTGAATTTTGAGGTGTCTTATCAGGACCACATTATAGATATTAGGCCCCTTACCATAGTTCCTTAGCCTTCTACACATGGAATTGTGGGGACCAACAATGCATATTTTTTTTTTGTTTCATCTTACATGCCAGCCTGAGATGTTTCATTATGGCTATATTTTATGTACATTTAGGTTCTTATATAATCATTCCATGGTTTAGACCATTCCATATGCCTACTGTATATACATTTGACATCAATTGGTAGTTCATACAAAGATGCTTCACTATGACTATACTGTATGTACTTTTGCTTATGTTCTTATATAATCATTCTATGGATCCGATTATGATTTTATTTCATGGTCCTCCATAGTTTTGATTAGGATTTTTCATGTCTACTGTTCATTCATTCTAATTACTTTAATATTGTATTGTTTATAATATATGATGGCTTGAGTCATTTCACTATGCCTACTGTATATACATTCGATATCAAGTTTCATTAATATATTTTCAAATATAGGGCTTTTCAGATTAGATACCGATTTGTTCAGACTAAATGTGACATCTTTATTCCCCAATGGTTTGGAGACTAATCTAAGGTGTTTCTACCTAAGACGTCCACAAGAGGGGGCACTTAGGATCATCTTGACTTTTGTTCTGTTTTGGTTGTGTGCCCCTTGTGGATGAAGGTTCCCTATGAATCCTGGTCAGCACGTCCCGACCTTACTGAAGGGGGTGACGTCACGGGTTCACCGTTGTTGTTACCTGCGCCATCGCGAGGCGTGGAACGCATCGTGAGGCGCACACGACGCGCAATGTTAACATTGCGCGCGTGCGTGTGACGTCATCACACCCGGAAGCTGTGACGGAACAGCGCTGGGTACTGTCCCCCTATTGGAGGGACAGTCGACCAACAGGAGGAGACCTCTCAACACAGGAACGGGGCACCTCACACCATACGAGTCCTACTAAAGGCTGTTAACGCCTCGCCCCTCCCTTTGGAGCTATGGAGCGCACACTATGGCCAAACAGGTGTAATTGGAACGCACGCCGCCGCCTCTCAGAGGGGGGAGCAACTATTCAGAACAGGTGGGTTTCTTCTTATTTTCAATATATATAGGTGCAAGAGTTAAGGTGGGCCAAGCTATCACCCCAGTAGAAGTCTAAAGGAGACGAAACCGGTCGGGTACGCTGGGTTCACCCCCAATTTCTTGCACACTCCTTGTTTACACACTCCTACCCATTCCATTGGGATAGTAGAGAGATTGTGCATTTACCTTCTGTGTTGTAGAGCTTTATTGTGACCTGTTCTTTTAAATTTTTTGGATTGGAGTGAGATACATTGCAGTGGGAATGCCTATTTAAGAAATTTTTAATTAAAGTTTGTTACTTTTTTACACTATGAGAGCTTTTTCTCTCCTTTTTTGGGCATGTTAACCCATTGATTGGTCACATCACTCTTTGGGTCCACGGAGATATTATTTTACACCCTGGATTGCGAGCACTATTTGGAACCTTTTGGAAGCCTCTCAGATCTGGAAAGTCCGCTGATGACATCACACAGAGAATAAAGGGAACACAGCCTTCAATCTGTCCATGCCTTTGAGACCCTCCACCGTACGGTGAGTCACGGGTCCACAGAATCTGGTAAGGATATTTTATCTTTTTCCTATTGCCGAGATTTTGGTTTTCATTCTCTGAAGTATATGTATTCAACTGTGTTCACTGAGAGAGAAAGTGACATCAACACGATCCACAGATTGTGGAGACGTACATCTTCTTCTTCCCATGATTGCCATCTCTTTGATCCATATTTAATCTCTGTGGCCTTTAGGACTATACCAAGTGCTGTATGTCCAGAGGACTTATCTTTGCTCGCAACCCTGCACATTGGGTTATTTTTTATATATTTGTTTCATATATTTTATTTATTTGGAATGTTATTATTGTGATTGAAGAGTAACACGTTTTTCTGGCCCAAGCTTGAACAAACCTGTGGCCCTGGTTCACACTTTATGCATATTTATGATCATGCATATGTTCACATTTTTGTGTGGTTAGGATGATTATCACCTGTAGTGATATATATATATATACACCTTTGTTATTTTATTTTTTCCTTTTTGAATAAGGGACACTTCCAGTGGAAAGTTGGACACTTTTGTCCCTGCCCCCAACACTCACCTCACACGTGGAGTGATTTCACTTTTGGCGCTACACTTGCTTTTTTTACACTATTTACAACTTTCTTTGTTGTGTTGGCTGCCTACTCTCTAGAATAGGGCTTTGCGCAATATTTATACACATACATTTTTTAGGATACTTGAAACATTGGTATTGCAGCATTCCCAAACTACACTCATGGATATCTTCGATTATCGAAGTAGCCGGTCATTCAACACCGAAGGAGTTTTTTCGGTTTTGAATACAGACTCCGAACTAGGAGGTCTATTCATTAGATTGAAAAATATAATGACTACAGAGTTACATCTACAATGGGACATAGCGTTCCTTGAGCAATACACAAAGGAACGCATGGTCCCAAGAGGACTCAGATGGGAGGTACACCCCCAACAGGGTGACCCAGATCTCGGATCTTGGTATTCCTTTTTTAATGAACAGGGCATTTGCCTTTTAAATTTTCTTATTGACAGAAAAAAATCTAGGATGTCCTTGCTGGATAAGGAAATTAAGGACATCAAAGAAAAACTCATTCCGTCCAAATCTACACCAGAATATAGCACATTATCTACCAACTTGAAAAACCACTTAGAAAAAGAGGAACGAGAACAAAAAGTGAAGAAACAGAAAAAATACAGTAGAGACATTGCAGATTACAAAGCAGGGTTGGTTTTCAGCTGGCAGAACAATGACAGTTTAAAAACACATATAGCCCAACAAAACAATGACATGGAAATTTCCCAACCTTCAACTAGTAATGCCAAAACTCTCTCATTTTCCCAAACCATACCTTCGGTACCACCCCCTGGAAGACAACAAGAGCCCAATTATAGAATGGTGGCACCCCGGACTCCAGTTGCTCCACATGGGAGCCACCCACCTAATAATAGAGGCAAAGGGAGAGGTTTCCGTGGTAAACCGAATAATCATAGGGACCGTTCATATGATGGAAGGCCCTATGAGCATTCTCCCTATAATAATGGGAATCATATTCATCGCCCAAGAAATCCCCATACCACTCCTAAACGTGGAGGTGGCGGTCATCCCACTACCAGGGACCACCCACAGAGATCACAGGACCACCAATATGGATATATGGATAGGGAGGATGACTATTTTGATAGGTCCCCTTATTATTACAATCAAGATCAACCAAGGTCTAATTACACTGGGGATTTTCACAGGGACCCAAGCAACTACCCCAGGGGCGACGAACAAAACGTGGCACGAGAGGGGGGCGGCGCGCCCAGTCGAAAAAGACAAAGAGTGTAATAGGAGCTGGTATTTTCAATTTAAGCAGTTCTGCTCTTACAGTAGCAGAAAAGGTGGTTTTAGACAAAGGTCTAAAATTTGTTCCCCCCAAAACTTTAAATAAATTCAATACATTCATAGATGTTCAGAAATACATTCGCAAACTAAATATCCAAAGGTATTTTTTGAATCAACCGGGTAGGTCTAACCTCCCGGAAATTTCATCAGATGTTGTTTATACAGGATTATCCAATCCGTCTTTATTCAACCCTCCATGCCCTATGGCACCGAGTGTCAAAATATTTAGAGATCTAGTCCTGAAAGTCTTGGAAGATCTTCCTATTAAAAAGACATATACTGATCCCAACATCAGAAAGGGCTTAAAAAGCCTGTGTGAACGAAAAGACCTCATTGTCCGCCCCGCGGATAAGGGGGGGGGGATTGTGATTCTGGATAAATCCTCTTATCACGATGAAATGTCTAGAATCCTTGGGGATACAGAGACATACACCAAATTACCATCAAATCCCACCCATGCCTTTAAATCCTCTCTAATTACACTTATTGAGGCTGGGGCGAAAGAGGGAATTTTGGATAAAAAGGAAAGGGCATATTTGGTCCCTAAGGTTCCATGTATCCCAGTAATGTATTTTCTACCAAAAATACATAAAGACAGTGTACACCCCCCAGGACGACCCATTATAAGTGGGATCAATTCGGTCACCGCCCGCCTGGGCAAATACATTGATTTCCATTTACAACCTGTAGTTAACCACTTAAGGACCCCCGCACGATTATGTACGTCCACAACATGGCACGTACAGGCACAAGGGCGTAAATTTACGTCCTCGCCTTAGTGCGGGTCGGGGGTCCGATCGGGACCCCCCCGCTCCGTGCGGTGGTCGGTAAGTGGTCGGGAGCGATCCGGGATGAGGGGGCGGCTATTCGTTTCCAGCCACCCCCTCGCGATCGCTCCCAGCCAATGGGCGTCCGCCTCCCGCCTCTTCCTGTGCTAACTGTAAACACAGGAAGAGGGAAGTGCTGTGTTCCTCCTCGTGTCTGGTCTTTCCGACCGGATACCGAGGAGAGAGGACATCAGTAACGTGAGTTGCACCAAACAGTACACTGACACATTACACATAGGCACACAAACCCCCCCCCCCCAGTCACCGCTGATCACCCCCCCCTCCCCTGTCACAGTGTCACTGAATGCAGTGATTTTATATTTACTTATTATCACTGCATTTAGTGTCATTGTTACAGAAAAAAAGTTGCAGGGCAGTTAGTTTTAGGTCCCTTTAGGTCCAGGGTAGCCCCCTACCCCCCCCGATAAAGGTTTAACCCCTTGATCACCGCCCTAGTTAACCCTTTCACCCCCTATTGCCAGTGTCACTAAGCGATCGGTTTTCTGATCGCTGTATTAGTGTCACTGTTGCCGCCAGGTAGCTAGGTTTTTTTGAGGTTCACCGCCAGGTTCTATAGCGTTAGGTACCCCCATAAATAGAAGTTTTAACCCTTGATTGCCCCTAGTTAACCCTTTCACCCCCTATTGCCAGTGTCACTAAGCGATCGGTTTTCTGATCGCTGTATTAGTGTCACTGTTGCTGCCAGGTAGCTAGGTTTTTTTGAGGTTCACCGCCAGGTTCTATAGCGTTAGGTACCCCCATAAATATAAGTTTTAACCCTTGATTGCCCCTAGTTAACCCTTTCACCCCCTATTGCCAGTGTCACTAAGCGATCGGTTTTCTGATCGCTGTATTAGTGTCACTGTTGCCGCCAGGTAGCTAGGTTTTTTTGAGGTTCACCGCCAGGTTCTATAGCGTTAGGTACCCCCATAAATAGAAGTTTTAACCCTTGATTGCCCCTAGTTAACCCTTTCACCCCCTATTGCCAGTGTCACTAAGCGATCGGTTTTCTGATCGCTGTATTAGTGTCACTGTTGCCGCCAGGTAGCTAGGTTTTTTTGAGGTTCACCGCCAGGTTCTATAGCAATAGGTACCCCCATAAATAAAAGTTTTAACCCTTGATTGCCCCCTAGTTAACCCTTTCACCAGTGATCACCGTATAAGTGTTACGGTTGACGCTGGTTAGTTAGTTTGCTGTTTATAGCATCAGCGCACCCGCCGTATATTACCCAATAAAGGTTTAATCCCCTGATCGCCCGGCGGGTGATATAAATAACATTTTAGCGCCAGTTAGGGGTCAGCGTCACCCCAGGCAGCGTTAGGTTAGTGCCAGAAACGCTTACACCCACTCGCAAAGCATTCACCCCCCCTTAGTGGTATAGTATCTGAACGGATCGATACCTGATCTGATCAGATCTATACTAGCGTACCCAGCAGTTTAGGGTACCCAAAAACGCATTGTTAGCGGAATCAGCCCAGATACCCGCTAGCACCTGCGTTTTGCCGCCCAGCCCAGCCCAACCCACTTAAGTGCAGTATCGATCACTGTCACTTCAAAAACACATCACACACAACTGCAGCGTTCGCAGAGACAGGCCTGATCCCTGTGATCGCTAACAGTTTTTTTGAAGCGTTTTCTACATTTGCTTTTCTATAGTCAGGTGCTTTTTTTACCCGTGAATCATCACCAGTCTACGACTAAATTTAGAGCCCAAAATGGCAAAGCGGATGTACTCTGGTGAAGAGGCTGTTAGGATCCTGTGCATGTCGTCAGATGATGATGAGGAGGTCACGCATCTGACAGATTCGGGCTCAGAATATGATCCTGTTTACGACAGCGGCTCCATGTCAGATAGCTCTGACGACGGAGGTGTGGTCCCTGCTAAGGCCAGGCGTACCCGACCCCATTCTGAGGTTGTTGAGGAGCAAGAACCGCAGGACCCTTGTATGGAGCAGAGAGCCAGTACTAGCGCCGCTATTCCTTCTGGTGGATTGGCAAGCACCAGCGGCCTAGTACACCCTGGTCATTCATCCAGCACTACAGTAACACTTGGTGACGTGGTGAGTCCCATAAGTGCAGTTCAAGCTGGCGAGGTGGCAAGCACAAGTAGTGGCCCGCTTCCACCAAGAAGAAGAAAAATACAGGCCCGTCGTGCCCATAGTGCCCTTCCTGCAGATCTCGCCTATCCTGATTGGGTCCCCACCACTTCTGCAGCACCTGTACTTCCCCCATTCACTGGCCAACCCGGTATTCAGGTGGATACAGCGAATTTTATGCCACTTGATTTTTATTCGCTGTATTTCACGGAAGATCTCTATAGATCTATTGTGGACCAGACTAATTTATATGCTGGTGCCTACATCGCCGCTAATCCCCAGACCCTCCTTGCCAAAAATTGGTTTCCGAATTTAAGACCTTTCTGGGCCTTACCCTCAATATGGGCATACATCCATTTCCTCAATTGCGCATGTATTGGTCCACAGAGCCAATTGACCAAATGCCCATATTCTCTGCTCACATGGCCAGGAAACGATACGAGGCGATCCTGCGGTTCCTGCATTTCAGCGACAATGCACTCTGTCGTCCACGTGGAGACCCTGAATTTGACCGGCTCTACAAAATTCGGCCCCTCATAAACCATTTCAACGAACGTTATGCAGCCTTGTTTAATCCCCAGCAAGTTGTCTGCGTTGACGAGTCCCTGGTTAAATTTGCTGGCCGCTTGTCTTTCAAGCAGTTCCTTCCCAGCAAGCGTGCCAGATACGGGGTCAAGCTCTATAAGCTTTGTGACAGTGCAACAGGCTACACATGGAGCTTTAGGGTTTATGAGGGCAAAGATAGTCAGGTAGAGCCGGAAGGATGCCCAGATTACATGGGGAGCGCTGGCAAGATCGTTTCGGACTTGGTGTCACCCTTATTCGGAAAGGGGTACCACTTGTATGTGGACAATTTTTACAGCAGCGTGCCACTTTTTAGTCACTTGTTTGATCAACAGATTGGAGCATGTGGCACCGTGCAACCTAATCGCCGGGGCTTTCCCCAGCGGCTTGTAGATTCCCGTATTAAGCTGGGGGCGAGAGCCTGCTGCAGATGTAAGAATTTGCTCGCTGTGAAGTGGCGGGACAATAAGAATGTTTTCCTTCTTACCACCCTTCACGCAGACACGACAGTACAAATTCGTACGGCGACTGGTGTTGTGGAGAAACCCCTCTGTGTCCACGAATATAACCAAAACATGGGAGGGGTGGACCTCAACGACCAGTTGATGGCGCCGTATCATATTGCCCGTAAGGCGAGACGCTGGTACAAAAAAGTGTCTCTACATTTATTCCAATTGACTTTGCTGAATGCTTTTGTCTTATGCAAAACTTCAGGACAGAATGGATCCTTCCTCCAATTCCAGAAGGATATCATCAACGGACTCCTGTATCCAGGCGGTTCTCCACCTCACCATCCCCTACCAAATGCAGTAAACCGACTGCATGAGAGGCATTTTATATATGCCCTCGAGAGTACCCCTACCCAACGAGCCCCCCAAAGAAAATGTCGTGTCTGTACCAAGCGCGGATGGAGGCGTGACACCCGTTATTTTTGTCCCCGATGTCCTGCCGATCCTGGTCTTTGTATTGGTGAATGTTTTGAACGCTTCCACACACGAGTGAAGTATTAGTGTAGGGCAAAACTTTCACAGGCTAGGCACACGTACACAGGGTCTCCCAAGATGCCATCGCATTTTGAGAGACCCAAACCTGGAACCGAAAAGTTCAACAGTTGCAAAAAAAAGTAAAAAATAAAAAGACACAAAAAAAAAAAAAAAAAAAAAAAAAAAAAAATAGTTGTTGTTTTATTGTTCTCTCCCTCTCTATTCTCTCGCTATTGTTCTGCTCTTTTTTTCTAATTGTTGGCGTTTTATTGTTCTCTCCCTCTCTATTCTCTCTCTATTGTTCTGCTCTTTTTTACTATATTCTATTCAAAGTTTTATTGTTATGTTTTTTCATGCTTGCTTTTCAGGTATGTAATTTACTTTACTGTTTTCAGGTATGCCATTCAGCTGTTGTGCGGAATTATTTAGCGTGACAGCAACAGCGTTTGCTCCCACGATATATAAAGCCGTGACTCCAGTGCTGTAGGAGGTGATTTCACCACCACAGTTAAAAAAAGAGCATATATGCCGAAGCATGGGGGCATTAGGGGCGGAGGAGTGATTTTGCTCCTAATGCCGCATACATACGGTTGACATTCCTACAAAGTCTGACCGTGTGTACGCGGTATAAAAAAGTCCGACCGTGTGTACGTGGCATAGAGAAGTCCGACCGTGTGTACGCGGCATAACTTTTTTGCGGGAGGATGCCCCCTTGCTTCGGCATATATAAATGGTGCATGTATGCCCATCATTAGAAGTGGGTGGATGAAGGGAGGTATTCTAATGGTGGGCATACCCACCGATCAATCCATATGAGGAATTACACCCCAAAATACATTCTTCTGCTTCTCCTGAGTAAGGGGATACCACATTTGGGAGCCTAACCACGTGTGGGACCCCAAAAACCAATCACCGCCTTCAGGCTTTCTAAGGGTGTAAATTTTTGATTTCACTCCTCACTATCTATCACAGTTTCGAAGGCCATAAAATGCAAAAATAGCACAAAACTCCCCCAAATTACCCCATTTTGGAAAGTAGACACCCCAAGGAAACTTCTGAGAGGCATGTTTAGTCCATAAAATTTTTTTTTTTTATCCAAAGTGATTGAATAATGACAAAAAAATTTAAATAAAAAATAAAAATTACAAAATGTTGTCACTAAATGATGTATTGCTTACACATGCCATGGTTATATGTGGAGTTGCACCCTAAAATAAATTTTGCTGCTTCTCCCGAGTACGGAAATACCACATGTTTGGGACTTTTTGGGAGCCTAGCCGTGTACGGGGCCCCAAAAACCAAGCACCGCCTTCAGCATTTCTAAGGGCGCAAATTTTTGATTTCACTCCTCACTACCTATCACAGTTTTGAAGGCCATAAAATGCCAAAATAGCACAAAAACCCCACAAATGACCCCATTTTGGAAAGTAGACACCCCAAGCTATTTGCTGAGAGGCATGTCGAGTCCATGGAATATTTTATATTTTGACACAAGTTGCGGGAATATGACAAACTGATTTATTTTTACACAAAGTTGTCACTAAATGATATATTTCTCACACATGCCATGGTTATATGTGGAATTGCACCCCAAAATACATTCTGCTGCTTCTCCTGAGTACGGGGATACCACATGTGTGGGACTTTTTGGGAGCCTAGCCGCGTATGGGGCCCCAAAAACCAAGCAGCGCCTTCAGCATTTCTAAGGGCGCAAATTTTTGATTTCACTCCTCACTACCTATCAAAGTTTTGAAGGCCATAAAATGCCAAGATGGCACACAACCCCCCCAAATGACCCCATTTTGGAAAGAAGACACCCCAAGCTATTTGCTGAGAGGCATTTTGAGCCCATGGAATATTTAATTTTGTTGCCCCAAGTGATTGAATAATGACCAAAAAAAATAAAAAATTTACAAAACATTGTCACTAAATGATATATTCCTCACACATGCCCTGGTTATATGTGGAATTGCACCCCAAAATACATTCTGCTGCTTCTCCTGAGTACGGGGATACCACATGTGTGGGAATTTTTGGGAGCCTAGCCGCGTACGGGACCCCAAAAACCAATCACCACCTTCAAGATTTCTAAGGACATCAATTTTTGATTTCACTCACACAAATCTTGAAGGCGGTGATTGGTTTTCGGGGTCCCGTATGCGGCTAGGCTCAGAAAATGTCCCACACATGTGGTATCCCCGTACTCAGGAGAAGCAGCAGAATGTATTTTGGGGTGCAATTCCACATATAACCATGGAATGCGTGAGCAATATATCATTTAGTGACAACTTTGTGCAAAAAAAAATCAGTTTGTCATATTCCCGCAACTTGTGTCAAAATATAAAATATTTCATGGACTCAACATGCCTCTCAGCAAATAGCTTGGGGTGTCTACTTTCCAAAATGGGGTCGTTTGGGGGGGTTTTGTGCTATTTTGGCATTTTATGGCCTTCGAAACTGTGATAGGTAGTGAGGAGTGAAATCAAAAATTTGCGTCCTTGGAAATGCTGAAGGCGGTGCTTGGTTTTTGGGGTCCCGTACGCGGCTAGGCTCCCAAAAAGTCCCAAACATGTGGTATTCCCGTACTCGGGGGAAGCAGCAGAATGTATTTTGGGGTGCAATTCCACATATAACCATGGCATGTGTGAGCAATATATAATTTACTGACAATTTTTTTTTTTTTTGGTCATTATTCAATCACTTGGGACAAAAAATAAAAATATTCAATGGACTCAACATGCCTCTCAGCAGTTTCCTTGGGGTGTCTACTTTCCAAAATGGGGTCATTTGGGGGGGTTTTGTACTGCCCTGCCATTTTATCACCTCAAGAAATGAGATAGGCAGTCATAAAATAAAAGCTGTGTAAATTCCAGAAAATGTACCCTAGTTTGTAGACGCTATAACTTTTGCGAAAACCAATAAATATACGCTTATTGCGATTTTTTTTACTAAAGACATGTGGCTGAATACATTTTTGCCTAAATGTTTGACTAAAATTTAGTTTATTCGATATTTTTTACTTTTTGTTATAAGAAAAATCGTTTTTTTTTTACAATTTACGGTCTTTTTCCGTTAATATCGCAAAAAATAAAAATCGCAGAGGCAATCAAATACCATCAAAAGAAAGCTCTATTTGGGGGAAGAAAAGGACGCAAATTTCGTTTCGATATAACATCGCATGACCGTGCAATTACCAGTTAAAGCAGTGCAGTGCCAAATTGTAAAAACACCTTGGGTCTTTTAGCTGCGTAAAGGTCCGGGTCTTAAGTGGTTAAAGATATTCCCTCTTATCTTGAAGACACTAGACATACCATTGAAAGTCTCCAAGATATACCATACACAGACGACATCCTCTTAGTTACGGCGGATGTCGCCTCGTATACGAGTATTGCCCATGATTTGGGTTACCAAGCAGTGAAATCTTTTCTTGATAGGGCTGGCCATCTCCCTATAATGCAGAGAAGATTTATTTTAGACCTTTTGCGTTTTGCCACTGCTCATAATTATTTTTGGTACAATCGTGAGTTTTATATTCAACGTAAGGGAGTGGCGATGGGGGCCAAGTTTGCCCCAAGCCTGGCAAATATCTTTATGGCCCAGTGGGAGGAGGATGTCGTCTATGCTTTTAATCGACCCGAGATAGCTCTCTGGGTTCGATACATAGACGACATCCTCCTACTATGGAAGGGTGACCGTACATCTTTGGATGAATTCATGTCCACTCTAAATCAAAATGACGTGGGCATCAGTCTGAGTTAAGAAGCCAGTTTCTCCAGTATCCCCTTTTTAGATTTGGAGATCTTCGTCCAGGATAATAAATTAGTCACTAAAACCTTCTTCAAGAGCACCGACCGGAATGGATACATTCCGGTCGACAGTTGCCACCATCCCGCTTGGCTCTCATCGGTACCCAAAAGCCAACTCCTTTGGATCAGGCGCAACTGCTCAAATACTGAGGACTTCCAACTACGGGCACAAACTTTAAAACAAAGATTTCTTGATAAAGGCTATTCAAGTGGTGTGGTGGATAAAGAGATCATTAGAATCTCACAAATAGATCGAGCCACCCTGACTAGAGAGAAACCTAAGATTACACAGAATCCCAAATTCAAAAATTCCTTTTTCACCACCTTCTCTGCACAATATAAACAAATTAGGGCGATCATTGAAAGACACTGGAGGATATTGAAAGGGGATAATATTCTGGGACCCTCACTTCCAGATCGCGCCGGAATTACCTACAGGTGGCGCTACCTCTCTTAAAAACCAAATCGCTCCTAACATCCCAGATCCCCCTATTAAGCCTTCTTTCTTTCCCCTCTCTAAAGGTTATCATCCTTGCAGAAAATGTTCTGTCTGCATTAACAACACATGTGGGAAAAAGAAGACTACTTGTTTCAGGTCCACGCAAACGGGGATTGAATACCCCATGAAGCATTTCTTTACGTGTGCCACAACACATATCGTGTACCTGATCACCTGCCCTTGTGGGAAGCAGTATGTAGGGCGCACAATACGTAGCTTTTCCACAAGGGTAGGTGAACACGTGACTAAGATCACTAAGGGCCACGATAACCACACAGTTCCGAGGCACTTTTTAGAACGGCACAATAAAAAGATAGAAGGCACCAGTTTCCAAATTATTGATAAGTTTGTGCCTCACTGGAGAGGTGACCCCAAACAAAGAGGAGTATCCAAACTAGAAGTTTATTGGATTTATCAATTAAAAAGTTATTTTCCAAATGGTTTAAATGTAGAATGGGATAGTAATGCCTTCATTAATCAGGCATAGGCATCCCATCCATTTGTCCCATGGAGTTTTTTAGGGGGTCACAAACTTTTGTTATATCTGTTGAATTTTGAGGTGTCTTATCAGGACCACATTATAGATATTAGGCCCCTTACCATAGTTCCTTAGCCTTCTACACATGGAATTGTGGGGACCAACAATGCATATTTTATTTTTTTTCATCTTACATGCCAGCTTGAGATGTTTCATTATGGCTATATTTTATGTACATTTAGGTTCTTATATAATCATTCCATGGTTTAGACTATGTTTCATTGTCTTCCTTGGTTCTGATTAGGATTTTCTATGTTTACTGCTGATCTTTTTCAATACTGTATTGTTTACATTATAAGATGGCTTGAGATATTCCATATGCCTACTGTATATACATTTGACATCAATTGGTAGTTCATACAAAGATGCTTCACTATGACTATACTGTATGTACTTTTGCTTATGTTCTTATATAATCATTCTATGGATCCGATTATGATTTTATTTCATGGTCCTCCATAGTTTTGATTAGGATTTTTCATGTCTATTGTTCATTCATTCTAATTACTTTAATATTGTATTGTTTATAATATTTGATGGCTTGAGTCATTTCACTATGCCTACTGTATATACATTCAATATCAAGTTTCATTAATATATTTTCAAATATAGGGTTTTTCAGATTAGATACCCATTTGTTCAGACTAAATGTGACATCTTTATTCCCCAATGATTTGGAGACTAATCTAAGGTGTTTCTACCTAAGACGTCCACAAGAGGGGGCACTTAGGATCATCTTGACGTTTGTTCTGTTTCGGTTGTGTGCCCCTTGTGGATGAAGGTTCCCTATGAATCCTGGTCAGCGCGTCCCGACCTTACTGAAGGGGGTGACGTCACGGGTTCACCGTTGTTGTTACCTGCGCCATCGCGAGGCGTGGAACGCATCGTGAGGCGCACACGACGCGCAATGTTAACATTGCACGCGTGCGTGTGACGTCATCACACCCGGAAGCTGTGACGGAACAGCGCTGGGTACTGTCCCCCTATTGGAGGGACAGTCGACCAACAGGAGGAGACCTCTCAACACAGGAACGGGGCACCTCACACCATACGAGTCCTACTATAGGCTGTTAACGCCTCGCCCCTCCCTTTGGAGCTATGGAGCGCACACTATGGCCAAACAGGTGTATTTTGAACGCACGCCGCCGCCTCTCAGAGGGGGGAGCGACTATTCTGAACAGGTGGGTTTCTTCTTATTTTCAATATATATATAGGTGCAAGAGTTAAGGTGGGCCAAGCTATCACCCCAGTAGAAGTCTAAAGGAGACGAAACCGGTCGGGTACACTGGGTTCACCCCCAATTTCTTGCACACTCCTTGTTTACACACTCCTACCCATTCCATTGGGATAGTAGAGCGATTGTGCATTTACCTTCTGTGTTGTAGAGCTTTATTGTGACTTGTTCTTTTTAATTTTTTGGATTGGAGTGAGATACATTGCAGTGGGAATGCCTATTTAAGAAATTTTTAATTAAAGTTTGTTACTTTTTTACACTATGAGAGCTTTTTCTCTCCTTTTTTGGGCATGTTAACCCATTGATTGGTCACATCACTCTTTGGGTCCACGGAGATATTATTTTACACCCTGGATTGCGAGCACTATTTGGAACCTTTTGGAAGCCTCTAAGATCTGGAAAGTCCGCTGATGACATCACACAGAGAATAAAGGGAACACAGCCTTCAATCTGTCCATGCCTTTGAGACCCTCCACCGTACGGTGAGTCACGGGTCCACAGAATCTGGTAAGGGTATTTTATCTTTTTCCTATTGCCGAGATTTTGGTTTTCATTCTCTGAAGTATATGAATTCAACTGTGTTCACTGAGAGAGAAAGTGACATCAACACGATCCACAGATTGTGAGGACGTACATCTTCTTCTTCCCATGATTGCCATCTCTTTGATCCATATTTAATCTCTGTGGCCTTTAGGACTATAACAAGTGCTGTATGTCCAGAGGACTTATCTTTGCTCGCAACCCTACACATTGGGTTATTTTTTATATATTTGTTTAATATATTTTATTTATTTGGAATGTTATTATTGTGATTGCAGAGTAAGGCCTCGTACACACGAGGGGATATGTCCGCTGAAAACGGTCCGATGGACCGTTTCAGCAAACATCTCCGCTCGTGTGTATGGGCTAGCAGGCAGATTTCTCCACCCGACAGATTTCAAAGCAAGCTTTGAAATCTATCCGGTGGAATCTGTCCGCCCGACATGTCTGCTGGTTAGTACACTTACCAGCAGACATGTCGTCCCGCACCGCCGCCGCGCCGCCGCCGAATGGATTCGGTGCATGCGCGGAAGTGTTTAACTTCCTGGTGCGGTGACGTGGCGGCGTCAACGTCACCGCCGCGTCGCCGCCACGTCACCGCGCCGTCCGGCGGTGGGGAATTTGATCCGATGGTGTGTACACGCCATCGGATCAAACTCCCGATCGGACATATCCGATGGAAATGGTCCGCGGACCGTTTTCATCGGATATGTCCGATCGTGTGTACGAGGCCTAACACTTTTTTCTGGCCCAAGCTTGAACAAACCTGTGGCCCTGGTTCACACTTTATGCATATTTATGATCACGCATATGTTCACATTTTTGTGTGGTTAGGATGATTATCACCTGTAGTGATATATATATATATATATACACCTTTGTTATTTTATTTTTTCCTTTTTGAATAAGGGACACTTCCAGTGGAAAGTTGGACACTTTTGTCCCTGCCCCCAACACTCACCTCACACGTGGAGTGATTTCACTTTTGGCGCTACACTTGCTTTTTTTATGCTTTTTTTACACTTCTACCCAGAGGTGGGACAGAAGGGGAGGCAAGATGGCGCTGGTTCTGTCTCCGGCGGTGCAGTTTCGCTCACACCAGGCTTCCAAGCAATAGGAAGACACTGCCTCGATACTCTGCAGGATTCAGGTGGATTCTCCCCCCAAGCACACCAACCACTCATAGGAGGAAGAATTTCTGTCTTCCAATCAACACCATGCCCTTCCCATAGGCTGAATCATTCATTAAATCTTTCCAAGGCATAGACCAACCAACTACTGAACACACAATGAAGAACATGCTGCTCTCTTTAAGGATATCTCTATTTGCTAACTTTTTTACATGCTTAATGCATTAAATGATACTGTTCAGACCCATGCTGACAAGATCAATCATTTGGAGTCTAAAATATTGGATCTTTATTCTGCACACAACTATTTAGTTGACACCTTTGCCTACCAGGAATCAGAGATAGATTCAACGCCTGCAAAATAAGATTCCAGATCTGGAAGGTCGCTCAAGGTGGAACAATATACAGTTTAGGGCCATACTGGAATCGGTTCCGCCCGGGGCTTTTTTTCTGGGGGAACTTGGTGGAACTCAGTTCCACCACCTTTGGCTCAGACCCTTTGGTGCCCGCTCACCACAATCACTTGTGAACACAGAAGTCTGGTTTCTGTGTTTACAAGTGACTGCTTTGTAACCCCCTGAACTCTGCACACTGTATGTAATGCAATTCTGGTATTTAATGCCCCTTTAAGACCCTTCTACTGTTTGTGAAATCTGAACGGGTCGTGGTTGAGTTCCTGCACCTATTTTCTGAGAAAAAAAGCTCTGGTTCCGCCCACCAGGCTTACTAACTTTTGACAGCGACTTATGAAGGCACGTATTCCCACCCTTAGCAACATTAAATTGTGCATAGATAGAGCACCACAGATTCCCAAGCCTAAGTTCCTCCTTGACACCGATCCTAGAGACACTTTGGCGAGGATTCATTATTTAGAAAGGGTCATGGTGGCCACCAAGCAAAACCCTGTAGTACCAGATAAATTCACTGGTATCCTATTATACATGTATAGCTCCCAACAAATCAAGCTTAACCAAAATAAACTATCTCCTCAAACCAATGATAAACAAAATAACAACATCCCTTATAAATGGTGCTTCCCTACAAAATAAATTGTTACGTGGAATGGGAAGACAGTACCAATCTATAGTGTGGAAAAGGGTATCCAGTTGCTCAAACAATGGCAACTGGTTCATATGGATGTCCAGTCTGCTGATCCATCCCCTATGAGGAGACTGGATAATGAATGGACCTCAGGATTGCCTTTTTTCCTTAGCATATTTAATCCTCTCCTTTCATCTCAATCACATATTTAATGTGAGGCACTGAGCTCTCCAGTTTGCCTGTCCTTTAGTGCTTTGCACTTAAATACAACATTAGCTGTTCCCTGTGTTGCTATCTATCTATCTAATCTATATGTCCAAAATAAATAAGTGTGGGGCGTGGCTTGGCGCGCGACGGAGATGGCAGCCTAAAGGAAGAGCTCCGTTGGTACACTGGCCTATGCACGTCTCTCTGCCTGCTCTAAACTACAGAATGCACAGAAATAACCGCGGCACACCACACACTCGATCCCGCCGTACCTCGCCAGCCTGCTCTGGCGGAGATATCGCTGACATCTTCAAGAGACAATCGGCCTCACGCAGCAGCAGGTCCGGGGGCAAGATGGCGCCGCCACACGTAGAGGAAGACTACAGTGAGGACTCTCAATCGGCGGCAGAGGACAACGGTAGGGGACCCTCCCGCACTAACCTCCCGCTTACCTATGCCGACATGTCCTGCTTTGCGGCGGATATTAAATCCACCTTCTCGGTGGCTATTACAGACCTTAAATATAATATACTGGTGCTGACAGACAAGATGGCAATGACGGAGGCAGCCGTTAAACACAGGGAGAAAGCCATACATAGGCTTGAGAAGGTGACTGTGTCACATTCCATGCATCTCATCGATATTAACAGGCATTTAGAGGAATTGGACAACAGAGGAAGGAGGTGCAATATTAGAGTACGGGGGATCCCGGAATCTGTTGAACCTGATCAGATACACCTTGCCCTTCAAAGGGTGTTCAATAACCTGCTTGAGAGACCTGAGGATACCGCCGCTGAATTCATCAGGGCCCATAGAGCGCTCAGAGCTAAAGGTCCGGATAACCAACCGCCTCGTGACATTATCTGCTGTCTGCAGAGGTTTGCCCTAAAAGAGGACATCATGAGAAAAGCCCGCAGGAATGACCAGATTGTTTTCAATGGAGAGACGATCCTGCTCTTCCAAGACCTCTCCCAAATCACTCTGAAGAACCGCAGGGCCCTGCGTCCACTCCTGGAGAGGCTGAGGGAGAGAGGTCTGACCTATTCTTGGAGATTTCCATTTGCTTTGTTGGTGAACTTTATGGGCAAGCAGCACTACCTACGCTCCCCGGAAGATCTACCGGACTTTTGCAACAACCTACAGCTGGGTGAGTTGGAACTGCCGGAATGGTACCGTGAATTCTTGTTGCCCCCCCTGTCTACATCCCTCCCCGGTCCCCGCTCTCAACGCCGGACAACAGATCCTCCAAAAAGATGAAATCCTCCCGCCAAGGAGGCTCCCAAGCGGGATCCATCGCGGGCACCCCCAGGGCCAAACCCCACTCCTCCAGGGCTTTGGAGGGGGACTGATGTGCCGCAACTAACTGTACCCCTCTTTACTGACTTTATATCTTGCTAATGATTAGGTTCAGGTAACGTTGGTACTTTGCCTCACTTTGGCCGCTTGTTTTTTTTTGGATTTTGACTATTGCATTTTTCATTAGTTTTGTTTTTATTTTCCTGACCCTGCACCATGTATGCTGGATTGCATGAACCCGGGCCCTGTTGTGAGCCTGACTTCCCACATCTTCCCCTTCTCAAATGACTGCTCTCACCAACGGGGTCTCCAACTGCTGTACTATTCACCCCCCCTAAATGGGGTCCGCAATTTATGTTGGGATGCTCTTTACGCCAATAGGAACATATGGTTGTTTTATTTTTATTTTTTTGTTTTTGTTTCCTACCAGTTCCCTTATGCTTAAGCGTAATGGCGGACCCAACCTTGCGCACTGCCCTATCGCGCCTTCGCCCTGATCAGAGCTGCGGGAGGGGCCTGAGACCTGAGGTTTATTCACACTTAGATTACACCTACTTTTTTTTTTTTTTTTTTACACTGGGGTGATGTTAACCTGAAGATGTATTGTATCTCGACAGTACTTACCATGCAGGGTCAGAAGGTTATGTTTTATTGGCCACCAAGGACTGTTTATTCTGTTACCTACCTGTTTGCACTGAACCTATGCTCTACTTACATGTTTCTCTGTGCAGCTAACCTTGCTTCTATTACAGGGATGACATACTTGCCTTTTGTTTTGTTTTTTTATAATGTTTTGAATTAGGCCATGTACCGGCTGCTATACCACCCCTTTTGGTCCTCGATCATTTACTAGAACCACAGTTGCCCGGTACCGTTACCGCCTTCCTATACCCCCAATAAAGCCTCCAGCGGGATTTTCACACCCGCTGTGAGAGGCTTTACTTACCTGTTGCCTTTGGAGTTGAATTTCAACTCGAAGGCCGAACACGAGTTTCTTGTTCTTTTTCTATACGTTACTTTCCTTTCTATTCTTCACCTCTTTTCTCGCCCCCCTCTTCTCCCTTCTCCTTGAACCCGCACCCAACCCCCCTCTGTACACCCTCGGCTTCCGAAATACCAATATCCTGAGGTGTACACCTTTATAGTGCATATAAGTTGTCTTAACCTTGTTTATTTTTCTCGCTAGCTGGTCTACGGACCCACATTCGGTGACTGTCCAGCTCCCCCTGAAGTCCAGCTATGGCGTACTCCACACTAGGCCGACATCCTACAGTGATCTCACATAATGTACAGGGCTTAAACATTCCTGAAAAACGCTCAAATCTCCTCAGGGAACTTAAAAAAGGTAGGCCTTGTTTTGCTTTTTTACAAGAGACACACTTTAAAACGTCCTCAGTGCCCAGGCTCACCGACAAATACTTCACAGAAGCTTTTCATTCCACGAATGATTTAGCTAAGATCAAGGGAGTTTCTATCCTAGTCAGCAAAGACGCCTCATTTGAATTAACTGACAAGCTTAGTGATCCCCTTGGGAGGTACATCTTCCTGAAAGGGAAATGCGCTGGCGTACCAGTCACATTAGCGAACATATACTTCCCGAACTCCTCACACTTGAAGTTCTGTCAACATATGCTATGTGAGCTGAAGGGCTTTAGTAATGGGTGCATTATATTGGGGGCTGATTTCAATATCCCTCTGAACCCCCTAGTTGACACCTCATCGGGAAAATCGTCAATAACATACCGTATCCTTAAAAGAATAAAATCTCTTCTACAGTACATGCACCTGATTGATTCCTGGCATTTGCTACACCCAGAAGGTAGAGACTTTACATTTTTCTCTGCCCCCCATAACCGCTACTCGCGAATTGATTATATCTTCACCTCCCAAGATGATCTGCACTTGATCACCAATGCTGACATAGGCATACAGTCAATCTCTGACCACGCCCCCATTTTGGTGTCCTTAAACTTCACTGCTCCCAGACCCAAAACGAACTCATGGAGGTTGAATTCCTCCCTCCTGACTAATGACCTATTACTACCTCAAATTACTGCAAGCCTCACGGAGTACTTCTCCTTGAATGCATCACTAGATGCTGACCCTATGATGGTGTGGGAGGCCCACAAATGTTCCATCAGAGGGGAACTCATAAACATGGGAGCACGCCTGAAGAAGAAGGCTGAAAGAGAGATACAGCGTTTAGTGTCCCAGATACACACCCTGGAATCTCTACATAAGCAATCCCTTACAGTAGACCCAGCCAGCGCCCTCTTAAATGCCAGAAAGTCCCTCCAACAATCATTTGAGCGTAAAACAAAAAGGTTCCTTTTCTTTTGCAAAAAAATATACTATGAACACGGAGATACTGTAAGTCGGGCCGTTTTTTAGCTAGGGCACTTAAAGACTCCAAAGCCGCCCATAACATAGCGGGCATACGCAACAGGACAGGACAGATAGACGTTACCGCAGACAAGATTACCGAACACTTTCATAAGTTTTACTCGGACCTCTATAACATCCCCCAGCAACCAAGGCCCCCTCACTGTCCAAACGACCGGGCCCTAGCTATACAGGACTTCCTGTCCAGCTCCGGTCTTCCCTCCTTGTCCTCTGTCGATGTCCGACAGTTGGAAAAGCCCATAGAATCAGCAGAGCTCAGACAGGCGATTTCAGACCTGAAAACTGGGAAAAGCCCGGGCCCTGACGGTTTTACGTCGATATACTACAAAACTTTTGCAAACATCCTCGTAACACCGTTGCTGCATGCCCTGAACTCCTTGTCGGCCCCCCGTGAGGTCCCTCCAGCGTTTCTCACTGCACATATAACCGTGATCCCTAAGCCAGATAAGGACCCAGCTCATTGTTCTAGTTACAGACCGATATCCCTACTTAACCTAGACGTTAAGCTCCTGGCAAAGATATTAGCTAACAGGTTAAAACCACTTTTACACGACTTGATTGGTCCCAAACAAGCAGGCTTCATGCTGGGCAGAGAGTCTAGGGATAATGTGATTAAAGCTCTCAACCTGATCCACGCCGGGCGTTCACGGGGACTTGGAGGCCTTCTCCTGTCCACAGACGCGGAGAAGGCCTTCGACCGAGTAGCCTGGGATTACATGTTTGATACGTGTCGTTTCCTGGGTCTAGGACCGCATATGATGTCGGTATACTCTCGGACACGGTTAACATCAAAAATGGAACACGACAGGGGTGTCCCCTCTCGCCTTTATTGTTTATCCTTACGCTCGAACCGTTCATCAGGCGAGTCATGGCTGAGGGGACCATAAGGGGATTCAGGTTGGCTGACAGAGAGTTCAAAATAGCGGCCTATGCCGATGATCTACTTTTTTTCTTGACTGAACCAATAACTTCAATCCCAACATTGATGAAGGAATTCTCCTTGTTCGGATACATTTCCAACTTTAAAATCAATTTTGCAAAATCGGAAGCCATGAACATATCCGTGCCCAACAACGTCTTACAAGTCGTCAAGAATGGCTGCTCTTTTAGATGGGAGATATCTGCGCTTAGATACCCGGGAGTCTGGCTGATGCCGCAGGCATCTCAGGTCTTTGACCGCAATTTCACGCCCCTACTCAAAACCATTGAAAAAGATTTTAATGCATGGAGCCCGAGAAACTTCTCTTGGTTTGGCAGAGCTGCCATTTGTAAAATGGTAATTTTACCCAAACTCCTCTACCTCTTTAGGAACATACCAATCAGGATCCCCCTCTCTTTTTTTAAAGCTGTCTCCTCGTTACAATCGAAGTTCATCTGGGCACATAAACGTCCTAGAATCAAAGCCACTCTGCTGTATAAAAGTAAACTGAAAGGGGGAATGGGTCTGCCCAATTTTAGAAATTACTATATTGCAGCCCATATCACAAGGATCACTGGATTGGCACTGCCACAGCTCTTCTAAAGACTGGGTGTCTCTGGAAGATGAGCTAAGCCCTATCCCTCTCCGATTCTCCCCATGGATTCCCTGGTCTAATTATCCAATACCTCTTAAGACCCATCCTTTTATTGGCTCCACCCTAGCAATTTTCCACAACCTGATCAAAGGTCAGAGAGTATCTTGAGTACTGAGCCCCTTAACACCCTTGCAAAACAATCCTGCCTTTACACCGGGGATGAACAACCCAAGCTTATACTCAGACACGATCGACAGGCCCCTGTTAGCGGTAGACTGCTTTCATAACACTACCTTCAGAGACCTTGAGGCTTTGAAATCTGATGACCTTGTTCCTCACATACAACTATGGTCTTATTTTCAAGTGAGGAGTTACCTCAATAACAGAGCTGATAGGCACAACTACAACAGACAGCTCACGAACATGGAATCGGTCTGCCTGAAGGGCGAACCCATACACAAGGCCACCTCACTAGCTTACAGCTGGCTGAGAGACGAGCAGGTCCCCGGAGAGGACAGATTCAGGGAGAGCTGGAGCAGGGCACTGGAAAGGCAAATCACAGCGAAACAATGGTCTAAGGCTTGTTTCTTCGCTCACAAGTGCTCCCTTAGCACCAGAACCCAAGAAACAGCCTTTAAGTTATTGACACACTGGTATATGACACCGGCAAAATTACAGGCCTGGTTCCCACAAACCTCTGGGGCTTGTTGGCGATGCCATAAAGAATCGGGAACGCTCCTCCACATTTGGTGGCAGTGTCCCATTATTACGCCTTTTTGGGACTCGGTTAAGAAGGTGATCCTCCAAATCACAGATACGGCCCTGACATTGGATGCGGCTTGCTGTCTCCTCCATGTTTCCGATTTCTCCTTTAGCAGATATAAGAAGTCACTCACCAAACACCTGTAGAATGCGGCCAAATCGTTAATACCGCTCTACTGGAAAACCGCCACGGTCCCCTCTATTGGAACATGGTTAAACAGAATTTCGGAGGTGTGTTACATGGAGGAGACATTGGCCCAGTCCACTGATGCCGTAGAAAGCTTCCATGACACTTGGCAACCCTGGTTTGCCTTTAAATTTTCGAGGGAATACACCACAATGATCGACTGAATTGGATTGTGCTGCGGGTTCCCCCCCCCCCCCCGGGCCTGGTAATTCAGATGAAGTTCCTACCATAGGCCGATCTCCTTTGACCTCGCAGTTACATTGATTGCGAGATTGTGTTGTATCTGTAGGATGTCTGGCCCCTGTGATAGGGCTTAACTGAAATGTGTACAATTGATTGCCCCCCCCCCCCCCTCACCCTCCCTCCTCTCTCTCATTCTCTACCTCTTCCTGTCTCATATCCTATTTTATTATTGTTAAGATTAATAACACAATGCTGAATAACAACACTGGTCAAACTCCGGATCCGTTCGGATCTGTACCTCATTGCGTTCGCAACGAGATACCGTGCTTGATCCATAGCTGATGTTTGTTGTAGATGCGTACCGAGCATTTTATGAATCTGTGCCCTACTTTAGGTATAGCTCCTCAGAAACTCAGGATTGCATATTCTCTTACTTGCACTATTACAGTTCTGTAGGCTTCGTAACCTTGATGTTAAGCACAAAGTTTCATCAAGATCTATACTGCACGGTATATATATATAATGCTATATTTTGTTTCGTTTACAGTTGAAGATTGCTGTTGATGTGTTGTTTTCTGTGACCTACCTTCTGTATACTTACCATTGAATCAGGGAACTGCGTTTCCCTAATCGCACTATGTCTATGTTTGCACACCTAATAAACTTGATGTTAAAAAAAAAAAAGTGTTTGTACCCATGCGGTATTTGAATGGGGCCAAAGAGTCTTCCCAGACATAGACCTCTTAGCGACTATGACAGCTGCTTGTTTAATTGCCTACCATCCACCCAAAGCCTATAAACAGTGAACGGGAAGCAGCGCCTGTGCAGGTTCTGTGAGGCTCACAGAGTGTGCACCTGGGAGCCCGGAGACATGTGTGTTTCCTGGACACCGCGGATCATATTACCATTGTGTCCAGGTGATCACATGGTCTTGTATCATGTTGTTGTGTCCAATCACCAAAATACTACCAAAATAAAGCTGTGAATGTCTCAAAAAATTATAACAATTTAACCACTTAAGACCCAGACCAATATGCAGGTTAGGGCCTTGCCCCTTTTTGCGATTTGGCACTGCGTCGCTTTAACCACTTGACAACTGGGCACTTAAACCCCCTTCCTAACCAGATACATTTTCAGCTTTCGGTGCTCTCATAATTTGAATGGCAATTACTCAGTCATACAACATTGTACCCATATGAAATTTTTGTCCTTTTTTCTCACAAATAGGGCTTTCTTTTGGTGGTATTTGATCACCTCTGGGTTTTTTATTTTTTTGCGCTATAAAAGAAAAAAGACTGAAAATTCTGTAAAAAAATAAAAAATCTTGTTTCTGTCATATTAGCAGTAGAGTTGAGCGGACACCTGGATGTTCGGGTTCGGAGGGTTCGGCCAAACTTCAGAAAACCCAAAGTCAATGGGGACCTGGACTTTTGACTACTAAAATGTCTCTAAAAGACTAAGGGAAAAGGGATAGAGGGCTGAAAATGGCAGCAAAATGTCGGTAAGAGCATGGCAAGTACTCTGAAAATAGGGAAATAACTTAAAATAACATAAAAATAAATAAAAAATCTTGACCTATGAGGACGAGGATGAGGTAGCCATCACAGCTTTTTGTTTTTAATTTATTTATTTTTTAAATTAGGGTACACCCCATAAGAGTGAGAAAGATCTAGGGTTGCCACCTCATCCCTTGAACCTTCAACCTGAACACATTAGTAATTACACAGGTTCTGGAGTTAATTTAATGTCGATAAGGCACCAAGTGAGTTTAATTAGCACCTTAATCAGCCAGAGAACCTGTGTAATTAATATGTTTTCACTTTTAAAGGGATGAGGTGGCAACCCGAGAAAGATCAGAAATACAAGAATGGCTGGGTAAGTCAGGAATACATGTCTATTCTGCACAGGGTACGGACAAGTCCTGTGGGATCCATGCCTGGTTCATTTTAATGAATGTGAGCTTGTCCACATTGGCTCTGGACAGGCGGCTGCACTTGTCTGTGATAACGCCCCCTGCCGTGCTAAATACACTTTCAGATAATACACTGGCTGCAGGGAAGGCCAGCACCTCCAAGGCGTAAAGGGCAAGCTCAGGCCATGTGCCCAATTTGGAGACCCAGAAGTTTAAGGGGGCAGACCCGTCATTCAGTACATGTAGGCGTGTGCACACATACTGCTCCACCATGTTGATGAGATGCTGCCTCCTGCTAAAACGTTCCATATTAGCTGGCAGTTCTGTTTGTTGTGGCGTGCTGACAAAGCTTTTCCACATTTCGGCCATGCTAACCCTGCCTTCTGAGGTGCTGGTGGTGCCCCGGCTGCATTGGCGACCTCTTCCTCCTCCTCTGCCTCTGCCTTGTGCCTCCACTGTGCCCCCGCTGTCAGGTGGGAATTCCACCAGCAGCGCGTCTACCAGCGTGCGCTTGTACTCGCGCATCTTGCGATCACGCTCCAGTGAGGGAATTAAGGACGGTACATTGTCCTTATAGTGGGGATCCAGCAGCATGGCCACCCAGTAATCAGCACCTGTTAAAATGTGCAAAACACGGCGGTCGTTGCAAAGACACTGCAGCATGTAATTGCTCATGTCTGCCAGGCTGCCCAGAGGCAAGGAAAAGCTGTCCTCTGTGGGAGGTGTATCAACTGTGTCCTCTGTATCCCCCCAGCCATGCACCAGTGATGGCCATGAGCTGGTCTGGGTGCCACCCTGCTGTGAACATGGTTCCTCCTCCATCTCCTCTTAATCATCTTCCAACTCGTCATCCTCCAGAACGGTGCCCTTGCTGGACAATTGTGTACCTGGCCTTTGTTGGTACAGGAAC
The DNA here is from genome assembly GCA_029574335.1 of Rana kukunoris. Lineage (NCBI taxonomy): Eukaryota > Metazoa > Chordata > Amphibia > Anura > Ranidae > Rana > Rana kukunoris. The sequence goes on along the minus strand of CM056050.1, from coordinate 480,495,211 downwards.
CCACCCTGGGAGCCACTTGTGAATGACTGCCCTGAAAGCCTTGGAAATTATCCCAATTCCTCCTCCTCCTCCTGTGCCACATACTCTTCCATCATCGCCCGAAGCGTTTTTTCGTTTTTTCAAGGAGGCATAGAACTGAGATAGTCACGCTGAGAATGGCGTCATCGGCACTGGCCATGTTGGTGGAGTACTCGAAACAGCGCAACAAGGCACACAGGTCTCGCATGGAGGCCCAGTTATTGGTGGTGAAGTGGTTTAGTTCCGCAGAGCGACTCACATGTGCGTGCTGCAGCTGAAACTCCACTATCGCCTGCTGCTTTCAGGGCCAGGGATCGCGGGTGGGTAGGGGGGTACTTCCTTATCCGCTTCAGTGTTTGGGAGATAGAGAGCTGAACGCTTCCATGGGACATTGTGGAGATGTTTGGTGACCTAGGTGGTAGTGTTGTTTGCCGGTCCTCTAATTGTGGGGTGGCAGGTGGCACTGTCACTACAGAGGTGGATGAAGAGGCCAAGAGGCCAGAGACTGAAGCAGAAGAGGAAGCAGGAGGAGCAAGAGACCTTTCTTGTTTTTTTAGGTGTGTCCTCCACTGCAGCTCGTGCTTTGCATTTAGATGCCTGGTCATGCAGGTTGTGCTCAGGTTGAGAACGTTTATGCCTCGCCTCAGCCTCTGATTGCACAGCGTGCAAACCACTCATGTCTTGTCATCAGCACATTGTTTGAAGAACTGCCACACTAGGGAACTCCTTGGACCTGGCTTTGGTGTGCTCGGTCCCTTGCTGCAGGCGTACTGTCTAGGGGAAGGACACTCCGCTTTGGCACCCTGCTCTCTCTTCTGCTATTCTGGTGGCTCTGTGCGACCACCGCCTCTTCCTCCAAACTAGATGGGTTACCTGCAAGAGGTTGATTCCATGTGGGGTCGAGGACCTTATCGTCCACCACATCATCTTCCACAGTCTTCACCACTGCACTCCTTGTCGGTCTGCACAATTGCGAAAGCAGCAGTAGTTGGCAATTGTGTTTCTTCATCATCCAAGATGTGCTGCGATGGTCCCCCCATGTACTCATCTTGAAACATAAGTGGTTGGGCATCGGTGCACTCAATCTCTTCCACTTCTGGGGCAGGGCTAGGTGGATGGCCCTGGCAAAACATGGTAACAGAGTCATCAAAAAGCAGAAGAAACTGCTGCATGATTTGGGGCTCAGACTGCTTGGCTGATTCACAAGACTGGTTGGGAGACAATGTGAAGGAACTGGAGGCACTGTCAGCAACCCAATTTACTATCGGCTGTTCTGCTCCTGGCCTCAAAAGAGCCGGATTAGGCCCCACCAAATACCGCTGCAGGCTCTGTCGCCTACTCGCACCTGAGAAAGGTGTTTCACTTGTGCATGTAGCTGGCACAGATCGACCACGTCCTCTCCCTGCAACAGGAGCTCCACCAGCAGCACCACGACCGTGGCCACGTCCCTTATTTGACATTCTACTCATATTTCTTAAACGTAGGATCTTGCCCTAAATGGGTGTTTTTTTTTAATACAATAGAAGAACACTAGCTAGGGTGTTTATCTCACACCTACAGATATGCAGGAAACGCACCAAAAAAATATTTATTTGCCCAAAATAATTGTTTTTTTTGGAATAGCACAATAGAAAACAGTATGTAAAGTGTGTATCTCACACGTACAAATATGCAGGCAAGACTGCAAACACTGGAGGAAAAACTGTAAAATATATTTTTTTGCCCTAAATGGCTGTTTTTTGAATACATCAATAGAAGAACACTAGCTAAGGTGTTTATCTCACACCTACAGATATGTACGAAACACTGAGAAGCACTGGAGGAACCACTGCAAAAAAAAAATGTTTTTTACCTAAATGGTTGTTTTTGGAATAGCACAATAGAAGAAAAGTATATAAAGGGTGTATCTCATAGTAACATACGCAGTGCTGCTGCACTTTGATTTGTGAAGTAGGACTGACTCCTATCTAATTCTCTCCCTATAAAGGACAATGAGGAACCTTCCCCTAAATTATCTAATGCAGAGTATGTCACAGGAACATATGCAGTGCTGGTGCAATATGCAGAGCATCTGACAGGAACATATGCAGTGCTGGTGCAATTAGATTTGTGAAGTAGGACTGACTCCTATATAATTCTCTCCCTATAAGCACAATCAAGAACCTTTCCCTACAGTAGCTAATGCAAAGTATGTTACAGGAACATATGCAGTGCTGGTGCAATATACAGAGTATCTGACAGAAACATATGCAGTGCTGGTGCAATATGCAGAGTATCTGACATGAACATATGCAGTGCTGGTGTAATATGCAGAGTATCTCACGGGAACATATGCATCGCAGGTGCGATATGCAGAGTATCTGACAGGAACATATGCAGTGCTGCTGCAATTAGATTTGTGAAGTAGGACTGACTCCTAACTAATTCTCTCCCTATAAGCACAATCAGAAACATTTCCCTACAGTAGCTAATGCAGAGTATGTTACAGGAACATATGCAGTGCTGGTGCAATATGCAGAGTATCTGACAGGAACATATGCAGTGCTGGTGCAATATGCAGAGTATCTGACAGGAACATATGCAGTGCTGGTGTAATATGCAGAGTATCTCACAGGAACATATGCAGTGCTGCTGCAATTAGATTTGTGAAGTAGGACTGACTCCTAACTAATTCTCTCCCTATATGCACAATCAATCAGGAACCTTTCCCTAATGTAGCTAATGCTATGTAGATCAATCGCTGAGTATTGTAATTCAATTTCTGAAGCTGGAAAATCCTATCTAAATCTGTCCCTGAGAGCAACTGCAGCCTTTCCCTACCCTAGCTAAAGCAGAGTGACGAGCTGTGCGCCTCTAGCTTATATAGAGGTTGGGTCACATGCTCGGTCACATGCTGCACTGGCTAATCACAGCCATGCCATTAGTAGGCACTAACTAAAGTTTGGTAGGAACCCGAACTTTACAGTTCGGGTTCGCTCAACCCTGATTAGCAGGTTATTTCTCACACACAGCATATGCATACCACAAATTACACCCCAAAACACATTCTGCTATTCCTCCCGAGTATGGTGATATCCCATGTGTGAGACTTTTACACAGCGTGGCCACATACAGAGGCACAACACGCACCTTTAGGCGTTCTGGAGCACCCAGGCCAATTCTAGCATTTCTCTCCTACATGTAAAAATCATCATTTATTTGCTAGAAAATGACATAGAACCCCCAAACATTATATATGCTTCTTTAGCAAAGACCCTAGAGAATACAATGGCGGCCATTACAACTTTTTATCTCACACGGTATTTTCGCAGGTATTTTTTGAACACATGTTTTAAAAAAAAAAACAGTTTTATGCTTTAAAAAAACATAAAACAGTAAAGTTAGCCCAATGTTTTTGCATAATATGAAAGATGATGTTATGCAGAGTAAATAGATAACTAACATGTCACCCTTCAAAATTGCACACGCTCGTGGAATGCCACCAAACCAAAAATTATTGCTCTCACTCTGACATTCGCAAAGATATTTCAAATGTGTGGTTTGAACACCGTTTTCATATGTGGGTGGGACTTACATGTGCGTTCACTTCTGCGTGCGAGCACGCGGGGACAGGGGCGCTTTAAAAAAAAAATATTGTTCATTTTACTTTATTTATTTTAGTTTGACACTTTTACCTGTATGTGCCTGTGCCCATCCGTGCCATTCTGCCGACGTATATGTGCAGGAGTTGGTCCTTAAGTTGTTAATTTACGTACATCTATCTATCTATCTATCTATCTATCTATCTATCTATCTATCTATCTATCTATCTATCTATCTATCTATCTATCTATCTATCTCTATCTATCTATCTATCTATCTATCTATCTATCTATCTATCTATCTATCTATCTATCTATCTATCTATCTATCTATCTATCTATCTATCTATCCACAGTGAATAAATCTTTGATCACATATGGTACTTGAATGAGGGGCCCAAAATATTTCTCAGACAAGGAGGACTAATGCCGCGTACACACGGTCGTTTTTTGCGAAGTAAAAAACGACGTTTTTGAAACGTCACTTTTCAAAGACAATTTTGCATACACACCATCGTTTTTTCACAAAAAGCAAGGTTACGTTCACCACTCTTTTCCTTTTTTTTTTTTCACAATCCAAGGTTTATTAAAGCAACATGGAAAATACAGGAAACATTTGTGAATGTACAGCGCATAAAACATGAATTGTCAACAAAAGAGACTTCCTGAGTAGGTATGATCAGAGCACCATAGAAAATACCATTAGGGAGAATCACGGGATGGAGGGGAATTGGGAGGGATGGAGGGGAATTGGGAGGGAGGGAACGGGGGGGAAGCAGTCAGGGTGTAGCGGAGCCAAAAAAAAAAAAAAGAGGGGGTATGGGGGAGAAAGAGGGGGATGGGGACTGTAGTTACTTTAGTTACCAGGGTTAGGCATCGAGGGTATGCCAGTACAGATAAGAGGGAGAGGGTAGAGTGACCTAAGTAGCCATAAGCGATTCGTATTCATTTGAGTATGTAAAGGAGACCCAGGGCTGCCAACTCTCGATAAAGGAGGTGCTGTATTCATTTTTCATAGCGATCAGTTCCTCCATTTTATGAATGTATCGTACTTTGTCTAGCCAATCTCTGACAGATGGGGAGCTCACCGTTTTCCAGTGTAGTGGAATTAATAATTTTGCTGCTGTGAGCAAGTGTCTTGTTAAAGACTTTTTGTATTTCCGTATCGAAAAGGAATTGATGTGTAGCAAGCAAGCAGCTGCATCCAGAGTGATACTGGTTTCGGTGATGTGCTTAATCCAGGTGGAGATGTCCTCCCAGAATTTGCGGATTGCAAGACAGCTCCACCATACGTGGAGAAAAGTTCCCACTTCTGAGTTGCATCTCCAGCATATGTCAGAGATCGACGACGACCATTTATTAGCTTTCAGTGGCGTGATGTACCACTGCGTCAGTATCTTATACGAAGTTTCTTGGTGCTTCGTGCTTAACGAACATTTGTGCGTGAATATGCATGCTTTTTCCCATTGGCGGTCAGTGAATTGCAGCTGTAGGTCACTCCTTCCATTTCAGTTTATGTTTGGTGGCCTCGCTGGAGTCATGTGAATTTAGCCAAGAGTAAGCTAGGGAGGTTGTCTTGGTTATTGGGGTTCTTCTATAGCAAATGTCTTCTAGGGGTGTCATCTTTTGAAAGTATGTTGATTTGTGTTTGCTGTTCACCAGGAAGCTCCGGAGTTGCATGTAAAACCAGGAATTTGGGGATGAATCTCCGAACTCGTTTTTAAGGGCTGCAAGTGACTTAACCGAGTTACCCGCCATACAATGTGTGGCTAGGAATGTTTTGGGGGGGCAGGGTTCGGGATAGATCTCTGGTTTTTGCCAGGTAGGAAGTCAGGGTTATCTCCTATCGGTGTCAAAGGGCCTGGAATCGTTGCTAGGTTATGTTGTTGTGCCAGTCTATGCCAAACTTTGAGCGTGTTGGCTATGAGCGGGTTAGAGGATTTAATTGAAGCTTTAGAGTGAAGTGTCCAGGGGTAGTAAAGGAGAGATTGGGGGGAGTAGTTCAACTCTAAGTGGACCCAATCCTTATTGGAGTCGTGGCAGTGCCAGTCGATCACTCTGGTAATGTGGGAGGCGAGGTAATATTTTTTGTAGTCAGGCAGGCTGATGCCGCCTTTATTCTTAGGAAGATTAAGGATTTTCATTGAGATCCTAGACTTCTTGTTTGTCCAGAGAAACTCCCTCTGAGCCGATTGAAGTTTGGAGAAAAAGGAGTTTGGTATGTGGATTGGGAGGGCATTGAAGAAGTAGAGCAATCTCGGGAGTACAACCATTTTCAGTATGGCGGCTCTGCCAAACCAAGAAAATGATTTAGAGTTCCACCTCTTCAAATCTCCTGATATTGAATTTAGTAGGGGTATGAAGTTGGTTCTGTACAGTTAGTCTATATTAGGGGTGAGTTTGATCCCCAAGTATGTAAAGGATTCTTTTTCTCATTTAAATTTAAAGTTTTGCTTTAGTGAGTTATAAGTGTCGTGGGGGAGGGTGAGGTTTAGGGCTTCTGATTTGGTCGGGTTAATTTTAAAGTTCGAAATAAAGCCAAATGTCTTAAATATTTTGGTTAGGTTCGGCATAGAGATATGGGGTTGAGTGATAAAAAATAGGAGGTCGTCGGCGTAAGCAGCCACTTTATAATCTCGTCCTCTAACCTTGAAGCCTCTAATGTCTGGAGATAGGTTTATGGTCCTAATAAGTGGTTCTAGTGACATGATAAAAAGCAGGGGGGAAAGGGGGCATCCCTGGCGGGTGCCATTTTTAAAATTGATGGGTTTAGAGAGGGTAGCATTAACTTTAACCTGTGCGGTCGGGTTTTGGTATAAAGCTTTGATCCAATTTAGTATGTTGCCCTGCAGTCCAACATGGGAGCACGTTGCAAACATGTACTCCCACGATACTCTGTCGAAGGCCTTCTCCGCATCCGTAGAGAGGAGAAGGCCCTCGATTTTTGTTCAGGGCCAATAATTTGTGAAAGAATGGGTTTGATTCTGTTGGCTAGGATTTTTGCCAGGATTTTTATATCTAAATTTAATAGTGAGATGGGCCTGAAGTTCGCACAGTTTGTATGGTCCTTATCCGGCTTGGGGACAACAGCAATATGGGCAGAGAGTAAGGAGTGGGAGGTGTGGGTGTTTTGCGCTAGGTGGTTCAGAGCTGTAAGCAAAGGTTTGGTGAGGATGGGAGAAAAACATTTGTAATATTGGGACGTGTATCCATCCGGGCCTGGGCTCTTCCCTGATTTTAGATCTTTAATCGTGGATTGGAGTTCTAGTTCCGTGATGGGTTCATTTAGGGCGGTAATGTCATCTTCTCGGAATGAGGGGAGTCTACTATCCGTTAAAAATTTATGAATTTGTTCTTCTCTAGAAGAGTGTACGTGTTGGGGTTTATGTTGCGGTGGGAGGTGAATATAGGCCTGTGTAAAAGTCGTGGAAGATTCCCGCGATTTTATCCGAGGAGTGCTCCAAGGAGCCTGAGCTATTTCGTATAGAGTATATTTGGTTTGCCAAAGTGGCGTCCTTCAGGGCTCTGGCGAGAAGTTTCCCACTTTTATCTCCTCGTTCATAGAAGATACTCTTTTTAAAGAATAGGGATTTTTGGGTCTGGAAGGTGAGCAGTTGTTTAAGGGATGTCCTGTGTCTGACCAGGTCATCCAAAGTCTCGTCAGATAGAGATTTTTTGTGTAGTGTTTCAAGTTTGGCTATGGTATTGGACAGAGAAGAGATCTCATTCATCCTTTCCCTCTTTTTCCGTGCTCCCCATTTCATGAACTCACCACGGATTACGCTCTTGTGAGCTTCCCAGTTGGTCAGTGGGTTTGTATCCGATTCTTTGTTCAGTGTGAAGTATGTTTCTATGGATTCACGGATGTCATCGTGTATTTTGGGGTCCGTTAACAGGGATGCATTGAGCCTCCAACTGAAAGGAGGTCTCTGCATGGGGTTCAAGGACAGCGTCACGGCCACTGTTGCGTGATCGGAGATCGAAATAATGCCTATTTCGGCTTTTGACAGAGCGGATAGATTTCTTTGTGAAAGGAAGATCAGGTCTAGCCTAGCGTATTTTTTGTGGGGAGAAGAGAAAAAGGAGAAATCCCTATCAGTGGGGTGCATGAGTCTCCATGTATCAACTAGCATGAGCGAGTGGAGTAAGGTCTTGATACGCGCTAAGGTCTTGTAGGAAACGGAGGAATGACCATTGGAGGTGTCCTGTGAGGGGGATAGAGGGATGTTGAAGTCCCCACCCAGTACAATGCAGCCCTCCGCGAACCCTTTCAATTCAGTGACAATTTTGGTACAGAAGGTGATATGAGCAGAATTTGGGAAATACACATTTGCTAGCGTGACCGGCAATCCTCCCCAAGAGCCCTTGAGAAAGATGTATCGACCTTCTGGGTCGATTAGTTGGCCAGATAATTCAAATGGGGTGCGTTTGTTTAGAAGAATAGAGACACCTTTGGTTTTTGCCAAAGGGTTTGTAGCGTGGTACGCTTTGGTGAAAAGGTGGTCGGTGAGCTTAGGTATGTTACGGCCTTTAAAGTGTGTCTCTTGTATGAAGACCACTGAGGGATTCACCTTCTTCAGCTCTCTCAGGAGTTTGGTCCGTTTTTCAGGGACGTTAAGGCCGTTAACATTGTGGGATACGACTGTGGGTGATTGGCCCAGGTGAGAATAAGGCATGTTGGGGGGGTGGGGTAGGGCTGGTAAGGTGTAGGAACTATGTGGACAATAGGACGGTAAGGCGGGGGGAGGGGTCGGTGGAAAGGTAGGAGGGGGTTCTGTGGGTGCGTGGGGGGGTAGGTGTTGAGAGTAAGGCACTGAAAGTGAGACTAACCTCTGGATTTCGCTCGTAAAAGCGCAGAGTTATAAGGTGTCACGAAGTGAGCACCTAAAGCGTCTCTTGGGGGTAGGTGGGAGAGGCCAGAGTGGGGATGGGGAATACTGTAGGTTCTGTAAATCTATAAAACTAGGAACAAAGGGTCCAGGGAGACTATGTAACAAGTGTGAGTGAAGCATACATGTATTACAACCTGCTATGCAATCAGAATTTCAAATATTGGCAATGTGCAAAGCATATGTAACAACTAAAATCCTTATAACAAGGCCTAAGGGAGACCAATAATAAGCATCAAAAGGTTTGTGACCCACAAGAGCGGCTCGGGATTTCCAAGTTCATCTAAAGCAAAGTCAATCTAGCTGTCTCAGTGGGGAGAAGCCAAGGGAGACAGCCAGCCCCCTCCAGTTCAGGTTTCGGGCTGGGGGAGAGCTTCAGGTGATAGTACCTATACCATTATGGCCATCGGAGGCGGTCAGCGAGTCCAAACCAAATGGTGGTATATGTCTGCCGTGCATCATGGCTATGTCGGCCATCTAAATCACCAGATCTGGAAGTCTAGTAGATCATTAACATATAATGTGAGTTACAATTTGTGTGTCTCTTGGCCCCATGAGGGGACAAGTTTCACTAGAGCAACAGGGAAGCAGGTAGTCATTGGTACTATACCGGAACACCTCTGGGAGAGGCCATCAGCTGAAGTTGCAGGGGGCCAGGATCGTCGATGCAGATCAGATCGCCTCCATATGGGTCAAAACCAGACAGCTGGAAACCTGTAAAAAGGAAAAAGCTGGAGGCGGCCAAAAAAGAAAACCAGACAGTCAAATGTTTGAAAGGGATAATGATGGAACACTGCAAAAATAAGAATAAAAGGTCAAAAATAGTTAAAAATGGGGGTGGGGGGGGCTTGCCGACTTTCTGTTGAAGGCAGTATGTAGCATTTTCGTTGAGGGTATGCTGTGGAGCTATATCAGCAGCACGGAGCTGCCATCTAGTGGAGGAAAAAATATATTGCAGCCTGAAAGTGTGATCCCGGACCAGCAATTGAAGAACATGTGGATCCCAAGCAAAACGCGGTACATTTCACAACTGTGAGGGTCCCCTTAGGCCAACAGAGAAGAATGAATCAGGATGAACAAAACGATGAACTCTCAGCTTTACTCAGTCGCTCTAGGGCTCCTGGCTGCGGGGGAGTTGTAGTCGTCCCGACGTGCATTTTTCCTGGGGTTGCTCTGATTGTAAGGAGACTTAGCGGGAGAAGGGCTCCGTTTGGGCGGATAATTGTTAATTTCGGGTGGAAGGCGGAACTCAGCATACCACTCCGGCAGATCAACCATGTCGATTTGCATCCCTTCACAGAATTTTTGGATGTCATCAGGGATTCTGAGCAGATGTTGTCTGCCGTTGTGTGAGGCCTGCAGGGCAAATGGAAACTTCCATCTGTAGGTGATCCCCTTCCTTCTGAGCACCTCTAGTAGTGGGCGCAAGGCTCTCCTATTATTCAGTGTAATTGGAGACAAATCCTGGAAGAGTTGTATGGTATTATGATTAAAGGAGATCTGGTCACTCTGCCTTGCCTTCTGCAGGATATCTTCCTTAAGGGTGTAATTTGGGAGGCAGCATATTATGTCCCTCGGGGGGTTATCATCCGGTGCCTTAGGCCGTAAGGCTCTATGGGCTCTGTCAAATTCTATGGGGGAGGCCTCAGGCCTATCTATGAGGCCGTTGAAGATGGAGGATAGGGTTGGTTGTATCTGCTCTGGGGTGATGGATTCGGGGACCCCCCTCACCCTAATGTTGTTTCTCCTCCCCCTGTTGTCTAAATCCTCCAATTGCCTATTCATGGTTATGAGGTGAGTAGCGTGATCGGTAGCTATGTCATCCAATCTGACCAGGGCCCTGTCTCTTCTTTTGCCTGCCCTGTCATGCACCTCCATGCGCTCTGAGAGCCGTAGCAGTTCCGACTTGATGTCAGTAATGGCAGCAGCAAAGGAGCTCTTTATATCTGCTGCAATATCCGTCATTATGGCATAGTTCAAGGGGTAATCATTAGGGATAGTACCTCTTGATGAATCCTCAGATGCAGGTAAAGAGATCTCGTCATCCTCCCTGTCTTCTCCCCGTTCAGGGCTCCGTGTCGGCACCATCTTGGAGCTCTTGCCTCCTCCGTTGTAACGGAATTTCCCCAGATTAGACAGCGAAATCTTGCTCTTAGGGGTGCCTGTCGAGAGCAGGGTATGGCTGTGATGTCCCTTCTTTGTCAGGGTGGACATATTCGGCGGTCAGGCAGGTTGTATATCGGCTAGCGTCTCCCTGGAAGTCGGAGCTCCTCTACTCTGCTGCCATCCACTCCGCGCGCCAAGCCACCCACTCTTTTCCATTGAAGCTCGCTTCATAACTAGCTTCTGGGCATGTGCGGGTTGAAAAACGTCGTTTTGAACGACGTTTTTGCTACACACGGTGACTTTTTGTGAAACAAAAAACGACAATTTGAAAAACGACACAAAAAATTCAAACATGTTGGAATTTTTTTTTGGTCGTTTATTTGAAGACAAAAAACGACGTTTTGCCCACACACGATCAATTTAAATGACGTTTTAAAAAACGTCGTTTTTTTTCATCGCAAAAAACGACCGTGTGTACGCGGCATAAGACCTTCACCTCCTTTAAATAGAGTATGTATTGACGACTTTGTCTTATGCCCCTGTTGAAAAATGAATGAACCTTTTATTTAAATGGAAAAGCAAGCTATTTCAAATACATCTCAATTTATGTTTAAATGCAAAAACCTTTGAAATATACTTTAAAATTGATTTGTATGAATCAATAATTTAATGAATCATTCTCTTTTGTAGATCACAGTATTAATTTATCAGTCTGTTTTGCTCTGTAATATTTCAAGTGAAAGCAAACAAAAAGTGAAAGAGAAAAGTTCAAGAAAATGAATTAACTTTTCATAATACCTAACATATTGGGTGGCTTGTAACTATACACTCAAGTTGACATAATAAAGAATTTATGAATCTGAGATAGCGGAGATTCTAATTAAATTCTTAGACAGTGCATGTTTGTGTGGGTTTTTCAGTTTCTGGATTATGTCCAGAATGGTTTTCATAGAGAAACATAAATCCCCTTACACTTAACAAAGGTAATTTATCATTGTCCTAATTTACCAAGTCCATTGACACTTTTCCTTTATCTAATTTACTTATGCCAAGTCATTTATTGGTTTTGCTTTCCACTAGGCTTCTGTTGTTGCTTTTGCTTATACCTTAGGCACAGCTTCTCTGCTTAACAATGTAATACTTTAAATACATCTGTCATGCAAAGTATAATACGTTTTGAACAAGGAAAAATTAAATTAAATGAAATATAAAACAATACACAGTTAACATACAATAAAATGTGGTATAATCATATTGCTTATATCTGAAGATAATGAAGCAACTGATTTGCACATTTTATTTTGAAAAAGGTCTAAAAAAGTTCTGAAAAATTAGAAAAGAACTGTTAAAAAAACACTCATATACTTCTGGTTATGTGCATTTTTGGAGGGTAAGGCCGCGTACACACGAACGAGAAACTCGTCGGGCGAAACTCATCGTTCCAACGAAGAAATAGAGAGCATGCTCTGTTTTTGGCTCGACGAGCTTCCCGACGGGATGCTCAGCGAAAAGTGTACACACGACCGGTTTTCTCGGCAGAATACGTCTCCCATCGAGGTTCGCGCTGGATTCTGCCGAGAAACTTGGTCGTGTGTACAGGGCCTAAGTCTGTGACTGTTGATAGCAAATGATATTGAGTGTAAAAAAAAATATATTATGTTTACTATAGTATATATAAAAGACATTATGAGTAGGTGATGGTGAAGCGCTGTGAATCCTAAGGCTGCATTCACACCTTGGCGTATTTACACCCGACACCCGACGCTTGTGCAGCTGGAGGGGTGATTTTACATTGTTGTCTATGGAGATGGTTCACATCTCCACGTCGAACGCCGAAACGCCGTACGCCTGAAGCTCAAAACAAGTCCCGGACCCTTTTTTTCAAGCGGCGTTTGGCATAGACAACAATGTGTTGTAAAAAAAAAAAAGGTTAAAACGACCCGTTTTGTCACAACAAATCGCGGTACAATACGCCGCAATTTGTCGCGGCAAAATACACCGCGTTACAGTGTGAATGCAGCCTAATAAGGGATATTAAAGACACCATAAGGGAGAATACCAAAGGGAAAAATAATACTAGGTGACTGTATTGTGAACAGAAAAGGTGAATAAACAACAAAATTATGAACATGTGAGATGTACCAAACAAACAGTGATAAAGTAAAATAAGATGCAATATGCAAAATGTGAACCAAACAATGTAAGACACAAACTAAAATAGCTGTGCGTGACAACACACGGCAAATGGTGTATAACATATAAACACTAGTGTTGCTCACGAATATTCGCATTGCGAATATTCGTTACGAATATTGCATATTCGAGTATTCGCGAATAAATCGAATATTGCGGTGAATATTCGCTATTGCGAATATTCGTATTTTTTCAAATTTATTTTTAAAACAGATCACATCCTAGTGATCTCCATCGACGTCTAAAGGCATTGCTGGTATGATTAGAGACCCTGGGCCGAGTAGCTGAGGCGATCCTTTTATGTTGCTGAATATTCGCAATGCGAATATTCATATTACGAATATTCGCGAATACTTTCTCTGCCCTTCTGTGTTTTGTGTATAAAAACAAAAAAAAAAAACAAAAAAAAATTAGCTTTAGTTTAGTCATATAAGTTTGTGTAAGAAGAGTTAGTGTTTAGTGCATATTAGTTTAGTAATCCAGGAAATTATCTCCGTTTTTGCGTGTTGATGAGAATTTCGCAATCAATTTCACATTCGCATTAGCGAAATTTCGCATTCGCATTAGCGAAATTTCGCATTCGCATCAGCGAAATTTCGCAACATTTTTTTTTTGATAAAATATCACGAATATTCGATATTAACGAATATTTCGCGAATATTCTTCTATATATTTGTGAAATATCGCGAAATCGAATATGGCGTATTTCGCTCATCACTAATAAACACGTGAAAAAGGTCCATACAACAGTGGAGACTCCAAAGCCCAAAAAATGATACGGTGTGAAAGCAGGCAGACTTCGGTGCGCACACCTCTTGTGGTACTAAATGCTCACCTCAGAGCCATAGCATGGATGGCCCAAAGTACCAAAAAGTAGTTTCTTGGGGTGCAACCACACTGATTGGGTTGAAATGGAGAACTTACTCACCAGGTGTTCATACAGACATGAAAGGCAGAAATGAATGGAAAGTGATGTAACCTTATGGAAGACCTAAAAGTTGATGAATCACATCAGAACGCACTCACATTGATGCTGAGGATAGTGGACCTATCTCCACGAACGCCGCGTTCATATCCGGAACTGATGTGCTTGGGGGATCACTAGCAGACGGGCAACTCTCACTTCAAATTCCTCTGTAACTTCCACCTCTTAACCTTGGCATCAACAGGTGCTCAGGCAGTGCAGGGTAAAAGGAGAGAGAGGGAGGCCCATAGTGAGAGTTGCCCGTCTGCTAGTGATCCCCCAAGCACATCAGTTCCTGATACGAACGCGGCGTTCGTGGAGATAGGTTCACTATCCTCAGCCTCAATGTGAGTGCGTGCTGATGTGATTCATCAACTTTTAGGTCTTCCATAAGGCCTTGTACACACGAGGGAATAAATCCGCTGAAACTGGTCCGACGGACCATTTCATCCGAAAAATCCGCTCGTCTGTATGGGCAAACGGACCGTTTTGGCCGGATTTCTCCTGCGGAAAAATTTCAAAGCATGCTTTGAAATATTTCCGCCAGACACATGTCCGTCGGATATGTCCGCTCGTGAGTACACAATAGCATCGGACCAAAAACCCGCGCATGCTCAGTCAAGACGATGGGACGGGAGCACTCGTTCAGGTAAAACTCGCGTTTGTTTGGGACCTGGCACATTCGTCACCTAAACTCTCTATGTAGTGTCCCGTTTCTAGCGTTTTTTTGTTCTTTGTTCTCTTGCTAGAAGAAACCCGTTCTCTTGCTGATGCAATTTTGTCCCGATGTCACATACTGAAAGCTTGCATTTTCATTAGTGTTTTTTCTATTTGACACTGTTTGCTAGCCAGATGTCCCCACATTTGTTTCCGTTCTCCACATTTTTATTATGTCTATTTTGACTTAATGTTGAGCATATCATATTTATTTTTTTGGTGTGCTTTTTTTTTTAGTTGTATTTTACGGTTTAGGAATATTTCTAAATTATGTTATTTTTGTTGTTTCATCATGTTTGTTTTTTTTGGTTTTTTTTAATTCCCTTTTATCTTCCCAACTTATGTCATTTTGTTGTTTCATCCTTTATTTTTTCCCTTTTTTTTGGGGGGGGGGGGTGTTTTCATTTTTCGAATTTTTTAGGCTTCTTTTGGGTTTACCAAGTTCTACCACAAAAGGTCCCCCCCCCCCCCCAAGGAGTTTGTGTCCTTTGCAAATGCCACATTTTATTTTACAAATGTCTGATGCTTACTCACCACAGTATAAAACACAATAGACAAGGTTTGAAAGTAACTACAAAAGCCATTTATTTCCGGCCAAAAAAGAAATTATAAATCACCAGAACGGCAGCACTTGATGAGATTGCAACATACATGCATACTTGGGAATTACAACATGATTAAGGATAAATTTAGTAACCTCAGGAGTCAATAACAAAAATCTGAATCAGCAGCACATGAACAAAAGAACCCAAGCTGTGCTACTCCAACGAGCTCAGTTTTTTGGACAATCAACTGGATGGCAGGGAATCACCTTCTCGACTTCTTTCCAGACTTCCTTCCAGCGAAACTTCCACGGGTCTGTCCACGGACCCTTGCAGGTGGGGGTGATGTGGCAGCAGGAGGAGGATGATGATGATGGGGAGCAGGCCAGGCCGGGTCACACAGCACAGTGTCCCTGCTCAGCTCGTCCCTTTTTATCCTGGCCAGGACCTGATTAATCAGGTCCTTGGCCAGGCTTTTTTGCTCCTCCCCCCCTGGTTGAGTTCATTGGCCACAAACGCACAGTAGCATTCCGTGGGGTTGAGGGGGCCCTCATGATTTCAGCAGCCTCCTGTATAACCTCCAGGCTCTCGTCGTGCACCACACTCCTGCGCCTCCTTGCAGCTGGTGGCCTCATCTGGAGGGGAGGAACTTGGCTGATGGTGCTCAGCCTGGGCCTGGGGACCTGCTGCACCTCACTTGGCCAGGCCTCCTCCTGGATGCCACTCCCCCCTTCCGCCTGGCTGACATGGGCCTCAGGAGCTGCCCAGGTACCGCCTCGACGTACGTTTCGTTGTTTTTTGTCATCAGGAAGCATCTGATGACGACAACAACGAAACGTACGTCGAGGCGGTACCTGGGCACGCACTACTAGCTTACTTCCGGTTTCCTGGTTCTCAAGCTGACGGCGGTGGAACGCACGCCGGCTTCACCAGCTTACCACACCATCTCTCTCCAATCCCTATATATCTACAGCCTCAGTGCCGGGATTACGGCACCACTCCAAGTAAGAGGCCACTCGGCACTGTATTTTTAGTATTTTTACTCCAATAAAAGGTTTTACACTATGGAAGCTGTTTTTCTCCTTCTATGAGATCTGTTTACAACTTGGTTTGCAATCGAGTTTCCCATGGGTAGCAGCTGATTCCTGAGCTCATTTGACCTTATTTTAACTAATAGGTCAACACCATCGGGTAAGGAGCCATCTATCCTCACTAACGGTGGCACTTTGGTGAAGGTGGAATATAATACTTGGAAGATCTAACACGGAGCACTCCATAAGATCACTATTGTTTTCCAGCACAATATTGCACATCTTATTTATGGACTCTGGGTAGACATTCATTGTCCACCGCCATTGCACTTTTGTTGTATTCACTGTTTTGTTATTGATTTGCTGTTATATTGTTGTGGCACGATTTTCACATATATCATTCACATTAATGTTGCTTAATATATGTTAAATATATCATTAGTCAGCGCCCCTTATTTCCACTTGTTCACACGTATAATCCAGCACTCTGTATTATTTAGGGAGCAGCTGTTAATCAATTGCACTGGTAATTTTCCCCCCCACTTTATTTTGGCGCGAGATTCCCCCAATTTTTTGGAAAATACTATACCTCATCGAAGATGGCCAGATCTGGCTCCATGTCAGCCAACCCCGCTTCAGATTCTGCAGGGCTCCTGGGATCCGGGGAAGTTCCGCTGGGAGGAAAGCTGGAAGGTAGTGTTGAATCAGAAGGCCTGCCATCCAGTTCATCGTTCAAAAAACTGAGCTCTTTGTAGTACCAGAGCTTGGGTTCCTTTTTCTTAGCTGCTGCTGATCCTGATTTTTGATATTTGCGTTTTTTATAGACATTTCTGTAGCTTCTTCTGAGGTTACTAAATTTATCCTTAAACATGTCGCCTGTGCAACTTGGCACCCAAGTGTGCAGGTATGTAGCAATCTCATCAAGTGCTGCCGCTCTCTTCACGGTGTCTAAATATTCTGGGTGCTTGGTGTCCCAAAGAAGGGGCATATCCCGATATCGGTTGATAAGCTGCATTGTTGCCTCCTTCCCTTTGAGCAAATCCATTTTTAACAACTTTTAGCTCCTAAAATTACCTTCAATAGTAATGTCTAGAATAGAAAATGACAAACAAACACAAAGCACAACTTAAAAAAGGCTCAGCTTTGAGATTCTAAAAATATGTGCACATTCATTCATTTTAGAGCAACTACAGTATACAAACACAGTGTCTTCTGCTGCTACATAGCTGGCCAGCTATGTAGCCCCCAAAAAAGGTGTCATGCAGAGCCATTTGTTTAAGTTGTAGCATGTAGCATGTAGATAAGAACACATCCACCATGAATATTAATGCTAGCACTCATCAAGGCACTAGTTCATGTGTAGCTATCATGCCCCTCAGCATTGATGGCAGAAAACACTAACTACTTATCTCTGTACAACCAACACACAACAATACTTGCATGATCTGACTGCATACTCTAAAATACAAATAAAGAGGATAGAGCATTCTCTACATATATCTTGATGAAGTGATGTGTACAAGCACTTGGCTCTCTAAATTTTATGGTGGGCCCCAAAATACCTAAATAACAGTAGCACAAAAAGGGTGCAAACAACATTGAAAAGCCCCATCCCCCATGGCTGTTCAAATTCTAGGCCTCTGATCCGATGTTTTAATTTACCTTTGTCTCTCTCTCTCCTTGTTTCCGCTCGAGTAATCTCCGCGTAACCTACGTAATCACGTAGTTTCCATTATATCCCCACGCAATCAAGAAGCGCCCATGACGTACCAATTCCTGTTTTCCACGCCCCTATGCAATGTTGATTGGAAAATATGGTGATGTCACACGAGCGCACATTAGCCTCTGATCGGGATCTGGAAGGGACAGAGGCCGGAACGTCCAGATCCAGGCCAAAACGATACAAGGCCACAAACATGTCTCTACAAGAGATGGTGGAGATGGTGTCCATCCTGCGACAGAATGACTATGATGGTGAGCATGGGCCATACAGCACCCCTAACCGGAGGAAGTCCAAAATTATGGATAAGGCGACGAGGAAACTTTATGAGATGTTTGGGGTCACCAGGTCAAAAGAGCAGCTCCGGAAACGCTGGTCCTACTTAAAACTGCGCGAGCCAGAGCAGTATCGCAAAATCAAGAAAATCATAGTGTAACAGAATGGCCCGTGACACCCAGAGACGTTGGAAGGATGAGAGATACTCTTGTGCCAGCAGCACCAAAAACTCTTGGGTCGAAATCCACCCTGTGCCCTTTTGGGTATAGGGTGGCTAATAGTGAATCATAATTCATATTACATGAGATGGGACATTAATAATACTTCATATTGCAGGACTGAGATATCACAAGGAGTCATGATGACATGACCAGGTCAGCCAGTGAGTCATACCTTTTGTATAATAGGCTATTGAAATATCCTAAAGTGTTGGCTATTCAATGTAAAGACACCCACTCTCACTGCCATTGTGTGACAAAGCTGTATAGAGAACTTATTCAACTAGATGTCTGTGTTACTATTCAAGGTTAATTGAACCCTATTGATAATACGGTGCCGTCATGTCTAGCTACCAATTAAAGAATTATCCTCAGTGAGTGAATAGGGGGGTGGAGATTACATTGTCCTGTGATTAACTGCATTATGTTGTACTGGATATAAGCAAGCTAAGAACCAATAAAGATATTCATACATTTTGGAAACTAGAGAACGGAGCGCTGTCTCGTTTATTCTGGGAAATGGAATGGATCATGTCTGCCTGGTTGTTGGTGTGTCGGATAAGGTTGTCGTGGATGGATGGAAGGTTGTAAGCGGTGGTAACCGTTACATTGGTGGCACAGCAGTGGGATGATTCCATCTTCAGAAGGACGGCTACAAGGACACAGGACAATGGAGACGCTGTATGAACGGATGAAGCTCTCTTCCCTCATGGACTTACTGGAGAGCCGGGGCAGACCGGCCAGCAACCGTAAGAAAAGGGACATTATCGCAGAACTGGTCGAAATGAATAGAGCTAAGAGGCCCAGCGTAACAGACAGGACACCCGAGGAAGAATTTTTTGATCGGCTGTTAAACATGGACTGGCACAATATGGTCCTAATCCTCCACCGGAGATCATAGACCGGGTTATAGCGGCTGTGGATGCCACCTTGCGACAGCGAAGAAGTGCTGCAGCAGCTGAAGAGAGAGGAGAGGTGCAGATACCAGTCTCCATGGAAGAGGAATACCAAAGGAGGTTACAAGAGATGCAGATACAGCATAGAGGACCAGTATCAGAGGAGGTCCTGTTGGGATGGTCGGATGTTATTCGGTGCCAACTCTGGAAGGAAGCGTTAGCTCAGGAGCAGCAACACCAAGGAAAGGTCCTGCCCTCCATCTATGCAAGGTACTGGCCGCAGTATGACGTACAAATGCCGTTGTTGGGGAAACAACCGAAGCAGGAGTGGATAGCGGAGTTAAGCAGGCTGATCCAGGCAGAGATGCAGCTGGATGAGAGCTACAGAGCCCTCCGGTGGTATGTAGCCCAAGAGTGCCCGTGGCCAGCAGATGACAGCCCCACAGAAGGCTATGACTATGATGGCCTGGGATTATTATATTGGAGGATGTCCAGTGATCCTGGCTTTGGGGATGATCGGGAGTGGCGCTTGGAGGACATAATGGAGCACAGAGAGGAGAAATTAAATATCTCGGGAGGCCACTGGTCAAAGGAAGATTTGGAATTTCTGGCCATTCGGGAATGGGAGCTGGAGGTGGCCTACAGACAGCTGCTAGACTCGGCTCAGCAGCAGGGTGGGGCTCCCATTGCCTGGGACTATGAGGAAAGTTCAGATGACAACTGTGAACTCCTGGCTGATGAATCGGCAGTGGAAAATATGGAGATTTTCATCCCTAAAGTCGAAGCGGATGGTGTGGAGTTCCAGGGAGCCGGGGCGGTTGGCCCCCCTCTACAGCAACATGCTGAGGTGGTAAAGCTTTTACCCCCAGCTGAATCACTGGCAACAGAGCAGGGTACCCCAAGCCTCTGCTCCCAACTAGCAGAAGAGGGGGACCCTGTGGTAGTGGATGGGACTGTGGTCTCCACTCACAGCAACACAGCGGAAGAGCTTGCAACAGAACAGAGGGTCACGGACCTCTGCTCTCCACTAACGGAAGAGGGGGACACTGTGGTAGTGGATGGGACTGTGGTCTCCACTCACAGCAACCCAGCGGGAGAGCTGGCAACAGAGCAGAGTGTCATAGGCCTCTGCTCCTCACTAACAGAAGAGGGGGTTCCTGGGGTAGTGGATGGGACTTCAGTCTCCACTGGCACAACCCCAGAAAATGGTACAGGACTGGGACAGGAGGATGTCGGCTTTGCTTTGCAAGCACCGGGGGTTTTTCACCAAGCACCAGTGGATGGGACTTCAGTCTCCACTGGTATACCCCAGGAAGGGGGGGCAGTTGGCCCAGACCCCCAACAGCGTGATGGACTGAGCCCAGCTACCCTGCCTTCTCCCCAGCGGCAGGCGTGTTCTCTGAGAGAGGCAGAGGTTGGCGGGGGGAGTAATGCTCAGTTTGGAGCCATTTATTTGGGGTACGGTATGGATACCAGCATTGGAGGACTGGAACTACTGACGGACTTCGGAGTCAACCCGTTCGGGGTTCCCTCCTGTGTCCGTCTCCCACCGAAAGGGGAGAGATGTAACAGAATGGCCCGTGACACCCAGAGACGTTGGAAGGATGAGAGATACTCTTGTGCCAGCAGCACCAAAAACTCTTGGGTCGAAATCCACCCTGTGCCCTTTTGGGTATAGGGTGGCTAATAGTGAATCATAATTCATATTACATGAGATGGGACATTAATAATACTTCATATTGCAGGACTGAGATATCACAAGGAGTCATGATGACATGACCAGGTCAGCCAGTGAGTCATACCTTTTGTATAATAGGCTATTGAAATATTCTAAGGTGTTGGCTATTCAATGTAAAGACACCCACTCTCACTGCCATTGTGTGACAAAGCTGTATAGAGAACTTATTCAACTAGATGTCTGTGTTACTATTCAAGGTTAATTGAACCCTATTGATAATACGGTGCCATCATGTCTAGCTACCAATTAAAGAATTATCCTCAGTGAGTGAATAGGGGGGTGGAGATTACATTGTCCTGTGATTAACTGCATTATGTTTTACTGGATATAAGCAAGCTAAGAACCAATAAAGATATTCATACATTTTGGAAACTAGAGAACGGAGCGCTGTCTCGTTTATTCTGGGAAATGGAATGGATCATGTCTGCCTGGTTGTTGGTGTGTCGGATAAGCTTGTCATGGATGGATGGAAGGTTGTAAGCGGTGGTAACCGTTACACATAGAAAAAGTAAGTACTTTAAAATGTCTTTGGAGTGCCTATTGTTTTTTTAAATGTTTTGCCATGTCTATTTCGCCATCTGCCTCGGTGGCCTGCTTGTATTTTTGAACCCCTGCATTGAAAAAATTTGTAATGTTTGTCTAATAAATCCGATGACTTGCTACGATCGTAGGCAACATCGTTCCATCACCTAGTTTCTCCAAAATCCGCGGGTCCAGGAACATCACACCTGGACGTGGCTATTTGGCGAAAAACATCGTTTATAGAAACAATGTGGAAAATATTGAATTTTTTTCAAAATAGTGGCTCTATTTTTGTTTATAGCGCAAAAAATAAAAACCGCAGAGATGATCAAATACCACCAAAAGAAAGCTCTATTTGTGGGAAAAAAAGGACGCCAATTTTGTTTGGGAGCCACATCGCACGGCCGCGCAATTGTCAGTTAAAGCGACGCAGTGCCGAATCACAAAAAGTGCTCTGGTCAGGAAGGGGGTAAATCCTTCCGGGGCTGAAGTGGTTAAAAGGCAAACAGGATTCATTCATTCACACAGTGATGAGATAACCTAATAAGCAGCTGTTTTCACATCTGTAATTTAGAAAACCTGTGTCTCCCCCCATAAAATACTAATTTGTACTTTTGGTGAAGGGACTCCAAAAACGACTTATTCAGGAGGCCAGCCATGTGTGTCACTTCACCAAAAAGGCTCATTATATCACAGCTTGGGAGAAGTCATCTACCAAAAAAATGAATATGTTTTTTGCTGGAATAAGCCCAAAACTACAATTGTAACACCACTTCTAAGCAATGTTTGCAAATTAGGCCCTCCAAAAATATCTGGTTGCTGATGAGTTTCCTTTTTTTGTTGGTTTTTAGGGGAAAGAAGAGGACAGCGCTATGAGGAGTCAGGGAGGCCCACACTGTCTCCAAAACGGCAAAAAAAATTGTGGAGGAGGAGGATGATGAAGAATGAGAGGAGGAAGGGAGAGAGGAGGAAGGCGGATTGGTGGAGGAAGGCGGATTGGTGGAGGAAGGCAGATTGGTGGAATTAGGCGGATTGGTGGAATTAGGCGGATTGGTGGATGATGTCGGATTGGTGGAGGAAGGCGGATTGGTGGAGGAAGGAGAAGTTGAAGAAGGAGAAGTTGTAGAAGATGTTGAACTTCTCAGTACAACAGGTCAGTGACACCCCAGCTTTGCAGGGAAAAAGATATGTAGATAGGCCTGCATCTTACTTACTTACAATGTATTTTTTTGATTTTGTCATTTTTAGGGGATGAAGATGGGATTAGCACATCTGTTGCTCCTAATTTTTCTAGTGCAAGTGCACAAATCCTAATACAGCAGATAATGGAGTGCAGCACGGAGCTGGCCAATATGAGGGAAAGGATGGTGGTGATGGACCAAAACTTAAAAAACATGCTAGATATTTTGGGACGTATATAGAAGACTATCCCCCCCATCTGCCCCCCCCCCTGCCCTCACCCCCAACCACCCCACTCTCAAAGATGTTGTATATTTTTACATTAAAATACGCCAAAATTTGAGGATGCACACACACACACGCTTGGGTTTATTTAGTAAAGCTATAACGTGCAAAAGCAGCCTCACTTGGCATATAAACCAATCAGCTTCCATGTTTAGATGCAAAAGCTTAATTGAATAAGCTCAATTTAAAAGCTGATTGGCTTATATGCAGAAATAAGACTGAGTTTGCACTGTTTAGTAAATAAACCCCAGTGTGTGTTCACATGTGCTATCTGCCATCACAGTACATCGATTGTCTGTGCTTTGTGGGTGCAACCCCTTCCTCGCTTATCAAGTAGGTGAGAGAAAGGGGTTGCACCCACAAACCACATACATTGATCACCCATGATGGCAGATAGCACATGTGAACATTTGGCATGGGATCTCAGGCGAGAATTCACCATTTGGCCCATCACACACACAGCATGTGTGCATCCTCAAATTTTGAGGGGTGACATAAGACCATGTCGTCTGGGTTTGGTATGCTAAATAAAAGGTTGAACTTTGTAAGTTCCATTGTTACATATGTTTGTCAAAACCCCAAAAATTTTTTTGAAGAAATAAATCATTTCTAAACACATTTTTCTAAGAAAAGCCTAAGATTTTGGGAAAAACACCAAATTAAAAAAAAAAAATTTCCTTAAATACCCAGTTTGTAGAAGAGTGACTAGAATGTGCAATTGTGTGTATTTACTAAAACCTGCTAACTAAATTGGGCACAAGAAGTGCACTAGTTTCAGAACCTGGAAGACAGATCAAAAGAGAAAAAGCAATAATGACAAACAACTGAATAAAGTCCAATGGTCAAATTATTTATTAGTTCTTTGAAATATTTCTTTCTTTTGGGGGCCGAATTAGAAAGAAATATTAATCTGGCATAGCTATGGCCCCCCGACCCATAAAGTACTCAACATATTTGTCGTGTACCTCACGAGAAGATTCGGTGACCAAACCAGCGCGACCAGTGTCCAGCCCAGGAAGGGTATCTGAGGGTAGTCCTGCCTCAGCACCGATGTTGGGTAGGTACGTCTGGGAATGCCTGCGTAAAAAATTATGCAATATGCAGCAGGCCAAAATAACCGAGTTAAATTTATATTCCACCAGATGTATCGCTGTCTGGAACAGGCAGGACAGGATGGCGAGTATCCCAAAGGCATTCTCGACTACCCTCCGGGCCCTGGCCAGCCGGAAATTGAAGACCCTCCTCTCCGGGGTGAGGGTCCTCCGGGGAAACGGCCGCATGAGGTGAGGTCCAAGCCCGAAAGCCTCGTCCGCTAACGGAAGTCCTTCCACATTGTCTTCATCCGGTGGCAGTTCAAGACCACCAGTTTGTAGATGCCTGTAAAATTCGGTCCGTGCGAACACTCCCCCATCAGACAGCCGGCCATTCTTCCCCACGTCCACATACAAAAATTCGTAGTCTGCCGACACCACCGCCATCAACACGATACTATGAAAACCTTTGTGGTTATAATAGTACGACCCCGAAAGTGCTTCCGGGACGTGCTTCCCATCAATTGCCCCTCCGCAGTTTGGAAAATCACAACGCTGGGCAAAGTGGGCAGCCACAGTCTGCCATTCCTGTGGCGTGGAGGGAAACTGTGGGGGCAAAAGCAAAAACAAAATTAGCACTTTGGCACATAAAAAACATTGCAAACACTAGTAAAAAAACATCATTCTGCAACATCACAGTATTAACATTTCTAAATATTAGTGTGTAGTGAGTATTTAGGGCAACAAATCCAGAGCCAATTATTATCAGACTACACATCCCGCTGATGGGGCAATAAACTTTTTTAGGGGGGGGGGGTTGAACTACAATGGAGCAGGACAAAAAAAAGAGAGCCAAAACCAAAAAAAGGGTGTTTGTTCCTAGGAGATGATGCTGGATAGGTTAGTAGTGTTGAAGGTAAAAATATGCAGGTAGGCCAAACAAAATTAACCTGGAAAGCTTAACAACATGCATGGGGAGAAAAGGGAACATTCAGCACACAGCATATTACAATCATGGCAATTAGGAAAACCAACAAAAAAAGTTTCTAAAATTGGCATACATTATTAAAGACACAGATTGTGATGTTAAAGGAGGAAACTTACCGTAATAAACTCCTCCTGCATCACTTGTATGATGGCAGAACACGTTTTCGGTATGATGACCCCAAGCGCCTGGGGAGAGATGCCTGTTGAGAACTTGAGGTCCTGCAGGCTCCTCCCAGTCGCCATGTACCGCAACGTGGCAATAAGCCTCTGCTCAGCCGGAATGGCTTGGCGCATCACAGTGTCCTGCCTCGTGATATAGGGGGACAGGAGATCCAGCAGACGGTGGAAAACAGGGTCCGTCATACGGAGAAAGTTCCTGAAGTCATCAGGATTATTCTCCCGGATCTCCCTAAGCAGAGACATATGAGAGAATCGGTTACGCTGCCGCAACTAATTCTTGGCCCAGGAACTCCTCCTCCTACTGTTCCTGTCCAAATCACTGGAATGCACACAGACTCCAGAACAAAACCCATAAACAGCACAAACTCGTGAAAAGTTGTACTGCTGCTCCATCATGGCTTCAAACCATCAGACCAACGGACCAATTTGCCTTGTCCGCTGGGAAATATCCGTCGGATGTTTCCGACCGGATAAATTACATCGTGTGTACAAGGCCTAAGGTTACGTCACTTTCCATTCATTTCTGCCTTTCATGTCTGTATGAACACCTGGTGAGAAAGTTCTTCATTTCAACCCCAATCAGTGTGGTTGCACCCCAAGAAACTACTGTTTGATACTTTGGGCCATCCGTGCTATGGCTCTGAGATGAGCATTTAGTACCACAAGAGGTGTGCGCACCGAAGTCTGCCTGCTTTCACACCGTATCCTTTTTTGGGCTTTGGAGTCTCCACTTTTGTATGCACCGTTTTCACGTGTTTATATGTTATACAACATTTGCCGTGTGTTGTCACGCACAGCTATTTTAGTTTGTGTCTTACATTGTTTGGTTCACATTTTGCATATTGCATCTTATTTTACTTTATCGCTGTTTGTTTGGTACATCTCACAAGTTCATAATTTTGTTGTTTATTCACCTTTTCTGTTCGCAATACAGTCACCTAGTATAATTTTTCCCTTTGGTATTCACCCTTAGGGTGTCTTTAATATCCCTTATTAGGATTCACAGCGCTTTGCATATTTTCTGTGTTAGGCAGACTACCCAGGTGTTTGCAGCAGTGCCCCCCGATGTCCATTTCAGATAGCGCAAGAGTACCACCTCCCTTGTTTCTATAAAAGACATTATACTAAATTAAATATCTGTAAAAGAGAAGGGTATATTAACAATTTGAATATATCACTATCGTTAATTTGTCACTATGTAAAAGGTCATATTGTTTCATTAAATCTAGTCTCTATATGCACAGAAATATTAAGCAAAATATTTAACACTGTAACATAGCTGATGTGGATGGCTACAGTATATTTGTGACTTCTGAAGGATCAAAATGTGTAGAACCAGGGTTGTTGGAAATAAGTACAGAGCAGAACTAGAGAATTTGTGAGAGAAGAGAGTAGAGTATGACAAAGACGTGGTAAGTCTGGAATACGGGTTAAGGGTATGGTTTGTGGAAAATTGCCCAAGCAACAAAGTAGGTATGAGGGCTTGATAGAGGATGTCTAGTATGAGTCTAAGTGGGTCTCTAGAAAGTCGATAAGCTACTTACAGAGTCTGGTGGTAGATAAGACTCTATCCATGAGACCCACACTTTAAATAAATTAGGGACAGGATCTGTAAGGAATCTGTCAGGTTTTTAGGGCTTCAGTCTATCAATATTTTTTCTTGTATTAAGAGAGGTATAGACTCCAGAGATAGAGATATAATTTTGCCCCTGTACAAATCATTAGTAAGACCTCATCTGGAATATGCAGTCCAGTTTTGGGCACCAGTTCTCAAAAAGGATATCGGAGAACTGGAGAAAGTGCAGAGAAGGGCAACTAAACTGATAAGAGGCAGGCATGGAGGAGCTCAGCTATGAGGAAAGATTAGAAAAACTTAATTTATTCACTCTTGAGAAGAGGAGAATAAGGGGGGATATGATCAACATGTACAAATATATAAGAGGTCCATATAGTGAACTTGGTGTTGAGTTATTCACTTTAAGGTCAACACTGAGGACAAGGGGGCACTCTTTACGTCTGGACGAAAAGAGATTTCACCTCCAAATACGGAAAGGTTTCTTCACAGTAAGAGCTGTAAAAAAGGGAACAGACTCCCTCCAGAGGTGGTTTTGGCCAGCTCAGTAGATTGCTTTAAGAAGGGCCTGGATTCTTTCCTAAATGCACATAATATAACTGAGTACTAAGTTTTGTAGGTAAAGTTGATCCAGGGTAAATCCGATTGCCTCTCGGGGGATCAGGAAGGATTTTTTTCCCCTCCGGTAGCAAATTGAATCATTCTCTGCTGGGGTTTTTTGCCTTCCTCTGGATCAACTGTGGGTATGGAGTTGGGTGTATGGGATGTACTGTGTTTTATTTTGTTTGTTTATTTTTTTTTATGGTTGAACTGGATGGACTTGTGTCTTTTTTCAACCTGACTAACTATGTAACTATGTAACTATGTAATATTAGGGATGAGCTGAACACCCCCCATTCGGTTCGCACCAAAACCTGCAAACAGACCAAAAATTTGTGTGAACTTTAGAACCCCTTTAAAGTCTATGGGACTCGAACGTTTGAAATCTAAAGTGCTAATTTTAAAGGCTAATATGCAAGTTATTGTCTCAAAAAGTG
Source organism: Rana kukunoris (assembly GCA_029574335.1). NCBI lineage: Eukaryota > Metazoa > Chordata > Amphibia > Anura > Ranidae > Rana > Rana kukunoris. The sequence continues at coordinate 480,467,528 of CM056050.1, read as the reverse complement.
CTTGGGGACCTGGGTCCTGCCCCAGGGGACATGTATCAATGCAAAAAAAAAGGTTTTAAAAACAGACGTTTTTTCGGGAGCAGTGATTTTAATAATGCTTAGAGTGAAACAATAAAAGTGATATATTCCTTTAAATTTCACACCTGGGGGGTGTATAGTAGGCCTGTGATTATTACTTGTTTCCCATGCTTAGAACTGTCCCTGCACAAAGTGTTATTTCTGAAGGAAAAAAAGTCATTTAAAATCACTCGCGGCTGTAATGAATTGTCGGCTCCCGGCAATACAGAGAAAAGTCATTCATAAAAAAAAAAGCGTGGGGGTCCCCCCAAATTAAATACTGTAACTGGGCCCTTCAGGTCTGGTATGAATATTAAGGGGAACCCCGCGTCAAATTTAAAAAAAATTACGTGGGGTTCCCCCCAAATATCCATTCCAGACCCTTTAGGTCTGGTATAGATTTTAAGAGGAACTCCACCCCAAATAAAAAAAATGGCGTGGAGTTCCCCCCAAAAATCCACACCAGACCCTTTATCTGAGAACGCAACCTGGTAGGCCGCAGGAAAAGAGGGGGGACGAGAGAGTGCCCCCCCTAAACCGTACCAGGCCACATGCCCTCAACATTGGAAGGATGCTTTGGGGGTCTGTGACCCCTCAAAACACCATGTCCCCATGTAGATGGGGACAAGGGCCTAATCCCCACAACCCTTGCCCGATGGTTGTGGGGGTCTGCGGGCGGGGGGGCTTATGGGAATCTGGAAGACCCCTTTAACAAAGGCGACCCCCAGATACCGTCCCCCTATGTGAATTGGTAATGGGGTAGATTGTACCTCTACCTTTTCACAAAGAATGTGTAAATTAGTGTAAAAAAAAACAAAACACAGACACTGTTGGGAAAGTCCTTTATTAAAAAATATATATATATATATATATATATTTTTTTTTTTTTTTTTTCATTTATGATTTCTAGCAGGTAGTCCTTAGCTTCCTCAATCTGCTTTGTGGGATAAAGATATCTTCCAATCATGTATGAACACTGCCTAACCCAGACTTGTTTAACCAGGATGCCTTCAAGTATCTTCAGTGATGCCTTGGCAAGATGCCTAAAAATTGCCACTACATCTAAGGACTGGAAGGTGCAATATATTACATTTTTGTTCTTTGGTTTAGATATAATTTAACATAACTCTTTCTAACTCTCTGTTCCAGTGATTACCACCTGGATCCATTTAAAATTGACACCTGTCTAAAGGGAGGAGCTATTTAGAGCAGCTTCTGCTTGAATAACTTTTGCAAGAGTAAGTTAGTGTGATGATTCAGTATAATTTCAAAACACTTTTACAAAGTTATAGCTCTATGATCTGATCCTAACTCTGGCTGCAGTAAACCAGTGCTGGGGGGCGTGACCAGGCAGCAGATGTAGACGGACGTGCTTTCAGAGAGCTTCGATATACTATCCTGAGGATACACTTTTTTATAGCTCCATTCTAGGCACTCCAGCTGTAGGAAAGTCCCCGGGACACGGCTTTACCTTTCTATGCCTCTCTGTCCCCTGATGTCGGCCGTCAAGAAGCAGAATTCACTCCAGTCCACAAACCTTATGGCGCACAATGGCACACCGCAAGGGACAAGCACAGAGCGGGGGCAGAAAAACTCTTCTCAATGGCGCTTTTCTCTAAACCTGCAGCCTCTGCCAGCACCCCCGAGAATTCGCCTGAGGGAGGATCGGAGGCGGATGACACTGTTCCCCTGGAGGATCCAGCCGGTGCCAGCTTTCTATGGGACACAGTGAGTACTCCAGGGGGGCCCCCGCTAGGCCTCAAGGCCTCACAAGCCATGATGCTGACAATGAACCCACTCACACCCAATGAAGGGACATTTTCGCAGTAGTAACCTCCAGCAACCTCTCCATAACATCACTTACGGCTGAACTTGAGGGGATTAAGACAGAAATCACTGTCCTATGAAAAGACAATCAGATGCTCAGGGAGAGAACATCTGCAATAGAAGGGAGGGTGAGCTCCACTGAGGATGACATGGCACCTATGCAGCGAGACCTCACATATAACAACCATCTCCTCTCCCAGCACTCCTCACGTTTGGAAGATTTGGAAAATAGGATGAGGAGGAACAATGTGAGGGCCGTTTCCCTGAAAAGATTGAAGGCAGAAACCCAGTCTAATTTATCGAGCAATGCCTGCTTACGGCCTTTGGTAAAGAAGCGTTCTCCACCATGTTCTCTGTGGAGAGGGCTCATAGGGTTCCTGCTAGACCTTCTGTCCCTGCGGCGCCACCTCGGCCTTTCCTATTCAAACTCCTTAAAGGGGTAATTCCCCCCAAAACCTTTTTTTAACATTGATTGAGGCTCGTTATGTCAAGGGGAATCGGGTGTTTTTTTATTAGAAACGAAGCAGTACTTACCGTTTTACAGATGCATCGTCTCCGTCGCTTCCGGGTATGATCGTCTGGTCTGGGCGTGCCTATTTGATTGACAGGCTTCCGACGGTCGCATACATCGCGTCACGAGTAGCCGAAAGAAGCCGAGCGACGGTGCGGCTCTATACTGCGCCTGCGCACCGTCGTTCGGCTACTTTCGGAAAATCGTGACGCGATGTATCCGACCTCGGAAGCCTGTCAATCAAATAGGAACGCCTAGACCCGGAGACCATACCCGGAAGCGTCGGAGACGATGCATCTCTAAAACGGTAAGTACGGCTTCATTTCTAAAAAAAAAACACCCGATTCCCCTTGACATAACGAGCCTCAATCAATGTTAAAAAAAAAGGTTTTTGGGGGAACTACCCCTTTAAGTATAAAGATAGAGATGCCGTATTGCACCTGGCCAGACTGAATTCACCTGCCCTGAAAATTGATAACGCTAAGGTCTTTATGTTCCCGGACTTCTCTGCCGAACTGCAGAAACAGCGTGCCAAGTTCATGTCAAGCGTAGGCTCCGAGATCTGGGTCTGAAATATGCCATGCTATACCCTGCTCGCCCGCGACTTGAGGTGCTGGGAGCAGTACAATTCTTTGATTCACCATCTGCGGCAGCACAGTGGCTGGATAGAGAGGAGCAATCAATATGCGAGGCACACAATAGACGGCCGGCACCAGTATGAAAGCTGTAGTGCTCTCTTTACTTGTTTCTTGGCCTAAATTCCACGATTATGCCTCAAGGCAGGGAACTCTGATGCCGCATTGGAATTTTCACAATCGCCATGGCTCCTTTGCACTTGCTGTTGAGAAGTTATTAAGACACTGAAGTTCGCTTCAACTGATGCCCCCCATCTGCTTTTGCTGTGATTGTTTGACCACGTTGGTCAGTTTTCTTTACTTCACATACTTTGAGACTACCATATTCGCCCTAACTGCATTTTTTTTTCTTTCGTCTTTCTCCTTTTGTTTTTTGTGCCACCTAACCTTCCTGACTCCAACAGATGTCTCGAACTGCTGCATGTCTGCAAACTGGGACTGAAGATTCCCACACCAGCTGCGTTTATACGACATCGAACCTGGTCTTTTGGGATTTACTCCTCCGTGGGGACGCTGTATGGGTATACTTACTATCTGATATTCCTGCTTACTTCTAGAACTGTTTTTCCCAATGTCTAAGATAACTAGATTTTTGTCTTGGAATATTAGGGGTTTGAATAACCTGGTCAAACGCTTGGCGGTGCTCTGCACTATCAAGCGGCTCAATGCAGATATGATTTGCCTACAGGAGACTCACTTCCCACCAACGTCTACTCCCCAATTTGCAGTAAGGCAGTTTTGCCACCAATACCATGCCACTGACTCGGTGTACTCGAGGGGAGTGAGTATCCTTCTCAGGCAAGGTACGCAGTTTTCACCTCTGGATGTAAAAATTGACCCGGAGGGCCGTTTTGTATTTCTTCTGTGCTCCCTCTTTGGGACAAAATGTATACTGGCTGGGTTGTACATTCCCCCTCCGTTTTCATCTAGTCTGCTTAAGGTTTTAGCTGAATATATATCCCGATTTCTGGGTGTTCCTACATTGGTCTTGGGGGATTTTAACAATTATTTAGACTATGAAAGGGACAAGTTGGGCTCTTGTCTTAATGTATCTATGGGGAGGAACCCAAGGCCTACTCCTTTTGCTCGCCTCCTAGCAGAGATGGGCCTCACTGACGTGTGGAGAATATATAATCCTGAGGCCAGAGTGTACTCCTGTCAATCAGCCTCGGTGGGGGGCTTGTCGTGAATTGATATGGGATCTTCTGTTGCCCATGGTCATCTCCTCACAATACCACCCAAGACAGGTCTCTGACCACTCACCACTCACAATAGATCTTAGAATGGGGGCTGTTAGGGGAAATTGAATCCTTTTTGGCTGTCTCTCATACTGGACCCTGACCCGATTCCTGCACTTTTAACTGAATTCTTTAGTCATAACCTGGAGTCAACGGGTGTGGGCATGGTGTGGGATGCAGCCAAAGCATATTTACGTGGTCAATTTATCAGAGTCGTTTCTCAGATTAAGACCAAAACTAAGGAATGGGAGACATTTGTACTGGCAGAGGCTCAACGCTTGGAATCTGCCTATGTAGCGGATCCAAATGAGTCCACTTGGGCCGCGTACACACGAGGAGACATATCCGATGAAAACGGTCTGACAGACCGTTTTCATCGGACATGTCTCCTAGCATGTTTTGGTTTGATGTGTGTATACACAATCAAACCAAAATCCCCGCGGACAGACAGCGCGGTGACGTGGCAGTGACGTTGACACCGCCACGTCACCAAACCAGGAAGTAAAATACTTCCACGCATGCGTCGAATCCATTCGACGCATGCGGGAGATTTCGGTCCACTGGTTAGGCGTACTAACCAGCGGACATATCCGACAGACCGCTTTCCAGCAGACAAGTCTTAAAGCATGCTTTAAAACTTTTGTCTGCTGGAAACCTGTCTGCTAGCACGTACACACGATCAGATATGTCCGCTGGAACTGGTCTGCGGACCAGTTTCAGCAGATATGTTTGATCGTGTACACGTGGCCTATAAGGTCTTGGCTGGCCTTCCAATCACTGCTGGGACAGCTGTCCCTACAACTAGCTGAGAATGAACACTTTTTTCCGCAGCAAAAACATTTTGAGGAGGGAGAGAATACAGGCCATATGTTAGCTATGCTAGCCAAGTCGCAACAACCTTCCTCGCACATAGTAGCGGTGAAAGACACATGTGGCACCCCATGCTATTCTACTCAGTCCATCTTAGACACCTTCTCAAGCTACTTCTGGGATGTACACATCAAAGGTTCAAAGAAAAAAATATTGCGCTCGTTTAGGTGACAAAAAGCAGCGATCAAAAAGTGTTATACCACACAAAAAACAATATACAGTAAATAATAAGATTGCGCTAATAATATGACATATATTAATATATGATAACAAATTAATATATATGCAGTGATTGAACAAACATAAATAAAGTTCATAAGTGAAAATCACATGAATGATGAATCCACCAGAAAAGGAAGAAAAGTTCATATAAACGTTCTTCCACGTGTGCCAACGAATACACACAAGAAAAGTGCTGAAACAGAGGAGACCTCCACCAAAATCACATGAAACCTCTTACCAAATGGGAACGATCTCTTAATTATAGGAGATCTTAAACAGCCTGATACGATCTGGTATGAGCCCTGGATCGGTGACATCCAATGAGTTAGCCCAACGGTAGCAGCCTCGATCCTAAGTTAATGGTGAATCACTCCCAGTATGCCATCCAAGGATATATAAAACACAAAGGCCTCATATAGTGTAAAACCTTTGTTTAATATAATAAAAAGTAGACTTGCACTTACATGTCACTGGATAAAACAACGCCTAAACAAACAGCAGCCGGCCAGCTTAGAACACACACCCCGTATCTCCGGGTAGAGAGAGTGAATGTGCGGTGACGTCAGAACGCCGCCTCCCTACGTTTCGTCACGACAGGACTTGGTCACGGGATACAGGCGGCATTCTGAATCACCGCATAAATACATAAAGCATCCCGTGCAGCCTTGATGTGAAAAAAACATCTAGCCGCACCTCCGCCATCTTGGTTAATGGAAAGCCTATACGGAAAGCAGCAGTGTGAACTACAAAGGTTCAGCCTACCCCTGAGGAACTCTCATCCTTTTTAGATAGGTACCCCATCCCTAATTTATCTGAGGCAACGCTTCTGAGTGCCCCGTTGTCTGAGGATAAACTCTTAAAAGCCCTGGCACACGCGCAAAATGGGAAAGCACCAGGGGCGGATGGTCTTCCGGCGTGTTTAAGAGATATACATTAAGTGTTTAAGAGATATGCGGAACAGTTCTTGCCGACACTTTTGAAGGTTTATAACAAAGCCTTTGAAACTGGAAAGCTTCCCTCATCTATGAATGAGGCTCTCATAGTGGTAATACTGAAGCCGCGTAAGGACGCTATGTTACCAGACTCGTACAGGACTATTTCTCTACTAACATTTGATATTAAGTTACTGGCCAGGGTACTGGCAAACAGATTGTCCAAGTGTATTCATTATGTAGTACATAGGGACCAATCTGGTTTCATTCCGACAAGATCCACCTTCCAGATCTTGCACAGACTGTTTCTTAACTTGCAGGTCTCGGTTGACAACCCTGGTAATCGGACCATCTTCTCGTTGGACACAGCTAAAGCGTTTGATAGCGTTGAGTGGCCTTAACTCTGGGAGGTGTTGACAAGATTTGCAGTGGGCAATACATTTTTTAAGTGGGTTCAACTATTGTATAGCGCCCCGTCAGCCAGGATGCATGTCAATGGAGATCTGTCCGATTCCTTCAGACTGTTCCGGGGCACTCGGCAGGGGTGCCCTCTTTCACCCCTGCTGTTTGCCTTGGCATTGGAACCCCTGGCTATACACATTAGGACCATCAGAGGTTTTTGTAGAGGTCCCAGACAAGATGTAATCCCTTTGTATGCTGCTGACACCTTGATATATCTCGGGGATACGGATGGCTCCCTGAGGAATGCGATGACCTTACTCGCAGACTTTGGGAAGCTGTCGGGGTTTAGCATTAACTGGAATAAATCGGTGCTCCTACTTCTAGACCCCCTGACTCGTCAGCTTTCTGACTGCGCTAGGGATGTCCTCATTGTGGAGGAATTTAGATACCTGGGCATACAGTTCAAAAAATAGGGAACGGGGAAACATAAAAGCACTCACATGTAGCCAACATCCGAAATGGTTCAATAAAAAAATGGGGATTACTACAAAAAGTAGTAAAAAAAAGGCGGACTTTGTCAGGCAATCACAAAGACATATACTTTAAGAAAAAAATATTTAATCGTATATCATAAAATCCAAAAACAAAAACTAAAATACACAAAAACAGAATATACAGAATACATATTAGCAATGGTAGCTTGCATCTCGCCTACGCGTTTCGCCAAACGGCTTCTTCAGGGCGAGTTTGAGAGAGAGCTGGTAGTATATGATTGCTAAATTCATATATCAAAAGCGTTTGCTGTCCATCTGATTGTATCAAGGATTATGTAAGTATCCAAGTGGCACATGAGAGCTCAATGCGGCAGACAGAGTGTATCAAGTATACAAAAGAATGTCTGGTATGGTTAGCAGCGAAACATCATCCAAGATGAATAAATGTATTTCTGGGGTAGAGCCAGAAATAGAAAGGAGAACCCGGGACTGATCACAGCAATAGAACATAGACCATAGCCAGAGAGGAGTAAAGTCCAATCGCAATAGGCTAAACCGGATTGTGATGTCCAATATAGGACAATCCGCTGGATCAAGAGTCTGGATATGAGTCATACAGGTTACAGCTGACCCAACTCAATATCTGTCACTAAACCTGGCACCACTGCTTTGCAGATTTCGAACAGAATGCTCGGCATGGCTGAAACTGCCCCTTTCAGTTAAGGGCTAACTTAGTCAAAATGATTTGGGCCCCTCAGCTGCTCTACATATTTCACAATGCCCCACTGTGGATTCCCCATACATGGTTTACCCAGATAGATGCCCAATTCAGGAACTTGATATGGGGCAATAAAGTGGCCCGTATCAGCCTCTCCTCACTACAATTGGCCAAGGATCAGGGTGGCATGACCATCCCGCATGCCCGGTATTATTTTGTGGCCTCACAACTCCAGCACCTTGGTAACTGGGGTGAGAAGGATGCGAAAGATCCTATTCAATCGCTGGTGATACCCTGCGAATCAGAGATGTCCGCATTGTCTCACCTAGAGGCGGGTCTCACTCACATCTCGTGCTCCCTTCCTACCATTAAGCTATTAAACACCCTGTGGAAGTACACTAGATCGCTACTGAAGATTAGGGGAGTGTGTTCATTCACCCCAATATGGGGCAATAAATACTTTGTTGAACTCCTTAAACTTAAAGATTTCCGATCTTGGGAACTGGCAGGCATACACTATATAGCTGAACTGTTTAGGGGTGCGACACTTAAATCTTTCACAGATCTCAGGGAGGAATTCTCTTTACCCAGATCCCAATTTTATTGCTACTTACAGTTGAGGCATGCAGTACAGTCCGAGTCTAGGTTGTCACGGTTTTTGCTGTCAAGGCACCCTCTGATGACGGAGGTATTTTTGGCAGGGGATAAGAAATGAATGATATCTAGGATATATAGCACATTGCTTAGCACAACACATGATGCCTCCTCACTCCCGCGCAGGGGGGGTGGGAGAAGGACTTAGGCCCTATAGTGGTAGTTTCAATTTCAAGATCTTTCAATTCTAAGATCTCCCTGTCGAGATGATTAACAATGTCTACATTTATTATATACTACTGTACATTGCATTGTAATGTGCACTGATTGTTGATTATCGATATTCTATGTACAGCAGGAGACAACGTTAAGAATGTAGGTTATAGGTGTGCAGGAATGCAGGGTATCTGGTCACAGATGTGCTTGTTAAACCTTCACCATGGGAATTCTTAATATCACCAAAACGTGCTGGAGAGCTGTATTGCGCTTACCACAACTAAAGACCTCTTAATTAAAAGCAGGTCATACGAGCTGAACAGGATAAGTGCCTGTTTCACTGGGGGCATAACCTGGATTCAGATGCAGCAGGATCTTGGAACCGTAGCACTCATAATAAAACAGAGAAAGTATGGGGAAAGCCCATAGTGCATTACTTTTATTAAAAATTTTAAAATTCACAAACAAACAGCCGAGTGGCCTCTTACTTTGTGGCGTGCCTGCCTGGCACTGGGACTGACAGCGTATTGATTTATCTCTCACCGGGGACCCGCTTGTTGCACACAGTGCAACCCGATGGATGCTGGATTTGGTGTTGTCTCAGACAGGAACAGGGCACTAGAGGATCAGCTGGGTACAGGGAATGCCAGACCTCGCCACCGACATATGTTTTGTATCTTCGTACGTCATCAGGGGGGCGTGTCTGGCCACTGGGGATTGTGGTTTTTGTAGGCTGGAGGGAGGCGCTGATTGTCAATCAATATGGTGATATTAAGAATTCCCATGGTGATATTAAGAATTTCCATGGTGAAGGTTTAACAAGCACATCTGTGACCAGATACCCTGCATTCCTGCACACCTATCTGCATCTCAGCTATTGCATTGGACTATATACCATTTAAATATTTTAATTTATTTATTTTTGCAAGACAGACTTCCTACTGTCATATGAGTGTATTGGTTGATTCACCTTTCTAGCAGGCCAAAGATTAGAAGGTTTCATTACTACTCATTATTTATCCACATTATCATTTATATTTTTATTACTATATTTTTTTGTTCACTTAGCTATTTTGTTCACCCAGCTATTGAAGTTTGATTGTTTGATACTTTGCACCATTGCTATTGACAACATGAATTGTTGCTAATCAGGCATCTATATGATGCACCCACTCACACCCTCATTTGGGTTTTTTACTTAACTTATCAGTTAACCTCTCCTAGCGCCCTCATCTACCTTATTTATTGATTTATATATGCCTATAATTAGCTAGTCTATTAAGATTCTGATAAGCACAATAATGTAAAGTTAGTTATGAAAACATACTGCTGCTAATAAAAACAATATATTCCATTTATTTCCCAATTACTATGAAATATACTAACATCACACACTAAACAGCAGAGTTTATATACAAAAGAACATCACACACTAAACAGCAGAGTATATATACAAAAGACGCAAAAGGGAACAAGCCAAGAGGCTCACATGAGCAAGCCGGGAAAAGGGAACAAGGGGACTCTTACTCACAGCTGATCATTGCGTGAACCAGGAAGTGCATTCCTCAGTTCGCACTGACAGGGAGAGCCAATCAATGGCTCTCCCTGTCAGAGGGGGGTCTGAGCTGATAATCAGCACAGCCCCCATCAAATGTACCCATCAGTTGCCAATCGGTGCCCAGTCAGTGCCCCATCATAACTCCCTGTCAGTACCCAATAAAGTGCCAATCAGTGCCCACCACAGTGCAAATAAGTGCCCACCATAGTGCCAATCAGTGTCCCTCACATCGCCAATCAGTGCCCAGCATTTACACCTGTCAATACCTGCCCAATCAGTGCTGCCTATCAGTGCCATCTATTAATGTCCATCAATTCCACCTGTTAGTGTCAATCAGTGCTGCCTATCAGTGCCAATCAGTTCCACCTATCAGTGCCCATCAGTGCCACTGGTCAGCGCCCATAGATTCCACCTGTCTGTGCCCATCATTGTCGCTTGCCAGTGCCCATCATTGCTGCATATCAGTGCCACCTATCTGTGCCCATCAGTGATGCATATCAGTGCCGCCCTTTCAGTGCCCATCAATTCTACATATCAGTGCCGCCTCATCAGTTCCCATCAGTGCCGACTCATTAATGCCCATCAGTGAACGAGAAAACAACATTTTATAACAGAAACAAAGAAAAACATTTTTTTTTCACAAATGTCTGTCTATTTTTGTTTATTTAGCAAAAAAAGTGTCTGTTTCCTTTCCAACTCAAGTTCATCTTCAAAGGCAAGCCCTATACGTTTGCATCCCTGCAAGAGGGAGAATAATTCTACTGACATTAGGACTCATCAAGCAAAACCTGAATCTTCCACCTACTGGCCACGCTTCCACCTCATCGAAAAGGCAGCTTCCTACTAGTCCTCTTCAACCAGTATGGGAAACAACCAGATCCAAGCAGTCCAAGGAAACCCCTCCACCCTGAGATGTTTGGAACTCTTGGACCTTAATCTTTTCCCCTGTCTGCAGGGACAGCTCGGACTTCCATTAGAATCTCTCTGAGCCACCTTACCCCGTGCACTCTTTCTTGCCTCGGTTGAGGCAGACCCAGGACACTTTTGCCTCCAGGGGCTTATCAGTTGTTTTTTGTTTTTGTTATAATTTTGTTTATTTTGACCACCCAAACTGCCATAACTTAATGAGTGGCGTAATCTCCCTCTACAGCCCCCTTTGTCCCTGACAACAGAGCACAGTTGGCAGGATCCATCCTCTTCCCCAGTCCCCCTTCCCCTCTTCCGTTTCTCCCTATACAACCCCTGCTCTTCCGCTCCCACTCAACCCTTTTTACTTTATATTCACAGGACCCAAAGGGTCATGATGATCCAGATTGCTGTTCAAGTTATTGGTTTTAATATTATGTTTACTAGGGGTGCTCGATCTGTCTGAGGGCACTAGGCCCTCTTTAAATATCTTTGTCTGTCTGTCAAGTTAGCCTCGCGGCTTTAGTGGTGCTCATGCGCCTCGTCCTGCCTAGTAGAACAGGTTTTGCACCTTTCTCTCAACAGGATTGTTCCCTTCTTCACGGAAGGGATCCCCAATTTGATTCACCTTAAGGATGGAGGCCTCTCTTTCCTCCACTCCTCTGGAAACTCACTTGTTTCTCGGCTCTCTCTATTCTCTCCGTTTTTCTTTCTACCTGCATCTTTCTAATGTTTTTTTTTATAGTGACCGACTCGTTAAGGGCCCCTCGATTCTTGCCGGCAGATTTGGATTTCGTTTTTTTGCAGATTAAATGCTTTGGAGCTTGTGGAGAAACACTAGTAAGTGCTCTTGATTTCCTAGCATGGTACACCCTTCTGCTCTATGGCTGACGAGCCCCCAGTACCGCAACCCCTAAAGGTTATATCCCACAATGTCCAGGGCCTAAACTCCCCGTCCAAGAGGCAAAAAGTTCTGCAACACCTACACTCTCAAAAAGTAGACGTAGCACTTCTACAGGAAACACACTTTCCTAAAAGTTACCAAGATTTCTCCACTCCGATTTCCTACCTATTACTTGTCAAATGCAGACGATAAAATGAAGAGGGTGGGCATTATATTCCCTCACAAGTGTAAATTCTCCCTAAAATTGGAACATAAAAACCCAGAAGGCAGATATATTTTGGTAATTGGGGAACTGGATGACTAAATCTATTTTTTCTTCTCATATTCTGCCCTCAACAAGGGTCAACTCTCTTTTTTTAATCCATGTTGAAGACCTTAACCCCCCTTCTGGAGGGCATGATAATAATTGGAGGAGACTCCAACACAGCCTTTGACCAGGGCCTAGACAAATCCTGTCCACCAGGCAACTGTCTCAGTAGACCTACAAAACAGAGTCTACGTATCACCAAACTTATATTCCAACACGGCCTTGTAGACATTTGGAGTGAAATCAATCCGACAATGCAAGATTACACCCATTACGCTAGTCCTCACACTTCCTTTGCTCAGATAGATCAGATTTTCATTCCCACCAATACAGTACCCCTGGCTTCTAAGTCATACATTAGAGATTCTGTCGGGTCAGATCACTCTATGGTCTTTCTGACGTTACAGCATCCATCCGGTCGCCGTTCACACGGCCATTGGAGACTTAATGAGTCCATCTTAAATTACCCCATCAGAGTGAGGGAGGTAGAAGGCGCCCATTGAACATTACTTTCAAACGAATGATGTCCCCTACACTACACCTTCATCCCTCTGGGCAGCCCATAAAGCCGTGAACAGAAGCAAACTAATCCAAATAGCCCCCCAAATACACAGGGGCAGGAGAAACGATATAGAAAAATTAGAGCAGGATTTTGCAACTCTTTTAAGAAAACACAAAGCGAATCCTAGCTCTGTTCCCACAGAAAATCTTGCATGGCCCTGAATTTGGCCTTGACTACAAAAGCTGAGAAATGGCTTTGTTGGAACAGAGCTTGATTCTACTGCCAAAGAGATAGAATGGGATCTATGCTTATGGGTAGGCTCACTCCGAGAACTCATTTGCTCTCCCCAAAATTAAAATTAATGGCGGCACACTTTCCCAGAACCTGCAACGTATTATGGAGGAATTCCAAACCTTCTACAAACCTCTGTATATCACCCACCCCAAAACTTGATAGACCAATTTCTTGATAATATCCAGATCCCCAGATTAGAAGACAGACACTGCCTGAAATTAGAAGCCCCTATATCGTCAGGAGAGGTATGCACGGTTATTAAATACTTAAAGTCTCACTCAGCCCCTGGCCTGGATGGATTTTCCGTCCCTTACAAAACCTTCCCCACAACATTTGCACCTGATATGACTCGCTTCTTCAACGCCTTACATAAGGGAGACCCTCTAGATAAGTCGTGTAACTTTTCTTATATCTCTGTTCTACCTAAACCAGGGAAGGACCCTGGCTCGGTAAGCAACTACCGACTGATATCAGTCATAAATAACGACCTGAAGATTCTTACTAAAATCCTTGTGGGCCGCTTATCCTCCTTCATTAGCCTATATGTTAATAAGGATCAAGTGGGCTCCACCCCTGGGAGACAGGTCCCAGACCAAATCCGTCGAGTGATTGACATCATATCCCTTCTTAACTTAAACTGGGATAATGACTCTCCACGGCAAAGCTGTCTCCTCTCACTAGACCTCCAAAAATATCTTCTCCATCCTAAAGCGCTGGGGATTCAGAGAATCCTTATTAATATTTTGCATGCTCTATATTCAACCTCAGAGGCTCAGGTGTATCTGCAGGGATTTTACTCCAAATTTCTAGAGGTACCAGACAGTGCTGTCCACTTTCACCCCTGATCTTTGCCATAGCAATAGAGACTCTAGCAATAGCTATTAGAACCAATCCAGATATTCACGGCATTAAATGTGGCTCTAGGTCCAATAAATGTGCGCTATTCGACGATGATATACTCCTTTTCGTGTCATCCCTCTATAATTCCTCCCCAACATCTGCCAGCTTTAAGGCCTCGTACACATGAGGCAATAGATTTGTTCAAAGCGGTCTGTCCGACCGATTTGAACAAATCTGTCTGTTTGGATTTTGGTTTGCTCGTGTGTACACACGAGCAAACCAAAATCCCCGCCAGCAGACGGCGCGCTGACGTCACCGCACCAGGAAGTAAAACACTTCCGCGCATGCGCCGAATCCATTCGGCGCCGGTGCGAGACGACATGTCTGCTGGTAAGTGTACTAACCAGCAGACATGTCGGGCGGACGGGTTCCCACCCGATAGATTTCAAAGCATGCTTTGAAATCTGTCGGGTGGCCAAATCCGTCGGCTCGCCCGTACACACGATCGAATCTGTCTGCTGGGACGGTCTAGCAGACCGTTTCCAGCAGACAGATTTGATCGTGTGTACGCGGCCTAAGATGACTTCAAGAAAATATCGGGACTACTGGTCAACTTCAATACTTTTTAGGCGCTCAACATTAATATTTCAGACACTCTGCTCACCAGGATTAGTGAAGTTCATCAAGTATCTGGGGATCTCCAAAATTGAATTGATCATGCCAACTACCCCCAGCTATTCCAAAAACTAGAGGCAGACCTCTCCAGTTGGTCCAGGTGCTCTCTGTCCTGGCTCGGTAGAATCTCTGCGATAAAAATTTAATTACTCCTGCGTATTTTTATTACTATTTCAGGGCGCTTCCTATTCCCCTCGTAAAGGTCATTAAATTTGTTTGGGGAGGAAAAGGTCACAGGCTTTCAAAATCTGTCCTATTCTGCTAAAGGGAAGAGGAAGTCTTGGGCCTTCCGCACTTACTTCGATATTTTCAAGCAGCACAACTTGCTCTGATCTCTACGGTCTACTCCCGCTGTGAACTACCTAATTGGATACACATTGAATGCCAGGCAGTTCAACTCCACACCCTGGACTATCTCTTATGGTGCCTGAAAAAATTGAGACCATCTATATTGTACCCTACACTTTCTCACTCATTTGCCCTCTGGGACAGTCTAAGGGATAACGAGCAGCTGACATTGCCTATTACTCCTTTAAAACACTTATTCCAAAACCCGCCATTCCCTCCAGGGCAAAACACAAAGGCTTTTAGATGGTGGCTCGATAAGGGACTATAAAGAATAAGACACTTTCTCAATCCCATGAATCCACACCCTAAAACATATTACATTAATGACCTAGACATGACACCATCGGAACTCTTTCGTTACAGCCAGATCTCCAACTTCCTCCATAAATTTTGGAAAGCACATCCTAACAGTCCCCAAATCACATCATATGAACAATGGTGCGGCCAAAAACTTCCTGTATACTGGCATGGGCGGAGGATCGTCCCCAATAATGGAAATTGGAGACTTGGAATAGAAACTTTTTTCAGTCATACAAAGGCATTCTTAATTCTAGCCTTGCAGAAGCTAGCTTGAAAGTAATCTCCCAATGGTATTTAGTCCCCACAAGACTGGCCAAGCTATACCCGGCGACATCTCACCTGTGTGTTAGGCAGAGCTTTTTTTCTCAGAAAATAGGTGCAGGAACTCAACCACGACCCGTTCAGATTTCACAAACAGTAGAAGGGTCTTAAAGGAGCATTAAATACCAGAATTGCATTACATACAGTGTGCAGAGTTCAGGGGGTTACAAAGCAGTCACTTGTAAACACAGAAACCAGACTTCTGTGTTCACAAGTGATTGTGGTGAGCGGGCACCAAAGGGTCTGAGCCAAAGGTGGTGGAACTGAGTTCCACCAAGTTCCCCCAGAAAAAAAGCCCTGGTTTTAGGGGATATAACCTTAGAGGAGACGTGTTACAAGTGTGGTGGGGATGCCCCAGAATACAGAGTTTCTGGAACAACGTTTTCTCCCGGGTACACAAGATTACCAAAGCCCCCATTCCAACTTCTCCCCTGATTACCCTCTTTAACTTTCCGATGAAGGCAGTGTCCAGGAGTACACAACGACTGATTTTATTTATCCTTTTAGGAGAAAAACTAACTTTAGCCAAAGTTTGGAAAAAGTCAGTTGTATCTACCCTACTAACCATATGTAGTTTTGTTTATTGGTAATTCGACAGGTACCACTTCTCACCTATCCATTTAATTGTTGCTATGTGCCTTGACTGGTCCAGTGAGCTCTTTCTTGTTTTTTAAGATTTTGCTTGGTCTACCTTATACCAGATTATACCTCAGAGCCTTGAACTAGGGTGTGAGAGCTCCAGCCACAGCATGATCCCTTTTGGGGTGGCGGGAAGGCTCTGCAGGACCTCCAAACCAGACTCTTTCTTCGTAGTTATAAAGGATGCATGGCTCCTAGTTTCAGTACCATAGGGTACATATTGTTGATTATATATACTGTATATATATATATATATATATATTTCATTCATTGCATATTATTGAATCATATTGTATATTTTTTTTCTTTATTTTATTTTATTTTACCTGTTGGATTACTCCCTTTCTTTAGACATGTTGGCTTTCACATGACAAATGATCCTACTAATATCTATGTAATGTGTATGCTTTCTTAAAACTAATAAAAATGTATTGAAAGTTATTTAGCAAAAAATAAAAACCGCAGAGGTTATCAAATACCACCAAAGAAAGCTCTATTTGTGGAAAGAGAATTTAGTTTGCGTACAGTGTTACATGACCGCGCAATTGTCATTTAAAGTGGAACAGCGCTGAAAGCTCAAAACTGTCCTGGGCAGGAAGGGGCGCAAGTACCTGGTATTGAAGTGGTTAAAGGAATGCCGAAGTTATAATGGGGTATATTCCGTACATAATTTTTTGGATGATAACATTATTCATACAAATTAACTTTACAAAGATTGTACTTGTTTTGTTCCAGTTGGCACCTCTTAACAAATTTACAATATTACAAACTGCCTTAGCAGCGCTTACAATAGTAATATATTGTTTTAATAGTGATTAAATAAAGAACTTGGGACAGATTAATTCAAGGCATTGGGACATGTGAATGCAAACAGATCTCTAAATTAATACAAGCTGACACAAGTATGATAAATTAAATTGGATGTGAAATCAGCTGTTATAGGGTTTGAGAGCCAAGAGGTTCAACAGTCGATTTAATGTAATTAGCTTTTCTTTGCCCTACTTCTGTTTGTTACACTGCTAACACAATTTCTTTGTTAAAGATTTCTGTAAGTGAATTCTCAAAAGCATGACAAAGAAATACAGTATGTGTACACTTATGAATGAAGAAATCACGTAGTCAGCCATGTTTGAGATCATTGAGGTTAAAGCATGATGGTATTATGGAGGGGGATTCCGTGCAAGTACTTTTGCATTCACTCTCAGAACACTGCATATTATACTTTTTCATAGCCCTAATCCTATAAGTGGTATTAAAATGCTGATGATGCAAGAAAAAACATTTTAGCAATGCTTAAAAAGGTGATTTATTTAATTTAGATTTTTCAAGGCCATTGTGAACCTTTATATCATTTTGGTGATGTGACAAATCTTTGGGAAGTTGCTATGTTACAGCAGTGCTGTATGACAACATATTAAAGCCTTTATTTTATGTTTTATTTTAAGTATTTCACTGAACTCTCACGTTGTCGCTGACTAATGACAAAGTTAAGGCCAGAAAAGGAGACTTAAATGTCACACTCAAGCTTAAAGGGGTATCGGGGAAATACCAAGTCACCGAGTTCTGCTTTTGGTGGCTATGGACGTGTACACAGTTTGAAACAAGATCCCTGCATTAATGCCAATCACAGCTGGACCACTGATGTGGCAGGAGGGAGGAAGCATAGTGGAACCAACATTTGTATGCAGATGGACAAAAATAAAACAAAATGCTGCAGAAATCAGGAACTAATAACACACCTACACATAGTAATATGGTGGTTCCCAGAGTTAAGTGCAATACATATTTATATATTTTATAGCTGCATCCATGGGCTATTCTTATTCAATATGTACAGTAGTAGTTCATTTATCTTGGACTTTTCTTAATTTCCATGAAAATGCTAATGATCCCAATGTCAGAGCACATATTAGTCAGTAAATTAACCTTCTTGGAAGCAGCTTGATACCCAACATGTTTGTGCGGGTTAGACTCCAATTGCCATTCTTGTGAAAGCAGTCTGGTACTCCAAAAAAGTTTAGTT
Organism: Rana kukunoris; assembly: GCA_029574335.1. Taxonomy (NCBI): domain Eukaryota; kingdom Metazoa; phylum Chordata; class Amphibia; order Anura; family Ranidae; genus Rana; species Rana kukunoris. The sequence continues at coordinate 480,449,195 of CM056050.1, read as the reverse complement.
TAGCAGTGAAGCACATTTTAGTAGACACAGGGGCACATCTCTGCTGTTAAAACTGCAATTGTTGCCCAAGTTGTGTGTGTAGAGCATGCTTTGCATACTTATCCTTAAAGTGTATATAAACCCAGAAGTTGTGTGAAAAGCTTCCTTTTTGCATTGTAAATGTAACTAAGCAAGTTTTTAAGTATTACGTTTAGGAATATCTGTTATATATGGCAGCTTCTGCTCTTTCTTGGGCCTTTTTAACTGGATGATGGCCATTATCTCCCAAGGCTTTAGGACGGTGAATACCCTGAGCTTTCATCCAATCCATTGCAGTCAGCACCTTCTTCTGGTTGATAGACAGCTGCTCTAACCATTTAGTAGCTAAGTCAGGGACTTTATGTGAATGTACCTCTCTTTTTTGTTGGACAGCTTGGCCTGTTACAGTTAGTGGAAAAACAACATCTATTGGCTGCTAGCTCGACTTTATATTAAAGAAGAGTTCCAGTCACCTATGGAAAAAATCAAAGTTAGCAGCTACAAAAAATGGAGCTGCTGATTTAAAAAAAAAGTAGCCACTCACCTGCCCCAGGATCCAGCGGTGTGTTCACCATAGTCAGTCTCTCCCACTGTCTTTGGTCCCTGGCACCAGCATCTTCACTATGGGCACCCGGCTGTGACAGCTTGTGGCTTCACAGCCGGGTGCCCACTGTTCATACCCAGGTCACGCTGTGCATTGTGAATGGTGGACCTCTCAGTGTCCCTGAAGATTGTAGGGAAGAGGGAGGGAGGAGAACTTCTGTTCCCGAGCGCCGTGTTGCTTTGAACAGAAGTGGGAAAGAGGTACCATTCAAAATCAGGTACCAGCCCCCCTGCTCCTCAAAAGTGCCAATTGTTCAAGAGGAGTGGGAAACAAGGTTTTAAAGCTGAATTTCCCCATTTGGGTGGAGCTCCACATTAAGTATGAGTATGTGGAGTAGTTAGTGATTATGGTACTATATATGGTTTATCTGGTTGTGTGAATATCAACAAATCATGATATGTGGGTGAATGTCAGGAACACCATCCCTATAGATAATAATATATGTAATTTCTGTTACAGGGGGTTTGAGGGGAACTACAAAAATTGTAAACGTAAAACTGGACCCCATTGCAATCTATGAAGGTGTGAATCTTTAAAGCACTATTAAACCCCAAATCAAACTGTAGCACTGGGCTGGGTTCTTTAACCACTTCAGACCCAGAAGGATTTGCCCCTTTAATAACCAGAGCATTTTTTAGAATTTGGAACTGTGCTGCTTTAACTGGTAATTGCGCGGTTATGCAATACTGTATCACTGTATATTTTATCACCTTTTATTTTTTGTGATATAAATGAAAAAGGACCGTCAATTAAAAAAATATATGTATACATGTGGTCCAATCACAAGAAGCACACCATAAAATTTAGGCACCACATCCCAGAAAAATTGCAATGAAAAAGGGAAGGGGGAAAAAATTGGGATTTTCTAATCGGTGCTAAATATGATTCAAAGGATGAATGAGAAAGAAAATATTAATGGACCATAAATAGTACAAAAATAGAAAAACATTTATTAAGATATACAACAATTTAAAATATATCCACAGAACATAGAGGTGCTGTGGATACACAGCAATAGAAATAGTAAACGGTCATAAATTGGTGTATTGTGGTTAAGCCAGAAAAAGTGGATTGCTGTATCCCGACATGTTTCGCTTGTGGTAAACTTCTTCAGGGGTAGATGGTGGCAATCGTGGCTTGTAATTTAGATTACATAGATGTAAACAGATAATATAAGCATTAATTTTATACAAACAATAAATGAGTGCACAAAATAAACACAGAAAATACAGCGTAATTTTTCTGGGTTGCAGAGGCCAAATATTGAATGCTTACCCCTATACCAAAAAAGACCAGAGCTCGACCACTGATCCCACCGCCAGGTGGAATGCACCTCCCCTATGAGGAAGGACAGCTGTTCCAATGATCCGATCCCAGAGAAAATTATATATATAAATATATATGGGGAGAGCTGGAGGGAAAAACCAGGGAAAAAGTCAAACTGAAGTTTGAACAAAAAGAAAGGCCAGATTCAGAGAAAAAGGTCAGAAATGGTGTTGCTATATAGCACCATTAGAATCACTTACTTAAGAGGTAACGAGAGGTAGGTAAATGGATGAGACTGGGCACAAGATGGAGATAGGCCTGATCAAACAGCATAAGTCTGAAAATAAACAATGTATAAAAATTAGGAAAATATAAAAGGAAAATGAAGGATGTAGGAATATCTGAGAAAAATATACATGGGGGATCATTTATATAGAGGTTAAATAACCCAAATGAAGGACCTAGGTCTCAATCTAATAAGCCCATGGAGAGAGAAAGAGGGGGAACCAATAAGGCCTCGTACACACGAGGGGATATGTCCGCTGAAAATGGTCCGATGGACCGTTTCAGCAGACATCTCCGCTCGTGTGTATGGGCTAGCGGACAGATTTGTCCACCCGACAGATTTCAAAGCAAGCTTTGAAATCTATCCGGTGGGAATCTGTCCGCCCGACATGTCTGCTGGTTAGTACACTTACCAGCAGACATGTCGTCCCGCACTGCCGCCACGCCGCCGCCGAATGTATTCGGCGCATGCGCGGAAGTGTTTTACTTCCTGGTGCGGTGACGTAGCGGTGACGTGGCGGCGTCAACGTCACCGCCGCGTCACCGCCACGTCACCGCGCCGTCCGGCGGCAGGGAATTTGATCCGATGGTGTGTACACGCCATCGGATCAAACTCCCGATCAGACATATCCGATGGAAATGGTCCGCGGACCGTTTTCATCGGATAAGTCCGATGGTGTGTATGAGGTCTAAGCGAGAGAGTTAAAGAGAAAACAAAGACTTTTACATTTAGGGACTGAATTTGCAAGGAAAAACAAGTACCTGTCATGAAGCTATTATTGGTGAGAGTAGTTGAAAGAGGGAGCAATATATACTTACCATGAGGTGTGTTTGATATGGCATCCAGTCTCATCTGCACTAAGACTAAAAAAAATATATATTTTCTACTATTTGTTATAAAAAAAATACAATAAACAACATTTTAGTCATACATTTAGGCCAACATGCTGTCACGTACCTTACCAGAGGCCGAAGTGCTGAGAGGGCTTCCCGTACGACCAAGTGCAGAGCGCACCCTGGAGGTGACACAGGGGGCGCTCGGCCCAAAGATGCAAGGGTTGCCAGCTGCGACTTGCTGAGTGATGTTGGGGATCAGCTGTACGCCAGGATACGTAGTCAGGCAGAGGGTACCACGGAAGTACCAGATGAAGTAGACTGGCAGGAAAACCCAGGGGCGGAGTCAGGAGCCAAGACGGTAGTTATGCACAGGGAGCAGGAGGTGACTGGAACAGGTCAGAAGGCAAGCTGAGGTCATCTACTGGAACAAGCAGACCGGGACAAGACAAAAGGATAAGCCGAGAGACAAGCCAGGGGTCATGCACGGAGAAGTCTGGTCAGGCAAGCCGAGTCGTCAACAGGAACACCGAGAAACAAGAACAAGGAACTTAGGATGACACCAAGGGCTGAAGATCATGCAGCAGTTGGTCACTGCTGCAGCAAGCCTTTAATAGGGCACTGACGCCAGGAGTCCCGCCCGCATGCGTAGTGAAGAATACTGAATTCACAGCGTTGTTGCTCGTGTGCGCGCGCGTGCGGGACAGGTCTGTTAGTTCTTCCACGTTTGGTTCTCTGACAGTGCCCCCCCCTCAGGGGCAGCCTCCGGATGCCCAAACGTACTTGCTTCTCTGGGTGCTTTCTGAAGAATTCGGACAACAGTTTAGGGGCATGAACATCCTTTGCAGGTTCCCAAGAGCTTTCTTCGAGAGGATAGCCCTTCCATTTCACTAGATATTGGGTTTGTCTACCCCTTTTCCGACTATCCAAAATGGCTTCCACCTCGAATTCTGTGTCCTCACCCACTGTAACTGGAGGTGGAGGTGGATCTTCTCTTCCAGGAAAGGAACCGGCAATGGCTGGTTTGAGAAGTGAGATGTGAAAGACTGGATGAATCTTATAAGAGTTCGGCAGGGACAATTCAAAGGCCACAGGATTAATTTTTTTCTTAATTTTAAAAGGACCAATGAACCTAGGGCCCAGTTTCCGGGACGGGCAGGACAGTTTGAGGTTTAAAGTAGCAAGCCAAACCTTGTCTCCTACTTCCAGAGTCGGACTCTCCTTCTTCTTCCTGTCATAGTATTTCTTATAGTCCTCCTGGGACTTTCGCATAGTTTCCTGCAGAACTTGTACATTTTCTTGGAGAAAGGCCAATCTATCCTGTATGGCAGGCACCGTTGCTTCAGGAACGGTATTGGGCAAGAAGGACGGATGAAATCCGTAATTTGCCCAGAACGGAGACTGGTTAGTGGTGGAGTGTACCGAATTATTGTATGCAAATTCGGCACATAGGGCTACCCAATTGTCTTGAGAGGAGGTGGAAAAGCAGCGGAGGTATTGCTCCAGCGTCTGGTTGGTTCTCTCTGTTTGGCCATTACTTTGTGGGTGATAAGCGGATGACAAGCAGACTTCGATGTTCAGGGCTTTACAGAGAGCTTTCCAAAATCTTGAAGTAAATTGTACCCCTCTGTCGGATACAATACTGCTGGGTAGGCCGTGCAATCTCACAATCTCCTTGATAAATGTATGAGCCATATCCATGGCTGAGGGAGTACCTAATAAGGGCAAAAAATGGGCCATCTTTGTTAGCCGGTCGACCACCACCAGGATCGTGGTAAACCCTTCAGAGGGGGGCAATTCCACTATGAAGTCCATAGATATCGCTTTCCATGGATGGTCAGGGACAGGTAATGGTCTTAACAGGCCCCAGGCTTGTGTGCGGCTTCCTTTACTTCTGGCACAAACTGTACAGGAACTTACAAAGTCCTTGCAATCCTTTCTCAGGTCAGGCCACCAGTAGGATCGCTGAATCAGCTCAGAAGTCTTATGGACCCCAAAATGGCCGGCAAGCTGATGTTCATGAAGGATTTTGAGAAGCTGAAGTCTGGCTCCCTCTGGAACAAAAATCTTATTTCCGTGCCACAGGAGTCCTTCTTGTTTTCTGAATGCAGAACTCTCAGATTCAGGACATTGAGCAGAGGCTTGTTCCAGGGCTGACTTTAGGTTGGGCTGAATCAACAGGAGGTTCTGGGGGGACAAGATCGTGCTGGGAATGACAGTCCCTGGGGTCTCTGGGAACATGCGTGAGAGGGCATCTGCTTTACCATTTTTGGACCCGGGGCGGTAGGTAAGATGAAAGTTAAATCTTGAAAAGAATAGGGCCCACCGGGCTTGCCGAGGTCTTAATCGTTTGGCGGATCTGAGGTATTCAAGATTTTTATGATCCGTAAATACCATGATGGGGTGAGCGGCACCTTCAAGGAGATACCGCCATTCCTCTAACGCAGCTTTTATCAGTAGCTCCCGATCCCCCACATCATAATTCCTTTCCGGCTGGCTCAATTTTCGGGAGAAAAAAGCTATTGGATGTAACAAAGCTTTAGGACCTTGTCGTTAAGACAGGACAGCCCCTATGGCGACTTCTGATGCGTCGACCTCAAGGACATAAGGTAGGGTTGGATCCGGGTGCTGTAGAACGGGGGCCGAAGTGAACAGAGTCTTTAGTTTATCGAAGGCTTCCTGGGCCTCCTGGGTCCACTGAAAACGGGTATGCTGGCGGGTCTGCTGGGTAATGGGAGCAATAATGCCGGAAAAGTCTTTAATAAACCTCCTGTAAAAATTTGCGAACCCGATGAACCTCTGAATGCCTTTCTTATCAGTAGGAGCTGACCATTCCAGAATAGCGGATACTTTCTGAGGATCCATGGAGATTCCAGATGTGGAAATGATTAGACCTAGGAACTGTATGGATGACTTTTCAAATTCGCACTTTTCCGCTTTTGCGTAGAGCCCGTGCAACCTTCATGTGGTTAGTACTTTCCGGACATGGGTTCTATGTAATTCCAGGGTAGCAGAAAAAATGAGAATGTCGTCTAAGTAAACGATTACAAAGTAATCCAGGAACTCTCTGAAAATGTTGTTCACAAAATGTTGAAAGGTCGCCGGGGCATTGCATAGGCCGAAGGGCATAACGAGGTATTCAAAATGACCGAAACGGGTCCTAAAGGCGGTCTTCCATTCATCCCCCTCCCGAATGCGCACAAGATTGTAGGCACCTCGTAAATCCAGTTTGGTAAAGACTCGTGCAGTACGGAATCTCTGAAAAAGTTCGGGAACGAGAGGGAGAGGATATCTGTTTTTAATGGTGATCTTGTTAAGTTCTCTGTAATCCACGCAAGGCCTAAGGGGATGATCTTTCTTCTCCACGAAGAAGATTCCGGCACCGGCTGGGGAGGAAGATGGGCGGATGAACTTTTTTCCAGATTTTCGTCAATGTATTGACGCAAGGTCTCAAGCTCAGTCTCTGAAAGTGGGAATATTCGCCCAAAGGGGATTTCTGCACCAGGCAACAACTCAATAGGACAGTCGTAAGGACGGTGTGGTGGTAAGGTATCGGCTTTCTTTTTGTCGAAGACATCGAGGAAATCATGGTAGACTGAAGGAACATTTGTGTTGGAAGTGGAGGCTGGCTGGACGGTGAGACAACTGGGAGAGGCTGAAGTCTCAGGCCTTATGCAGTGCTGACGGCAGTAACTTGATTTAAAGGAGATACTCCCTGTGCTCCAGTCTATCTGAGGGCTGTGTGCCCTCAGCCAAGGGAGTCCCAGGATCACAGGAAACATTGGTGAACAAATAACATCCAGACAGAGGAACTCTCGATGGCCAGAATCCGTTGAGGTAAAGATAGGTAGAGTCTCTTGGGTAACAGGCCCAGAACAAGGTGTCGATCCATCGGCCAAAAGAATCTCAAGTCCTTGTTCTTTGTTCCGTAGAGGAATCTGGTAGTCCTTAGCAACGGAAATGTCCAAAAAACAACTACAAGCTCCGGAGTCGATTATTGCTGGGAATCTGACCTCTCCTCTTGCCAACTGTAATATGACATGGAGAACCAGGTGAGTTGAGGAGGGTCTCGGGACTCGGAGATGCAACAGGTTGCGGGGAGAGGGCCTACAGGGCCGGGTTGGGCAACTGGAGAGAAGATGTCCGGCCGCTCCGCAATAGAAACAGAGGTTCGCCTGTCGGCGATGAAGTCTTTCATTGGGAGTCAGGGCAGGGCGAACCATACCAACCTGCATAGGCCCCCTATTGGTCATGGCCGAAGAGGAGGGCGCGTGAGCGGCTGGGGCCGTAGACTGTAAGTGAGAAGGCCGGCAGGCACGTTCAGACAGTCGCTCCCGCAGGCGCCTGTCAAGTTGAATGGCCAGTCGAATGAGCCCCTCCAAGGTGGCAGGGGCCTCCATTCATGCTAATTCATCCTTAATAGGTTCAGACAGGCTCGTTCCATCCCATGTCTGAAGCCCAATTACGAAAGTCCACCGTATAGTCCTCTACAGGGCGTGGTCCTTGTTGTAGGGCAAGGAGGGCTGCCTCTGCAGTGGCTGGACGTAGAGGATCATCATATAAAGTGGCCATAGCTTCGAAAAAGGAGTCCAAAGTGTTGATGGCTGGGCTCTTTTGTTCCAACAACTGATGGGCCCAGGATTGAGGTCCCTCAGACAGCAAAGTGATAACGAACCCCACTTTAACAGTTTCTAGGGAAAAAGTTCTTGGCTGCAGGGTCAGGTACAGGATACAGGAGACTTTGAAAGCTCTGAACTTCTTTTGGTCGCCTGAGAAGCGTTCTGGAATGGGTACACGGGGCTCCGGAGGAGGAAACATCATCTGATTCGGAAGGTCGCCTCCTTGCTGTGAATAGCGGTCCTGTAGGCTCGTCACCGCTTGCGTAAGGGCTGCGACCTGCTGGCACAAAGTCTCAAACAAGGAAGCACCTCTGTCGGCCTCTGACACTTCTGGCTGCATGATACTGTCACGTACCTTACCAGAGGCCGAAGTGCTGAGAGGGCTTCCCGTACGACCAAGTGCAGAGCGCACCCTGGAGGTGACACAGGAGCGCTCGGCCCAAAGATGCAAGGGTTGCCGGCTGCGACTTGCTGAGTGATGTTGGGGATCAGCTGTACGCCAGGATACGTAGTCAGGCAGAGGGTACCACGGAAGTACCAGATGAAGTAGACTGGCAGGAAAACCCAGGGGCGGAGTCAGGAGCCAAGACGGTAGTCATGCACAGGGAGCAGGAGGTGACTGGAACAGGTCAGAAGGCAAGCTGAGGTCATCTACTGGAACAAGCAGACCGGGACAAGACAAAAGGATAAGCCGAGAGACAAGCCAGGGGTCATGCACGGAGAAGTCTGGTCAGGCAAGCCGAGTCGTCAACAGGAACACCGAGAAACAGGAACAGGAACAAGGAACTTAGGATCACACCAAGGGCTGAAGATCATGCAGCAGTTGGTCACTGCTGCAGCAAGTCTTTAATAGGGCACTGACGCCAGGAGTCCCGCCCGCATTGCGTGCGTACTGGCGCGCGCGCATGCGTAGTGAAGAATACTGAATTCACAGCGTTGTTGCTCGTGTGCGCGCGCGTGCAAGTACTTGCGCGCGTGTGCGCATCTGCGCGCGCATGCGTATTGTGCTCGTTGGTCCGTGCAGGACAGGTCTGTTAGTTCTTCCACGTTTGGTTCTCTGACACATGCATTCAGCCATATGTCTCGGGTAAAAAAAAATCAATATGCATGTTTTTATTTATTTGCGCAAAAGTTATAGCTTCTACAAACTAGGGTACATTTTTTGGAATTTACGCAGCTTTTAGTTTATGACTGCCTCATCTCATTTCTCATCTCTTGAGGTGCTATAATGGAAGGGAAGTACAAAACCCCCCAAATGACTTCATTTTTGAAAGTAGACAGTAGACAAGGACTTTTCTGAGAGGCATGTTGAGTAGGGATGGGCGAGCATAATTTCGGGCCGAACTTTTGCTGTTCAGACGTTCAGGAAATGGCCAAGCTTTTGGGGTGTTCAACCGTTTGTTTACCCCGTCCCGAACCGACCACAATGCATTGCGGCGCTGAACAGTGTATTGCAAGCCCTGATTGGCTGAAGCAGTGAAAACTTCAGCCAATCAGGGCACAGAGCACTGTGAGAGTCATAACTGCACACTGTTATTGAGACTTTATCCAATCACGGCTCATTCCCGCCCCACAGTATAAAAGTATTCTTGCATATAGTCATTTTTAAATGAGTAGTAATTTTTTGATTTTTAAAGTAAAAGCTTAAAAATTAAAAATTCCTTCCAATATAGTGCCTGGGGGTCCCCTTAGTCTAACTGTAAAGTGGCAGATCTGTATAATGTCTATAATCTGCTTCAGCAATAATTAATTTTATAAAGCCAAAAAAAAATTTTTTGTTCCTGCAAACTGCCTTTATTTTGCTTAGCAACAGGTGTGTGGATGATAAGGCCACAAAGTAGTGCACTGGGAACAAGATTCGAGATTTTTTGGATACATTCTGGTTTCACTTTGACTAAAACTGGTCTTTGGGCATTGTGGCATCTTCCCACCATAACCCTATAGAGATAATCTTGATGAAAGCAAGAATTTGCCTTGCTGTAAAAATTGCAATGTTTTTCACCAACTCTTTTTCTATTGATACATGTCCCCCAGGGCAGGACCCGGACCCAAATATCCATTGTATGCCCAATTACTTGCATTTAGGCCTTAAAAATGGGCACTTTTGATATTTGACGCTTAGGTCCCATTGACTTTAATGGCTGTTCGTTATTCGGGCCCAAACTTTCGCTGTGTTTCGAACGTTCGGGTCCAAACCGAACAGGGGTCCATTCGGCCCATCCCTAATGTTGAGAACATACAGAATATTTTATTTTTGTGACAATTTTTGTGTATTTTTATTTTCACTGAACTGCTTCTCCTGAGTATAGGGATACCACGTGTGTGAGGATTTCTAAGGCGCCGTACACACGGCCGAGGTTCTCGCTGAAAATCAGCGAGAACCTCGCTGGAATGCACATTCCAGCGAGGACCTCGGCCGTGTGTACGGTCTCGGCGAGCTTCCCGTCGGGAAGCCCGTCGAGCCGAAATAGAGAGCACGCTCTCTATTTCCTCGACGGCCCGCCTGGAAGAATGGCTGGTTGCCATTCCCGACGGGCGGGTCGCCGAATTCGACGGCCGGGAGAGAACCTCGACGGGCGGAACGATGTGTTCTGCCCGTCGAGGTTCTCTGCCGTGTGTACGGCGCCTAAGAGTGTAAACTTTTGAGTTCACTCCTCACTACCTGTCACAGTTTTGGAGGCCATGAAATGCCCAGATAGCACAACCCCCCCCCAAATGACCCCATTTTGGAAAGTAGACAATCAAGCTTTTTCCTGAGAGGTATGTTAAGTCCATGGAATATTTTATATTTTGCCACAAGTTTCAAAATTAAATTCTCACAAAGTTGTCACTAAATGATATATTGCTTAAACATGCCATGGGTATGTGTAAAATAACACCCCAAAATACATTCTGCTGCTTTTCCTGAGTACAGGAATATCACATGTCTGGGAATTTTTGGCAGTCTAGTCGCATACAGGACCCCAAAAACCAAGCACCCCCTTTAGGCTTTTTAAGGGCGTTTAAAAATCGCTGCACAAATATGTAAAAAAAAAAACATTTGCAACACCCACCATTTTAATCTGTGGGATCTTTGCTTTAAAAAAAAAAAAAAAAAAAATATATATATATATATATATATATATATATATATATATATATATATATACACACAGTACAGGCCAAAAGTTTGGACACACCTTCTCATTCAAAGAGTTTTCTTTATTTTCATGACTATGAAAATTGTAGATTTACACTGAAGGCATCAAAACTATGAATTAACACATGTGGAATTATATGCATAACAAAAAAGTGTGAAACAACTGAAAATATGTCACATTCTAGGTTCTGCTTTGCACACTCTTGGCATTCTCTTGATTAGCTTCAAGAGGTAGTCACCTGAAATGGTCTTCCAACAGTCTTGAAGGAGTTGCCAGAGATGCTTAGCACTTGTTGGCCCTGTTGCCTTCACTCTGCGGTCCAGCTCACCCCAAACCATCTCGATTGGGTTCAGGTCCGGTGACTGTGGAGGCCAGGTCATCTGGCGCAGCACCCCATCACTCTCCTTCTTGGTCAAATAGCCCTTACACAGCCTGGAGGTGTGTTTGGGGTCATTTTCCTGGTAAAAAATAAATGATGGTCCAACTAAACGCAAACCAGATGGAATAGAATGCCGCTGCAAGATGCTGTGGTAGCCATGCTGGTTCAGTATGCCTTCAATTTTGAATAAATCCCCAACAGTGTCACCAGCAAAGCACCCCCACACCATCACACCTCCTCCTCCATGCTTCACGGTGGGAACCAGGCATGTAGAGTCTATCCGTTCACCTTTTCTGCGTCGCACAAAGACACAGTGTTTGGAACTAAAGATCTCAAGTTTGGACTCATCAGACCGAAGCACAAATTTCCACTGGTCTAATGTCCATTCCTTGTGTTCTTTAGCCCAAACAAGTCTCTTCTGCTTGTTGGCTTTCTTTAGCAGTGGTTTCCTAGCAGATATTCTACCATGAAGGCCTGATTCACACAGTCTCCTCTTAACAGTTGTTCTAGAGATGTGTCTGCTGCAAAAGGTGGCTACTTTGAAGAACCTAGAATATGACATATATTTTCAGTTGTTTCACACTTTTTTGTTATGTATATAATTCCACATGTGTTAATTCATAGTTTTGATGCCTTCAGTGTGACTCTACAAATTGCATAGTCATGAAAATAAAGAAAACTCTTTTAAAAAGGTTTGTCCAAACCTTTTGTCTGTACTGTATATATATATATATATATATATATATATATATATATATATATATATATATATATATATATATACAGTATATACATATAATGTTTAGAGGTTCAATGTAATTTTTTATTAAAAAATATACTTTTTTCATGTAAACAAAAAGTGTCAACAAGGACCAGCGACATACTTGTATGAACCCTGCAGGTTTAGTATCATTCTATTCAACTGGTGGCCGGATTTCATGTAAAATCAATCCTAGTCGGTAATTTGCCACTAGACTGCTTTTACAAGCTCTCCTCCCACCAGGGAACCTGAGAATGCAGCTAATGGTTGCACCAGCTAAGAGCTGATCGGAGACCAGAATAGCTCCAATCATCTCAATGGCCTAAGAAACTGGAGACTACGAGCATTTCATGACTTTTGCTGAACAGCACCATTGGGAAATCGGGAAAGCATCTTATCACACAGATCTTGGTGTGGTCAGATGCTTTGAGGCCAGAGTAGATATCTAGGGCCAGATTCAGTAACAGTTACGCCAGCGTATCAGTAGATACACCGTCGTAACTCTGAATCTGCGCCGGCGTATATTTAAGCGTGTTCTCAAAGTGAGATACGCTTAAATATTGTTAAGATACGACCGGCGTAAGTCTCCTACACCGGCGTATCTTAACTGCATTTTTACACTGGCCACTAGGGGCCTTCCCACTGATTTACGTCTAGAATATGTAAATCAGCGAGATACGCCTATTCACGAATGTACGCCCGGCCGACGCAGTGAATTTACGCTGTTTAAATAAGGCATTTTCCGGCATAAAGATAAACCACCAAAAAGATGGCACATCCTATGTTAAGTATGGACGTCGGGACCGCGTCTAATTTTTCAGATTTTACGTCGTTTGCGTAACTCGTGGGGTCACAACACATTTATATAAAATACGCCCACCTCATCCACATTTGAATTACCCGGGCTTACGCTGGCCCATTTACTCTACGCCGCCGTAACTTAGCTTGGTGAATACAGCATTTGCCTTGCTAATTTACGGCGGCGTAGCGTATCAGAGCTACTTTACGCCAGCGGAAATTTAAACCGCGCTACTTGAATCTGGCCCCTAGAGTCTAATAGACCCCATTTTTTTTTTCAAAAAAGAGTAACTGTCACTACCTATTGCTACCATAATTTACATTCTCTGTGATAACAATACAAATTATAAAAAAAATGAAAGGAACAGTGTATAAATAAAATAAAAAAGCAAAATAAATAACTCAAAAAATAAAATAAAGCACCCCTGTCACCCCCCCATGTTCACGCGCAAAGACGAATGCAAATGTCAGTCTTATGACGTATGTAAACAGCAATTGCACCATAAATGCAAGGTATCTCTGCGAACATCAGATCAAGGGCAGTCATTTTATCAGTAGACCTCCTCTGTAAATCTAAAGTGGTAATCTGTACAGGCTTTTAAAGGTAGAATGTATGTAGTTTGTCGCCGCTGCACGGTTTTGTGCAATATTAAAGCATGTAGTGTTTGGTATCTATGTACTCGGCATAAGATCATATTTTATATTTTACCAAACATTTTGGCAATATGGTGTGTTTTAGTGCATTAAAATAAAAATAAAAAAGTGTTTTTTTTCCCCCATGGGTACAGTGTTTCATGGCACCCAATTGTCATTCAAAGTGTAACAGAGCTGAAAGCTGAAAATTGGCCTGGGCACAAAAGGGGTGACAATGTCCAGTATTGAAGAGGTTAATTTTTGCATACATGTTAAAATCTGTTTTTGTGGCTATAAAATGACTGGCTATAAAAAGCTACCAGAACATAATGTATTCTCTAAAAGCAAAGGCCTTTATATGGATGCTGTAAATACCAGTTTATGCCACAATTCCTGACCTGCCACTAATAAAAGATAATAAAATGGGGGGTAACAAAATGTATTACCCTATGATTAAGTGGCGTGTTCAGCCACGATACGCGTGAGGGAAGTTAAGCCATTGGTGATGTTCTCTCTACTCTCGGCCGGGAGCAGAGAAGCTGCTGTGTTTGATGTCTGACGTGTGAGATCTTAATCTGAAATGTGAGTGTTTACTATATTTACAATAAATAATCCTGGCGTTTTTACACTTATTGTGAGCGTTATTCCTTCCATATGTGCCTTGTGGGGAATAATTGATCCTAATGAAGAGGGGCTTGAGCTCTGGCTAAGCGCTACCTTTGTGGAGTGAAGGTGATCTGTAACGTTTGGAGGGAAAGAGAAGCTACCATTGGGATTTCACATAAGGCTTATTATAAGCCTCATAGAGGTAAGAGGCTGGTGAAACTGGGCACGTGTGGAGTGAAGCACTTTCTGAGCTATATCCGAGCACTGCACATTTGAAAAATGTTGTGGACATTTATTCATCATACCATTTATTTTACATTTTATTTAAAAATATTTTCACATTTTTTTTTTTTTTGGATTATATGCTTGGACTCTTGATCCTGGGAATTTTTGCACTTTAATGCGTTTTTGCAAAATTGCATGAAGATATTATTGTTGTATTGGACTCAATTTGCACAGTTGTGCTGTTTGCCACTAATTAACCATTGTATGGACACACCTGATTAGCACCTGTCACTATATGCACTTTATTGCTGCATACTTTTGATGGTTTATTTTGTCATGCACCTAGCACACGGAAATTGCATGATATTTTTCAATTTCTGATTGTAGATTATATATTGTATTATTTTTATTTATTGTCATTAGTAATATTATTAATACATTCCTCAATTAGCGAGCGCCCCAACACTTAACTCTTAAAATAAAAGATAATGCCACCACTCCTCGCCTTCTGACACCATTACTAGTTCCTGACATTTCTTCTTGTTCTTCTGCTGACTCTCCTGGCCTGTTATCAATACCAGCTCCAGATACTGCTGCTGTTCTCCCTCTTTTACTAGCTCCTGATCTCACTGCAGATCTGCCACCAATACCAGCTCTTGCCACCTCTGTTTACCTGTCATCATTATCAACTCCTGGCACTCCACCTTGGCTGCCACAAATTCCAGCTCCTGCAACCTCTGCTAGATTGTCACAATTATTAGCTCCTTACAGTAAATGGATGTGACCTGACACACACACTAATAAAACACATGGTGGCTTCCATCTTTAATTTGGTATTGTGACAGGAAGTCTGGTAAATCTGTGGGTGTTGTCACAGACGGGGGATACATTTCTGCCTTGTTTAGACAATACACCAGGTGTCGGCTACAGAGGTAGCCAGAAAGGTTTAGGGCTTTGGAAAACTTCAGCTGTTCAAAATGAGGCAATTAAGGCCTATATAAGTAATCCAAAGGAGGACTACTGATTGCTGCATCCTGAGGCTTTTTGAGTTAAGGAGAGCAGTCAGAAAGACTTCTGAATAGGTGAGGTGGTTGTTGATTTTTCTGTGTAATAAAAATCAAAACGACTATTGTTTCTCTGCTGTATGACCAGCAGTGTCTGCCCAGCAGTAGGCTGTGCCAGACTCCATAGATAGGTTCCTGTGTGTTGAAGGTAGACGCCCCAAGTGGCCAGCATTTATTTTATGTTTTGTTTTGTTTATGCTGTTTGGATGCTTGCACTTGTTTCCAGCAATATGGAAGAATAAACCAAACTCTTTGTTTTCAACTGTCTTCGGCTGCCTCTCTGTATAGTTCAGTGTGTAGTGAACCCATCCAGGGGGTCACACACCCCCGCTACCGAGCTAACCCCTTACACATGGTGGAGAATGCGGGCAGTTAAAGTAAACCTAAAATGGAGGAGATGCTAAAACAGCTGGCTATAGCAAATGCAGACAAATGCAGGTTTTCAGCGGAGCCTTGCAGCTCAACAACAGGCTCACGCAGCTCAACAACAGGCTCACCAAGAGAGCCTTGCAGCTCACCGAGAGAGCATTGCAGGCTTGGAACAGAGACACTAGCAGCAAATGGAGGCCATCGTGAAACAGCTTCAGAGACAGCAGACCGAGGCTGTGAGTCAGGCCAGTAACATACCGACTTTTTGGGTAAGCCACTTATTGCCAAAGATGACTGCAGATGATGACCCTGAGATGTTTCTAACCACGTTTGAGAGAACAGCGGAAAAAGAGAGTTGGCCTAAAGAACAGTGGGCTGGACTAGTGGCCCCCCTATTTTCCAGGAGAAGCCCAAAAGGCATATTTTGATTGCAGACACAAAAAACTATGATTGGTTAAAAGAGGAAATATTAGCACGTTTTGGAGTAACCCTGGATGTCCGTGCTCAGCGGGTCCACAATTGGAGTTATAAGCTGAAGAAGCCACCTCGGTCGCAGATGTATGACCTCATCCATTTGGCTAAGGAATGGCTGCAGCCAGAAACTCTGTCCGGACCAAGAATTTTGGAGCGAGTAGTCATGGACACATTTCTTAGGTCTTTTCCTAACACCCTGCAGAAATGGGTGAACCATGGTGGTCCGGAAACCACAGACAACCTTGTAGACCTGGTCGAAAGGTACCTAACAACAGAGAATTTGTCCTCTTCCACCAGAGACGCACAGACTTTCCACCCCATAACCAGACCCTCCCCACCTATAGGTAAGACTGCATCAAGGGATGGGGGTGGAGAGAGGGACCAAAGAGCAACTAGAGGTATTATCAGGACTACTGCTAATGTTTGGCGAGAGCGGCCTGGAAGACCCATCCCACAGGAGAGGACCAGAAGATTGATTTGTTACCATTGCCGGGAAGAGGGACATGTAGCAACGGTTTGCCCAGCGGGTGATGAACCCATGCAGTGTGACTTTCTGACAGAGAGACGACAGTCCCTTTTTGCAACCACATGCACTGCAGTAAAGGGAAATGAAAAACCTTTATGTAGAATGTTCTTAGATGGTAAAGATGTTGTGGTATTGTTGGATTCAGGTAGCCTGGTCACCTTAGTGAAAAGTGATCTAGTGGTGGGAAAAACCTTACATCCTAGGAAAATGGCTGTAGTTTGTGTACATGGGAATATCCGGTGACAACGGTTTCCTTTGAAACCTCCTTTGGTAACTTGTGTAACCAGGTGGGTTTAATTCCCAAACTGCCACATGACGCCATTGTGAGAAGGGATTTCCCAAAGTTCTGGGAACTCTGGGACTGGCCAGATTCCCCAGTAGGTGGTTCTTCTGAGCCTGAAACATCTACTCCAGAAACCTCTAACTGTGAGGATTCTCCTGAGTTTCCGTTCTCAGTCTTAGCAGGGGAAACACTATTCCCTATGGAGGAGCCTGCTACCTCAGAAGAGGAACAGCGGCCGATAGGGTTTGATGACCTCCAGTTGCCTAAACCGTACCGCAAGATGGTTTTGGAACTGGCCCATTGGCACATTCTTGGGGGACATTTGGGAGCAGAAAAAAACCCGGGAGAGGATCACCCAGAGGTTTTATTGGCCTGGGATCACTAAGGAAGTGGAATTGTATTGCTCTTCCTGTCCAGTGTGTCAGATTACTGCACCCATGCCACATTTCCACAGTCCATTGGTACCCCTGCCCATTATCGAGGTCCCTTTTGAGAGGATCACCATGGACTTGGTTGGCCCCTTACTAAAGTCCACTAGAGGGCACCAGCACATCTTGGTAATAATGGACTATGCCACCCGTTACCCAGAAGCGATTCCTCTCCGAAACATCTCTGCGAAAACCATTTCCAAAGGTTTCAGGTTTTCAGCCGTGTGGGTCTTCCTAAGGAAGTCCTAACTGACCAGGGCACCCCGTTTATGTCTAGGGTGACCAAAGAAATTTGTAAACTCCTGAAAGTGACCCAATTACGTACATCAGAATATCACCCTCAAACAGACGGGTTAGTGGAAAGATTTAATAAAACCTTAAAACAAATGTTGAGGAAGGTGATGGATAAAGATGGAAAGAATTGGGATTATCTGCTCCCTTATCTGATGTTTGCCATAAGAGAGGTTCCCCAATCGTCCACAGGGTTCTTTCCGTTTGAGCTACTGTATGGGTGGCACCCCCGGGGCCTACTGGACATTGCCAGGGAAACATGGGAGAGTGAGAGTTCCTCGCATCGAAGTGTGATTGAACATGTGGCACAAATGCAAGATAGAATTGCCCAAGTGATGCCGATTGTGAAGGCACATTTAGCCCAAGCCCAGTTGGCTCAACAGAGGATTATTTTTTTTTTAAAGTGTATCTTTGTGCGTGTACTCGAGAGAGGAGACAGACTGCAAGAGTTGGGAGTAGTCAGACCTCCCCAGAGGCAATCTGCCATCTTTCTCCATGCCCCCGGGTGGCAATGGCGGGTGTGAGGGGGTCCTCCCACACAGCCCGCCCTACCTGCTCTGCTTTGAAGCCCAACGGGGCAGAGGGACTCCCCTATGAGGGAGTGAGAGGATCTAGCCGCTCAGCCAGCCCTGTTAGTCCTTCGCCTCTCTTTTTTAGAGACTGCGTGGCCAAAGTGCGTGCATGTTAACCCAATTTCGAGTGCGTGTAAGTGTGGTGGTTTTGTGGGAGGGGGGTGGGCATACTAAGCGCAGGCTTACCTCGCATAGCACACCCACCAGGAGCCAGGCTGAGACAACCGGGAAGATGAAAACCTGAGCAGCTCTATCACGTGAACTTGTTGAAACCATGGAAGGATAGAAAATCCTTGGTCACTAAGACTCCCCGATTTTCTGCTCCATTTAACCTGGCTGTCCCTGAAGTTGGGATAGCGGAGACTCTGTCCAAAACTCAGCAACAGGAGGTTAAAGAATTTGTGCTCCGTATTAGGGAGAAGTTTTCAGACCTCCCAGGTTGGGTCTCCGGGTGTTGAACATGACATTATCACCACACCAGGGGATAAGGCCAAGTTGAAGCCTTATAGAATTCCAGAAGCCCGACGAGAGGCAATTCGCCAGGAAGTAAAAAAAAATGCTTGAGCTGGGGGTGATAGAAGAATCAAATAGTGATTGGTCCAGTCCCATTGTCTTAGTGCCCAAACCAGATGGAAGTTGGAGGTTTTGTAATGACTTTCGCCGCCTAAATAAAATCACTAAGTTTGACACCTATCCTATGCCCCGCATATGATGAACTGATTGATCGCCTAGGCACTGCCCGGTACATGACGATGTTAGACCTGACCAAGGGTTATTGGCAAATTCCTCTCTCGGAGTCGGCCAGGGAAAAAACAGCATTTGTAACTTCAGACGGATCTTTCCAATATCGGAGGATGCCTTTTGGGTTACAGAATGCTCCCGCCACATTTCAACGCACCATGGCTAAGACCCTTCGGCCTCATCGAGCCTATGCTGCTGCATACCTCGATGACGTTGTCATCCACAGTGAGGATTGAGACTCACACTTACCAAAAGTTCAGGCTGTGTTGGATTCCATCTGGAAAGCCGGGTTTACAGCCAATCCAAAAAAAATTACCCTTGGGCTAGAAGAGGCGAAGTATCTGGGGTATACCATTGGAAGAGGTCTAATCAAGCCCCAAATAAACAAAGTTGAGGCTATTCAGGATTGGCCACGTCCCACCAACAAGAAACAGGTTTTTGCATTTTTGGGGATCGTGGGTTATTATCGCCGCTTTATCTCCCATTTTGCCTCACAGGCTGCTCCCCTGACCAATTTAACCAAAGGGAAGGAGTCTATCATAACCAAATGGACTCCCGAAGCAGAAACAGCTTTTCAGGCTTTAAAACAGGCCTTATGTAGTCAGCCAGTTTTAAATTCGCCTGATTTTTCACGGGACTTTGTGGTTCAGACAGATGCATCAAATGTGGGGTTAGGAGCTGTACTGTCCCAGATTATCAAGGGGGAGGAACACCCTGTTATGTACCTCAGCCGAAAGTTGAAGGCCCATGAGGAGAATTATGCCACCATTGAGAAAGAGTGTTTGGCGGTGAAATGGGCTTTGGATTCTCTCTGGTACTACCTCGTGGGTAGACAGTTTGAACTGGTGACGGATCATGCCCCATTGAAGTGGATGGCACAGAACAAAGAGACCAATAGGAGAATAAATAGGTGGTTCCTGGCCCTCCAGGAATTTAGTGTTAAAATGGGGAATGCAGATGGGTTGTCCCGAGTGCATGCGTGCCTGGCAACCTGTGTCCCAACCCTAGGGTTGAAACAAGAGGGGGGGTATGTGACAGGAAGTCAGGTAAATCTGTGGGTGTTGTCACAGACGGGAGATACATTTCTGCCTTGTTTAAACAATACACCAATTACTACCAGGTGTCGGCTACAGAGGTAGCCAGAAAGGTTTAGGGCGTTGGAAAACTTCAGCTGTTCAGAATGAGGCAATTAAGGCCTCTATAAGTAATCCAAAGGATGACTACTGATTGCTGCATCCTGAGGCTTTTTGAGTTAAGGAGAGCAGTCAGAAAACTTCTGAAGAGGTGAGGTGGTTGTTGATTTTTCTGTGTGATAAAAATCAAAAAGACTATTGTTTCTCTGCTGTATGACCAGCAGTGTCTGCCCAGCAGTAGGCTGTGCCAGACTCGATAGATAGGTTCCTGTGTGGTAAAGGTAGACACCCCAAGTGGCCAGCGTTTGGATTCTTGCACTTGCTTCCAGCAATATGGAAGAATAAACCAAACTCTTTAACAAAAACAAAGATTTAGAGCTGCGCCTTGTCACCCAGACTCGATACAATCAAAAAGAGTCCATTTATCAGTCATGTGGAGATAAACAATCCTTCAAACATGAGAGAAGTAGTAGGTTGGCTCCAAGACAAATCTCCGCTGGTCTTTAATCAGGATGGACATATAATAAACACCACTGTGCTCGAACTTGGCTTTTCAATGTGGCCCACCACCAGAAGTATAAGCAGCTTACCAGAGGAATGGCTGTAATCAACAGTCGGCTGTGACCCAGCCGCGGCCTTTAGAGAACCAGGACGAATCCCAAATCCTAGGGCAGTGTTTACACCGGGGCTCCACTCAGCAACTCCACCAGTTAGATCATATGTAAATGATAAATAGAGGCAGACATAGCGTAATCCCGCTGGGACATTTATTTAAAATAGTAAAAACCAGAATACTCACATGGGAGATGAGTTAGACAGGCATATAAAATACAAAGTTGCCGGCCGGCAAACAGATCAGCAAGGACCCTCCTCCAGAGCGTAATGACGTCACCGCACGTCATTACCAAACTCTTTGTTTTCAACCGTCTTCGGCTGCCTCTCTGTATAGTTCAGTGTGTTGTGAACTCATTCAGGTGGTCACACACCCCTGCTACCGAGCAAACCCCTTACAGTATTTAGAAAAGAGGGGTTTGTGGGACTTTAAATGAGGGAACGCCATGTCAAAGGGAATAAAAACATAACAATATAAAAATGAAGTAACAGTACATGACTTATTTATTACAATCTTAAATACATATCAGACAATTTTGAAGAAAAATACAATATTTTTTACCCGTTGCTATAATAAATATCCCAATTAAAAAAAAAAAAAAAAAAATTCTCAGTTTAGGGCGATACGTATTCTTCTACATATTTTTGGGAAAAAAAAATCGCAATAAGCGTCTGGTTTGCGCAAAAGTTATAGCGCTTACAAAATAGGGGAGATAATTATTATTTTTTATTATTTTTTTTTTTTACTAGAAATGGCGGCGATCTGCGATTTTTATTGGTACTGCGACATTATGGCGGACACATCGGACACTTTTGACACATTTTTGGCGCCATTCACATTTATACTGCGATCAGTGCTATAAATATGCACTAATTACAGTATAAATGTGACTGGCATTGAAGGGGTTAACACTAGGGGGTGAGGAAGGGGTTAAATGTGTATCCTAGGTGTGTTCTAACTGTGGGGGGAGGGGGGGGTGACTGGGGGGGTGACCGATCTGTGTCCCTATGTAGGAAGGAACACAGATCGGGCTCCTCCTCTCCAGAGACAGGACCCTGTCTCTGTGTAAAACGGCAATGAGAGATGATCTATGAGAGATCATCTCTCATTCGCCCACAGATCGCATCGCAAACGGCCACTCTGATTGGCCGTTCGCCGCGATCTGTGATTGGCCGTGTCCAAAGGGACACGGACAACAAAGGGCTTCCCCGCAGCGCGCTCTACAGCGCGCGCTGGGAACGCCTAAAGGACATGCCGTCAAATGACGGCATGTTGGATATTCAGGCCCGCGCTGTTGCCGTCATCCGACGGTAGCGCGGGCCTGAAGTGGTTAAAGTAATATACTGGAAAGAAAAATAAACAAGGATAAATAATAATGCCTTATAAATAGGGGAGGACAGGGACTTTGTAACAAAAAGATGGAGACAGTTGGGAGACTTACTATACAGCCTCAAGGCCAGGTCCAGTATCTGCCAAGGAAAAAGGGGGGTTCGGGCATGATGTCTCCCCCGGGGTTGAGACGGGGGAACTCTTTCAAGGATAGGGAACAGCGCCCAGAGCATATTTACTGTATATATATATATATATATATATATATATATTGTAAGGGTGACTCTGTCCTACCTGAAGGATGGCTGGGTTTTGAGGTATTTTGGAGAGAAAGACACGTTGAACAAACGGCTGTGTGTTCAGGTATTTAGTCTGACCTGGCTGTGGATCAGGGCCCCACCCCACAGATAGGAGGTCTGTGCTGGGAGTCAGGTGAATCCCAATCCCTCTGGAAGAAGTCAGAGTCTGTGTGCATGTCTGCAGGAGGCAGATGTCCTTAATGATTGAGCAGCAAGACGCTGATAGGAGAAAGCTAGCTGTGTGCTTAACTCTGGGAAACTGTTTGTTCTGAGGAACAGAATTTAGGCGTAGGGTACAGGCCTGAAACAGCCGGATGGCAAGAATGAAAGCTAGGAAGCTAATCTGTTGACTTTGCAAGATACAGTAATGGTGGAACCCCCTGCGAGGGCTGCTTATGTATTTGTGAACTTTTGTGCTTTTAAATAAAAGTGGGCTACCAGGCCCTTAAAAACTCAGTTCTGGACTGGGGTACCATTGGAGTCTGATCCCCCAATCCTACAATATATACAAATATATATATATATATATATATATATATATATATATATATATATAATTTATTTATTTAGTAAGAGGGTGTGTACAATCTCATTTTTTTATATAAACATCATAATCAATAGAACAGTTATCAGAACTTACTTAACCACTTTAGCCCTGGACCATATTGCTGTCCAATGACTGACCAGAGCACTTTTTGTGATTTGGCACTGCGTCGCTTTAACTGACAATTGCGCGGTCGTGCGACGTGGCTCCCAAACAAAATAGGCGTCCTTTTTTTCCCACAAATAGAGCTTTCATTTGGTGGTATTTCATCACCTCTGCGGTTTTTATTTTTTGCGCTATAAACAAAAATAGAGCGGCAATTTTGAGAAAAATTCAATATTTTTTACTTTTTGCTATAATAAATATCCCCAAAAATATATAAAAAAACGTTTTTTTTCCTCAGTTTAGGCCGATACGTATTCTTCTACATATTTTTTGTTAAAAAAAATCGCAATAAGCGTTTATTGATGGGTTTGCGCAAACGTTATAGCGTTTACAAAATAGGGGGTGGTTTTATGGCATTTTTATTAATATTTTTTTTTTACTAGTAACGGTGGCGATCAGCATTTTTTTTCAGTACTGCGACATTATGGCGGGCACTTCGGACACTTTTGACACATTTTTGGGACCATTGGCATTTTTATAGCGATCAATGCTATAAAAATGCATTGTATTACTATAAAAATGCCATTGGCAGTGAAGGGGTTAACACTAGGGGGCGGGGAAGGGGTTAAGTGTGTTTCTGGGTGTGTTCTAACTGTATGGGGGGGTGGCCTCACTAGGGGAAATCACTGATCTTCTGTTCATACATTGTATGAACAGAAAATCAGCGTTTCCCCCCGCTGACAGGAACGAGAAATTTGTGTTTACACACAAAGCTCCCGTTCCCCGCTCTGTAACGAGCGATCGCGTGTGCCCGGTGGCGATCGTACCCGCCAGGCACGCGCGGGACTCGGGGGTGTGCACGCGCCGGCCGCCGGCGGCACGCACGCGCCCCCTAGCGGCCGCTAAAGAGAGGACGTAGAGCTACGTGCTCTAGCGGAACAGTGCCACCGTCCCGCAGTAATATGATGGCGGGCGGTCAGCAAGTAGTTAAACACAAAGGGCCAGATCCACAGAGCTAGTACGCCAGTGTATCTCCTAATACGCCGGCGTACTTTCAAATTACCCGCGTCGTATCATTAGTTTGAATCCTCAAACTAATGGGAAATTTCCGAACGGAGCATGCGCAGTTCGATCGCCGTGGGGACGTGCCTAATTTAAATGTTTCACGCCCCCTAATCACGTATTTCGATTCCGCGGCGAGAAATACACTACGCCGCCGTACCTTACGGGCCGAAATCTTCTTGGATTCGACTTAGAGCCAGGTAAAATACGGCGGCGTAGTGTATCTCTGATACGTTGCGCCAGGGCAGTTGTATGTGGATCTGGCCCAAAGTGAGTAACTTACAGTAAAATTCCACATAAAACTCCATATGTAGTACATCTTAGTTAAGGTATGCAATTAGTAGATCATAACATTCCTCTCCTTCAGAACAATTGAAGAAGCTGGCTGGCAGAACAAACTCGCTATTTGGCATATTCACCCTAAGTGATATATATATATATATATATATATATCTATATAAATCTATATATATATATATATATATATATATATACAGTATATATATATATATATATATATATATATATATATATATATAGATATATATAGATATACATATATATATATATATATATATATATATATATATTGTGACAGTAGGCAGGTTAAATCCCCTGGTTGAGTCCAAGAGGACAGGTATATTTCTCCTAGATCCAGGCTTTATGCCACTATGTATCTCTAGGGGGAGTGCTGGGAGTCCTGCTAGGAGGACTTGATTACCCCAGCTGTTTCAGGTGGGCTCGTTAGGGCCTCTTGTAAAAGCTCCCAGCATGAATAGAGTGTCACTCCAAGCTGGAGGCAGACCTCTGTGCTCTGTGCTCTGTGCTCTGTGCTCTGTGCTCTGTGCTCTGTGCTCTGTGCTCTGTGCTCTGTGCTCTGTGCTCTGTGCTCTGTGCTCTGTGCTCTGTGCTCTGTGCTCTGTGCTCTGTGCTCTGTGCTCTGTGCGGTGAGCTAAAGCCTGTGTGGCTATTCCTAAAACATTTAAACTCCAGGGAGTCAGGGACTGGGGCAGCACAAGGCTGTACCTAGTTGGTAGTTAGGGACACCAGCGTGTGTAGCAAGCAGGTCAAGTTGACCAGAATTTATTTATGTTATTTCTTTTGTTTTCTGTCATAATTTTTTGTAGTGTATTTAAAATAAAACCGCACTTTTTTTTGTTTTCTCCTACCACGGTCTGCTGTGCCTAGTTCTTTTCTGTGTGCTGAACCCTTCCAGGGAATCGCACAGACCCGCTGCCGAGCTAGCCCCTCACAGTTGGTGGAGAACCAGCGGCAGTTTTTTTTATGGCCAGCATGGAGGAGATGCTGAAGCAGCTGGCTCTAGCAAATGCCAATCAGCAGCGGACAAATGCGACTTTGCAACAGAGCCTCGCAGCCCAGCAGCAAGCTCAACAACAGAGCCTCGCAGTACAACAGCAGACAAATGCGACTTTGCAACAGAGTTTGGAAGCCCAGCAGCAAGCTCACCAACAGAGTTTGGAAGCCCAGCAGCAAGCTCACCAACAAGCCCAGCAGCAATCTGAGGCCCGCTTCATAGACTTGTTGCAGAAGCAAGAGCAGAGACTACAACAAATGGAGACTTTGATACAGCAACGTCCGCAGACCAGTGAGGCAAGTGGTTCCACTAATACTGCATCACTTGGGGTGAGTCGTTTACTGACAAAAATGACTGGAGAGGATGATCCAGAGGTGTTTTTGACCACATTTGAAAGGACTGCTGAAAGGGAAAAATGGCCCAAGGAGCAGTGGACTGGACTGGTGGCCCCTTTGTTAACTGGCGAATCGCAGAAAGCTTATTATGACTTAGAGCCTGACCAAGCAAAAGACTATGTTGTACTAAAAACTGAAATATTGGCAAGGCTGGGCGTCACCCTGGCTGTCCGGGCTCAGCGTGTGCATAACTGGACTTTCCGACTTGGAAAACCCCCCCGATCTCAAATGTATGATCTCATTCACCTGAGCAGGAAGTGGCTACAGCCAGAGACTTTGTCCGCTCCAAAGATTGTGGAACGTGTTGTGATGGATCGCTTCCTGAGAGCTCTTCCTACTCCCATCCAAAAGTGGGTAAGCCATGGAGAACCAGAAACGGCCGATAAGCTTGTCGATCTTGTTGAGAGGTACTTGGCTACAGAGAACCTGACTGCTTCTTCCAGAGACTCATGGACTTTCCCCCCTAAGACCAGACCATCCCCAGTGGCGGGTAAGATGATTCCAAGGGGTGAGGGTGGAGAGAGTGAGAGGGTGGGGGTTCTCCCTAGTGTCTGGCGAGAACAGGCTCGGAAGTCAAGGCCTCAAGAGGCCGCAAAAAGGATTGTTTGCTACCGCTGCCGGCTCGAGGGACACATTGCAGCAAATTGCCCGGTTGTGGATGAACCCATGCAATGCGACTTTCTAAGGGACAGACGTCAGTCGCTGTTTGCGACAGTCGCATGCACTGGGATTCGGGGAACTGAGAAACATCTATGCAAAATGTCTATCAATGGTAGAAATGTTGTTGTGTTGCTAGATTCAGGTAGCCTGGTGACACTGATAAAGGCTGAATTAATTACTACAGAGGTCTCTGGGAATAACAAGGTAGCTGTTATTTGTGTGCATGGGGACACCCGAGAGTATCCGGTGACTACAGTGTGTTTTGAGACCTCCAAAGGTACCCTCTCTCATCCGGTGGGGTTAGTGTCTAGCTTACCACATGATGCCATTGTGGGAGGGATTTTCCAAAGTTCTGGGAACTATGGGATTATCCTGAGCCCCCCACTGGTGCCTCTACATACCAGAATGCCTCTGAGAGTGGTGAGGACTCTCCAGAATTCCCCTTGTCGCTATTGACAGGGGAGACGCAAGAAACTGGGGAGGAGCCAACATCCTCAGAAGAAAACATGCCGTCTGTAGAGTTTTCTGATCTCGAGGTTCACAGGGAAAACTTTGCCACCGAACAGTTAAAAGATCTCACCCTAATAAAGGCACGAGAAAACATAGTGAAAATAGATGGCGAGTTAGTGAACCCAGATACGAACTGCACTTTCCCGTACTTCATCATAGAAAGGGACCTACTCTATCGGGTGGCTCAAAGGGCAGAAGAAACCATTGAGCAACTTGTGGTGCCCAAACCCTAAAGGAAGTTGGTGTTAGAGTTGGCCCATGGGCACATTCTTGGGGGTCATCTGGGGACAGAGAAAACCCAAGAGAGAGTGTTGCAGAGATTTTATTGGCCTGGGTTCGTGAAGGAAATAGAAAATTATTGTTCCTCCTGCCCTGTGTGTCAGATGTCGGCACCTATGCCACATTTCCGTAACCCGCTAGTACCCCTTCCCATCATTGAGGTTCCCTTTGAGAGGATCGCCATGGATTTGGTAGGTCCAATAGTGAAGTCCGCTAGGGGGCATCAGTATATTTTGGTTATATTGGACTATGCCACCCGTTATCCAGAGGCGATTCCTCTCCGAAATACCTCGGCCAAAACCATAGCCAAAGAGCTATCTCTTGTTTTTAGCCGCGTGGGTATTTGTAAGGAACTGCTCACGGACCAAGGTACACCCTTTATGTTTCCCGGGTTATGAAAGAACTGTGCAAGTTGTTCAAAGTGACACAATTGCGTACATCTGTGTATCACCCCCAAACAGATGGGTTGGTTGAAAGGTTCAACAAAACCCTTAAACAAATGTTAAAGAAGGTGGTGAATAGAGATGGAAAGGATTGGGACTGTCTTATTCCCTATTTAATTTTTGCCATTAGGGAGGTACCCCAATCCTCTACGGGTTTCTCATCCTTCGAGTTGCTCTATAGGAGACACCCAAGAGGGCTGTTGGATGTCGCCAGGGAAACTTGGGAAAGTGAGAGTTCTCCCCACAGGAGTGTGATTGAGCATGTCGCCCTAATGCAAGATCGAATTGCACAGGTAATGCCAATCGTAAAGGAACATTTAGCCCAAGCACAATTGGCACAACAGAGAGTGTATAACCGTGGGGGCCAAGACCCGTACCTTCTCCCCAGGGGATAGGGTGTTGGTATTTATCCCTACAGTTGAAAGTAAGTTCCTCGCCAAATGGCAAGGCCCCAACGAGATATTGGAAAAAGTGAGCAAAGTGAATTACAAAGTCAGACAACCAGGAAGGCGAAAGCCCGAACAGATCTATCACATCAATCTGTTGAAACTCTGGAGGGATAGGGAATCCCTAGTCGCAGAAACTTTGTCACCAGCTCAGTCTGATTGCATGATTCCTGAGGTAGGAATAGCAGTCACATTGTCAAAGCCCCAACAACAGGAGGTTAAGGAGTTTGTGCTTCGCAACAAAGAGGTTTTCTCTGAGCTGCCGGGACAAACGTCTGGGGTAGAGCATGATATTATAACCCTGCCTGGTGAAAGGGTGAAGTTAAAACCCTATCGCATCCCAGAGGCCCGACGGGAGGCAATACGGGAGGAAGTACAGAAAATGCTTAAGTTGGGGGTGATAGAGGAATCCCAAAGTGATTGGTCCAGCCCTATAGTCTTAGTGCCTAAACCGGATGGGAGCTGGCATTTTTGTAATGATTTTCGACAGCTGAACAAAGTTACAAAATTTGACACCTACCCCATGCCCATGCCATGAGTTAATCGACCGGCTAGGAACAGCCCCGTACATGACAACTCTCGATCTCACAAAAGGGTATTGGCAAATTCCCTTGGCTAAATCGGCCAAAGAGAAAACCGCGTTTGTAACCCCAGACGGGGCATTCCAGTATAAAAGAATGCCGTTTGGGTTACAGAATGCCCCGGCAACCTTTCAGCGGAAAATGGACCAGATTCTGAGGCCCCACCAGAAGTATGCTGCAGCTTACCTGGATGATGTAGTTATCCATAGCCCAGATTGGGCCTCACATCTGCCTAAGGTGCAAGCAGTCCTAGACTCTATCCGGGAAGCTGGGTTTACGGCCAACCCAAAGAAGTGTACCATTGGACAGGAAGAGGCCAAATATCTTGGGTACACCATTGGGAGGGGAGTGATCAAACCCCAAGTCAATAAAGTCGAGGCCATACAGAATTGGCCACGTCCTAACAGCAAGAAGCAGGTGCGGGCCTTTCTGGGAATCGCTGGTTATTATCGGTGATTTATTCCCCACTTTGCCTCTCAGGCTGTGCCATTAACCAACCTGACCAAGGGGAAAGACTCGGTCATGGTTAAGTGGACCACAGACGCGGAAGCAGCCTTCCAGGCCTTAAAGAAAGCTTTATGTAGCCAGCCAGTCTTGTACTCCCCAGATTTCTCCAGGGACTTTGTGGTACAAACGGATGCCTCTGATGTGGGGTTGGGAGCAGTATTGTCCCAGGTCTGGAATGGGGAAGAACATCCGGTCATTTACCTCAGTAGGAAATTAAAGTCCCATGAGGTCAATTATGCCACTATTGAGAAGGAATGTTTAGCGGTGAAATGGGCTCTAGATTCTCTTAGATGCTACCTGCTGGGTCGGCATTTTGACCTAGTTACGGACCACGCTCCCTTAAAGTGGATGGCCCAAAACAAAGAAACAAACCGAAGAGTAAACAGATGGTTCCTGTCCCTACAAGAATTCACTTTCACTGTAAAACATCGCCCTGGCGTCCAAATGGGGAATGTGGATGCACTGTCTCGGGTGCATGCCTGCCTGAATGCTGGTGTTCCAACCCCAAGGTTGAAACAAGAGGGGGGGGGTATGTGACAGTAGGCAGGTTAAATCTCCTGGTTGCGTCCAAGAGGACAGTTATATTTCTCCTAGATTCAGGCTTTATGCCACTTTGTATCTCTAGAGGGAGTGCTGGGAGTCCTGCTAGGAGGACTTGATTACCCCAGCTGTTTCAGGTGGGCTCGTTAGGGCCTCTTGTAAAAGCTCCCAGCATGAATAGAGTGTCACTCCAAGCTGGAGGCAGACCTGTGTGGACTGTCTGTGCTGTGTGCGGTGAGCTAAAGCCTGTGTGGCTATTCCTAAAACATTTAAACTCCAGGGAGTCAGGGACTGGGGCAGCACAAGGCTGTACCTAGTTGGTAGTTAGGGACACCAGCGTGTGTAGCAAGCTGGTCAAGTTGACCAGGATTTATTTATGTTATTTCTTTTGTTTTCTGTCATAATTTTTTGTGGTGTATTTAAAATAAAACCGCACCTTTTTTTTGTTTTCTCCTACCACGGTCTGCTGTGCCTAGTTCTTTTCTGTGTGCTGAACCCTTCCAGGGAATCGCACAGACCCGCTGCCGAGCTAGCCCCTCGCAATATATATATATATATATATATATATATATATATACCAGCGAATGTGCTATTCACAAAACATTCACTGCAGGTGTATCTTTCTGGTTCATGTGTCTTAAAATACAGTGACTGATGCACATGTTTGGTAAACGTTACATTCACTTATTATATGCTCATTAGCGTGGCCTGGTACTATATACAATGACACTGGCTGAGTGAAAAAGGTAAAAAAAAATATAGCACATTGTTAGCAATATGACAAAATGCACTGCACTGTGTTAACTGAGTACTATAACACAAAGCGCCCGAGGCAATATTTTTCTGATTTCAAAATGCAGACAAGTGTCAGATTTTCTGCAAAGTAATAGAAAATTAAAGTTCAGCCTGAGCCAGTTTTCTTCGTTTTTCTTTCGTTCATTTTACCTCTGCAGGCTGCTGCTGATGGGGTTATGCAAAGCTCCCTCAATGTCAAAATATGCAACAAAGTGTCCTGGAATGCAGTAACACAGAAAATGTATTGTATAATCTGTGAGCAACTATCTCAAGTACAGTGGCCTTATCTGTTAAAAAAAATGCTGTGTCTGGATTGGTTCCTTCACATTTATTTCTTCATGTTTAATTATCAATTGCTCTCCTTTATTAATATCCAGCTCCCTTGTTCATCACTGGTAAGTGCTAATTGCTAATTAATGATGACACACAATTATAAATGTCTATTTACTAATGTTTTTATGATTCCTCTAATGCCCCGTAGACACGGTCGGACTTTCCATGAAAAAGAGTAAGACAGGCTTTTTTTCTCGGAAAGTTCGGCCGTGTGTAGTCTCCATCTGACTTTTTTGGTTGGCAGTCCGACGGACCTTAAATAGAGAACCTGTTCTCTATTTTTCCGTCGGTATGAGGCATTACTTTCATCTGTGAGTGCTACATTTTGTACAGTAGATTTTAATTAGAAAAATGTGTAACTCTTTAGTGAAATTTGTGTGAATCTTGACTAAGAACATTGGTAAATACACCCTATACTGCATGATTTGGAATGATTCATTGGGGCTGATTTACCAAGCCTGTGCGCCATGACTCATGGTGCACAAGCAGGAGTAAAACTGTTTTTGACATTTACAAAAGAAACACGCTGCAAGTGCAGCGTGTTTCCTCATTTACTAAACTGCCTAATGCGCCCAGGAGAGGGCGCACGGCACGCCAGTACAGAGCTGGCGTGCGGCATTTAGTAATGTAAACATCGGGGATTCGGGCGGGAGTTTATGAGGGGAGGGAGGGGGGTGATGCAGGGGAAGTGTAGTGACATGTGTTTAAACGTGTGTGGCTGGCCGAATTGAAAGCGAAAGTGACTTTTGGGACCCGATCCCCGTGCGCTTGCAAAGTACGCCAGAGCCTCGGAAGGTTCATTTGCATACTGGGCATGCGCAGAGGGAAAAATCGGGGCTTTCCCCCACTTTAATAAGGCGGCCCCCAGATTCTGGCCCCCCCACCCTATGTGAATGAGTATGGGGTACATGGTACCCCTACCCATTCACCTGGTGGGAAAAGTGTAAACACAAATAAACCACACAAGAATAAAATAATTTATTAGCCAGCTCCGGGGGTCTTCCGCCAACCCACCCCGGTCTTCGCCGCCGCTGTCTTCCGCCGCGGCCCCCTTCACCACGAAGCTCCGTGCTTGTTTGATGAGGGCAGCGGGCTTCGAAGTTTTCGCCGGGGGGAGGGTCGCACATCTCACCCCGGTTTTCTAGTCGTCTTCCGCTTCGTAGTTTTCTGCCGGGGGGGGGGCTCTCGATAGCCTCTTCTGCCTGGCTCTTCCGCGGGGGCCAGGGCTTCTCGTCGCTGTGTCGCCGTCTTCTGCCGCCCCCTTCACCACAAAGCTCCGTGCTTGTGGGGGTAGGGCAGCGGGCTTCGAAGTCTTCGGCCAGAGTGAGGGTCGCACATCCCACTCCGGACTTCTAGTCGTTTTCGCCGCCGCCCCCTTCACCATGAAGCTTCTCGTCGCTCTCTTCCGCCGCGGGGTGACACCCGCGGGCTTCTTCTTCCATTCGATGTTGACACGGCGAGGTCAAGCGCTGAAATGCCTTCTGAGCGGCGGGCAGTGATGTCACATCACAGTCACATGGGTTAAGGTCACATGTTGGCATAACCACGCCCACGCCCTATGCCAATATAAGTCCGTGCCCGCCGCTCAGAAGGCATTTCAGCGCCGGACCTCGCCGTGTCAACATCGAATGGAAGAAGAAGCCCGCGAGTGTCACCCCGCGGCAGGAGGAGCCAGGCAGAAGCCGTCGAAGAAATCCGGAGTGGGATGTACGACCCTCGCTCCGGTCAAAAACGTCGGAAGCCCGCTGCCCTCCCTCCATAAGCAGGAGCTTTGTGGTGAAGGGGGCAGCGGCAGAAGACAGCGACGAGAAGCCCGCCACGTCCAAGTCCTGGATGGGATGTACGACCCTCGTCCAGGCAGAAAAAAATCGAAGGGGGCGGCGGCAGAAGAAGGCCTGGCCCCCGCGGGTGGTGCCCCGCGGCGGAAGACAGCGACGAGAAGCCCGGAGAGTGGCGCCCTCCGGCGGAAGACGGCGAAAGAAGCCCTGGCCTCGGGAGGAGCCAGGCAGAAGCGGAGGAGCCCGGGGTGGGGCGACACCCCCGATGTTCTCCGATGTTTTCGGCCGCCCCCCCGGATGTGAAAGAGCTTAATTTTGGGGTGGGGGCCCGGTCGAGCATGGCGGAGAGCATGGGTGGTTGTTTCCCCCCCGGCAGAAAACGGCTAGAAGACCGAGGAGTGGCGACACCCCCGTTGTTCTCCGCCATTTCCGCCGCCCCCCCGGATGTGAAAGAGCTTAATTTGGGGTGGGGGCCTGGCCGAACATGGCGGAGAGCATCGGTGGGTGTCTCTCTCCCCGGCGGAAGGCGGCGGCGAAGACCGGGAGGGGTAGGTGTACCCCCCGGCGGAAGGCGGCGGCGAAGACCGAGGGGGGGGTAGGTGTACCCCCCCCGGCGGAAGGCGGCGGCGAAGACCGAGGAGGGGTTTCGCCCCCGTTGTTCTCCGCCATTTCCGCCGGCCCCCCCCGGATGTGAAAGAGCTTAATTTGGGGTGGGGGCCTGGCCGAATATGGCCGAGAGCATCGGTGGGTGTCCCCCCCGGCGGAAGGCGGCGGCGAAGACCGGTGCGGGGCTGGAGCCCCCCCCGGCAGAAAACGTCTGGAAGACCGAGGGGCTCCGCCCCCCGTTGTTCTCTGCTGTTTTCGGCCGGCCCCCCCGGATGTAAAAGAGCTTATTTTGGGGTGGGGGCCTGGCTGGACATGGCGGAGAGCATCGGTGGGTGTCCCCCCCGGCAGAAAACGGCGAAGCCCGGGGCCCAATGGGCTGGTGGTGGGGGGTCCCGGCAGAAGACCCCCAGAGCTGACTAATAAATTATTTTTTTCTGTGTGGTTTATTTGTGTTTACACTTTTCTACCCGGTGAATGGGTAGGTGTACGATGTACCCCATACTCATTCACATAGGGTGGGGGGCCAGAATCTGGGGGCCCCCTTATTATAGGGGGCTCTCAGATTCTGATAAGCCCCCCGCATACCCCGACAACCAACGGCCAGGGTTGTCGGGAAGAGGCTCTTGTCCCTATCGACATGGGGACAAGAGTGCTTTGGGGTGGGGGGGCAGTGCCCCCCTCCCCCAAAGCACACACTCCCCCATGTCAAGGGCATGTGGTCTGGTACGGCTCAGGAGGGGGGGGGGGCGCTCGCTCGTCCCCACCCCCATTCCTGTCCGGCCAGACTGCGTGCCTGGGAGAAGGGTTTGGTCTGGATCTGAGGGGGAACCCCACGCCGGTTTTGGCATGGGTTTAACCCCTTATGTTCCAGATCAAATCTAAGAGCCTGTTGTGCACCCGAAGGGGGACCCCCACGCCGTTTTTTTTTTAAATTTGGGGTGGAGTTCCCCTTTATCCCGGTCCTGTCAGGGGGGGGGAATGCCTGCTCGTCTGTCCCTACAATGTATGAACAGCGATCTGTCATTTCCCCTAGACAGTCCCACCCCCTTTACAGTTAGAACACACCCAGGTAACATAATCAACCCCTTCCGCGCCCCTAGTGTTAACCCCTTCCCTGCCACTGTCATTTTTATAGTAAGCAATGCATTTCTATACCATTGCTCGCTAGAAAAATGCCAAATCTCACAAAAATGTGGCCGCCACAATGTCCCAGTAGCCAGAAAAATCAATGATAGCCACCATTACTAGTAAAACAAAAAATTATTCCTAAAAAACCCATAAGACCAACCCCTACTTATAACTTTTGCCCAAACCAATCAAACGCTTATTGTGATTTTTTCGAACCAAAAATATGTCGAAGAATACTTATTGGCCTAAACTGAGGGCAAACATTTTTTGAATATATTTTGGGGGAGATTTATTATAGCAAACAGTAAAAAAGATGTCTTTTTATTTACCAAATTGTCGCTATATTTTTGGTTCAAGCAAAATACCATCAAAAATACCATGATCAAATACCACCAAAAAAAAATAAAAAAAATTTGGGGGGGGAAAAATGAGGACGCCAAATTTGTTTGGGGGCCACATCGCACAACCACGCAATTGTCAGTCAAAATGACGCAGTGTTGAAATGCCAAAACTGGCCCCGTCAGTGACCAGTAATATGCTCTGGGGCTCAAGTGGTTACAAATTAAGAATACACTAAAGTTAGCCCAATTTATAATGTGAAAGATGATGTTACACCGAGTAAATAGATACCCAACATGTTACACTTTAATATTGCACACACTCATGGAATGGCGCCAAACTTCAGTACTTGAAAATACCCATAGGCAACACTTTTTTATGTTTTTCAGGTTACCAGTTTAGATTTACAGAGGAGGTCTAGTGCTAAAAGTATTGCTCTCGCTCTAACGTACGCTATGATACCTCACATGTGGGGTTTGAACGGGGGTTCAATATGTGGGCGGGACTTACACATTTAAGGTCCGCCCACATATGGAAACATCCTTCAAACCACACATGTGAGGTATCATAGCGTGCGTAAGAGCGAGAGGAATACTTTTAGCACTAGACCTCATCTGTAAATCTAAACTGGTAACCGGAAACAAAAAAAATGCTGCTTGTTCGCTTCTGACTGCGAGCTACTAGGGACAGGGGCGTTTAAATTATTATTATTTATGTTTCTTACGTAAAAATTCTATAAGACCTCCCCTTCAGCTTGTAAAGCATCAGTTCAGGGGGACCAAAAAAAATAAACACCTCTAATGCTTTCATCCGCCATTGCAGATTTGATTCTGGTACTGCATTTCGAGTGAACTGGGCATGCTCGAACACTTAGAAAAAGAAGCTGGTTGTCTGAGCCTGAAAATGACATGCATCTTTCTGAGCATGCTCAGAAAGCTGTTTTTTTGGCTTAGTAATTTAAGGACATCCTTAACAGGTGTAAGCAGTTACAAGTGCACACAAACTAGAGGCTGACATTTCTTCATGTGTTTCCAATTGGTTCATTAGCACACATGTTATAAAAAGCGTGGATAGTGCACGTGTCAGCTGCCCTCAGAGGGGGCAGATTTGCTGGCTGGAAGTAATGGCAGAGCGAAACAGAGATGTTTTGGAGCAAGTTTTGTTTTTTTTGATGTTTTGTCTGCTGCATAATTTTGCTAAATGTTTCTCAAGATGTTAATGACTAATGTTTTAATCCTGTGGGTCTATCCTGTTATTTCAAAAGCATGATTTATTTTCCAATGACTGTGAAATAAACGTTGGTCTTTTTTGTTTTTAGTTTTTTTTATATTTTTTTGGTGTGTTTCTTTGTAATTTTTTGTTTTGCTTTCCTTGTTTTGTAGACCAATAAAATTACTTTCAAATTTTGAAGTTTGTTTTGTGATATTTTTTTCATGCTATGGATTTCAACCGCTGCAGCTGAAATAGTTTGGGCCTAAACCATCAAGTGTGATTTGTCTCTAAGCTCTTTCCTGGTGTGTATGCATGAAATGTTTAGTCACCAGAAAATGAAGGACAAAGCGGTAAGTATTGTTTCCTAGAATTGATGTCCCGACTGACTTTTTAAAGCACATGTGCAAGATGTAGGAAAACCTGCAAACAGGGCCTGTTGGAGGGGGGGGGGGGTGGTGTATTGGTGGAAATTTTTTGTTTATTCAGACACGACATTAGGTACCAAATTTACAAATAACGGGGAAACATCAAGAAAATCTCACACTGCTTACAAACATTTACATATACAAGATAATCATTTAAACAACTATAACACTCCTATAAAACCAACATTGAATTTACAAACCTTGAAAACACAGACTACTAACACGCAACCAATTCACCAGTGCTAACCTCTATCAGGTTGGGCAAACTTTTATCACCCTCCATTATCCGGCTCATTGCACTTTGGGTCACTATTGGTGCATACCCATAATTAAGGTCCATAAGAAACAAAAGAAAGAATAACAAAATACTATATATGGCATATTTTACGCGGATTAGCCAACTACCTGCGCAAGCCTATTGGCATCAACTGCAGAAACCTACAGCCTCTGCCCCATCTGGCCACTGCACCAGGTCATAGCTAGCCAAATCCATCAACAGACCACATATCTATACATCATAAACATCGAACAAAATCCCGCTATATTAACCGACTAGTAAAATAACAAATTACTCTGCGGCACCCGCACCCTCATCCTGCTTAGAACAGGGCACATAACCCACTCCCGCATCACTCATTTAACACCTTTTTTACTTTTTTTCTTTTTCTTCTTATTCTTCCTAAGCACTACCCAACCAGTATCACCGGTTGCTGGGCCCACCCCATTCATACCCTCTGAGGGCTCTTCACTTGACCCGGCCTGAGGTCTTTTCTGTGACCCAAGGGCCACCTCCATATCCTCCTGGGTTACTGCACCACCCAACGCATGAGAATCCACCCGGGGGGGGGAGAGCGGGGCAAAACGGGAAGAAAGCGGGAGGGGAACAGAACAAGAATGAGAGGGGGCAACAGGAAGAGAAAAGGAAGGGGGGGAAGGATAGCACAGACTGGCCCCAACACCCCCCCCCCCAGGGGGAACCACCAAACCCTCCTCACTCCACTCTACTTCAGAATCGGTGTCTAAGGCAGAGGAGTCCAGCAAAAACTCAGGAGGCCCCCCAAGGAAAACCCCACCACCTCCTGACACTCCACTCTGACCCGGAGGGTCAGGGGCTACTGCACCAAACCCCGCCCTCCTCCTGATGAGACCCTGCCTTTGAGGCTCCTCACCCCCCTCTACCTCAGAATCAATGTCCACTCCACTCTGACCTGGAGGATCAGGGGCAGCTGCACCAACCCCCGCCCTCCTCCTGACAGAACCTTGCCTCTGGGGCATAGGGGCAGCCCGACCACCAGATCTAGAAGCACCCGCGGCCTGCCCCCCCCACCCCCCTCCATCTCAGAATCAGTGTCCGAGGTGAAACCTTCCGACACCCCAGATTCCTCTTGCACATTACCCCTATAAGCCTGCGGACATCGACTGAAAGGGTGACCTAACTCGTTACAAAGATTACATCTAATATGGGCACACCCGTCCGCCAGGTGACCCCTCCCACCACAGCGCGTGCACTTCACAACAGTGCATTCAGCGCTCAAGTGAGTGGGGGACCCGCACTTAAAACACCTTTTAGGCTGTCCAGGATAAAAAACCAAAATTCTGTCTCTCCCAATGAAAGCACTCCCAGGGATATGAGCCATGCTATTTCCCTGCCTCTTCAACTTAATCTTAACCCCAGACAGGGGGGTCAAACAGAACTTGGACCATGGGTCCTGTCTTTTGACTAGTTCATAATTCAAAAAAAACATTTCCATAACGATGACTGACATAAAACTAAAATCAAACTCTACTGAACCTCCCGGATGGATAACCGCAAAGAGGTCAGACGCCCTTACTCCCAGAGAGAGGACCATATCGATGACCTCTCCTCGGGACGGGCACTGACCTTCACCAATAAACTTTAGTTGCACCACATTCCTTCTCCTGCGTTCTGTACCACCACCTCCCCTGGACCATGCCCTCTCACCCCGCTGCTCTTGCGCAGGGGGAACCCTGAAATTGTGGGCACCGAACTTGCTGTAAATATGATCCAAGGGAGCACTTAACCCAGCCACTTGAGCATAAGACCTGCCCTCCCTCAAAGCATTGAGCAAGCTCTCTTCCTGAGAGGTTGTGATAACTCCCGCAGGTTGGGGTGCATCAAATGGACCAACCCCCCTCAGGACCTCCATTGACGCAACCTGGGCAGTCTCCTCATGACTCGCTGCCCTCCCCCTCACTACTGAAGGACCCGAAAGGGGCCCGACCCCAACAAAACTTCCTGTACCTGAGCCAATTGAGTATCATCCATATTAAAACCAGAGTCCCCCATCTCTTCACAGGCTCCATAGGAACCTACATGGACTTCTGTCACAGCTGCAGACTGGGAACCTTCTAACTTTCTAATAAAATCCATTGCCAAACATTCATCATCTAAATGTCCCGCAGGGTGATCCCCCCAAACTGGAGCCTGTTCAGAAGGGAGACCCGCAGATGGGGAAGTACTCACAAGTCCCTGGGTATTCTGTTCCAAAGCTGAGGACCGGACCTGGCCGGGAAATGGAGCTCCGGGTGTCACCACAGCCACTTCCGGTTCACCCGCTGACGTCACTTCCGGTTCCGGGACACGTGCTGACGTCACTTCCGGTTCCGGGTCACATGTTGACGTCACCTCCGGTTCCGGGTCACATGCTGACGTCACTTCCGGTCGCGGCTCCGTCCCAATCACGGGAGATTCCCGCACAGCGGAAATGCCCTCCAAGTCACTGCTGATTGGTCGTCCAGAAGCAGGAGGCTCCACATGGCGTGGCGTGCCCTCTCCCTCGGCAGCCATTGCTATCCTAGCCATAGCTTCTTCCATACTAGATGTCATACAGTCCATCTCAACTGGATCCGCGGTAGATGCCTGCCCCTCACCCTGTAAACCCGCAGCGGTCGCCACCACAACGGCCGGCTGACCCTGCTGTAGGCTACTTGCTGGGTTCACAGAGGCCAAAGCACCCCCGCTTCCAGGAGCAGGCTTATCACCCTGATCTTGCTGGGAACCAGACACACTCTTCACGGTGACCAAAAGACCAGGCGGAAGAGGAGGAAGACTCACCACGGGGTTGAGACCTCTCTCACTCACGCAAGTACCTCCTGCTTCGTGGGACAACCTCCCACTTGATGTTGTACCCCCTATCTTCACAGGTTGGGACCTGGCAGGTGCCTGGGCGCCCTCAGCGGTACTCTCCGAGATAGTCCCTGAGGTCTGAGGTTCCACTAACAGAGAACCCCCAGCACCCTCAGCTACTAATGCTGACTTGCCTCTCCTTGCTGCCTGCTTGCTCTCCTCAGAGGCACGTTGGAGCTCCCTCCTGATTGGAAGGAGGAAAGCCTTCTCTGCAGTCCCTCTGGAACAGAGACACATAACAAGACCCCATAACTGGCCATTCTGCTCTTTCAACAGGTCTATTGCTTCCTTGAATTCGAATCTTTTTGAGCTACTAGCCCGATCTCTTCTGTTCCTTAAACTGGCCAGCACTGTAATCCTGGAATGGAGAGCTTGTGCCGCCTTCTGAATCAAACCTTTGGTTTTGCTGCGTCTTCTCAGCATTCGCTGATCATCCTCCCCTTGCTGGGGAAAAGTCCAATCTGCCAGCTTGGACTGGACCGACAAAAATTGCTTCTCTTCTTTATTTAAATCCCCAAAACTCGGGAGATCCACGGTCCTCGGAGGTACCGGGCGGGAGGTGAACTCCCCTTGCCCAGGAACAAGTCCCTGGCCTGGGCTTGATGAGGCCATAGCCTCCCCTCTCCTCCAGGGTCTGGTTCTTCACAGGAGCTGCTTCAAAGACACAACCTCTTCCTTCAAGGCATTGGTGGACAGGCTTGAAGTGCTGATTTACAGCGCTGTGCTTGAAACTAGCACAAGACAATCCTATTCTAATTGTGGGTTGTTTGAGGGAAGCCAATTGAGTGTTAGAACCCCTGCTAGTGTTTTTAGGTTGGGCTTTGTGTCCCTTTTCCTAAAATTGGCTTCACTTCCTGTCACACAGCTGAACAGGAAGTGAGGTTAAAACCCTACCAATGGTCTTTTCTTCGGGACACAGGTCAATCTAACTAGTTTCACCATTAAGCAAATTGCACTGCAGTGTACACCTCAAATGATTAGTTATTTTGGGGTTTAGTAAGAAGCGTAGGCAATGAAAATCAGAAGGGAAGCACTGATGGTTTTTACTTCCAATCCCGCCAAGTTTTTATTTTTCTTCCTTGCTTGTCCACTTGTAGTGCAAAGTGGATTTGCCTTTAGTAAATGGACCCCAAAGTCCAAGATTCCTACTAATTTGGGGTGTACACAGCAAAATGCAATTTCCAAAATGGGAAACTATTTAGATTGATCTGTGTCCCCAACAAAACATTACTCAGGTGTTTCCCTCACTTCCTGTTTGGCTATGTGGCAGGAAGTGAATGAATTAGGTAGAAAGTGACAACATTTGTGAGGTGTCTTTACCCTATCAGGGGTGCAGGCATCCCCAAAACAAACAAGAAAATTGTTGATTTAACATTGGGTGGTGTTTGTGGGGGTCCCTAACACACATTCATACATATTAGCAACGCTGGATCCTGGCCTATTGGCATGGTTATATTTTCTTAAGCCTCTCAATAAAATGATCTGAAATTTGGGGTTAAACTGGAACTATAATCATCACTTTTATTTTTTTGTTTTCTTTCATTTTGGATAGAGTTGGGGGGGGGGGGGGTTTAAAAGCTCTGTCAGTTTATTTTGTATTATCCGTTTGGGGAGATTGGCCTTCACTTCCTGCCCCATAGCCAAACAGGAAGTGATCGAAAAACTAGGCAAATTAAGGGACTCCTGTGCCCCCGCCCCCCCCCCCCCACAGAACTTGTGTGTGTCCCCTGAAAATTCCTGGGTGGGTCATAAAAAAACAGGGTGTGGCCTTGACAGGAAGGGTGGGTCATTTTTCTATTAGGGGGTGCCAAAATTTGGTCAGGCCTAGGGCAGCACAAAACCTAAATATCCTACTGCATATTAGGGCTTATTTAGACAGGATCCAATTTACAGCATGTTTTTAGATTGTGGGAGGAAACCCGCACAGGGAGAACGTGCAAACTCCAGGCAGATAGTGTCACGGGCGGGATTCGAACCAGCAACCCTTTTGCTGCTAGGTGAACATGCTACACACTACACTACTGTGCTGAACGAACATGATCGCAGCTGAAAGCATGAGATGTTTTTTTTGTTTTTTTTTTACCAATTCCATGCTTTCCAGCCTGGAGGACAGATGTGGGGTCTAATTGACCCCGCCTCTCTCTATAAAGAGGACCTGTCACACACTAGTCCTATTACAAGGGATGTTTACATTCCTTGTAATAGGAAGAAAAGTGAAACATA
This sequence comes from Rana kukunoris, assembly GCA_029574335.1. NCBI lineage: Eukaryota > Metazoa > Chordata > Amphibia > Anura > Ranidae > Rana > Rana kukunoris. The sequence continues at coordinate 480,407,532 of CM056050.1, read as the reverse complement.
ATACAAAAAAAGGGACAAACAAGTGCAAAAATGAAAATATTGAGTTAAAAAATAAAATAAAAAAGGAATTTAAATGCTCCTGTCCCTAGTAGCTCGCACTCAGAAGCGAACACGCATGCAAGTCCCACCCACATATGTAAACATCCTTCAAACCCCACATGTGAGGTATCATAGCGTGCGTTAGAGTGAGAGCAAGAATTTTAGACCTCCTCTGTAACTCAAAAGTGGTAACCTGAGAAAAAAAATCAAGCGTCGCCTATGGAGATTTTTAATAACGAAGTTTAGCGCCATTCCATGAGTGTGCGCAATATGAAAGCGTGACTAGTTAGGTATCTATTTACTCGGTGTAACATCATCTTTTACCTTATCCCTAAAAATTGGGCTAGCTTTACTGCTTTCTTATTTTGTCATTCATGAAACAGGTTTTTTTTTGAAAGCCAAAAAAAAAAAACGTTTGAAATTTTTTGGCGCAAATACCGTTGGAAATGTGTACGAAAAAATGGCCGCCACTTTATTCCCTAGGGTGTTTGTTAATAAAATATATATAATGTTTGGGGTCCTGAGTAATTTTCAAGGAAGAAAATATAATTGTTACATGAAGGAGAGAAGTGCCAGAATAGGCGCGGTATGGAAGTGTTGTTAAAGTGCAACAATAAAAGTAAAAGATTCCTTGAAATTTCGTACCATGGGGGGGGGGGGAATCAGGGGGAATAGCCGCCATCAAGGATTATATGGGGCCCCTTACACAGCTTGAGGCATGGGCCCCCTGGAGCAGAGAACAGGGGGGGGTGCTGCTGCCTGAAATTGAGAAGGGGGGGGGGGGGGCTGCCGCAATTTGATAAGCGGGGGGTTCCTTTACAAAAAAAAAATATCGAAAAATATATATTAAAAAAAGGGTGGTAGCCATCCGGGGGCCCTGGGGACCTCTGGGCCCTTTAATAAAAATAAACCTCTGGGCCCTTTAATGAAAAATAAATTAAAATATATATATATATATATATATATATCTATATATATATATATATATATCTATATATATATATATATCTATATATATATCTATATCTATATCTATATCTATATCTATATATATATATATATATATATATATATATATATATATATATATATATATATATATATATATATATATAATATATTTATATATATATATAGAATATAATATATATAGATATATATATATATATATATATATATATAGATATAGATATATATATATATATATATATATATATATATATATAGATATATATAGATATATATATATATATAATAAAAAAAAGGGGGTTGCCTTGGGATGGGAGCTGCGGGGTGGTGGCTCAACGTGAATGGCACTGCGCTGACAAGCCGTTCACCTCTGCAGCCAAGGGTTCGGATCCCGGTCTCGGCTACATGTGAATTGAGTTTGGTGGTCTCAGCCCGGCTCCCGGTGGGTGTGCTATGCAAGGTACACCTGTGCTTAGTACGCCCACTACCCCAATCCCCCCCCCAAAACGCCAAAACCACACCACCCACCCCACGCCACACACTTGCACGCACACACCACTTAATTGACGCACACGAGACACACTTTGGCCATGAGGTCTCCTAAAATAAAGAGAGGCGAAGGACCTACAGGGCTGGCTGGGTGGGCTAGACTCCCTCATAGGGGGAGTCCCTCTGTCCCATCTGGCTCCCAAGTGTAGCAGGTAGGGTGGGGTGAGTGGGAGATAGCCCCCCCTCACACCCGCCATTGCCCCAGGCCGGGGTCAGCATGCCACACGGGGGCAGAAGGATGGCAATTGCAAGTCCAGCTCCTCTCTCTCGACTTCACGCACAAAATACACTTTAAAAAATAAATTAAAGAAAAAAAGAAAAAACCTGGGGAAAATATAAAATGTTTATAACATTTTTATGAGCAAAAAGGTTGTCATCTGGGGACCTCTGGGCCCTTTAATAAAAAAAATATATAAAAAAAATATATATAAAAAAAAAATTAATAATTATAAAAAAAGGGGGTTTGACACATGGGGCCCTGGAGACCTCTGGGCCCTTTAATAATAATAATAATATATATATAAAAAACCCGAACAAAAAAAGCGTGGGGGGTCCCGCCAAATTCAATAACCAGACCCTTTAGGTCTGGTATGGATATTAAGGGGAACCCCGCCGTCGATTTAAAAAAAAAATGACGTGGGGTTCCCCCCAAATATCCATAACCAGACCCTTCAGGTCTGGTGTGGAATTTAAGGGGAACTCCACCCCAAATTTAAAAAAAAGGGCGTGGAGTCCCCCCTAAAATCCACACCAGACCCCTTATCCGAGCACGTTGACCTGGCTTCTATTCCCGCATCTTGCCCGGCGTGTTCTTCCATCTTCTTCTCCTTCTGCTGTCCTTCTCGTCCGCATCTTCTCCTTCTTGTTCTTCGCCGGAGGCGCCGCTTCCAATTGAAATCCCCGCTGTCTGCCGGACCACGCCCCCTCTGACGCCACGGGCAAGCTCTTAGGAGTGTGCTGCAAGTGCATCAGAGGTGGGCGTGGTCACATGTCAGAGGGCGGGCAATTCAATTTGAAGCTTGTGCGCGGCTTCTTCTTTGCCAGAGTCGCCGCTTCCAATTGAATTGCCCGCTTTCTGGAACATTTGACCACGCCCCCCTCTGACGCACAGGCAGCACACGGGGACTTTCCTAAGAGCTTGCCCGTGGCGTCAGAGGGGGGGTGTGGTCCGGCAGACAGCGGGGATTTCAATTGGAAGCGGCGCCTCAGGCGAAGAAAAACAAGAAGAATATGCGGACGAGAAGGACAGCGGAAGGAGAAAAAGATGGAAGAACACGCCGGGCAAGATGCGGGAATAGAAGACCCAAGACAGAAGCAGAGGAAGAAGAAGAAGGAAGAAACCCGAAGGAAAGAAGAAAGAAGATAATAAAGGACTTGTCAAAAACCGGCTCTTGTCGTTTTTAACCCTTTACATTTTTTTTCTCGTGAAATGGTAGAGGTACAAGGTACCCCATTACCATTTCACACAGGGGGGGTCGGGATCTGGGGCTGGGGGGTCCCCTTTGTTAAAGGGGTCTTCCAGATTTCGATAAGCCTCCTGCCCGCAGACCCCCACAACCACCGGGCAAGGGTTGTGGGGAAGAGACCCTTGTCCTCATCAACATGGGGACAAGGTGTTTTGGGGGGCACCCCAAAACACCCTCCCAATGTTGAGGGCATGTGGCCTGGTGCGGTTCAGGAGAGGGGGGGCTGCGCTCTGTCCCCCCCTCTTTTCTGCGGCCGGCCAGGTCAACGTGCTCGGATAAGGGGTCTGGTGTGGATTTTAGGGGGGACTCCACGCCATTTTTTTTTTAATTTGGGGTGGAGTTCCCCTTAAATTCCACACCAGACCTGAAGGGTCTGGTTTTGGATATTTGGGGGGAACCCCACGTCATTTTTTTTTAAATTGACGGCGGGGTTCCCCTTAATATCCATACCAGACCTAAAGGGTCTGGTTATTGCATTTGGGGGGACCCCCACGCTTTTTTTTTCGTTTTTTTAAAGAATGAATTCTCCTGCAATTGCCGGGAGCCGACAATTCATTATTGCCGCGAGTCAGTTTTAAATGGCTTTTTTGCTTTGAAAAATGTCATTTTGTGCAGAGACAGTTCTAACCACGGGAAACATGCGCCTTTTCACATGCTGACATTAGAGCCCCCCATGGTACGAAATTTAAAGAAAAATTACACTTTTATTATTGCACTTTTAGCATTATTAAAATCACTGCTCCCGAAAAAACGGCCGTTTTAAAAAAAAAAAAAAACATTGGTACATGTCCCCTGGGGCAGGACTGAGGTCCCCAAACACTTTTTAGGACAAAACTTGCAGATTAGCCTTTAAAATTCACAATTAAGATTTCCCCCATAGACTTATACAGGGAGTTCGGCGGCGGCTTTACTTATCAATTACATCGCGCTGCTGCTGCGGCCAGTTCATGCGCCTAATTAGGGCTTCATCCAGCGCGCTAATTAAGGCATGTACCGGCGCAGCGCAGCTTCATTAGTAAATCAGCCCCATTGTGTCTGGATTCAGTTCTTGGGTGGGGGGGATCAAAGTCGTTGTGGAGTTTGAAAATGATCAAACCCTTTTGACGTGCATGGGGGCAAATGTTAAAAATCAATTATGGGCATATGAAAGGCAAGGGATTATCAAACAAAGGGCATGAGGGGCTGGGTGATGTAGTGAAGGGCATTTACTAAGGTCCGCTTTTTAAATAAAATTTTGAGGGCGACATGGAAAAAAAAAACACAAATCCTTCCAATTAATGCTTGTTGGATTACTTTAAGCTGTTTGTGGTGTTACAGAATGCTACAACTCTCACAGATGTCAGCAACACCACTTTCTTGCATCCATATTTTACATATGTAATTGTTTTATTTATTTTTTATTGTTACTGTACCTTGCTGCTTGTCTTAAATACAGCAGGAGCTCCCCAATCTGGTTCATTACAACTTGGAAAAACAAGGATTTTTAGATTTTGTATTTCATGAACAGTGTAAATAACAGCCACAATAGATCTAAAAGCTATAGTAAAATGGTCAGAAGCCAGAATAGGAATCTGTATGTATCTGTATATCTGCTGTATAGGAATCCACAATAGAGACAGAGTTGCAATGCATCAAAAAAAAGGTGGGGAAGATCCAGTTGGTATGAAAATATTTTTTCGAGCATGCCCCTTCCTCGGGACTTGAAAACAGGGAGCTTTGAGCCATCTATCCACCACAGCAGTTCATCATTAGTGATGAGCGGAATACGCCATATTCGATTTCGAGATATTTCGCGAATATTTCGAAGAATATTCGCGAATATTCGTTAATATCGAATATTCGTGATATTTTATAAAAAAAAATGCTAATGCGAAATTTCGCTATTTTTTTTGGATAAAATATCACGAATATTCGATATTTACGAATATTCGCTATATTTTATATAAAAAAAAAAAAAAAAAATTAGGGCTTCGCGAATGCGAAATTGATTGCGAATTGATTGCGAAATTTGAAAAATACGAATATTCGAAATAGCGAATATTCGCCGCGATATTCGAGATATTCGCGAATACTCGAATATGCAATATTCGTAGCGAATATTCGCAATGCGAATATTCGTGAGCAACACTATTCATCATGTTACACCGAACACCAAGGACTATGTAAGCCTTGTATGATTATTGCACTATTGAATTTACACAAGTGGTTTTGCACAGATCTATTCAGCATATAATTTTGTTTGATCTTAATAAAAATGGACGTTGTTTGAAGTTACTATAGTCTCAGTGCTTACTACCTATTGAATCCAAGCTGAAATTAAGCTGTCAGTGTAACAGTGTAACATCTAGTAATAAATGCTCTCCTTTCTGAAGATGTATAGTGTATTTTTCATTCAGTTCAGATGAGTGTTCTTGGAGCAGCATTTACTATGGTTCCCCTTTTTGGTTATAACCTATACCTTTCACCCCAGCGCCTGATCTTGGTGCATCGCTAATGTGCTCTTTTCCTCCTTTTCCTCTGCCAGGGTGCTTAGCAGCTTCATTTTTAAACTCCTGTTAATGTGCTCTTTTCCACCCTCTATATCGTCTCCAATATTCTTTTTTCTTTTATCTTTTACCTATTCCTCCTCTTCATTAGGAGCACTGAGCAGCTATTTGCCTTTCCATATCTGCTTCTGTGCCCTTTTCCTCAGTTAATCCCAGCTTATACATGCCAAATGACTATAGTTGGTGGTGTCAGTAAACAGACTTCCATAGTACTGCTATTGGAGCAGAAGCAAAAAAAAATACCCCAGATCACCCTAATGTCCAGCTTCCTCGTGTCATCTTTTCTGAACATCTATTGATATTATTTGTGGCTTATTCTATGCCACAGTGTCATCTTATCCTCCATTATTTTGCCAGAAAGGTCATCAGCCCTCTGCTGACACTTTGTGCAATATGCCACACCTCCCCTTCAACAGTGTGTGGAATGCCATTAAAAGACAGGGGGCAGAAGACAAATATGAGGAGGAGGGGGGTTGGGGTTCTGGTGGTAAATAGAAGAAGTTGGTTTGGGGTGTTAGCAATGAGGAGGAATATAAAGATGCTGACAGTTGCAAAAAAAATCACATTAGTTCTGGTGTAAGGATGAAGTCTGAGATGCTGGCAGTGAGGAGATTTGTTGGGGTACTGGCAGTAAGGAGAAGGAGTGTTGGGGTACTGGCAGTAAGGAGAAGGAGTGTTGGGGTACTGGCAGTAAAGAGAGGAGGAAATTGGTGGAAGTCTAAGGCCCCGTACACACGAGCAAATTAATCTGTTCAAATCAGTCGGACCGACCGATTTGAACAGATTTGTCTGCTGGCCGTTTTGTTTTTGATCGCTGTACACACGATCAAACCAAAATCCCCACCAGCAGACAGCGGGCTGACGTGGCGGTGACGTTGACGCCGCCACGTCACCGCACCAGGAAGTAAATTACTTCCGCGCATGCGTCGAATCCATTCGACGCATGTGCAAGAAGATATGTCTGCTGGTTAGCGTACTAACCAGCAGACATGTCGGGCGGACGGATTCCCAGCCGACACATTTTAAAGCATGCTTTAAAATCTGTCGGCTGGCCAAATCCGTCTGCTCGCCCATACACACGATTGAATCTGTCTGCTGGGACGGTCGGGCAGACCGTTTCCAGCAGATAGATTTGATCGTGTATACGCTGCCTTAAAGGGGGGTATTTTACCCCTCGGAAATACAAAGGGCAATTTGTCAAAAACATTGGCACTGTGATGACTAGCATGAGTCTCAGTGACATAAAGGTACACAGTTTAAAAATGCATATAACAGTACAAAGGCAGTCTTTACATCACTGAACACTACTGTAATTGAACATAGTTCATACCTAACACATTTCTAACCAACTATTCTACCTGGCAGTGAGGAGGTTTGTTGGGGTACTGGCAGTAAGGAGAAGGAGCGTTGGGGTACTGGCAGTAAAGAGAGGAGGAAATTGGTGGAAGTCTTAAAGGGGGTATTTTACCCCTCTGAAATACAAAGGGCACAGTCTGGAGGAAATATTGCCAGAATCACAGACAGAGACCATCACCGCCCACTTTGAGGATGTTATCGGTGACAACCTCTTTGTAGTATTCCTTGTAAGGTTCCCATGCACTGGAGGCATATGTGCAGGGGAAATTTGACTTATGCAGCCTATGGCAGCAACAAATGGAAGTGGAAAAACCTACAGTAGGGAAAGGCAGGCAGCACCAAAAATGCAGATACAATCCTAAAGCTGTAGATTGTTTGCCCTTCCCTAAATCTAGGTTTTTCGGCTTACATGTCAGCTTACATTTGTTTCTAGCAAAAACAAAGCTGCCTTCATTTGCAGCACATCAGGTCATAGTAGTTCTGTAATGTTATATACTCTTACACTCCTGGATGACATCCTATGAGATGAAATGCATACATGTAGAGCTACAGCAGTATGGGAATCATGCCTGCTAGGGTGATGACTGTGCTGATTTATTTACCTGCCTTGTGTAAGTAGTATTTTTTTTAAATAAATTGATAATGTTTTACACTACTACACTATGAGTTCCTCCTTTATCTCTAAATACCCTTGAGCTTTTTCTGTGGAGCGTTCTGGAAGGCCTTAGTTTGTGTCCTGGAGTGTGCCATCTATCCCTGCAGGGAGCTCTTGCGAAAGTACAATCAGACCTTCTGTTGGTAAGCAGTTTGGGAGTTGGGTGTGGCGTGGGATACGTTTACATAAGAAGATTGGGGCGATATACACATCTACCTCAAGAATTTTCATGCACGGATCACTTCTTATTTTGGACTGACTGCACTGTACACTTTATCAAAATATTATCTTTGGACACTTTTTTGAGAAATTCATTTTTATAAGATGTTTTGTTATACACTATTTTTATGCTATTGAGTTGTAATACTAATGCATTAAAACTTTGTTTTGAGCACTGTGCACTTTAACCTATTATTATTTTTGGTCATTTTTAGTAAATCATCTTGCACAGGATGTTTTTCTATGCACTAATTGTATGCCACTGAGCTGGATTATTGACGTACTAGCACTTTGTTCTGAGAGCGCAACACAATTATTATTTTTTGCTTATTTATTTTATCTGTTTGTGGGAGTTCAATGAGTGCTGCTGTCATTATCTTAATTGATGTTATTTGATTTTATATAGTAGTTAGTTAGTTAGTATTTTTGACACTGAGCACAATCATTATTCTTCTTTTTAGTTCTGTAATGCTGTGTGTACCAAATTATCACATATTTATTTGTCCAAAGTGACAAAAAGCCGTTCTCATTTTTAATTCTGTCTGCTGTCACAATAGAAACCACAGAAAGAAGTGCCCCTGCTGGAGAATTATTTAAAACATGAAAGGGACTAAAGAAAATAATCTTACTACATATATCAAGTGCAATCAAATGTCTAATGACAGAAAGGAAATCCCTACACCAGAAGACATTACATGTATGACTTTAAAGTTTCAAGTCAAATCTATGTACCACCACTGGAAGATAAAACTGAAATGATGTGAAGAGTCATCCAAAGAGTCCACAAGGTACAAGAGCAATATGATTTACAATGTGATCCTCATGGTAAAAAAATCAAACTAGGTAAGGCCATAGTTGGTGGTCCTTTTTTTCCAGCAGGAGTTTGCAGACTTGTAAAACTAATGTTGAGAGAATATAAGACATTTCTTTCTTCTCTTAAAATTGTACTATGAAAACTCAAAATAACCACTTTATCAATAATACTTCCTGTGAGTGATCATGTTTACATCAGAGAATCATCTTACAGTAGCATAAGTGAAACAACATCTCAAACTACTACTGTTGGTAACAAAACTGAACTTTCAGTAGGTGCCCAGGAATCTACTAATGCCAAGATCCTGTACCACAATAGTGATGTTCATCAGTTCATGGATTATATAACTAGTGACTCTAAACCACCTATTTCAATAGATACTACAGAGATACTGCATGTTAGTACCATGTTGTGGTCCTCAGGATTGCTACACCGTGAGTTAAGCAAGATAGGATCCAGTAGCTAATTTAGCAGGTAGAGCAGAAGCATAGTCAGTAAACAAGTTGAAGGTCAGTAACACATGGTAGCACATTTGGATCAAGTAGAAGCATAGTCAAGGAACAAACCAAAGACCAGCAATAAGGGGTAGCGAAGATATGGATGGCAGCAGGATTGACAAGAGCGATATATTGGCTGGAAAGAGCACAACAATCTGGCAAACAAGAAATGCAAATGGCTTACACAGGAAGTTCAAAGGAGGAACAAAGAGTTCACGGTTTACCAGAAACAAGGTTCAAAACAATATTGTCCAAGAAATTGTCCAGGGACCTGTCTAGCATCCTAGGTAGTTCAGTAAGAAGAGATACTGCCAGACACAGCAATGAATACAGGATATAGGGGAGGGTGGATTCATTTGCAATGAGTAATTTTCATGTTTGCCATGAACCCTAAATTTAACCCATTCAACATTGAGTACCCATATGATTTTAGTAATCACAAAAAACATTTTTTTCCCAATTATATTTCTGTACTTTTTGTATATATTGGAGGTTTCTGGTAAGCTTTAAACTAAAAAGACATAACTGTATATTGTCCAAATGAGTATTATGCTATCAGTACCCTCCATGTAAGAACCCAGGGATGAAGTAAAGGCCAAATCAAAAAGCTAATTTACATCAGAGAATCATGTGCAGATAATGCCAAGTAAATTCTCAAGTAGCCACGACATCTGAGCTTGCTGCCTTTTACATTTTTTTTAATTTTTCTAATAGGACAAGGCGGTGTTTAAGTCTTGGACTTTATATATTTTTTATATGGTACCCAGGTTTCAGGTTGCCTTTTAGTAAAGTGGAATTCCTAAATGTAATGTAAGATATGGCAAAATGGTCAGAGATGTGTGGTGTTTTGGTGCACACAACTGCACTGCATAACTATGCAGTGATGTGTTACAAACAAGGGACAGATTTACCTTTGTCAGTTAAACATTATTGAAGAACAAACAGCCTATGACCCATAGATTTTACCCCCAGCTGTGCCTACAGTTCAGAAGATCCAACCACCATCAGAACATGCAGAAACAAGTTTATTTGCTCTCCTTAGAGGGGGTCATTTGGGGCTGACTCTGGGATGCTGGCAAAAACCCCACGTTCTTTCCCTTTGTATTGGGGAGGCATAGAATTTTACTGTTTAACCACTTAAGGACCGCCGCATGTACATTTACGTCGGCAGAATGGCACCGCGCGTCGGCACAGGCACATCAACGTATATATACGTTGGTGCCTTGGGGGGGATCGGGGGTCCGATCGGACCCCCCCCCCCCCCCCGTACATGCGGCGGACCGCGCGGCTGCAGGAGCGATCCGACAAGTGGGGGCGGCTATCCGTTTTCACCCGCCCCCTCCGGATCGCTCCCAGCCAATGCGCGCGCCCGCCCGCCCTGTCACTTCCTCCTCCTGTGTAAACACAGGAAGGAGGAAGCGACGTGATCTCTCCCTCAGCGTTTGTTTCAAGCGCCGCTGAGGAGAGATCACAACACTACAAGTAAGTCTGCACTAACAGCACACTTACACACACACACAAACACATTTAACCCCCGCGATCGGCCCCCCCCCCTCCCCCCCCCCCTGTCACAGTGTCACTGAATGCAGTAATCATTCATGTATGATTACTGTATTAAGTGTCAGTGTGACAGACAGTGTGACAGTCAGTCAGTGTTAGTGTCAGGGTAGCCCCCCCCCCACCCCCCTCAATAAAGTTTTAACCCCTTGATCACTGCCCTAGTTAACCCTTTCACTCCCTATTGCCAGCATCACTAAGCGATCATTTTTCTGATCGCTGTATTAGTGTCGCTGTTCCCGCTAGGTAGCTAATTTTTTTTTAATGCGATTTTTTTTTTTACTAAAGACATGTGGCTAAATAAATTTTGGCCTAAATGTTTGACTAAAATTTAGTTTATTGGTTTTTTATCATAACAAAAAGTAAAAAATATTGATTTTTTTTCAAAATGTCGCTCTATTTTTGTATATAGCGCAAAAAATAAAAATCGCAGAGGCGATCAAATACCACCAAAAGAAATCTCTATTTGTGGGAAAAAAAGGACGCGAATTTTGTTTGGGAGCCACGTCGCACGACCGCGCAATTGTCTGTTAAAGCGACGCAGTGCCGAATCGCAAAAACCCCTTGGGTCATTTGCCAGCGTATTGGTCCGGGTCTTAAGTGGTTAAGCTGCCCCCAAAAATGTTCTCTTCTCACTGTCAGCACTTCAAAACTCCTCATTCTCCTAATGGCCAGAACCTCAAAATTCTCCCTTCCCATTTTCCACATTTTGGCTCCTGCTGCCTCGTGGAATTCCACATGCTGATGCATGGCCTTCTGTGCAAAATAATGGTGCTGCCTCAGGACTTTCTGGTCCAAATAATGGCAACTGTGTACCCTCCACTGTGGAGAAGACCAGCCTATGCTATGCATTCTTAAGGAGAAGAAGGAAAAGACCACATTAGGAGTCAAAATAAAGGGGTGATATGCAACCTTGGAGGATAAGGAAGATGAGGATAGGGTACATTAGGAGATAAGAAAATAGGCTGATATGTGCCCTTTAGAAGCAGGGAAAGTGTACACAAGTGACTGCTCTGTGCTTGAGAGGATTAAAAAGATAAATGTTTTTTTCAGCCACATCACTACCTATTGTGTCATTCACTACTGGTTGTCAGCCTCTTCACACAGCCTGCTTGATATCTCCTACCAAAAATGAAGATTTGGGAAGGACAGGTAGCTTATGGTTGTAGGATTTCACTTTTGGTTATTGCTTATGGTTGTAAGATTTAACTTTTAACTCTTTAAATACATTTTTATTTTATTCTTTCACATGTCTACATCCGTCAATATTACTATGTTTCTTCATTAAATCTTTTCCCATTTCATAAATACAACCAAATCAACAGAAAAAGTGTAATTATACATTACAGTCCACATTGAAAAAGAAAAAACAACAGATAACAAAAGGGAAACAAAACAATAAAGACAAATTACCCCGTTACACTGGTTGCAGCGCCCCTCCCCCTTTTTTACTGACTTCCAATAATCAGAATATCCTTCTATTAGTGCCCCTCTTCTACTTATTCACCACTAAGAGTTGACTCCGAGTTCAACCACTCATCCCAAATTCTATAATATTTCTGGGGTGTTCCTCTATGCTCGTACAATAGTTTCTCATATGGAAGGATTTGATTTAGCGCCCCAAGCCATTGTCCCTTCGAAGGAGGCATAGGTTGCATCCGTCCAAGTACAATTTGTTTGCGGGCCATAAATAAAGTTTCTTGTAAACAAGTCTTAGCATATACATTCCACCTCTGACTCTCGATTAACCCCAATAGACACACTTCTAAAGTAAATGGGATGCATCCTCCCACCACTTCTCATAGTATATCCAAAACCTGTCTCCAATATCTACTGATGCCCGGACAAGACCACATCATGTGCTCAAAGTCAGCCCGTGGTAGGTGACATCTTGCACACTCCGCGTTTACTACTCTCCCCATCAGGCTTAGTTTATACGGTGTAAGATAAACCTGGTGTATTATGTAAAACTGTATCAATCTATTACTGCTTGCAGGTTATACTGTCAAATGTGTTTTGCAGGCTTCCCCCCAAATCTCATCCGTCATAGATGGACATATCGTTTGCCACTTTCTCTTAATCTGAAGCAGAGAGTTCCGTATCTTGGCCTGCATAAAATATGTGTACAACGTGGATACTAATCCCTTTGGTCCTTGAGTTGAGGGGGAATCTAGATATATCTATACTTTTACTACCAAATTGGGCACTTAACGCATGTCTTAACTGTAAAAATCTATAAAAGAATGTATCGACTATTTTATATTGTGTTTTCAAATAATCAAATGAGCATATATTCCCACTTTGGTATACCTGTTGCAGAGCTACTATTCCTTTTTGCTTCTAAAATATACTATCCTCGAATGTATATAGTTCTCCAAACAAGCGATTATCCCACATAGATAGCTTAGCAGGGATATCCCTGAAGCCCATTCATTTTTTGACTTCCCGCCATACTGCGATCGCACCAATGAGAGCATCGGGATCTTGACCCCTGGTGTATGTCTACATTTTGTCTCTAATACTACCAAAAAGTTCTCAGCTTGTAATATATTTAACAAATACTTCTCTACTCCCGAGCTTTGTTCCTGTGTAAACCAGTTACGCAAATGTCTAATTTGTCCTGCCAAGTGATACAAATAGACATCTGGCAGCGCCAACCCTGCCTCGGTCTTTGGGCGCTGTTATGCTGTCAGCTTTACTTTACATCTAACTTTTGCCCGTATAAATTTTATAAATTGTGAATTCAATTTTTTAACCACTTAAGACCCGGACCAAAATGCTGCTAAAGGACCTGGCCCAAAATGCTGCTTCATGCTGCGATTCGGCACTGCGTCGTTTTAACCGTCTGACAATTGCGGGCGGGGGTCGTGCGACGTGGCTCCCAAACAAAATTGGCGTCCTTTTTTCCCCATAAATAGAGCTTTCTTTTGGTGGTATTTGATCACCTCTGCGTTTTTTTTTTTTTTTTAGCGCTATAAACAAAAATAGAGCGACAATTTTAAAAAAAATTCAATATTTTTTACTTTTTGCTATAATAAATATCCCCCAAAAATATATAAAAATTATTTATTTTCCTCACTTTAGGCCGATACATATTCTTCTACGTATTTTTGGTAAAAAAAATCGCAATAAGCGTTTATCGGTTGGTTTTTCGCAAAATTTATAGCGTTTACAAAATAAGGGATAGTTTTATTGCATTTTTATTAATTATTTTTTTTTTACTACACTTTTACTACTAATGGCGGCGATCAGCGATTTGAATCGCTGATCGCCGCCATTAGTAGTAAAAAAAAAATAATTAATAAAAATGCAATTAATAAAAATGCTTCTAAAATCGCTGATCGCCGCCATTAGTAGTAAAAAAAAAATAATTAATAAAAATGCAATAAAACTAAATCTAGATATATCTATACTTTTACTACCAAATTGGGCACTTAACGCATGTCTTAACTGTAAAAATCTATAAAAGAATGTATCGACTATTTTATATTGTGTTTTCAAATAATCAAATGAGCATATATTCCCACTTTGGTATACCTGTTGCAGAGCTACTATTCCTTTTTGCTTCTAAAATATACTATCCTCGAATGTATATAGTTCTCCAAACAAGCGATTATCCCACATAGATAGCTTAGCAGGGATATCCCTGAAGCCCATTCATTTTTTGACTTCCCGCCATACTGATCGCACCAATGAGAGCATCGGGATCTTGACCCCTGGTGTATGTCTACATTTTGTCTCTAATACTACCAAAAAGTTCTCAGCTTGTAATATATTTAACAAATACTTCTCTACTCCCGAGCTTTGTTCCTGTGTAAACCAGTTACGCAAATGTCTAATTTGTCCTGCCAAGTGATACAAATAGACATCTGGCAGCGCCAACCCTGCCTCGGTCTTTGGGCGCTGTTATGCTGTCAGCTTTACTTTACATCTAACTTTTGCCCGTATAAATTTTATAAATTGTGAATTCAATTTTTTAACCACTTAAGACCCGGACCAAAATGCTGCTAAAGGACCTGGCCCCTTTTTGCGATTCGGCACTGCGTCGTTTTAACTGACAATTGCGCGGTCGTGCGACGTGGCTCCCAAACAAAATTGGCGTCCTTTTTTCCCCATAAATAGAGCTTTCTTTTGGTGGTATTTGATCACCTCTGCGTTTTTTTTTTTTTTTTGCGCTATAAACAAAAATAGAGCGACAATTTTAAAAAAAATTCAATATTTTTTACTTTTTGCTATAATAAATATCCCCCAAAAATATATAAAAATTATTTATTTTCCTCACTTTAGGCCGATACATATTCTTCTACGTATTTTTGGTAAAAAAAATCGCAATAAGCGTTTATCGGTTGGTTTTTCGCAAAATTTATAGCGTTTACAAAATAAGGGATAGTTTTATTGCATTTTTATTAATTATTTTTTTTTACTACACTTTTACTACTATGGCGGCGATCAGCGATTTTTTTCGTGACTGCGACATTATGGCGGACAAAAAAAAAAAAATTCGGACAATAATTAATAAAAATGACACATTAATAAAATTGGGACAAAATCGCTGTCGCCGCCATTAGTAGTAAAAAAAAAAATAATTACAGCAAAAAATGCAATAAAACTAAATTGATATATCATACTGTTTACTGTGGACCAATGACAGTTGCAGTTTGGGAGTTAACCACAGGTGGCTTAACTGTAAAAATCTATAAAAGGGGATGTGTGACCTATGTTTATATTGTGTTTTCAAATAATCAACTGTAGGGGGGTATATTCCCACTTGGTATACTGTTGCAGGTACTATTCCTTTGCTTCTAAAATATACATCATCGATCGCGTCCCCCTATTACAGGGATTCTCCAACAAGCGATCGATGCTACGGCCACAGAGAAGCTTACGGGGAATCCCTGAAGCCGTGTGTACATTCACGGCTCTCCCCGTTGACTTCCGCTCCAGGGATGGATCACCGCACCAATGCAGCGGCGATCGGGTCCGCGAATCCCGCGGTCCCGTATGTCCTGGAGCTTCGGACCGGGTCGTGGGCCGCGCCCGCGGGCGCGCGCCCGCGACCCACGGCTGGGTACTACCAAAAATCTCAACTTGTATATATTTACAAATACTTCTCTACTCCCGAGCTGTTCCTGTGTAAACCAGTTACGCAAATGCCATTTGTCTGCCAAGTGACGTAAATGACATCTGCAGCGCCAACCCTAGGCCTCGGTCCTTAAGTGGGCGCTTTTATGCTGTCAGAACTTTACTTAGGCACTACTACTGGGGAGTGTGAGAAGATGCCCGTACAAATCTTTGGTAGTAAATTGGATCATTTTAATTAACCACTTAAGACCTTACTGGGCACAAAATGCTGCTATAAGGACCTGGCCCCCTTCCTGACCAGGTGAAATTTCAGCACTTGTGGGACTGCGTCGCTTTAACTGACAATTGCGCGGTCTCGTGCGACGTGGCTCCCAAACAAAATTGGCGGTCCTTTTTTCCCCACAAATAGAGCTTTCTTTTGGTGGTATTTCATCACCTCTGCGTTTTTTATTTTTTGCGTTAAAAACAAAAATAGAGCGACAATTTTGAAAAAAAATTCATATTTTTTACTTGTTGCTATAATAAATAGCCCCCAAAAATTTTTTTTAAAAATACTTTTTTTCTCAGTCTAGGCGATACGTATTCTTCTACATATTTTTGGTAAAAAAAAATCGCAATAAGCGTTATCGGTGGTTTGCGCAATAACCTTATTGCGCTTACAAAATAGGGGACCAGAATTATTATTGCATTTTTTATTATTATTTTTTTTTTACTACTAATGGCGGCGATCAGCGTTTTTTTCGTGATGGCATTATGCAGACATCGGACACTTTTGACACATTTTTGGCGCCATTCACATTTATACAGCGAACAGTGCTATAAATATGCACTAATTACTGTATACATGTGACTGGCATTGAAGGGGTTAACACTAGGGGGGAGTGAGGAAGGGGTTAAATGTGTACTCTGAATTGTGTTCTAACTGTGGGGGGAGGGGGTGACCTGGGGGAGATGACCGATCTGTGTCCCAATGTACAAGGGACAAAGATTGGTTCCCTGCCCCCCCCTGACAGGACATGGATCTGTGTGTTTACACATAGAGATCCACGTCTTGTCCCTGTAGCCGCCGATCCGAGTGCCTGGCGGACATCGCGGCCACCAGGCACGCGCATTGGCATCTCAGCTATGGGCCAGTGGCATTAGAAAAGACTTCTGCCAATTAATCTTAAGTCCTTAGTACCTACCAAATGTATCTATTATACTCATAGCATTCCTCAGGTATCCTGTGTATCTCGCATATACAATATGATGTCATCTGCATACAGTCCAATCTGTTCTGTACTGTGGCCCATTTCTATTCCCTTATATTCTTCAGACTGATGGAATCGCAAGACTAATGACTCAATTGTAATAGCAAATAGAAGAGGAGACAGTGGACACCCCCTGCCTCATAATACCCCTAACTAAGTTAATTGATGGGGGTAATATATCCATTAATCAATATATTAATCATAGCTTAGATCACGGGGCTGCATATAGTATCCTTACCCATGCTTAAATCTGTTCCCGAATCCAAACTTCCCCAGTGTTGCCTGCAAGAATCTCCGTACTCTCTCACGGAGTCAAAAGCTTTGGCTGTATCAAGAGATGCCAAAGCCCCTGTCTCTGGAATATACTCCTTCATCTGTACTAACCAATTGTGTTCTACGAATGTTTATCCCATGTTGATTTGCCAATTATAAAAACCTGTCTGGTCAGCATGCACTATAGATGTTTATTACAGTATTTAATCTTTTGGCCAATATCTTGTCAAAAATGTTATAATCGCAGTTCAACAAAGATATTGGCCTATATGAGGTACATTCACTTTGGTCCTTATCAATTTTTAATAGAAAAACTACTGTTGCTTCATACATGGAATGTGGGAGTTCTCCTCTAACAAAGGCCTCTCTATATACCTTAGTTAGTATTG
Organism: Rana kukunoris; assembly: GCA_029574335.1. NCBI lineage: Eukaryota > Metazoa > Chordata > Amphibia > Anura > Ranidae > Rana > Rana kukunoris. Next base: position 480,389,871 of record CM056050.1, on the reverse strand, counting down.
GAGCTATCAAATCTACATATCAACTATACACCTCCAGGGTAAACCATCCGGGCCTGGGATTTACCCGTTGCCAACGAGCCGATAACTTCCCTTACTTCTGCCCTCCGTAATCTCCTCATCCATTAATTTCACATTTTCTCTTGTTAGTTTTTGGAACTCTACTTCCTCCAGTACCCCACTATATCCTCCCATCTGCAACATGTTAATGAGGTGGCATACCTTTTAACATAATATTCATGGAAGCATTTCAGTATTTTTTTCTATTGTACAAACTAATATCCCCTGTTTATTTTGTATCTTGGAAATATCTGAAGATGTCTGTTGTTTAGCTATAAATGCCAATAGTCTACTAGCTTGGTTCCCCCTGTTCAAAAAATTTCTGTTTTCTGCCGTAAAAAGAATTGTTTCCGTTTGGCTTTTATTTCTATCTGACCTTTATATAGCCTATGCAGGTTTTCCCACCTTGCCTGATTTTCACTTGAGGGGTTGGATATAAACTCATCCTCCGCTTTTGTACACTGTTTAACCAGTTCCTCCTCTCCTTGCCTACTAACACGTTTAAAGCGGAATTTCACCCTAAATATAAGATCTCCCATGTGATTCAGCATACTGGCGTCAGCGCCAGTATGCTGTTTTTTTTTTTTTTTTATCCCACACTTACTGTATTATCCAGTAATTTAATTTTTTTCCCCCGCGGTGGACGGCGCCAGTACAGCGCGTCACATCTTCCGAAAATACCCAATATGGACTCGGGTAATCTCGGAGAAAATGCGGCGCCTGCGCACAGACCTAGGAGCTGACTGCGCAGGCGCCGTATTTCTCCGAGTCCTATTTCGGAGGGCGTGACGCGCCATAGCCGTAGGACTCGGAGAAATACGGCGCCTGCGCAGTCAGCTCCTAGGTCTGTGCGCAGGCGCCGCATTTTCGCCGAGATTACCCGAGTCCATATTGGGTATTTTCGGAAGATGTGACGCGCTGTACTGGCGCCGTCCACCGCGGGGGAAAAAAATGAAATTACTGGATAATACAGTAAGTGTGGGATAAAAAAAAAAAAAAACAGCATACTGGCGCTGACGCCAGTATGCTGAATCACATGGGAGATCTTATATTTAGGGTGAAATTCCGCTTTAAGGTGTGATATAGTTGACTTCAAGTAAATAAAATCAAATAAAACAAGGCGGCATCTGCCAAAATTTCACACGTCACTTCCAGGTGTACGTCTGTATCCCTATGCGTTACGGCTCATGCCTTAGAAGGCATGAGCCGTAACGCGTAGGGATACAGACGTACACCTGGAAGTGACGTGAGAAATTTTGGCAGATGCCGCCTTGTTTTATTTGATGCCTGCTTTTTTTATGCTTATGTAAGGAGATTACTTTGTTCAATAAATTTGCACTTTGTTATTATACTACACCATTGGAGGCCTATCTCTCTTTATGTTTCCCCGAGTACTATAGCTAAGGGGGATATTGCAGGACCTGAGGAGAATTGATACGTTCCTGTTATTATCAGCAATCGGTTGATTTATCCAGATGATATGTTGGATTGCACACATTATATTACATTGAGGTGAGAGGCTTGTGAGGCTGTTTTTTCTGGAGTGGCACAGGCACTTATACCCATTATCACGGAATTGATTTATGCTACCAAGGTGATAGGCCTGTGAGGCTGACTGCACGGAGGAGCACTTGCACTTTACTGTGAGCTACACAGCTACGTTTGAGATTCTGGGTGCACTGCACGTGTTGCACTTTGTGGACTTTTGACACAAATGGACTTTTTATTCTTTATTTCATTATTTATAACTTTATATAATTATCTATTTATGTAGATTTATTGATTTTTTTGTGCAAAATCACTCTTTTATTCTATTTTATAGTTGACTTCAAGACCCTCCGCAGGTATGCCTTAAATGCATCCCTTAGGCCTCGTACACACGATCGGACATATCCGATGAAAACGGTCTGCGGACCATTTCCATCGGATATGTCCGATCGGGAGTTTGATCCGATGGCGTGTACACACCATCGGATCAAATTCCCCGCCGCCGGACGGCGCGGTGACGTGGCGGTGACGCGGCGGTGACGTTGACGCCCCCACGTCACCGCCACGTCACCGCACCAGGAAGTTAAACACTTCCGCGGCGGCGGTGGGGGACGACATGTCTGCTGGTAAGTGTACTAACCAGCAGACATGTCGGACGGACAGATTCCCACCGGATAGATTTCAAAGCATGCTTTGAAATCTGTCGGGTGGAGACATCTGTCCGCTAGCCCATACACACGAGCGGAGATGTCTGCTGAAACGGTCCATCGGACCGTTTTCAGCGGACATATCCCCTCGTGTGTACGAGACCTTACACTACCGTCCATTGCATAGGTCCCATGTGCCTCAATAAAGATATCTAGTTGTTCTGGTATACAGTCATCAAGCCCAATTTGTGCTAGCCAGTATGGATGCATTTTCCAGGTTGGCCGGTTACCCATAGGACCAATATTTAATCCAAACTATAGTGGGGAATAGGGATGATCCGAACACCCCCGCATTCTGTTCGCACCAGAACCGTCGAACAGACCGACCGTTCGCGCGAACATTTAGAACTCCATTGAAGTCTATGGGACTCGAACGTTCGAATTCAAACACGTTTTCACAGGCAAACTATAGACACCCAGCAGGTACAATATTTAAAGGAATTTTTCTTTTTTTTTTTAAGTTAAGCATCATTAAAATCACTGCTCCAGGAGCAGTGATTTTATTGATGCTTAAATAAAATAAAAATAAAAAATCCTTTAAATATTGTACCTGCTGGGTGTCTATACCAGTGATAACGTCTGTAAATAGCACACTCATCTGCCTGCCAGTAAATTAGGAAGAACTGATCTAGCTAAGCTATACAGTGTATACATATATGTACAACTCCTAGGGATGTACTGTATATATATCCTCTACACACTGTAAATTAAGCTAAACTGACTAGCCTGCCTGCCTGTCTATCTAGCTATCTAAAAAGACAATCTCTCTGTCTGCTTTCATTAACAAGCCGAAACACACTACACGAGGCCGCCCAGCAGGTGGCCTTATATAGTGTGGGGCGTGTGCTAAAGCCCTGAGCCATAATTGGCCAAAGCCACCCAGGCTTTGGCCAATTATGGCTCTTTCGTTTTTTGCGCACTGTGATTGGCCAAGCATGCGGGACATACAGCATGCTTGGCCAATCATCAGCACGCAATGGGCCGTTTTGCGTCACTTGAATTTGGCGCGAACGACCGTTTTTATTTGAATTTCGTCGAATGTACAAACAGACAATGTTCAAGTCAAACATACGTTCGTATCGAACGCGAAGCTCATCCCTAGCGGGGAATGATCGGATACCCCCGAGGTAGCCAACTGATTGTACCAATAGTTGAACTATCATTCCCACAAACCATATCTATACGCGACAAACAGATTCCTCCTGGGGCTGACCACGAAAAAGCCCTGGTCTGTGGATTCCTAATTCTCCACAGGTCAGTCCAACCTACCTCAACCAAAAGCGCAGTGTATTTTCTCTACTGACCCGTTTAGGGGTCGCCCCTCCATGTCTGTCTAAGGTTGGATCCAATAACATATTGTAATCCCCCATGCACATCACAACAGCACTGCCTCCTTCAAAACATGTATACCCCCATGAGGTGGATTATAAATTACCATCAACACAAATGGCAAGGAATATAATACTCCATAAATAAATACATATCTACCCTCAGGGTCACATTTATACTTAATACATTCCCATGGCACTGATCGGTGTATTAACATGGACACTCCCCTTGAGTATGATGTATGATATGAGTGGTATATATGATTAACCCATGGTTTCTTTAAACCATGGGTTAATCATATACAATTTTTGCCTTGGTCTGTCCAATGATTGTAAATATCTGACTTCTCTTAGTGGTTGACCCCATTCTTCTTACGTTCCAGGATATAAAAACACATTGTTCAATCATGTTTTCCTAACTTTAATAATCTCCAGGTGCAATACTCTCTCAGCTTCCTATCTTCCTTAGAGGTTATCTGTATCAAGTAGAGTGGTAGCGCTGCTTCCCGTGGCAACAAATTTGTCTCCATTCTAAACCTTCCATTTCTAATACCCTCGTTATACCTTAGTACCTCAAAGTGCAAAAAGAATAAAATGAGACATTGCCTGTGACTGGCATTTACCCAAGTCACTTGCAATTCGTAAAGTGTCCAGCCTCTATAATTAAAGTACTACAGCTTCTTCCACTCCCTTTCCCTCCTCTACCCCCATCCCCCATCAAGGGGGCAAGGGAATAGGAGAGTAAAAAGAAAAAAAAGGGGGGTACAAGCAGCCAAAGAACTCCTTAGGGACAAAAGGGATTACACAATGAAACCCCTACTTCCCCAGGATATATAAATCATTCCTGGCCCACCTCGACCCCCCTCTCCTCTCCCTCCAAGTTATTCCTCCCTCCCATTAGGACTAAGTCCATGAACATTATTCCCCATTATATATTCTTGCTTAAGTCCATAAAAAAAGAAGGGGTGCAACCTGTGTACAAAACTTAATAAGGTGCAAATTGTGCAAGGTGTAAATAGGTACCCAACCTGCCTTAATCCTAGCCAAGCCATATCTTATATAAATACCAATATATACCTCCATACATACAATATTCATAACATTTACCAAAAGTCATCACAAACAAAGATAAACAATCCATAATGTAAAAAAAAAAACTGTAGCTAAACAGTGCCACACCTATATGTATTTTGAAATTTTGCAACTATTGTTATTTTTTAGAAATCATGCCCCCTGAAGAGACCGAAACCGGTCAAAACGAGTCGGGGCTCATTCTTGTACAGAATACGGAATTATGATATGTACTGTGATCTAATTATACTGTATCCAGAAATGTGACTTTTTTACAATTGTTATAACAACTAACCTTGACTCAATTGGGAATCCGAGACTCTCGGCAATAAACAGTGTTTTATATATTCAACATTTATTTAATTTTACCATTGCTGCCTATAGGCCCACTGGGGAATCTTTTTCTTTCATGCAATTTCAAGGCTAGCAGCTCATTTCATCTCTTTGATTATGTGTCATTTCTCTTTTTTCCATATTTTTATATAGTGGGTGGATAACACACCCCCTCCCCCTTGACACATACAGATAAGACACTAACTGTGTGCTTTTCCATGTTCTATCAACTCCTGTACTTTTAACCTATGACCCACACCTAGGTGTACTATGGGTCAGCCTAATTCTTTAGGCACCTAGAAGGTGCAGTCACCTTCTCCTTGGGCGGATTCGACCCTCAAAATCCCCCTCTGCTCACATTAGGAGTAACTGCCCGCAGACTTCTGTAGTGCAGCATGTTCAAATATTCTAATTCATTATTTGTCCTACTAATTTACCACTATATATGTAAGTTTTTAGCCATGGCATCCACACACACAGTCTATGTGTAAATACCATCTATATTTTATATGTTTGTATATTATCCCATTTTAGCTTTGCTATACTGTTGGTTATTGTCACATAGGATTTAGTCTAATTTATTGTGGCCGCTTTTTGTTTCTGGGGGGGCATGGCTGGGCCTGTCCGGTCATCTGGTGGGTGGAGCCATACCTTTGATTGCTGGCTGACTGGGTGAAAACTTTGGGGTGAGTGGGGTATCCTACCCCCTTTCCCCCTTCTGTTGCTTGCCGAATGCCGGAGTAGGTACCTCCCCCCTGAAACACCGGGTGAGTGTCACCCAGCCGGCGGCATCCCAGGAATCCTCCCACGACCGGCATTGGCGCGGCGCGCGTGCGCGATTTCCGCGCATGCGCACGGCGTCATTACGTCACGCGGCCGCACCGGAGAGGACAACAGCTGTCAGGGCTGTTCAGCCCCTCTGGGACGCCGAGGGAGCCACACGTGGGCCGCCATTCTGGTGGCCGGGACGCCTCCTATTTGGCCAATTGGAGTGAGGCATCAGCCTGCACGTGATCAATTGATCACCACACCCACGGGGCCCATAAATGAGCAGCCATCAGGGAATCAGTACAGATTCCATTTGGCACCTTGTCCTCCCTCTGAGTGCACAATTGCAGTCAGGTCTCCACACTTATACCTTATCATACTTCAACCCTTCACTCATCAGGTAATCATCTCACCATTCATGTATGTATGTATTTTAATACCACCTTATTTGTCACAGTGTTCACTTACCCACTCACCCCTAAACTCCCTCCTATTCGGGAACACACCATGCTTTTGCCTTATCCTACCATATCTTTTTTACACTTCCTTGTTGTTTGATTCATTCTACAATTCACACGCTACGCACTTTATGGAGTGCCTCAATTTGGCAATCACTTCTTATTACATTTTACTTACTATCACTCATTCACTTAGTATTATCATACCCTCATTACACCCTAACTACATTCCCCATCTAATTATCCAATCCTATTGGACCTTAAGGATGCCTTACTGTCATCATTCATGTTGGCAAATTACATTTGCCTCAGCCCTCCTATTAATTTAGTACTTCATTATCCCTACTCTTATATATACCCAGCTGTCATTTTAGCAGCTATTCTTTTGAACTAATCTACTTTAATACATTTTCCCCGCTAACTACGGGATTATGGGTTTTATTTCTGCAGGCGGTTGCTCCTCCATTGCCCCTGGGGGGCGTCGTTAATGTGGCTCCTTGGGCGGGAGCAGCCCGGGCCCTCCAGGCTATCTAGCGGCTCTACACAATATTGACTCCCTGGATCAGTGGTAATTACAATACCTCAGCAATTAATGTGATGTATGTTGACATGTGTCCTTTCATCCTTTTTGAAATTTTGCAACTATTGTTATTTTTTAGAAATCATGCCCCCTGAAGAGACCGAACCGGTCGAAATGCGTCGGGGCTCATTCTTGTACAGAATACGGAATTATGATATGCACTGTGATCTAATTATACTGTATCCAGAAATGAGACTTTTTTACAATTGTTATAACAACTAACCTTGACTCAATTGGGAATCCGAGACTCTTGGCAATAAACAGTGTTTTATATATTCAACATTTATTTAATTTTACCATTGCTGCCTATAGGCCCACTGGGGAATCTTTTTCTTTCACCTATATGTATATACCCATATTTCCCACACAAAATAAACCCCTAAAGCCGCTGTAACAGTAGGAGCTGCTGTCACTGTAAACTGGACACAGGGTTTGCACACTTTAGAAGTGCAAGACTACAGAGCGTAACTGTGGACTGGAGAAGACTTCTTTTGAAGATGTCTCCAGGTTTTGGTATTTCATCATGGGGCTCTGTAGTGTGGAGATTCCATAGTGTCTTGGGTGGGACGGGATCTCCAACCCTGAATCCATATTTTGTGGATGACCAGCAGGGTCTGTGCTCAGGTGAGCACAGCCCTATAAAATCAGTGTGTTGGAAGATCTCATGGCTCCCAGTTGGAGACAGCAGGTCTCCAGAAGTCTGAGGCTGTAGGAGACAGCCAGAACGGTGACTGCAAGAGGCAGAGCTGTAGACGCTGAAGGGAAGCAGCTATGTTGAGGATTCCGTTGGTCTGGGCGACCAGGAAAACCTGCAGAAGTATTGCTGCAGAAGTACTGCTACAGAGAGCCAGGTGGGCTAGCATTTTCTGTTGTGTGTTTGATGGAGAAGAACCCCCTGTGTGGGAAACCTTTGTTTGGACTTTTATTTTGCCTTTTTAATAAAAATGGGCTACCATGCCCTTAAACATAGTTCCTGGCTGGAGTGAATCACTGAAAAAACGCCCATACCACGAGAGCTAACAACCCCCAACATTACACCGCGTACACACGATCGAACAAGTCTGCTGAAACTGGTCCGCGGACCAGTTTCAGCAGACAGATTCGATCGTGTGTACGGCCTAGCGGACAGGTTTTCAGCGGACAAAAGTTTGAAAGCAGGCTTTAAAACTTGTCCGCTGGAAACGTGTCTGTCGGACATGTCCGCTGCTTAGTATGACTATCCAGCGGACCGAAATCCCCTGCATGCGCCGAATGGATTCGATGCATGCGTGGAAGTATTTCACTTCCTGGTTTGGTGACGTAGCGGCGTCAACGTCACCGTCACGTCACCGCGTTCTCTGTCCGAGGGGATTTTCGTCCGATGGTGTGTACACACCGCCGGACCAAAATCCTGCAGGAGACATGTCCGATGAAAATGGTCCACGGACTGTTTTCATCGGACATGTCTCCTCGTGTGTACGAGGCCTAAGTGTAAAAAATAAGGAATGCATAGCCAAAAAATGTTGGCCATGCAAATTGACTGTGCAAAAAAAAAAACCCAAGTGTAAAAGAAAAAAAAGGGGGAGGATTGCATAGCCAAGCAATTGGCCATGCACATTTAAATATTATTACTGTGCAAAGAAAAAAAAGGGAGGATTGCATAGTCACAAAATTGGCCATGCAAATTAAAATATTATTATTAAAAAAGTAAAAAAAAAACACCACCACTCCGCGTGTTTGGAGGGCTCCATCCAACCCCCTGTCCTTCAGAGCGAGCATACTCTTTCAGCTTTTCAGCTGCCGATTGTTGTTTGTTCATCTTAACTCAAAATCAGGGTCACCATTAGTGTTGCTCACGAATATTCGCATTGCGAATATTCGTTACGAATATTGCATATTTGAGTATTCGCGAATAACTCGAATATTGCGGTGAATATTCGCGATAGCGAATATTCGTATTTTTCCAAATTTATTTTTAAAACAGATCACATCCTAGTGATCTCCATCGACGTCTAAAAGCATTGCTGGGATGATTAGAGACACTGGGCCGAGTAGCTGATGCGATCCTTTTATGCTGCCGAATATTCGCAATGCGAATATTCGGCAAAAGTAATATTGCGCGATTATTTTCTCCGCCCTTCTTTTGCATCAGAGCCAATCAGAGTTCTCCTACCACAGTTGTCAGAGGTTAGCAACCTCCATAGCAACCAATAGGAACCTGCCTGCACGACCATTATATAAGTTCACTCCCAGCAGTATTTCAGTGCAGATTAACAAGGTGGATGTAGAGTGGAGTGTTTCTGTGCGATCTTAGAGCTTACAGCTCTAAACTGCTTTTTTTAAAGCAAAAGACCAAACAGCTTTTTTAAAAGCTCAGATTTGTGTTGTTGTTTTCCAGATTAGTGTAGCTTAGTGTTAGATAGACTTCTGTGTACTTCTGTGTACTTACTTAGTGTAATTGTACATTTCTTTAAGGTAGCTTAGTTTAGTGTGTGTTTAGTGTCTGTTTTTTGTGTATAAAAAATAAATAAAAAATTAGCTTTAGTTTAGTCATATAAGTTTGTGTAAGCAGATTTATTGTTTAGTGCATATTATTTTAGTATTTGTAGACCTCGTCCTTGTCTGAGTCCTTCAGTGTAAAAAAAAAACAAAAAAAAAAAAAACTTGTAGGTGTAGTAGTTTTATTCTAGTTTAGTAGCTGTCTAGTACGTCTTTGTCTTTGTCTGCGTCTTTGTCTGCGTGCCTGTCTTGCAAAAAAAACAAACACTCCTTTCTCACATTCATTGGGTCCCTCACTCCCCAGATCCAGGTACCCAATTAAGGGTAGGAAGCCTTCACAGTATTAGCCCTGTGTTGCTCTCTGGCAAGTATCCACTTGTTTGGACCCCTTCAGTCTGACATATAGCTCAGAAGAGAGAGAATGCCCACATAGTGTAGTATTGTTGATAAAAATGTATTTTACATAAAAGGTCAGGTACTCACATTAAAAAGATTAAAATCAAGCGTATGTGATATCTCACAAGTGTTTTGCGTCTGGATGCTGTGCTGCTCGACCGGTTTCGTCTAATGACATCATCTGGAGCATGCCTCCGTCGCAAAACTCTGTGTATTTATGCATGAATCTGTGCTCTCTCATTGTGCACTGCCCTACATCCACTGTATTAGGCTGATCCGATAATAATACAAAAAAATGTGTATATCTGCAGAATGTCTGTAATTCCCGAGGACACCCCCATTCATGTCTCAGTAAAATTGTAAAAAATGTGAATAAAGTATAGAATTTGAATGTAAAATAAAGAGGGGGAACCCAAATATGGGATAATTGGGAGAAATGCAAAAAGGAATTGGCCATTTGTATTGGATAGTTCTAGGCCTAAAAAATTAGTGCTTTAATCATAATCTTTTTACATTTCTCCCAATTATCCCATATTTGGGTTCCCCCTCTTTATTTTACATTCAAATTCTATACTTTATTCACATTTTTTACAATTTTACTTCTCAGTTTCACTTCACTAGCACATTTAAATTATAATACTTATATGTAATTTTTATGACAGCCACAAGAGGGCGCCATATATTTAAAACACATAGGGCCAGATTCAGCAAGACTTGCGCTGGAGTAATTCGATATGCGCCGCGTAACTGTGAAGATGCGCCGTCGTTTCTATGTGGCCGTACCCACCAAACTAGATGCGACAGAAAACGGGCCATTTCCGATCGGCTTAACTTTCCGACGCCAGAGTCTCGTCAGCACATAATTTCGCTTGGCGCATCAGTCGCACCTATTGATTTCCCCTGCAAATATGCAAATGAGGGAGATTTCCCGATTCGCGAACGGATTAGCACCATACGCTGGCTACATGCGCCGCGCTTATCTCGTCCGTCCGGCGCAAAGTTATTTCTACAAATAGCTGCTTTATCTTTACTCCAGACGGCCACAGGTCAGCAGGAGAGCAGCTACAGCAGCGTTACCGACGATAAGAGCTAGCTGAGCACCCCCACTTGCAGGACAACACCTCTGTCCATGCTTGTCTGTCAACTTTTACAGCCATGGAGGAAGACATCATAGGTCTCCATATCCGAGATGACGGCTGACAGCTCCTGGCCTTTAGAGTTCAGCTTTCTCCTGTGTGTTTGCGGGGAACGGGAGCAGCCATCTCAGAACAAAAGTAACTTCACTGCGGGGAGGGGGAACAGGATATACTTTAGTGCCGGAATGGCGCATCTACGGGCGCATTTAAACGCCCAACGGAACGCATTGCGCTGACGTTTCCCGTGAAGTGGTGCCGACGGAAGTTGTGAGCATGCGCACAAGGGGGCCGAGTGAAGCCTCACTTCTGCGCATGCTCCGTGGATGATGCGCTGAACGTAAGCCTCTGCGCTGGGCTCCGCCCATCATTTACATATGATCACACCCACTTCCACTTGCGTCGGGTTACGCCAGCGCATTATCGTTACTCTGGCGCAAGTTTACGCGCAACTGCTATGTGAATAACAGTACTTGCGCCGAAAGTGTCGGCGGAGTAACGTAAATGAGAAACGTTACTCCAAAGTAAAGAAGCGCCCATCTACCTGAATCTGGCCCATAGAAATTATATCTTAGGAGGGTTCCTTTCATAATTATAACAGAAATGCACTAAGTCTGTTTTATTGGTATATGTCATATTTTCACATCTTCATTTTTATACATTTGTATTTCGTATAAACTACATGTAATAATTAAGCTGAGACATGAATGGGGGTGTCCTCGGGAATTACAGACATTCTGCAGATATACACATTTTTTAGTATTATTAGCATAGTTGCTACTAGGGGTCTTTTACCTTTATCTTTATTTTTATTAACAGCAACAGCTTTTTTTAATGTATACGTTTTAGTATGTATAACGAGTCTCCATTGCGCCAGCCATAATATAGAGTATAACATCTATTTAACCACTTGCCTACTGTGCACCTACACCCCCTTCCTGCCCAGACGAAATTTAAGCTTCAGGCACTGCGTCGCTTTAACCGACAATTGCGCGGTCGTGCGACGTGGCTCCCAAACAAAATTGGCGTCCTTTTTTTCCCACAAATAGAGCTTTCTTTTGGTGGTATTTGGTCACCTCTGCGGTTTTTATTTTTTGCACTATAAACAAAAATAGAGCGTTAATTTTGAAAAAAATTCAATATTTTTTACTTTTTGCTATAATAAATAACCCCAAAAATATATAAAAAAAATATTTTTTTCCTCAGTTTAGGCCGATACGTATTCTTCTACATATTTTTGGTAAAAAAAAAAAAAATACAATAAGCGTTTATCGATTGGTTTGCGCAAAATTTATAGTGTTTACAAAATAGGGGATAGTTTATGGCATTTTTTTTTTTTTTTTTACTATTAATGGCGGCGATCTGCGATTTTTTTATTGGGACTGCAACGTTATGGCGGACACTTCGGACACTTTTGTGACATTTTTGGGACCATTTACATTTATACAGTGAACAATGCTATAAATATGCATTGATTACTGTATAAATGTGACTGGAAGTGAAGGGGTTAACCACTAGGGGGCGGGGAAGGGGTTAAATGAGTGTTCTAACTGTAGGGGGAGGGGGGGTGACTGGGGGAGGTGACCGATTGTGTCCTTATGTACAAGGGACACAACCGCTCTCCTCTCTCCCTGACAGGGACGTGCAGCTCTGTGTTTACATACAGAGCTCCACGTCCCCGCTCAGTTACTGGGCAATCGCGTGTGCCCGGCGGCGATCGTTGCCACTGGGCACTCGCACGGGATCCCCGCAGAGCGGCGGGTGCGCGCCGTCATTTAACGGTGGGCGGTGGACAGGTGGTTAATAACACTATCAGGCTTCGGTCTGAAAAATCTCCAACAAAATGGCGCCGAGCACTAGTCATCCTAGTGCCAGGACTTCTGTCCTCGGATCAGCCTAATACAGTGGACGTAGGGCAGTGCACAATGAGAGAGCACAGATTCATGCATAAATACACAGAGTTTTGCGACGGAGGCATGCTCCAGATGATGTCATTAGACGAAACCGGTCGAGCAGCACAGCATCCAGATGCAAAACACTTGTGAGATATCACATACGCTTGATTTTAATCTTTTTAGGCCGGGTTCACACCTATGGGAATTGGTCGCGGCTTAAACCGCATCTAATACGCAGAACATTTTTAAATACATTGTTTTCAATGAGGCTGGTTCACATATGTGCGATGCATTCGCACTGCGCATTGCCGGAAATCCGTATGCGTTGTGGAGGCCTTGCGGTGCGGCTCAGGTGCGAATTCAGTCCCATTATCTTCTATGGGTACGCAGCTGATTCGCAGATGTGTTCAGTTCTCTTCAGGAATTTCTCTCATTCAGCTCAATACGTTTCTCCCCCACTCTCCTCTCACTCAGAACTTCTCCCAGGTCTCCAAATTCGCAGCAAAAACGGAGCTAATCTGCTGAACGCTTCTCTTATCTGTCTGCAGAGATAAAAGAGCTGAAATTCTCACCGCACAAGTGTGAACCCAGCCTTAATGTGAGTACCTGACCTTTTATGTAAAATACATTTTTATCAACAATACTACACTATGTGGGCATTCTCTCTCTTCTGAGCTATATGTCAGACTGAAGGGGTCCAAACAAGTGGATACTTGCCAGAGAGCAACACAGGGCTAATAGTACTGTGAAGGCTTCCTACCCTTAATTGGGTACCTGGATCTGGTGAGTGAGGGACCCAATAGAGCATGAAAAGAGGGATCACAGAGTGAACACTGTCATCTGCAATATACTATATGAAGCACAAAGCACCTTTTTTTGCATGGACTGTAAAAAATAGTAGCAGTTGATTTTCACGGCACAGAGCACTTTAACTGTTCATTTATTTATTATTTATTTACAATATTTATTATTTTTATTATTAATTAATTTTTTTTCCTGAACCACTACTATGGTCACTTTGTTTACAAGTTTTTTGGTTCAATACATGGTTTGATTCACACACCAATACCAAGTCCTATGTGGACCACACTATAAGGATATATTGGATAAGCACTTTATGTATTTTTATTTTGTAATTTTATTTACACATTGTAATTCATTAATTGAGAGGCGCCATCACCTACTATCTCATCCCCATTCACTTTCCACTTCGGTGGAATTACATGTAGGGGCAGCCACTTAATAACATATACATCTATATTAACACCACTGGCACACTTAAAAATATCAGGTCCGTAGCGCGGGTTCTACCTACCCCCTTCTATATGGGGCACAGCAGTGCCACTGAGTCGTCAGTCCCGACTCCCAGTAGCACCACAAGTACACCGGTGCCTTTAGTACCCACCCCCAGCCCCCAAGAGTCCAGCCTCTTACTGTTTGATGACAGCGACAGTGAGAGTGATATCTTGGGGGAGGCCCTGCATCAGGCAGACATGCAGTTCTGTCCTGATGGTCAGGACCTTTTTGAAGGGTTGATGGAGGAGGAGGATGGGGTACCTGCTGTCAGTATCCCAGAGACATCCCTTCCAAGTGGTGCTGGTGTTTTTGTGCAGGAAACACCCGCACCTAGTCAGACCCAGGCATCGGTGAGGGGACAGCGGGGCCAGGCTAGCGGCTCCATGTCAGATGTTTCCCTCAGACCACCACATGTCAGCCCTGGGTCTGACATATCTGGGGGTGAAGAGGAGGGTGACCCAACATGGGTGGCACCTGGCTTGTCGGTTCACAGCAGCAGTGATGAAGAGGAAGGTAGGCACCCTGGGGAAACGGTGCGCCAGGTCACTAGGGAGACCAGCGTCAGGGTCTCCACTGGTGATGGCAGCAGGAGGTGTCAGCAGCAGCAGCAGCAGCAGCAGCAGCAGCAGGCAGCTCCACCTGTGCGCACCGAGTCCCAGCAGGTGAAAGTCAGCGTCACCCCATCTGACAGGAGGGCGGCGCTGAAGTCACCTGTCTGGGCCTACTTCACCCTGGTACCAGATAACCAGACTGTAGCCATCTGCCATATCTGTCGTGCCAGGGGAAGAGAGGGAAGTGCTTGGCTCAGGTGGGTACCACAGCTCTCAACCAGCACCTGAGAATTAACCACTGGCGGGAGTATGACCAGATGAAGCGTGGTGGTGGTAGCAGCACCACCACCACAAGTGTGCAGGGTACAGCAACCCCTGCCACAGCTTCATCTGTTCCCAGCAGGTCATGCCCCCCGCTCCCTCTAGTAGAGGTACTGGTACTGGCAGCCAGACCTCTACTTCCACAGCACCCTCCTCTTCGGTGTCCTGCACTGCCGTCCGGCGCCAGGCGTTGCTTTTCCGACGCCTTCGAACGCACCACTCCCTTCCCCCCTGGAGACCGACGTGTGCGTTCCCTCAATGGGCTCCTGGCAAGGGTTATTGCCCAACATCTGCTTCCCTTCAACATTGTGGACTGCAACTAGTGTTGCTCACGAATATTCGTATTGCGAATATTCGGCTCGAATATGGCATATTCGAGTATTCGCGATATATTCCGAATTTCGCGTATTTTTTCAATTTTTTTTTAGAACAGATCACATCCTAGAGATCCCCATCGACGTCTAAAAGCATTGCTGGTATGATTAGAGACCTTGGGCCGAGTAGCTGCAGCGATCATTTTATATTGCCGAAAAATCGCAATGCGATTATTCGGCAATAGCGATATCGCGCGATTATTTTCGAGAAATTCGCAATATTGTTTTTAGCTAAAATAACACATATATTCGATTTCAGAGTGTTACTGTCGAAATTCCACAATCAATTTCTCATTCGCATTTTTGCGAAATTACGATAAAATATCAAGAATATTCTGAGCCAATCAGAGTGCTCCTTCCGCATTTGCCGAATATTCGCAATTATTTTGTATTGTAATATATCACAAATATTTTGAGCCAATCAGAGTGCTCCATTCCGCATTTCTCGAAATTTCGCAATTATTTTGTATTATAAAATATCACGAATATTCTGAGCCAATCAGAGTGCTCCATTCCGCATTTCTCGAAATTTCGCAATTATTTTGTATTATAAAATATCACAAATATTCTGAGCCAATCAGAGTGCTCCTTCCGCATTTCTCGAAATTTCATTCTCATTCGCAATTCGCATTCGCATTCGCAATAGCGAAATTTCGCAATCATTTCATTTCCAAAAAATATCGCGAATATTCGCATTTAACGAATATATCTCGAATATTCGACTATATATTCGAGATATATCGCGAAATCGAATATGGCATATTCTGCTCAACACTAACTGCAACCCCTTCAGGCAGATGTTGGAGCAGGCCCAACCCCAATGGCGTGTCCCCAGCCGCCATTTCTTTGCCAGGACTGGTGTCCCTGCCCTACACCAGCACATTGTGCAGAATGTAACCCTGTCGCTGGATCACGCTGTCAGTGACAGGGTGCATCTCACAATGGATGGCTGGACCAGCAGGCATGGGCAGGGCCGCTACATCAGCTTCACGGCCCATTGGGTTTCCCTCCGAGGCGCCGGGGAGGGATTGGCGGCATCAGATTTTGTGGTGCCGCCCTGGGGTGTCCAGGGGAGAACTGCTGGTCTCCCTCAAGCCACTGTCTCCGCAGCTGCTGAGCCTCCCAGCAAGCGCCCCCGTAGCTACTCAAGTGTGGGGCACGTGCGCTGTCAGGCCATACTCCAGCTTGTTAGTTTAGGGGACCGGAGACACACTGAAAAAGAAGTACTGACCGCACTTCAGGCTCAGGTCCAGAAGTGGCTGACACCCCGAAGGCTCCAGGCAGGTATGGTTGTCTGTGACAACGGCAGCAACCTACTCTCCGCCCTCCAGGCTGGCAGTCTGACCCACGTGCCCTGTCTGGCACACCTATCCCGGGTTAAGTGACATTGTGCTAAGGGTACGTAGGATTGCCAGCCACTTCAGGCGCTCCCCAACCGCTACTGTCCCTGTCCAAGTTGCAGCGGGACAACAGCCTGCCCCTTCACAGGCTGATTGTGGACAGTGTGACACGGTGGAACTCCACCCTCCACATGCTGGAGAGGTTGTGAGAGCAGCGAAGGGCGGTGAAGGAATACCTGCTGGAGCAAGGCACTGGTGGGCCATCACAAACACTCCCGTACATCACCAGTGCGGAGTGGGGGCAGATACACCAGGTCTGCCATGTGTTGGCCCCTTTCAAGCAGGAGACCAAGATGGTGAGCAGGGAGCATGTCGGCCTCAACGACGTGCTCCCTATAGTGTTCCTGCTGGACAGGACACTAGATCGCCTGCCCGAAGCTGGGGAGAGTGCCTTGGTGGAGCAGGAGGAGGCAACACTGCTCCACCAAGACCAGGCCCAGGACGAGGAGGAGGATGATGATGAGGAGGTTACTGGTGACGTCCTGGAGTCGGGGCCTGGTCAGGAGGGAGAGCCGGTGTTGGGGGCACCGATAGTCCGGGGGTTAGGCATCTCTGTGCGCGAGCAGCAGCGCCTCCAGCATGAAGATTCGGACGTCATGGACCCGGGCAGCCACGCGGAGTCACAGCGGGCTGTGCTCTTCCCCATGGCTGCCCACATGCTGAGATGCCTCAGGAGGGACCCCCGGGTTCATGCTATCAAGGAGAGGGATGAATTTTGGATGGCCACCCTTTTAGATCCAAGATGCAAGGGGAAACTGGAGCAGTTCCTCCCAGCCAGCCGGAGGCAGCACCGGATGGAGGAACTGCAGGCACGCATAGTCAGCCGGTTGGAGGAGGCAACTCCCCGGCCTCCAGTTGTCCCCCCTCATCTCACCCAGCAGGTGGCTGCACCCAGCAGCAGCAGCAGCCGAGCAGGGGACCTAATGGGTGAGATGAGGATGTTCTTCCAATCTGAGCGAACCAGTACCAGCAGCAGCAGCAGCAGCAGCAGTCACCACCAGTGGCTGGCCCACATGGTGGCAGACTACATGGGGTCCGTCGGTGCTTCTGACAGTATGAGCACCGACGACCCCATGGAGTACTGGTTTGCCAGATTGGACACCTGCCGCGAGCTCGCTCAGTATGCGCTGGAGTTATTGTCTTGTCCCCCCTCCAGCGTACTATCTGAGCGGACATAGAGCGCGGCAGGTGGGGTGGTCACAGACAAGAGGACCCGTCTGTCCACAGACTCCGTGGACAGACTCACATTCATCAAGATGAATGAGTCCTGGATTGGCGGTGACTTTCTGGCACCCGCCGTCGGTTCAGGGCGCTGAATGGTCCCTTGTCATGTCATTCATTATTACCTCTTCCATTAATTGATACCTTTGAAACTCATAGTGGGCAGGTAGTGTTAAGGGCATAAATATTTCCATGCTGTGTCATTAAGCCACTATAAGGAGTCCTGATGCTGCTGCCACATTATTTTGAAATGTAATTGCTCAATGCTCACCATAAATTTAAAAAGTCACGTATAGCATAGAAATAACGTTAATCAAACTTTTAAATTATGAGGCACTATGGTATAGTCAGGCTACAGCTACTTAAGGCCTGTGTCATTCTGCTTTTCAAATTTAATCACCATGCTAATGCAACTTCAAGCTTTTGTAATTTTGCCACGATATGGGCTCTTACTGCTAATGCCAAAAGGCTGAGTGATTATGTACCGATATATTACTCATACTGCTGCTGTCACCTTTTGTCCGAGAGATTTGCCACTTTCTATATTTACTACTGCTGCTGCTGATGGCACCTCTTGCCCGAGTGATTTGCCATTTTTATTACTCTTACCGCTGCTGCTGCTGATGGCATCTCTTGCCCGAGTGATTTGCCATTTTTATTACTCTTACCGCTGCTGCTGATGGCACCTCTTGACTGAGTGATTTGCCATTTTTTTTACTCTTACCGCTGCTGCTGCTGCTGCTGCTGCTGCTGCTGATGGCACCTCTTGCCCGAGTGATTTGCCCTTTTCATTACTCTTACCGCTGCTGCTGCTGCTGATGGCACCTCTTGCCCGAGTGATTTGCCATTTTTATTACTCTTACCGCTGCTGCTGCTGCTGCTGCTGCTGATGGCACCTCTTGCCTGAGTGATTTACCCTTTTTATTACTCTTACCGCTGCTGCTGCTGCTGATGGCACCTCTTGCCCGAGTGATTTGCCATTTTTATTACTCTTACCGCTGCTGCTGCTGCTGCTGCTGATGGCACCTCTTGCCCGAGTGATTTGCCATTTTTATTACTCTTACCGCTGCTGCTGCTGCTGCTGCTGATGGCACCTCTTGCCTGAGTGATTTGCCATTTTTATTACTCTTACCGCTGCTGCTGCTGCTGCTGCTGATGGCACCTCTTGCCCGAGTGATTTGCCATTTTTATTACTCTTACCGCTGCTGCTGCTGCTGCTGCTGATGGCACCTCTTGCCCGAGTGATTTGCCCTTTTTATTACTCTTAGCGCTGCTGCTGCTGCTGATGGCACCTCTTGCCCGAGTGATTTGCCATTTTTATTACTCTTACCACTGCTGCTGTTGATGGCACCTCTTTCCCGAGTGATTTGACACTATATTGTCTACTATTACTACTACTGCTGCTGCTCTCACACCTATGTCACAAGTTATTTGCCACTATATACTACTATTACCACTGCTGCTGATGCTGCTGTTCATGGGCCATGGCACCTCTTTCCCGAGTGATAAAACACTATATTGTCTACAATGAGTACTACTGCTGCTGCTCAGGCACCTATGTCACAAGTTATTTGCCATTATATACTACTATTACCACTGCTGCTGCTGCTGTTCATGGGCCATGGCACCTCTTTCCCGAGTGATAAAACACTATATTGTCTACAATTAGTACTACTGCTGCTGCTCAGACACCTATGTCACAAGTTATTTGCCATTATATACTACTATTACCACTGCTGCTGCTGCTGCTGTTCATGGGCCATGGCACCTCTTTCCCGAGTGATAAAACACTATATTGTCTACAATTAGTACTACTGCTGCTGCTCAGACACCTATGTCACAAGTTATTTGCCACTATATACTACTATTACCACTGCTGCTGCTGCTGCTGTTCATGGGCCATGGCACCTCTTTCCCGAGTGATAAAACACTATATTGTCTACAATTAGTACTACTGCTGCTGCTCAGACACCTATGTCACAAGTTATTTGCCATTATATACTACTATTACCACTGCTGCTGCTGCTGCTGTTCATGGGCCATGGTACCTCTTTCCCGAGTGATAAAACACTATATTGTCTACAATTAGTACTACTGCTGCTGCTCAGACACCTATGTCACAAGTTATTTGCCATTATATACTACTATTACCACTGCTGCTGCTGCTGTTCATGGGCCATGGCACCTCTTTCCCGAGTGATAAAACACTATATTGTCTACAATTAGTACTACTGCTGCTGCTCAGACACCTATGTCACAAGTTATTTGCCATTATATACTAATATTACCACTTCTGCTGCTGTTCATGGGCCATGGCACCTCTTTCCCGAGTGATAAAACACTATATTGTCAACTATTACTACTACTGCTGCTGCTCTGACACCTATGGCACAAGTTATTTGCCACTATATACTACTATTACCACTGCTGCTGCTGCTGTCAAGTCTTGCCCAAGTGTTTAGATGCTATCTATATCTAGTACTATTACCACTACTGCTTGTAAATGTTTGTGTTAGTAGTGTCTGTGTGCGTTTATTTCAGTTTGTCTTAGGTTTGTGTTAAATAAAATAATAGTATAAAATGTTTTTGGTTATTATGAAGTTAGATGTGTTGATGTTGATGTTGATGTTGATATGTTAGATGTGAAGTTAGATGTGTTGAAAAACCTAACAATCTCAATAAGAAAGGAAACATTTTAAAAGAATAAAATTTTTTATTAAAAGAAAAAAAAAATGTGCTTTTTCATGGCCTTCTGAAGCTCAGCTGTTGCTCCAGCTCTTCGTTTTGGAGGTCTAAAATGCGAATTTTTCTGCGGTTTGACATGATTTTCTCAATGGTCCTCTGCTCGAAAAGGTTGTTTTCTTCCATCTGTTTTAAAACTGTTAGGATATAAGAAAAAAAAATTCGGATTTCAAAGAGCGTTACCAAATAAATAAAATATTTATGTTGCTTATTAAACAACCATTATCATGTCTATACAATTGTTATGTGACTAGCACATATACTTCTATCATAAATACCATATTATTGTTCTGAAATCTGACGGGTGCGCTTTAAATGCTGTCCATTTTTATATCTACATCTTATTGTTGACATGTTATTAATCTTTGTGCACATATTTACCCTCCTGACTGAGGCTCACAGTAACCGTCTCATCCTCCTGCTCCTCTTCTCCATCACCCGATTCACCAGGAATTTGGGGGGGGGGGGTTGCAGCTCCTTCTCTTGCTCCTCAACAGGAGCTGGGGGTGGTAAGGACTGGGAGGGCCCTGGCTGCTCCTCATCCCTCTCCTCCTGTGCATCCTCCTCCTGCTCCTCCTCTTCATCCTCCTCCTTCTCCTCCTCCTCCTCCTTCACGGCCCGTCGCCTTGTGCGCTTGGGGCGCACAGATGGTAGAGGAGCTCCTATAATAACACAATGTTCATATATGTAAAAATGATTTCTAATAACGTATGCAAATTCTGTGTACTCTGCTGTATATGAATACAAATCTATTTATATAGACAGTTAACCAATGGGATAGTGTTACATTAAACGGTCTTGCTGGCACTACAGGGGACTGAGTGTGAGCTGGGCTGCCACCATGGTAAAATGAGCTGTTTGTGTTTCCTTTGTATTATTCTGATGATCTCATGTTAAAAAAAGGGCCTGATGGAGTACACGGGATTACTATGATAACCCCACGCCTAGCACGCCCTCAGTTTCCCACTGAGGGTTTAAGCTGCAGCGCCAAATTTGCTTACGCTAGAAGCACACTGTAAGCCCCAGCCCATGTGAATGTACCCTGTGCATTCACATTGGGGGAGAAGGGGTGGGGGTTTGCAGTCAGTTGCATGCAGGGAGTTGTAGTTTTGCAACAGCTAGAGGCACAATGGTTGCAAAACACTGCGAGTTTGTTACCTAACTCAGGGTTTCAAGACCAGTGCGCCTCCAGCTGTTGCAAAACTACTACTCCCATCAGGCATGGTCTGTCAGTGCATGCTAAGAATTTTACTTTTGCTGCATCTAGAGTGCCACAGTTTAGAGACCCGTGTATAGTGGTCTGAAAAATGTGGGCCTGCAGAACTTGCAAAACTAGAAGTCCCAGCATGCCCAGGCATGCTGGAAGTTGTAGTTCTGAAACATCTAAAGGGCAATATGTATTCGAACGACCTTGGGCCTTAAGGACCCTGAAGTCAGGACGTTCGCATACATCCTATGTCCACAACATGTTAATTATGCTAAATAGCAAGAAAAGTGACTAAATACACATTTACCAACCAGGGTGTCTGCAGCTGTCCAGGCATGCTGGGAGTTGTACTTTTTCAACAGCTGGAGACACACTTTTTGGGAAATACTAATATCTGATCTTATATCCTAACTTTTAAAATAGTCTAAAATGCAGTTACAGATAATGAAATAACAGTGATGAAATTACTCACACTAATCAACAGGTTTTCCTCACTGGATGTAAAGTTACTCCCCACCATCTTCGCTTCGCAGGGCAGCACAGAAAAGCGATCCGAAAATAGACTGGCAAAGATCCAGGAAATGATCTCAGTTTCCGTGTGTTCTTTGCGTGCATGTGCATGCGCATGCGCGGTGACAAGAATTTCGCAATTATTTAGCGAAATTTCGCAATATTGTTATTTGGACAAAATATCACGAATATTCGATTTTAGCGAATATTTCTCGAATATTCTTCTATACTATCGTGATATATCGCAAAATCGAATATAGCGTATTCCGCTCAACACTAGTCAAGAGAGAAAAAAAGAAGGAGGGGGGCAGAAGCACCACTGCACTTGTGTCAGTCAAAAAAATGAAACACAATTCACATTCATTTTTGCTGGTTGTTAGAGGAAAACATTTATCTGAATCGAGTTCTCAAAGGGCTGCTGGGGATGCCTAAACTCCAGTTTAAGTTCAGGGATTCAATGCAGAGCAGCACTACTCATCTTATTACCAACACCAGCCATTAGGGGGATTAGGAAGCCGCCATTCACAAGTAAGCACAGGGGACTCAGGCTGGAACACACAGCTCCCTCACTCACGTCCGACCAGCCGTGACTGCGGAAGCCACGCCTCTCTGCACATCAACTTTTAACTCTTTACTGCTGACTGCCCTTCCCCATAGCTGCAGAATTCCCCCTCCACTTACTGCTCCATTCCTTTTTGTTAAAGACTGTTTTTTTTTGTTGTTTTTTTTTTTGCATAGGGAAAAGGCTCACCGGCCTTTCCCCATGCAAAAAAACATCCTAAGGAAATATCCAACTTGTATTGCAGGCTCTGCCTGCATTTCCTTCACTAAAGCAGGAAAACAATTAAAAACAAATTATAATTATAAAAAATATAAATCTGTGCAAACTGTAAAATATTTATATTTTTTTTACAAAAGGCAAAGTTGTATTTGTCAAAATGAAGGGGTGACATACAAAATATGCAAAACTAGAACTCAGCAGGTGAAGCAGGTACAATACAGAAGCCATTGCATACAGTGATCACAGGATGTACATTATGGACAATAGTGCAATGCCAGGGACACGGGGAACCAGAGGGCCAGCCATTCACACAGCAAGGATATACAATCGGACCAGGGGAGAAGTACACTAGGCTCAGTCAGGCAGGGCATTACATGTAGCAGCATTTCTCACCCAAGTATCCCACACCTTATCATATTTGGCCGGACAGCCCCTATGGGCATATATTTCTTTTTTGTATGGTAATACAGCATTAACTGCTGTTGTCCACTCCTGAAGAGATGGGGGTAGGGCCCGAAGCCATTTTTTCGCTATTAGCAATCTGGCTGTGAATAGTGACTCTTGGAGGAAAATGTTGTGATATTTGTCAGAGTCTGGGTCCGGAAATATTCGCAATAAACACTGTTTGGGGCACAAAGTCAGGGGAGACCCCATCTCATCATGAATGAACTTTACTATGTGTGACCAGTAATCTTGTATCACAGGGCATGACCACAGGAGGTGAAAGAAAGTACTGGAGGGGCTATCGCACCTGGGACACAGCAGGTTGTGGTCGGGTTTATATTTGGCCAAACGGATGGGGGTTAGATATGATCTGTGTAAAATGAATAAGTGCGTGAGACGGTCTGATAGTTTGGGTGAAACCTTCTTGGTGGTATCCAACACGTCCTCCCATTCATCATCCTCAAGCTCCCCCACATTCCTGGACCAGCGATCCTAAGTCTATAGGCCATAACTACGGCAGGAGGCCAGAGAAGGGAGTTGTATAGTATTGAAATTAATTTTTGTGAATCCTGTCCCGTTATAATGCGGAGGACATCAATTTTTTCAACACCGGGGGGTGTGTCCCCAAATTGGGCGCGGAGAGCATGACAGAGCTGGAGGTAGCGAAAATGCATGGAATTGGGAAGGGTGAATTCGTCCTTAAGCTGTTTAAATGATTTTAAAACAGTACCTTGATACATGTCAGCCAAGTATCTCACCCCCCGATCGAGCCACAGGACCTGGTCAGGGATGGATAACAATTCGCCCAAGCTCGGATTGTACCATAAAGAGGTGTGAAACTGGGTAGCTGGTGCCTTCAACTTGCGACCTACCACATCCCAAATCCTACAATGATGGTAGAGCAGGCCTTTGCAATTTCCCATCGCCCAAGCACCCCCAAAGTTCCTAAATAGGACCTGGAAGGGTGGGTGAGCCTGGGAACACAAGGGGAGCACAGAAATCTCAGGTATCGGTCTTTGTCGTGTTTGTCCAAGTAAAATAAGTAAGAAAGCTGCGCTGCCAAATAATAAAGATCAAAATCGGGCAACGCTGCACCACCTAGCTCAGTCAGATTTTTTAACGCCTGCCAGGATAATTTGTGATGGGTTGGGCCCCACACAAACAAATTGAGGATCACCTCAATGGCCTTAAAGATTTTCAGAGGGAGGTACACGGGGGAATGCCACAGAACATATAGAAATTTGGGGAGGAGGATCATTTTAATTAAGTTCACACAGCCCATTACACCCAGTGGCAGCTTGGCCCATATTTGTGTTTTAGATTTATAGAATGTCATCAGCAGTTCTATGTTAAGGCAAACAAAATTCTCAGGAGATCTAGAAATGTGGATTCCGAGATATTTCAGGGAGCTAACCCTAAGGAGAGGGGAAGAGGCCTAAAGTCTCGAGGGTGCACCCACGACAATGGGAAGAATCTGGGACTTATGCCAATTGATCCTCATTCCAGAATAACGCCCAAAGGTTTCAATAATCATAAGAGCAGTTTGCAGGGATTGACCAGAATCAGCCAGATACAATAGCATATCATCTGCGTACAGACTGATTGTTTCTACAAAATCCCCCCAGCTGAGACCACAAACACCTGGGTGTGCTCTGAGGGAGGAGGCCAGGGGTTCTACTGCCAAGGCATACAATAATGGGGATAAGGGGCACCCTTGCCTGGTACCCCTGGAGAGGGGAAAGGGGGCCGAGACCCGACCATTGACCAAGATCCTGGCACACGGGTTCCGGTATAAAAGGTGGATCCATCTGATAAAATTGGGCCCTAAGCCAAAACGCGCCAGGCACTCCCAGAGATAGTCCCACTCAACGGAGTCGAATGACTTTAGGTCTGAACTTTTGTTTTAATAAACTTATTAGAAGCTAATCTGGGGGTCCTCAAGGATCTGGGGGTCCTAGTAGATGACAGGCTTAGTAAAAGCATGCAATACCAGACTGCAGTAAGCAAAGCAAGCTGAATATTAGCATGCATAAAAAAGGGGATTTACTCAAAAGATAAAATGACTATTCTGCCACATGAGACATAAAAAGGAAGTTGGGACTTTGTGTGAGGCAAGTGGCAACTGAATAAAGTAATGCGTATATAGTGACTTAATTAATTTATTGTCATAAAGAGGGTATAAGATCACACTCAGCATTATACTACATTATAAGCCACTACATATCTATACTTGAATGAAGTACAGTTCATAAATACATACAATTTGAAAGTATAAATACATATTCCAAACAGTTCATATATGTATAACCTAAAAAACAATGTAGCAACACATTCCAGTTACCAATGTATGGAGTATGCAATGTTTTGTATAAAGACACTTCATCAGGATTATCTATAAGCAGATCTCTTACTTGTGATTTTACTAGAATATCATTTCTTCTTACTTACTACAGCCTGCTTTGTTCCAGGCCTGGGAGGTGTAGGTGTCACTGGAACTCTCTTGCTGGTTTATACTTTACCTACAGGAAGAGTTTCCATCCAGACTGGACTGTAAATCAAGCTCAGCTCACTATTTCGTTTTGCTCAGACCGACACTTCTTGCTTCAGCGCTAGGTTCATTTTCTAGCGCTAGACTCTATCACATGTTGGTTTCTGCATTTCTGTTTCTCCATTTAATTAATTTATCAATCCACTTTGCAATACAAGTGAAAATTACAAATGGAAGTAGATCTGAGATGGACATACAAGGAAAATAAAAAACTGCATGATTGGATAATACAATCAGCAGAGCTTCCCCTCATTTCAGATCTACCCCTCAGATTTACAGCTACTGCACTTCCAGTATTGAACTCAGTGGATCTTCTTAAGTTGCACCGTATATGTATAGTATACTCATTTTAAAGGGGTTGTTAACCACCTCCCACCCAGCCACTGCACATAAATGCTTCCTCATTCTGAGTGGATGTTCAGGAACATCCCTCAGAAGGAGTGGGATTGCGTGTGTGATGGATCTCGAATGCCCCAGGTGGGCACATCCGCAAGACCTGTGTCTCTTAGTTACATAGTTACATAGTTAATCAGGTTGAAAAAAGACACAAGTCCATCCAGTCCAACCACAAAAAAAGAAACAAACAAAATAAAAAACACAGTACAATCCCATACACCCAACTCCATACCCACAGTTGATCCAGAGGAAGGCAAACAACCCCAGCAGAGCATTATCCAATTTGCTACAGCAGGGGAAAAAATTCCTTCCTGATCCCCCGAGAGGCAATCAGATTTACCCTGTATCAACTTTACCTACAAATCTCAGTACTCAGTTATATTATGTACATTTAGGAAAGTATCAAGACCTTTCTTAAAGCAATCTACTGAGCTGGCCAGAACCACCTCTGGAGGCAGTCTGTTCCACATTTTCACAGCTCTTACTGTGAAGAAACCTTTCCGTATTTGGAGCTAAAATCTCTTTTCCTCTAGACGTAAGGAGTGCCCCCTTGTCCTTAGTGTTGACCGTAAAGTGAATAACTCAACACCAATTTCACTATATGGACCCCTTATATATTTGTACATGTGGATCATATCCCCCCTTATTCTCCTCTTAAATGTAGTTCTAATCTTTCCTCAAGAGTGAATAAATGTAGTTCTTCTAATCTTTCCTCATAGCTGAGCTCCTCCATGCTTCTTATCAGTTTTGTTGTCCTTCTCTGCACTTTCTCCAGTTCCCCGATATCCTTTTTGAGAACTGGTTTTCAAAACTGGACTACATATTCCAGATGAGTTCTTACTAATGATTTGTACAGGGGCAAAATTATATCTCTATCTCTGGAGTCCATACCTCTCTTAATACAAGAAAAGCTCGCTTTGGAAACCACAGCTTGGCATTGCATACCATTATTGAGCTTATGATCAACTAAAACCCCAGATCCTTCTCCACTACGGATCCCCCCAGTTGTACTCCTCCTAGTATGTATGATGTATGCATATTCTTAGCCCCCAAGTGCAAAACTTTACATTTATCAACATTAAACCTCATCTGCCACTTAGTCGCCCAATTAGACAGAGCATTGAGGTTGGCTTGTAAATTGGCGACATCTTGTAAAGACGTTATTCCACTGCATAGCTTGGTGTCATCTGCAAAGACAGAAATGTTACTTTTGATCTCAGACCCAATATAATTTATAAAGATATTAAAAAGTAAGGGTCCCAGCACTGAACCTTGGGGTACACCACTGATAACCTTCCTTAGATCATTCAGAGTAAGAATCATTAACCACGACTCTCTGAATTCTGTCTTTCTATCCATTTACAAACTGATATATCCAATCCTGTAGACTTTACCTTACACATGAGCCATGTGTGGGGAACTGTATCAAACGCTTTTGCAAAATCCAAGTATACCACATCCACAGCCACGCCTCTGTCCAGGATTTAACTTACCTCTTCATAAAAGGAAATCAGGTTTGTCTGACAACTTCTGTCTTTCATGAATCCATGCTGTCTGTAGCTTAAATAGTTGTTTTTTTCCAGCAAGAACTCATCTATGTGGTCTTTTATTAAACGTTCCAGCATCTTCGCAACTATAGAAGTTAAACTAACAGGTCTATAATTACTTGGTAAAGACTTTGTTCCCTTTTTAAATATAGGCACCACATTGGCTCTACGCCAATCCAGTGGTACTATTCCTGTCATTAATGAGTCCCTAAAAACTAGATACAATGGCTTTGAAATTACAGAGCTCAATTTTTTTAGGGTCCGTGGGTGGATGCCATCTGGTCCAGGTGCTTTATCCACCTTTATTCTGTCCAAATATTTCTAGACCATATCACTTTTGAGCCATTGTGGATTTGGGGCTGTGTCACTACCACCCCCATTTTGGACATGAGCTCCCCCATGCTCCATTGTATACATAGAGCTGAAGAAAGCATTTAATAAATTAGCCTTCTTTTTGACCCCAGTCACCCACGCTAGATTATTTTGTAAAGGGCCTACATGCTCAGACTTGACTTTTTTACTATTGATATATTTGAAGATTTTTTGGGGGTTTGTCCTGCTATCTTTTGCGATCTGTCGTTCGTTTTGAATTTTTGCATCCTTGATTTCTTTTTTACATATCCTGTTATATTCTTTTTAACATTTAAATGACACTAGAGTTCCTTCATTTTTATATTTTTTAAAAGCTATTTTCTTATTGTTTACAGCTTTTTAAACTTTGACCGTGAGCCACAGAGTTTTATCTTTAGCCTTTTAAACTTATTGCCCATGGGAATATACTTTGCAGTGAGTTCATAAACGGTCTTTTTGAAGAATTCCCATTTTTGTTCTGTGTTCCTCGGTGCCAATATTCCCTCCCAGTCCAAGTCCTGGAGAGCAGTCCTCATCCTTGGAAATTTGCTCTCTTGAAATGAAGTGTTTTTATCTTTCCTGTATGTATTTCTTGTTTACAGCTAACATCAAATTAAATCATGTTATGATCACCGCTACCCAGGTGTTCCTTTATCTGAACATTAGTAATAAGCTCTGCATGGTTTGAGATTACCAGGTCCAACAGAGCATCATTCCTAGTTGGGGCCTCAATAAGCTGGACCATAAAATTGTCCTGCAATAGGTTTTTACATTTTTGCCCTTTAACTGTCGCAGCAGTGCCATTACTCCTAGTGTAGTTACCAGCCGCTGAGAAGGTATCTTGCAGGCACTATCTCCCAAACTCTCCATCTCTTTTTCTGATCCTGGACAGAGGCCAACAGCACTCTGCCCCATAGCCAGTGCTTCTGCTAGGGGGACATAAACAACGGTAGAATTCAGCCGCTGGAGCGGGGGAAGGGTTTTCTCCCCTCCTGGTTCTGTGACCAGCTGCTGAGGCGACTTCTGACAGGGTCTGTCTCCCAAACCCTCCAAAAACATACTGAGGGCTGGGAAGGGGCCAGCGGAACTCTGCCATGCAACCAGCACTTCTGCTGGGGGGATAAACACTGGGGTAGTGTCCAAGTGCTGGGCAACCATCTCACTGAGTTCATCCCTTGGACTCCCTGGATCTAACTCTGAGGGTGGGCAGAGGCCAGCGGAACTCTGCCCCATAGCCAGCGCTTCTGCTGGAGGGATGAACTTTAGGGTAGGAGCCAAAAGGCTGGGAGGGAGAATTGCTTCCTCCGCTACCAGTGGGGATATCTGCTGTTGAGGAAACGGCTCACAAAGATCATCTATCAGACTCTCCGAATTCAACTCTTTTTCTGACGCTGGACAGAGGCCAGCGGCACTCTGCCCTGTAGCCAGCGCTTCTGCTGGGGCACCGGATGCAATACTCTGGCCTTGCTGCTGATCACCATTTACCAGCCTTCCAGCACCCGTCTCAACTCCCCCTTTTGAGACATTTATGCTATTAACTTGTCTCGCTGCCTGGGGAACCTCTGGAGCGTTTCGGAATTCTAGCACTAGCAGTGTCCTCTGTATCAGAGAGGGGGTAGGGGACAAGGAACAACCAATGGGAACTGAACACTTGTACAATGAAACAGACTACAGATAAACATAAAGGATGCATTAAGGTGAAAAAACACAAACCTTTACAACCCCTTTAACTAGAATTTCATGTTACATATTCTGTTGGGAACATAATGGAGGCTTTAATGTTATGAAAACATATTTTTATCTGATGAAATCACAAATATTTAGTCTATGAACAAGTAGTACCAAAATCATTTTCTGATATTTGATCCAAAATTAGTTTGAATAAAATTTGATTCAAATACAGACAAAACACTTAAATTGAATAAAAAATGAAAACTAAACTAATTATGAAAATGAATCATTCTAACATAATGAACGTACCTAAATTAAATTTGTAATTTAACTAATCCATCCGAAATTAAACACATTTTTTTGTTCTGCACATGTCTAATTCACACTGCTACTTCACAAGTGATATTGAGATATTTGGTGGATCCGTGTTGTCATTCAGTAAAGGAAAACTCATTAACTTGACCATATGAGCACATGTATGATTTTAAAACAAATCCATTTCGTAGTAAGACTCCTGGGAAAAGTATTATGTAATACAAGTTTGTATTATACTTTGTGGCTACAAAAACAACATACAGTTGTTGGATAATATAAATAAATCTATTTTCAAGGGTAACTTTTGAACATTGAAACTGTATTAAGCATGCAACAATGGGCAATCTTGGATGCTCCAGTGTAGGGTTCACATCCTCTAAGGAAGCCTGTGGACACTTTATGATATAGGATGATAATGCTCTGCCCTGTCTCTCAATAATCTTCTGTCTACAAGTCATATGTCTACCTGAAAAAATTAGCTTCTTTGCCCAGGAACATTACACTATTTTGCCATAAAAGGGTGTGAGTGTTAAGCCTTGTACACACGATCAGTCCATCCGATGCGAACGGTCTGAAGGACCGTTGTCATAGGTGAACCGATGAAGCTGACTGATGGTCTGATGTGCCTACACACCATCAGTTAAAAAAACGATCGTATCAGAACGCGGTGACGTAAAACACAACGACATGCTGAAAAAAATGAAGTTCAATGCTTCCAAGCATGCGTTGACTTGATTCTGAGCATGCGTAGATTTTTAACCGATGGCCGTGCCTAATAACGATTGGTTTTGACCTATCGGTTAGGAGTCCATAGGTTAATTTTAAAGCAAGTTGGCTTTTTTTTAACCTAAGGTTAAATAACCTATGGGGCCCACACACGATCACTTTTGACCGATGAAAACGGTCCATCAGACTATGGCTATCCTATCGCGTGTACGAGGCCTAAGAAGACCCACATAAAGTTTCCGAATAGCCTGTAGGTCGTCCTCTTGTTTTTCTGCTATTCTGATGCCCCAGGGAAACTCTATTGTTTTAAAATCACTCTGGGGTATGGACTACCTCATTACAAGCTGTGTGAGGCCTATCTTTATACTACATTAACCTTTGCAAATTAACTTTACACATGAGTAAGCAGCAACCAGATGGTGATTAGAACCATGGCCTTGCTTAATTGCAGAGTATCATAAGAATACCTAAACTGGGTGATATTTGCAAATTAAAGTATTGAATTTAATGAAAGAAGAAGCAGACCCATCACAACCCTATCCCATCTCAAAATGTAATGCAGCGATCTCACTGGCCAAATGTGATTTCTGGTATGTCATCTGGTGAGCACTTGCAAAAGTAAATGGAATGGCAGGTATACTTTAAAAACATGGCAATCTAATATGTTTTAATTTTAAATGGGGATCAGCCAGTCTATAAACAGATCTTCAATTTTATAACAGCTCAGAAATAACTATTCCTATTGATAAATATCTTTACTGCTGTATTATTTGTCATTTCTACAATCTTTGGAAAGGGGTCCTAGTTTTAACATATATTTAATTTTCAAAGAAAAGGGTGAACTGATAAGGTTCTTATGGTGTTACAGTGCTATTTGAATACTGTCATCTGTTATCCATTATCCCAGGCTGTGGACATCATCTTTGATCTATCGGCTATTATTTTATATGTCACTAAATAGTTACACTCTCTGTCTTGCTGCCTCCACATTGCCCTTAACACATTTTAGCACAAATCACTATTTTTCTTTGTTTCTTTGTTTTTCTACGCAGCCATGTGACCTCAAAGCCTCATCTCCATTGTGAAATGTGCAGTTGGTGGCAGGGAACTCTCTCCTTTTCTGACAATGTTTAGAGCAGTAGATGCCAATGTGTGACATCACTGATGTATGGAATTAAGCTCCGTGGGTCCCGTATATTACACAGAGGGGCCAGAACTTTTCAGTTACATGACAGCATATGAAACCAAGTAAAAGGTATTTCAGTTGCTATTTATGCTAAAATGTATGAAGGACAATTGAAGGCAAGGGAGGCAACATTTAGATTTGCCTAAGGGCCCTTTCACACGTGCGGACCGTTCATCCGTTTTTTTACAGATGAAAAACGGACCGCAATGCATCCCTATGGGATAGCGGACGTTAGCGGATGAGCATCCGCTAACGTCCGTTTGCATCCGTCTCCGTTAAGCTCCGTTTTTTTGAACGGAAGAAAACCCTATTTTTCTTCCGTCAAAAAAACAGAACGGACAAAAAACGGATGTTAGCGGACGATCCGTTTAACATCGGATCCGCTAACATCCGTTTTTCATCAAAATATGTAGTAAAAAAAAAGTTCTAAAAATAGACAAAAAAAAAAAAAACGGATGAAAAAACGGATGGAAAAACGGATGAAAAACGGACGAAAAACGGACGAAAAACGGATGAGAATGAATGAAAAACTGACGAAAAACTGATAAAAAACTGACGAAAAAACTGATCAACTGATGAAAAAAACGGACCTAAAAAACGGTCCGCACGTGTGAAAGGGCCCTAAATGTCTACTTTAAAAATGGATTCTAAAATACAAGAAACATTCTGTATTCTTTAGCCAATAAAATTAAATATATTGTTGTATATTTAGTTTTGGATACATTCATATTTATATTTAAGCAGTTTACATTCATGCTATAATGTTTATGTTACCTATGCCTTCCACGTTTTTTTTATGTTATGGAAGTTCCTGATCTTAACCAGGGCTCAAGATGTTTGTAATTGTGCTGTGGCACAATTCTTAAGCCTCATACACATGATCAGATTTCCGCCTGACAAAGCTGTCGAATTTTGTCCAAAGGACATTGGCCGTGAACTTGTTCTGCGTACAGACACCAAAATGTT
The DNA here is from genome assembly GCA_029574335.1 of Rana kukunoris. Lineage (NCBI taxonomy): Eukaryota > Metazoa > Chordata > Amphibia > Anura > Ranidae > Rana > Rana kukunoris. Next base: position 480,356,626 of record CM056050.1, on the reverse strand, counting down.
GTTAGCCAACAAATACGAAATAACATGGTTTTTAGTGCCACCCTTTGGGCAACTTCTGCTAATGTTGTGGTATGGTTAGCACTGCTTCTGAGTATGTGTGTTTGTACTTTGGATATTTTTCCGACAGACTTGTGTACACACGATCAGATAATCCGACGGCACACATTTTTTGTTGCAAAATTTGAAAGCATGCTATCCAACATTTGTTATCGGAAACAACAATTGTCTGATGGAGCATACAAATGATCAGATTTTCTGACAAAACTCTGCCATCACACATTTGTTGTTGGGAAATACAATCATGTGTAACAGACTTTAGACTGCATTCCTCTAGTTGTTCTTAGCTTCTGAGTTAAAAAAGGACCTTAAGGGGTACCACTCTGAGAAGCGGAATTATGGTCAGGTGAGACCAGACATAAAGTCAGGCAACAGATATTATATATTAGTATAGTTAAGGATTATGCAGAAGTCTTAGAATTATAGCAAACACAGACACAAAACCATAGATTTAACCTGGGATAATGGGTGGCAATTCACAGGAAATAGATATTCTTTGTCAGGGGCGAAGACAAGAGACTTCCAAGCAGCCACCAAGATTATAGATCATAGTAACAAAAATGGCTTCCAAAAGGCACAGTGACAAAGGGATTTATTGAAGTCAGGTACAGGCTTGAAATGTGGTCACACTATAGTACTGAAACTATATCCCCAAGCCAGAAATTATATGAAGTAAAGATAAAGGGCCAGATTCAGGTAGATGGGCGAATCTTTATTCTGGCGTAACGTTGCTCATTTACGTTACTCCGCCGAGAAAGTACTGTATTCACAAAGCACTTGCTCCTAAAGTTGCAGCGGCGTAGTGAAAATGGGCCGGCGGAATTCAAATTGGGCGGGTAGGGGGCGTGTAGTATTTAAACTAGGACCGATCCTGCGGCGAACGCACTGCGCATGCGCCGGCCGTCAATCTATCCCAGTGCACATGCTCCACATTAGGACGGTGTTTTCTACGTGAACGTCAATGATGTCAATTCCCATTCACGGACGAGTTACACAACTGACGTGAAACTTTTTCAATTCCACGCGGTCACGACCGCCATACTCAACATAGGATACACGTGCTTTTTGTTGCTTTATCTTTACGCCGGGAAACCCCTTACGGAAACATCGTAAAGTGACTGCGTCGGGCCCGCGTACGATCGTGAATTGGCGTATCTCGCTGATTTACATATTCTCGGCGTAAATCAGCGGGAACGCCCCTAGTGGCCATTTTAAAATTGCAGTTCCGATATGACGGCGAAATACAATTACGCCGCTTGTATCTGAACTCAATCCCGGCGTATCTTGTTTTCTGACTACAGAAAACAGATACGACGGCGTAGGTTAGAAGTTACGCGGCTTATCTACAGATAAGCCGCGTAACTTCTACCTGAATCTGGCCCAAAGTAGTGAACCTTTTACAAGTAAGCTAAATTGGGAAGATTGTTAGAACTTTGATGTCATATACAGTATAGTGGTATCTTCTAGATTTGGTCAAAAAAATTCAAGGCCTGCTTATTTACTTTAGCCCCCCCCCCCCTCCCCCAGCCAATATACTGCAAAACAAGAAGAAACTTCTAGGACAAAACAAAAACTTTTTAAATATACTTGTCCCCAACTTATTTCATGCATAGGAAAAGTTGATGTCACACTCCTTCAAGTTATAACCTGGGGAATGCTGAATAACTCAACTATCTCAAGAAAATGCCCTTGCACTGTTTGGGGGCACACTTTAGACTATGCAGCTTTACCCAGGATCTCTTTATAAGAGTGGAAGTTAGCGTAAGATTACTCTCACCTAGGCAGAAAAATTCACACACAAAGACACACAAAATTAAACTGGTGCAAAGTTGAACTCCAACCAACTTTGCACCCAATTTGCTTTGTGTGTTTGTTTGTGTATTGATGTGTCGTGCAGGTGAGGTTTTTTTTGCATGTATTGTGTCGATTAACCCAGTGAGGTTAATCATTTTTGGATATTCAGGTTGTATTATATTTTTAGATGGAATTTGCATCAATGACTGTCCTGAGGAAGCAGTATGAAACTGTATACTGATTATAGAAGCTTTTATGTCTAGAATATGAATGATATGAAATGAAATGTGACCTTTTTTATCTTTACATTTTAATATTTTACATTTTGGATAATAAAAAATACGTATTTATTATTGAATGTTTTTTTTATTGTGCGTTATTTTACACTGGAAAGGAATACTTAAAGTCTCATTTTCTTGTATGGACTTTCTTCACATTACAATTTACTATTAGGGAATTAAGGTATTAAAAAGCGATCTTATAAAAAAAAAAGATTGCACTTAGAAAAATAAAAACAAAGATCATTTTAGAATGCAACTGACAGTGGGGCCACGGCTCCCTTCTGGTTGCGTCACTCTGTCATCTCCCGTCTGCGTCCTACGTGTGTCATCATGGTCACGTGACTTCCTCAGTGGATCCTCTGAGGCAGTAACATAATCATGATGACATGCATAAAGAGGAGCTGGATGACAGGTAAGTGACGCAATCGAAAGTAATGAGGGAGCCACGACCCTGCTGTCAGTTTGCATTCCAAAGCGATGACAGGGGTTATAACCCTCCTTTATTGTATTCAAAATGAAGAAATATGCCTGTGTAAACTCTGCAAAAACATATATCAATCTAGTTGTCTCCCTGTCATTCCACTCCGCTATCCTACCACCATACCCCCTTTACCTTGTCTATAAACTCCCTACAGTAATCACCTAGTGATGTGTCTGTATTCACCTACAACACCAAATCAAGCCCATTGAAAATAGAAAAAATGCAAAAAGGAATTCTGCACACAATTGGGTGTTTGGATCAAATATACACTATTATATGGAAAAGCAAGTCTGAAAAGATCCCTTACTGGTTTTCATTATTAAACGTCATTAAAATGTATGAGATATATGTTTTTTTTATTATTGGAAGTAAATGACACAGAGAAAAACTCAACAGAACATAAATCTTAGAGCAATTAGCTGAACAAATTACAATTAGTGCATAAAGTCCCACTTTGCTATTTAATACATTTTCAGGTCACCTTAATATAAGAGACACGTTGAACATTAATTTCTATTGAGTAATGATTAATCCTCATTACTGTAAGGCCTTTCCACTCATTTCAAAAGGTAAGATACTGGAAAGAATGTTCAATGATTCTAAAAATGATTCAATGCATTCAGGGGCAAAGGTTGAATTTTTACACTAGTCCAGTGAACTTGTTTGCTTCTTTGCAAACTGAATCTTTTTCTTTTAGCCAGATTAATTGTATTCAGAAAATACAGGCTCATACACACTGCATAACCAAATTGATTGGTGTCCAGATCTGTAGGTTAAATTTAGGATTGTCAGAATGCATCAGTTATGTTAACAATAACTATATGACTGTTTGCATACTTAAATAATGTTTTTTTTTTTTTTTTTAAGAATTTTTTTTTTTTATTGTTTTAACAACCCTTTTTTGTTTGTTTTTGTTCTATTTTTGATTATTTATTTTAATACTGCAATTGTAACAGCAAATAATAAATGCCTTCTTTCAGAACTTTTTTTTTTTTTTTGCCTTAATGAGGCATCCAGCCTGCATGTGATCACTATGGCAGCACAGAGAGCCATCCGCCACACAAAGTGTCAACTGGTGGCTCTGAAATGAGGGAACATGTATTAACCTCCCAGGCGGTATCCCCGAGCGTGACTCGGGGTTTTTTTTTTTTGCTGAGATCGGTATCCCCGAGTCACGCTTGGGTTAGCCATGCAGAGCCTGCAGTGCGCGCTGTCTTACCTTCTTCCTGGATCCAGAGATGCATCCACGCTGTGTGAGCGAGCAGGTCCTCGCTCGATTCACACAGCGTCCCCGTGTGCCGCCGATCTCCGTTCCATGTGACGTTACGATGCACGGGAGTGGAGAACGGCACCAAATTCAAAAAAGTAAACAAACACTTTACATACAGTATACTGTAATCTTATAGATTACAGTACTGTATGTAAAAAATACACACCCCCCTTGTCCCTAGTGGTCTGTCCTGTGCCCTACATGTCCTTTTATATAATAAAAACTGTTCTTTCTGCCTGGAAACTGTAGATTGCCCATAGCAACCAAAAGTGTCCCTTTATGTCAAGAATGGTTTTAGATTAGCTAGAAAACAGCGATAATAAATTATAATCACTTGCAGAATTAAGCGATAGCGATTTGAGGGGAAATTCGTCATAAAAAATAAATAAATAATGACAGCGACAATTCTGCAACTGAGCAAATTTCAGTGTTTTTGAGTTGATTACATTATTGAATATTTTTTATTATAATTACATTATAATTTGTTATAATTATTTATAGTTTTTTATTACATAAAAAATTATGATTTTGTTTTTCAAACTTTATCATACCCGGGATGTCTTGTTTGGACAGATTTAAGCAAGTTATTCCTAAGAATTGCAGGCCTACAGTATAAAATGCCAAATTTCCATGCAAATAATTTTACCGCTTTTGGTACGTAATTCCAGACAGAATCATACCGCCAGGGAGGTTAAGATGTGTATGTCTCAGTATGGACCCTCATACTGGGAAATCATTAATTGTGAAATAATTATTTTCTTAATATCAAAAACAGACATTATTTAAAAAATTGTAAGCTGTTAAAATACCTATTTTATAAATGTTGTTATATTTCCAAAAATATTGCAAGAGTTAATAAAATGTGCAGTGATAGCTAAAGAAAGTGAATTATATCAGTGTTCCTTCTACATTTCTTGACAAGGAAATTCAACTTGAGACAAATCTGCTCTTCTGAAAAGGCAGCTAATGGACTATTAATATCCATCATTAACAAAAGGACCATCCCATAAATTGTGATTTAAAGAATTATGTGCATGGAATGGCTGTGTAAATGGAAGTAGTTAATTTTAGCTGAAGTACAACCTGTATTGGGATTCAAATAAAATATATTCTCAAAGTCCATTCATTTGAAACATTTGTTTCAGATAATGAATTTCCAAAATACTGGTAAAAGTTAACATTTTCAGAATATCAGAAAAGACAGTAATAATACAGCAATACAGCAGGCAGAAAAAAACATTAGTGCTGCTGCTCCATGACAAAAAAAATGATGTTAAAGTTGATGCTCTACTTAAAAAAAAATGTGTACTGTTTTTGTATTTATTTATTTATGTTTCTTTATTTATCGTGTTTATCAAAAGGAAATGTTGCATACAAATATATTTTATATTTTCAATGTGCAATCTGCAGGCAATAGAATATAATAGAATCCAAGTACCACACTTGTTTACTACTATGCTGTGAATGTCCTGTGCTATGACTTGAACAGCAGAATCAGAGTTTACAGCTCTTTCCTGGCATAAATGGGGCCCATCTGGATTTCAAATCTACAGAAGTATTTGGCAAATGAAGAGCTAGTTGTGGGCTTTATTTTTAGGAAGTATACTCTTCAAATTGTAAACATTTATTTGTAAAATGAAAATCTTTCACATGTAAACACAGTTTAACCGCTCTTACCTGCGTCAAATATTAAATACCAGGCAAGGTGGCAGCTATCTATAATTCAACTTACCCATTACCAGGTCTGTATGCTCACAAGGGCGGGGAAGGGGAGGGTGGGGGGTAAGGGGATGGGAGGCGGGGAAATGGGGGGGGGGATTACAACAAACACAACATTTACTCAACATTGCACGAGATATTAACCTCATAGGGGTACAGTCATTAGTTGTTTTAATATTGATTTATGTAATCTGTTAACAAACCGCTTGTACTCTTGATTGATGGATATATGTATGTGTAAAGCATTGATAAAAAAAATAAAAAGCAAATGAATTTAAAAAAAACACAGTTTAACCTCTTCCCGCCTGCTGTATAGTAAAATGATGGCACTCTCGTTCTGGGGCAACATCATATGACAACGCCCTAGAACCGCCGCTCTTACACTCCCCCAGGAGCACACAGCGTGGCGATCGTGGTTGCACTTAGGACATGGTGAAACCCCAATCTAAGTCTCAGTAAAGAGTCGATGACATGGCTCTTTACCCATGTGATTGGCTGTGTCCAATCACAGCTGGTCACATGTAAACAAGGAAATGCCATTTATCCTCAGATCACACTGACAGAGTGTGTGGTGAGGTGAGCCAATCAGAAGCATCTCCACACAGGGCAGACATGTACAGGTAATCAGGGCACTGATTACACTGATTACAGTACAGCCTCAGCAGTGCCTATTGGTGACACCAATTAGCTCCCATTAGTGATGTCAGTCAGTGCTGCCTTTCAGTGCCCATTAGTGCCTGCTCATCAGTGTCACCCATCAGTGCCCATCAGTGTCACCCATCAGTGCCTATTAGTGCCACCTATCCATGCTGCCTATCATTGTCCACAAATGCTGCCTATCAGTGCCCATCAGTGCCACCTATCAGTGCCCATCAGTGCCACCTATCAGTGTCCATCAATGCCATCTATAAGTGCCCATCAGTGCCACCTATCAGTGCTCATCAGTGCAAGATATTAGTGCCTCCTCATCAGTGCTACCTAATCAGAGTCTTTCAGTGCCGCCTCATCAGCACCCATAAGTGTCGCCTCATCAGTGCCCATCAGTGCAGCCTATCAGCGCACATCAGTGAAGGAGAAAAAATACTTACAACATTTACTGACAGAAACTAGCAAAAAAAATAAAAATGTTGCCATGATTAAATACCACCAAAATGAAGCTCTATTTTTGTGAAAAAAAAATTAAAGAATTGAATTTAGGTACAGTGTTGCACGACCACACAATTGACTTTCAAAATGTGACAGTGCTGAAAGCTGAAAATTGACAGGAAGGGAGTGAATGTGCCCAGTAGGCAAGTGGTTAAACATAAACATCGTTTTTCTATAGCTTTCAAGTATGTGTGTTGAGTGGTTAGGTGTAATATTTCTTATAAATGAACAAACAGGGAAAAGAACCCGTTCCAGGTGTCTTGGTCACAAAAAATCTTCTCCTCCTCAAATGATGGTGCTGGCTCAGTATGCAAAATAGCATATAGAAAAAAAATCCTGATGGCCGCATCAACATCTAACATGTTTCACACTGTAACTACTGATGCTTACTCATAGCTCAAGCTCAAGCTATGAGTAATGCACCAGTAGTTACGGTGTAAAACATGTTAGGTGTTGATTGCATCTTTTGCTGTATGTTTTTTAACCAATTGTTACGTACCTGGATACCAGAGTCTGATGCAGGGTAGCCTCTCTTACGACCCTGGTTCACGAGCCACTGAAGTGGAGACAGCGGACTCGGAGCACAGGGGGGTAGGAGTGCCGGGTTGATGTAGAGTAGAAGCAGATGGGCGAATACCTCTGATGTGGAGACGTAGCAGATGCTGAAGACGCTGAAGCGGAGGATGGGTCAGCGACCCACACGGAAGCTGCGACTACTGCGGCACAAGCTGGGAAGGTAAGTTGGTGGAATGGACATCAACTGGAACAGCAGGGTCAGACAAGCCGGGTCATAACGGATAGGCAGGAGAGATGCAGGCAGATGGCTGGAGAGTAGTCGGTGAAGCAAGCAGGTAGGTCTGGTAAAAAGAGTTCAATCAGGCGGATAGTCAAACAGGAGCCGGGTCAAGGGGTTGGAGAGGTACGGATGGTCAGGCAAGCCAAAGTCAGAGTTCGGGTATTCCAAACAGATAATCAGGGTTCAGGTCTCAGGTAGGGATCTGCTACAAACTGCAGATCAGGCAGCAATGAGCTGCACACAAAAACAGGGTTTTAAAGTGTCCGTTTGGCACCAGGACTGTTCACGTGCACGCGCGCTCCCGCGCGCCCCCACCCGCCGTGCACGCTCGTGCACCCCCCGTGCACGCACATGCCGTTGGAGCGCGTGCACGAGTGCGGGACCCGCGGCGGTGATCCAGGGACATGGAGGAGGACGGCTGCATGGAGGAGGTAAGTCCCTGACATTGCCCCCCCAAGGGGCAGCCTCCGGATGCCTAGTCGGGCTACTTTGTCAGGGTGAGCGAGGAAAAAGGCACGTAGCAATCTTTTAGCATGAATGTTACCTTCAGGCTCCCAAGAATTATCCTCTGGACCATACCCCTTCCATTTGACCAGAAACTGATCTTGTCCTTGTCGCTTCCTGCAGTCTAATATGGCTTCCACTACGTACTCTTCACATCCATCGATCTGGACAGGTTCAGGAGGCTTGGATCCTCTGTTAGGGAAGGGATCAGGAACTGCAGGTTTGAGTAAAGAAACATGAAATACAGGGTGTATCTTCAAGGAATTAGGTAGAAACAGTTCATATGATGCTAAATTAATCTTTCTCTTAACCGGGAAGGGTCCCCAAAACTTAGGTGCCAACTTCTTAGATGGGCAAGGTAGTCTTAAGTTATTCATGGACAACCATACCTGATCATCTGGTTTGAGATCCAACTCCCCCCTCCTCTTTTTGTCAAAGAACCTTTTGCCGTCAGTTTAAGCCTTGATTATCGCTTCACGTAGTATCTGGTTGTTATGTTGAAGAAACTCCAAGATATCTTGAACTGCTGGGACGGTTGATTCTGAAAAGAAATGTGGTAAAATTTTTAAATTAAAACCATAATTAGAGAAGAAAGGGGATTGCCCCGTGGCTGAATGTTTGGCATTGTTATATGCAAATTCTGCTAGTGGAAGCAACGAGACCCAATCGTTTTGAGAAAAAGTTGTAAAGCATCTGATGTATTGCTCCAAGGTTTGGTTTGTTCTTTTTCGGTTTGCCCATTGGTTTGGGGATGGTAAGCCGAGGACAGGGAAAGTTTAATCTGCAACTTCTCACAAAGGACTTTCCAGAACCGAGAAGTGAACTGGACCCCTCTGTCGGAGACAATATTGGAGGGTACTCCATGTAACCTGATGATCTCTTTAATGAAAACACGAGCAGTTTCGGCAGCAAAAGGTGTTTTCTTCAAAGGAAGGAAGTGAGACATTTTAGTAAAACAATCTTTTTCCTGCACAGAGATTGCTGTACACCCTTCGGAACAGGGAAGTTCTACAATAAAGTTCATTGCAATCATTTCCCAAGGTCTATTGGGTACGGGTAGAGGTTTTAACAGGCCCCAGGCTTGTTTCCTGGATGTTTTGTTTCGATTGCAGATGGGGCAAGAGTTGACATAATTTTTACAAAAGTCCTCTATATCAGGCCACCAGAAAGTGCGTCGCACTAATTCGAGGGTCTTGTGGACTCCAAAGTGCCCCGCTAATGGGTGGTCATGGAGAAGTTTTAAAACTTCCACTCGGACATTTTCCAGTACAAAGAGTTGACTTCCTCTCCAGAATAGACCGTCTCTGGAAGTTAGCGAGATGTTGGGGGGTTTGGAAGATTTGGAAGATGCTTCCCTGATCGTGGATAGCAGGTCAGTATGCAAAAGTAGGAAGTTGCCATCTGGAAGAATGGTGTCTGGAACGGATGTGTCCTTCGGACTGTCATGCATCCGGGATAAAGCGTCTGGTTTGGTTTGACATTCTTGGATCCAGGTCGGTAGGTGATATGGAAACAAAAACGAGAAAAGAAAAGAGCCCATCGGGCTTGTCGTGGCTTTAACCGTTTTGCTGTCCTTAGATGCTCTAGATTCTTGTGATCTGTGTAGATCAATACAGGGTGAGCAGCACCTTCGAGTAAGTATCTCCACTCCTCTAAAGCGGTCTTGATGGCTAACAGTTCTCGATCCCCCACGTCGTAATTCCTTTCAGCAGGAGAGAGTTTACGGGAGAAGAATCCCACTGGGTGCATTAAATCTTTGTCTCCTGAACACTGGGAGATGACGGCCCCTACCGCTACTTCGGAGGCATCTACTTTGAGAATGAAAGGTAGCGCTGGAAAAGTAGATGGTTGGTAACGAGATGGTTGGTAACGAGAAGCGGGCAAGGGGGCCCGAGCAGTGACCCATACTGGGCGGCCTTGTTGGGAAGAACCCTTTGCCCGGCATTCCCTTAGCCGTCGATCAATTTGCACAGCCTTAGTAATTAGATCCTCAAAGGTTTCAGGCACCCCAATGCCGGCTAGTTCATCCTTCAGGGATTCTCATAAGCCTAAGCGGAATTGGTGGCGCAGAGCCACGCTGTTCCATTGGGTGTCTGCACTCCATCGACGAAAATCAGTTACATAATCCTCGACTGCTCGACGGCCCTGTTGGAGTGTAAGTAGAGTGGTTTCGGCTGTGGCAGTCCTTTGAGGGTCATCATAGAGTTGGGCCATGGCCGGGAAGAAGTTTAGCAAAGTCTGTGTTGGAGGGCCATTCTCCTCTAGTAACCGATGTGCCCATTTTTGGGGTTCCCCTTGAAGTAATGAGACGACAAACCCCACTTTCGTGGCCTCTAATGAGAATGTGCGGGGTTGCAGAGAAAAGTATAATTGGCAGGCATTACGAAAGTCCTGGAATTTAGAGCGATCTCCCGTGAATCGCTCGGGCATAGGAACCCTGGGTTCGGGTGGTAGCATTACCACAGATAGAGTAGCAGCGGTTGATGAAGACCTAGTAGCAGATGTTGAGGCTTCTCCAGGGGCGGCAAGGTTCTGGACCTGTCTTTCCAATCTCAGGTAGCCATCTTGCAGGTTTTTAATGGCTTGGGTGAGGGATGATAAATGCTTACAGATCTCCTCCATTGCTGGGGCCACTCCTGCAGACTCTGTCATGGCTGCCTGAGACTGTTAAGTACCTGGATACCAGAGTCTGATGCAGGGTAGCCTCACTTACGACCCTGGTTCGCGAGCCACTGGAGTGGAGACAGTGGACTTGGAGCACAGGGGGGTAGGAGTGCCGGGGTGATGTAGAGTAGAAGCAGATGGGCGAATACCTCTGATGTGGAGACGTAGAAGATGCTGAAGACGCTGAAGCGGAGGATGGGTCAGTGACCCGCACGGAAGCTGCGACTACTGCGGCACAAGCTGGGAAGGTAAGTTGGTGGAATGGACATCAACTGGAACAGCAGGGTCAGACAAGCCAGGTCATAACGGATAGGCAGGAGAGATGCAGGCAGATGGCTGGAGAGTAGTCGGTGAAGCAAGCAGGTAGGTCTGGTAACAAGAGTTCAATCAGGCGGATGGTCAAACAGAAGCCGGGTCAAAGGGTTGGAGAGGTACGGATGGTCAGGCAAGCCAAAGTCAGAGTTCAATCGGGTATTCAAAACAGATAATCAGGGTACAGGTCTCAGGTAGGGATCAGCCACAGACTGCAGATCAGGCAGCAATGAGCTGCACACAAAAACAGGGTTTTAAAGTGTCTGTTTGGCGCCAGGACCGTTCACGTGCACGCGTGCGCGCCGTTGGAGCGCTTGCAAGAGCACGGGACGCGTGGCGGTGATCCAGGGACATGGAGGAGGACGGCTGCATGGGGAGGTAAATCCCTGACACCAATAAAGAAATCGTTGTTGGAGTGCAGCCATCCGGATTGAATTTTTATTTTTTTTCTGCTATAAATTTTTTTATTTTAAAGTATTAGATTACAACAGTTACCATATGTCAAATGACAACAATTATGAATGAGATACAGTATTGAAATACAGATTAGTGCAATAATAATTGTACTGTTGTAGGAGTTGAAGTATTATACAGATATAAATAAACATAAATAAAAGTAGTTACTAATAAATGGAAATGGGGACACATGGAGGGAAAGGAGAGGGCAGTGGTGTTCCGAAGGTGGATTTTCACTTATTTTATTTCACAATTTTCCATGAAAGGGTGTCAATACCATGACATGAGAACTCTTGAATCGAAAGTGTCTGGCGTATAGTATATGGCCCAGGGTTTTCATATACTATCGAATTTCTCCAATCGATTTTTGTCTAGCGCTTCTAGTTTAGCATGTACGAATGAAAGATTCATTCTCTTTTCGGCTTCTGGTAACATTAATGCAGGCGATTTCCATGCGCTAGCTATTACCTGTTTCGCGGCTATCATAAACAAAAGAAATAGCTTATGTTGATTCCGAGAAAGGGTTTCTGGTTTAATGTCAAGTAAGGCCGCCATTAGATCTGGTAATAAAATACAGTTAAATATTTTAAAGCGAATAATAGCGGCGATAGAGGACACCCTTGACGAGTCCCTCTCTGAAAGGCCACCGCTCGCCACCGCTCACCCCTTGGCGAGCGGTGGCCTTTCAGTGAGGAGGGGGAGACACTTAGAGTGATCTCTATATTCTCCACTAGAGGGCGGGCGGGTCCCGTCCCACGTGGATGTTTCCCTCCTCACTGACGGCATCAATGGCCATTCCAAAGGCTGGACACGTCTCGCGCGCGCACACGTGCACGGCGCGCGCGATTGACGTCACCAGCGCGACTCGCAATGTGCGGCAGACGCCGAGGTTCTCCTCCACTGACGCCGAGGGACCCACAGATGTTTGGCGCTGTGGGTTCCCAACTCCCAGCCCCCCATACTACACCTGCTGGGATGGGAAACTCAGGGGGGAGGAGGATGTGGGTGGGCCGTCACCAATTGAAGCAATCACCTTACACAGGTACACCTGGCATGCTCCTATTTAGTCTGCATCACAGGCTACATCCCTGGCAGACCTGTCTTCCTTCCACCTATGTAGGATTGATTCCGCATTGACTGGGTAAGATTATTCCCAACCCTTACATCTTACACCCTCCAACATATCAACAACTTTGTCACCAATCCATTTTTTATTCCCCTTTGCTCCCTAGATTGAGGCGCTACGTATTTTACCACTTGGGATCCTGGATATCCCCTTATATTTTATCTATATTCAGGTATCTTCTCATATTCCTTCACCTTCACTTTTCACTTCCCCCTACATCTTTTTTCTCACTATTATATTACCACTACACTCCTTCGTTTTCTCTCATCACTTATTCACTTCCCTATTTCATCCGCTCACCCACTTCACCTTCTCCCTTTCACCCACCACACCACATTTTAGTCCACCTATACCCCCCACATCAGTCACCCCTCATCTCTGGCATGTCATCAATTTTTTATATTTATATACTATTATACTATGATCTTCCCACTCAATGTGAAACCTGGGGATGCCACTTGGTGTACCTGCTGCCTTTCTATCCTAAGTTACATATTATATCATACCTCATTACTATTTACATTAACTGATTTTTTCACATATATAATGCCTTATTAGGTGCCGATTTGGTGACTGCCCTCCACTTCGGTCCCCTTCAGCTTCCCCTCCAGGGTGCCTTCCTCTCTCCCCCCCCCCCTTTCCCCTCAGTGGGAACCCACCTTGCTCCACTTACATCGGTGAGTCCTTGTAGGCCCCCCATCCACTTGCCTCGGAGGGATTTGGCGGAGAGCTGGCCCCCCCAGTCTCGGTGGTATCCACTCAGGAACTTGTCTGTGGACTAATTCTGGCTCTGTATACCAACTAAACTGCACACTGTGAATGGGTAACTATACTTGGATGAAGATATGTATATATTCATACTTAAATGTGAAAAATAGATTATTATTATGCCTTACTGCTATATATGTTGTTACAGTTGCACCTTATTCTCCGAAGAAGACCCATTGAAGGGTTGAAACGCGTCAGAATACACCTGACCCACCAGTTAACCATTCATGTTAATTGTTTGTCATGTTCATTTGGTGCATACCCCATGTGCAGTTGTTTTCCATGTACACAATACCAGAGCCAATTTTTATTTTATGAATTTTATTCATTAAATATTTTTTCTACTCATATATTACTTTGTTGAGCACTTCATTACCCTTTCCCATGATATGACTACCTGATTGCTGCCTAAAAACCCCAACGGGGAACTCCCTTCTCTTTCTCTCTCATTCCAGGGGTGAGCAGCACTTTCCCCACCCCCATTGTGTCTTATCCAAATTTTTTATTTTTTTTCATAAAATGTGGGCCAAAGCCCCACTTCTCAAGAGCGTCCATATACGTCCATGAGACTGTATCGAATGCTTTTTTTATGTCGATAGAAAGAAAACACGCGTTTTGGCTCCATGGGATAGGAGAGCAGCAAGTCTGATGTTATCGCCAGCTTGTCGGATAGGCATGAAACCAGTTTGATCTTGGTGTATTAGTTTGCCAATTATCATATTTAATCTGGTTTTTGTAGGATTTTTACAGGGTTAGTGGAGTATACTCCTCTTGCAAGCTTAAGGCAAATTGGTTTATTATTATTTTGACAGGATTTCAATGTCCGGGCCAGAAGTGTATTTGGTCTGTTTGCATTTATAAAATAGTTATGTTTCAATTTTTAAGTATTCTGTCCGCTGACTCAGTAAGGAATAGATCAAATTCCAGCTTGGCTTTGTCTAGTCGTTATCTGGATGATGTAGAGGGATTTTGCTGGAAAGCCATATGACAGGAGTTAAAATGTGTCTCTAGGGTATGGTACATATTTTTCCTTTCTCTATTGCATAAATTAGCTTGGCGTAAACATATACCCCGGAGAACAGGTTTATGGGCTTCCCATTAAGTAGTTGGGGAAATATCCGGAGTGGAATTGCATTTCAGATACTCCCGTAGTGCAGTTTCAATATTCTGTTTATATATTGGGTTTTTAAGCAAAAAGTCTTTAAGCAGCCATGTGGCGTCTAGCGCTTTCGGTATTGTAGATGATATGGTATTGAAGACTGCACTATGGTCAGACCATGGGATGGTTAAAATTTTGGAGATTAATATTTCCGGCGTTATACCTATGGGCAGAAAGATGTGGTGCCCCGATAGTCAGCTGAGGATAGTGGCCAGCGATGGATGTGTCCTGCTTAAGCTCTGTCCTTCTCGGCTCTTAACGGCTCTCACAGACACTCGAATGGCAGGGTAACTACAAAATAATTTACACCATATCACTCCCTAGCCACTTAAGGACCTTAGGTTTTTTTCAGATTTGGTGTTTGCAAGACTAAAACTGTTTTTTTCTGCTAGAAAATTACTTAAAACCCCCAAACATTCTATATTTTTTTTCTAACACCGTATTTGCGCAGCCGTCTTATAAGTGCACTTTTTTTTGGAAAAAAAATCACTTTTTTGAATTAAAAAATAAGACAACAATAAATTTGTCCCAATTTTTTTATATATTGTGAAAGATAATGTTACGCCGAGTTAAATGATACCCAACATGTCACGCTTAAAAATTGCGCCCGCTCGTGGCATGGCGTCAAACTTTTACCCTTAAAAATCTCGATAGGCAACGTTTAAAAAATTCTATAGGTTGCATTTTTTGAGATACAGAGGAGGTCTAGGGCTAGAATTTTTTTCTCTTGCTCTAACGATTGCAGCGATACCGCGAACGGTTTAAACACCGTTTTCATATGTGGGCGCTACTCGCGTATGCGTTCGCTTCTGCGCGCAAGCTCGTCGGGACGGGGCGCTTTAAAAAAAAAATGTTTTTGTTTTCTTATTTATTTTTATTTATTTTATTATTTTTTACACTGAAAAAAAAAGTTGATCACTTTTATTCCTATTACAAGGAATGTAAACATCCCTTGTAATAGAAAAAAAGCATGGCAGGTCTTCATTAATATGAGATCTGGGGTCAAAAACAAAATGACAAATGACAAAAAAAAATGTTTTTTTAAGACGCTGGGCGGGACTGACGTTTTAACGTCACTTCCGCCCAGCAGAGCTATGGGGACGGGTGAGGGACATTTTTCCCTCACTCGCATCCCCGCTGAGGAGCCGAAACGGATACGCCGCTACCGACGGCAACAGTAAGCGGCGGAGGGCACGGGAGAGCGGCGGAAGGGGGGGCCCCTCTCCCGCCACCGATAATGACGATCTTGAGGCAAATCTGCCACGGAGACCACCGTTATCATTTAGAGGACCCTGCACTGCAAAGATGGATACCTCGGTTGTGGCAGCAGCTGTATGTATATATACAGTGCAGGGTCCACAAGTGGCTAAAGCCCGGGGGTCAAAACAATATGGTTCTTGGAAAACTTACAGCTAAAACTCTCAAAGAAAAGCCACTCAAAGGGAATATGAAAATGGCACTGTCAAATTCTCCTCAGGCAGTCAAACCCCACTCTGACAAGAAACAACAGCACTTATCACAGGATTCCTTTGATACTGATGATGAACACAGTGCCATAAGCCAGTCAAAACAAACTGATATATTACAACCCAAAATATTGAAACAAATAGAGAAATTTTTTCAAAAAGCTTTGAAAGTGTCTTCTGAACAAATTACTGAGACTCTGACTAAAGAAATCAGAGACATAGGTCAGCGAACTGTGGACCTTGAATACAGGATGGATGATATTGAAACAAGCATAACAACCCATGGCAATAAATTTGAAATGTTAAAAGAAGAAAATGCAGCAATACAAGCCCGTTTGGAGGACTTTGAGAACAGGGCTCGCACTGTTTGTATAAGGCCGCGTACACACGCGTACACACGATCAAATCTATCTGCTGGAAACGGTCCGACGGACCGTTTCAGCAGACAAATTCGATTGTGTGTACGGGCGGACAGACGGGTTTTTCCAGCAGACAGATTTTTTTTTTTTTTTTTGGTGCAAAATATTTAATAAAGTGGAAAATGTGATAATATTCAAAATTTGTAAAAAAAAAATACAATAAAAGGTTAAAAATGTGTGAATAACGGTCCAATCAATTTAGTGCAAAAAAATAAAAAATTAAAATAAAATAGAATGAAAAATAAGTCTCTCTAAACTGTGCAAAAAATGCACAGAAAGGAAAAGAGTGTCCAAATGCAGGGACATTTTTTTTTTTCTTCAATAATTTTTTATTGAGTGTACAAAACATCTGTGCAGTCAATGACAAACAACGTGTTAATCAACATATGAAGACTACAGACATATCACTAAAGGTTGTGGTGGATGTAATACCAATTATAAAACATAGAACTCCTAGACACCCCAAGCAGGAACAACCTGTGCCTAGGGGGAGGTTGAGGTGTCCACCAGCCAGTGGCTATTGTTAAGGTTGTGCAACAAGGTACAACAACTCAATGAGAAGTGATATATTAAACCATAGATAACGTTCTAGTATGAATATGTTAAACTGATAGTGCCTTTTCAAGCGCTTAGACATTTAAAATGTAAAAAGTGAGGCACTTGCAAACCTTTTCCAGAGATGTAGCTATAGAAGAAAGGGAGAGTAGAGAGCAATAGAGAGATAAGAAATAAAGTGAAGTAATTAAAAGAGAGATATGATAAGCGTAATAGCAGGACGTAATGAAGGAAGAGGGGAGGGGGGGAAGGGGGGAGAACAACACGGTGACTTTACCATATCAGAAGTGTGATAAAATGCGTATCGTGTGAGTATCAGGAGAGTTTTTTAGTGTACCATTCAGTCCAAGGGCGCCATTGGTCACAAATTTTTGGGTGTGTTGGCTTTCCCGACGACATTATCATCTCATAAGCACAATGGGAGTGGACCAGGGCGATGACTTCTATTATGGTGGGGGAGAGATTTGTTTTCCAGCGTCTGGCAAGAAGAAGCCTAGTTGCTAGGAGTATATGAGTTACGATCGTTCTAATGGAAGAAGGCAGTAATTCAGTATCTATATTCAGAATCGCCAATTGTGGAGTGAGAGTGAGTGGGGTGTGACATACATCTTGTATGAGAGTTTCAATCTCTTTCCACAGAATAGTTAATGCAGGGCAGGACCAAAATATGTGTAGTATGGAGCCTATTTGGTTGCAGTTCCTCAAACATGTGGGTGACGAGTGTTGCTGAAATTTGGCCAGTCTCTGTGGAGTTAAATACCATCTTAGATGGATTTTGTGGGATAATTCCTATAGGGAGGTGCAACTGGTGGCTTTATAAATCGATCTTAAAGCAGTTTGCCACTGATGATCAGAAAGTTGGAGATTTAAGTCCTTTTCCCAATCAGTGTAGGGCTTGGATTTGATGAAAACAGATTTCTCCTGCAGGGTGGAGTAGATAAGTGAAGTACCTTTGGTGGGGGGGGGGGGGTAGTGGAGAAAAAATAATTCCACATTTTGAGTGGAAGTTCACATTCTAGATTTGTGTGGGCCAAGAGGCAATGTTGGATCCTATAGAAAATAAGGAAATCTGAGGGAGGTGCATGCAATGACATCTGGATTTGGTAAAATGTTTTTTGTAGTATCTTAGACCTGAGGTCTGCAGTGTTAGACGCGAGGGCGAGTATCCAGTTTGGTATAACTAGATCAGGTGATAGAAGGCAGAGGGTTTGTATAGGAACGTGTATGCTTTTGGTAGGAATTTGGGACCACTTTGTGCGATGTAACATTCTCCAAGCACTAATAGATGCCCGAACAGTCGGTGAATATAGGCGAAGACATTGGTGAGTGTTTGTAGAGCTGAACAACCATTCCTTTAGGTTGTGTCCAGGAGTCATAACATTCTCTATGTTTCCCCATAATGTGGATGGATGATCGGTAACCCAATCCGACATTTGGGCCAGAACAGTAGCTAGGTAATAGTCTTTTATGTCTACATACCCCAGGCCTCCCGCCATTTTCGATTTGATGGTTTTGGAATGACAACACCTGGGGCGTTTGCCCTGCCAAATGAAATGTTGAATAATGGATTGGAGAGAATTAAGGTAGGAAGATGTTAAAGGTATAGGCAACGTGCGGAATGTATACAGCAGCTTAGGAAGAACAAGCATCTTGAAGGCGGCTAACCTCCCAGACCAAGAAAATTCAAACTTGGAGAGTTTGGTAGTCTCCTTAAGTAATATTTGCTTAGCCTCCACATAATTACTATTAAAGAGGGTCTTGGAGTATTTAGTTAGGGTGATTCCTAGATAAGTAATCCCTGTATTCGCCCATGGGTACGGATATAAATTTTGTAGGAGGTTGCTGGATACTGCATCTAAACCCAGGTCTAGAATTTGGGATTTTGTTTCATTAACTTTATAAAACGAAACATTGCTAAATCTCAGTAGTACAGATTGTATCGAAGCCAGGGAGGATAGAGGATTGGTAACCATTAGAATCACATCATCTGCGAATAAGTTTATCTTATGTTCCATTGATCCGATTTTAAAGCCAGATATCAGAGGATTCGATCTAATATGCTCAGCAAGGGGTTCCATTACTAAATTAAAAATAAGGGGCGATATGGGGCAACGCTGTTGGGTGCCATTTGATATAAGAAAGGGATTGGACAATAGCTCAGATGAGTACACCTGGGCTGAGGGACTCGAGTACAAGGCCATTATTGCCGAAAATATACGACCTTGGATACCAAACTTTTGGAGTGTGGCTCGGACGTATGCCCAGTTTACCCGATCAAACGCCTTCTCTGCATCTAAAGACAGAAGCAGAGAAGGCGTTCCAGTAGAATTAGCATGGTGAATAATGTTAATAATTCGGCGGGTGGAATCACATGTCTGTCTGCCCTTGGTGAATCCAGATTGATCTGGATGGACCAAAGATGGCATAATGTCTATCAATCTTGTCGCTATGAGCTTAGCATAGATTTTGGTATCAATATTGAGCAGGGATATAGGTCTGAAGTTTTGTGGGGAGGTGGGGTCCTTCCCTGGCTTCGGCAAGGTTATTATTAATGCATTTAACATTTCCGGTGGGAGAGAAGAGGAAGAGGCAGCATCATTACACACTTGAGATAAAAAGGGGGCAAGAATAGTGCTAAATTGTTTATAATATTCTCCAGTGAGCCCATCAGGGCCAGGGGATTTATTGGGCGGAAGTTTAGCAATCACATCTAGAATTTCAAGTGATGTGAAAGGTGCATTTAGTGACGATAGTTGATCTGGAGAGACTGAGGGAAGCTTAATTTCTTTAAGGAAATTATGTATGTCATCAGCAGACGGTTTAGGAGTAAAAGGGTCATCTTTCAAGTTGTATAATTTTTGGTAGTAGAGGCTAAAAGCATCCGCTATAGCCTGGGGATCCAGTAACTTCTGCTTAGTGTTTGGGTGGTAGAGATGTGCAATTTTGGTTTTCAGGTGATGACCCTTAACTCTGAGTGCCATGGCTCTCCCAGCTTTATTCCCTGTGGAGTAGTATGTAGCTTTAAAGTATTTCTGAGCTTTTTCGTAGGATTCTAACAGTAAGTTCCTAAGTTCCTGCCTAAGGAGTGTCAGTTGATTTTTAAGAGTGGGGTCAGGGCCCAACTGATTTTGGTCCTCTACAGATTTAATCTGGGAAGTTAGACTATCAAGACGCTGTGCTCTCTTCCTCTTTTCTCTTGCACCTAGTTGGATGAGAAGACCTCTAACAAAGGCCTTGTGGGCATTCCAGAGAATAGTGCTTGTAGATGTGGAACCTTGATTTAAATCAAAAAATTCTTCCAAGTATTTACGAATGTAGGCTGAATGTTCAGGTGATCGGAGGATTGAATTATTGTCTCTCCACAATTTTATGCGTGGAGAGGTAGGTTGAGTGTCCACCACAATTGACACAGGAGCCTGGTCCGACCATGTTATCGTGTCAATAAGTGAATTAGAGATTTTAGGCAGGGTCCATTTATCGACCAGGAAATAGTCAATCCTTGTATAGGAGTTGTGACGGTGGGAGAAAAATGAGTAGTCTCGTTCTGTGGTGTGGTGACACCGCCATACGTCATACAAATCATTGGATCTGAGGAAGTGGCCCATCGGCAAGGCGAGTCTAGTGGTGCGAGATTATGTATCTATGTAAGTATCCGGAACAATGTTGAAATCACCGCAAAGAACAAAATTGCCTCTGCGAAATTTGGTAAGTTTGGGCATCAGTTTAGAAAGGAACTTGAGTTGTCTGGTATTAGGCACGTATACAGTGACAATAGTGAACCTGGCATTATCAATAGTACAGTCCAGGGCCAGATATCTACCTTCCGCGTCTATTAGACTGTCATGTAGGGTGAAACTGACTGTGTTTTTAATTGCTATAAGTACTCCGTTCTTTTTGGTGGGGCCAGGGGCTTGAAAAATGTGGCAAAAATGTTTATTAGTGCAAGATGGTTCTTCCGACTTCTTAAAGTGCGTTTCCTGCACGCACAGGACATCACAATTAGATTGTAGGGCTGTACGCCATAGAGATTTCCGCTTCGCAGGGTGATTCAGACCCTTGGCGTTGAGTGAGAGGAATTTTGGCATTCTGAAGTTGGGTTTGATATAGAATAAAGAATAAGTGATACTCACTGATATGCAGGAAGATCGTTCGAGTCAGGTGAGCAAATTTGCGTGTTCACTTCTCAGGCGTGTTCTCGAGGGTAGGTGACACGGATTGCGGGAATTAAAAGAAGAACAGACAAGTTGAGAAGAACAGGGATAAACAGAAAAAAAAAAAAAAAAAGTAATAAACTTGCAGCAGTCAAGTGGAACTGCGACTGCTGAGGTATAGTGGGGTATAAGTTCGTGGAACAATAGGTACCGAGCAAGGCATCCGGCCGGAGTTTTGCAGATTAATGAGGATGTAGACCCGCTACTCAAGTGGGCGTCAGTGCATATCGACAAGATTATTATTATCCAAAGAGCGATTGTGCCCTCTGCGGTTTGGCTGAGGTTGTTGGGGGGATCAGGTATGATACCCCACTTGTTAAGCAGCTTGAGACCCTCTTCTACTGTGAAGATGACATGTCTAGATCCATTCTGGGTAACAACGAGTTTCGTGGGGAAACCCCATTGGTAGGGAATTCTATGGTTGTTAAGTGGTTTTGTAATAGTATTGAGCTGCCTCCTCATCTGGCGAGTATGCTGTGACAGGTCGGCAAATAGCTGAAGGTTGGTATAGGGTGCCGGCAGCTGCCCAAGTTGCCTTGACTTGAAAAGCAGCTGATCTTTGGCATGAAAAAAATGAACCCTCATGAGGACATCTCGTGGCACTTCAGCTGGGAGATGGGGGGGTTTGGGGAGACGGTGGATGCGATCAATGATGGTCTCCATGGGGGTGAGATCAGGTAAAATAGTAGACATCATTTTCCTGGCAAATGCGTTCAGGTCATATGGAGTGACAGTTTCAGGAATCCCTCTGATTTTAACGTTATTGCGTCTGGCCCTATCTTCGAGGTCCGCCATTTTAGCTTTCATCCACTGCTGTTCCTCCAGTGTGTGCTCATGAGCATCAACCAGGTCATTAACTGTTTCAGTCATCTGCCCCATTTGTGTTTCCACAGTCTGCAGCTTCTGACCCACATATTGCATTTGTGAGGAGAATCTAGTAAACATGCCAGAAATGTCACTGTGAAGGGAGCTTTGAAGGGAGATGAGCATCTCCTTCATAACAGTATCCAGCACAGGCTGGTTAGAGGTGGGGAAGGCCGCGATTGGGGATGGAGGAGCGGGGGTGAGATTCAATACATTGCTCACCTCATCTGTCGCTGTGTCCGCGTCCAATCTCATCCGCGATTTGGCAGGGCTATTGCCGGCTGATGAGTTGAGGGAGGAAGATTCCCTGATGGGCAGCGTCCGGGAGGTCTGTGTAAGCCGCAGAGGCATCGCGTGTGACATTGCGGGCGCCATCTTGGATATTCGTCAGCGTGTAAAAGTCAGTCAGCTTCTTAGGCTGACGATACTCTTTCCTCTTGCGGTTTGACCCGGACATTCTGGATGCTAGAGGTGGCTGCTCTGTATGTTTTGCAGGTGTATCGGGCTGCGGGAATAGCGGGAATGCCTATGGTTTCTCCGGTCGGTGCAGGAGCTGTGCGATCACACGTCCAGCATGCTCGGCAGTCGGCCACGCCCCCCCCCAGCAGACAGATTTTAAAGCATGCTTTAAAATCTGTCTGCTGGGAACCCGTCCGTCTGACATGTCTGCTGGTTAGTACGCTAACCAGCAGACATATCTGCCCGCGCATGCGTGGAATGGATTCGACGCATGCGCGGAAGTGTTTTACTTCCTGGTGACGGTGACGTGGCGGCGTCAACCTCACCGCCACGCCACCTCGCTGTCTGCCGGCGGGGATTTTGGTTTGATCGTGTGTACACGATCAAACCAATATACCCCAGCAGACAAATCCGATCAAAACGGTCTGTCAGAGATTGGACATGGATAGAATCCACAGAGCTTTAGGGCCACGCAAAGCTGATGGCCCCACTCGCGATATAATTGCTAAGTTCCACTTTTTCCGCACCAAAGATCAAATTATGGCTGCAGCTAGACTGAAAGAATCTCTTACTTTCCAAGGACATACGTACCAAATTTGTGCGGATTTATCTCCCATAACAGTAGCTAAACATTGTGAGATGAAACCGTTGCTCCTAAATCTCCAACTCCACCACATCCCATATCAATGGGGGTTTCCATTTTCAATTAGGTTCACTTATCAAGGAGCCTAATACTCCAGCAAAACCACTACAGAACTAAAGAACACGCTGCAAAAACTTCAGCTTTATAATGTCATCTGCAAATACGCGACACCGTGCCCTTTCTGACTCTCCTCCACATTCATCAATCCCTGAACCTGATGGAAACAGACAGACTACCCCAAAGAGAGGCCGTTTCAATCCTCCAGTTTCTGACCAGCAGGACACAATGGACTGACTTGACTGAGTAACTCACTTTGTGTCTCCTCCAAACTTCATGGTTAATTTAGGCATACCATATTCACATTTTTCCTACCCATAGAAGATAAGTATCAGTACACTTAAAATCATTCTGCCAAATCGACTTGTTATACCCTCATAAGTCTCTCTTCATTGTAACATCCTGTCTCTCCCCCTTCTCCTATAACTACCTCTACCCCCTCCCTCCCCACCCCCCTTCTTCCCCCTTTCCTTTCCTCCCCTTCATACACTATGCAGAGACAGAAGTTGTATCTCCAAGGCTTTGTGTATTCAAACTAATATTCTTGTTATTAACCCTATTCCTTTCCTACAGAGTAAATACTTAAAGGGTCACTAAAGGATTTATTTTTTTTAGCTAAATAGCTTCCTTTACCTTACTGCTGTCCTGGTTTCATGTCCTCATTGTTCTTTTTTGCTCTGATGTTGCTGTAATTCTGCTCTGTTCTGGACACTTCCTGGTTGTCTGTTTCCTGATGACCACAGTACTGGGAGATTCTAGTTTTGTTTTCCTAACCATCACTCTCTATGGCACTGTCCAGCACAGAGGCATTAAATTACATGCAAAAACTAAGCTAGATGCAAAAACGAAAACGAAAACGAAAACTAGAGGCACATCATATGATTGATTTTTATCTGTTTTTAATCGTTTTTAAAAGGTCTCTATACCCTGTAAACAGTCATTTCAGCAAAAAAAAATGTTTCCTTTAGTGACCCTTTAATTATCTTCCACACTTACAGCAGCCCTGTGGTGTATCAATCCTATGATCATAAGAGAATTGAAATATGCCATTTCTAGTTTTGAAATTTATAAGGTTAATTGTTTTTCTTATGTTCTTAATTGAGGAATAACTATTCACTAATTAAATACATGTTTGTAGCTGGTTACCTTGCCAAGTCTGGTTGTCTTAGTTTAATATGTTTTTTTTCCCCCTTATTCTTGAATACATTTTAACCATTGAGAAGCCGAGAAGAGGTCACTGCGCCTCTAATTTTTTTGTCCTAGGACTCTCCCTCACTGTAGTTATAGTGTAGGGGGCCTCCTCAGACAGACTTTGTGCCTCTGAGCTCCTGTCTTTTTTGAGCTCAGAAAGCCTACTTTTTATTTCTTGCTATGGATTTCAACCATCTCAACCTAATTAGATTACTGTCTATCATCTCCTTTTTTTTCTTCTATCCTATTTTTCTTATTCTTTCTCCATTTTCCTCCCTTACTCCGGGTTTTGTCTAATACCACAATTTACATTTGATATGTACTGTTATATTTTTCTCAAAACTCTTATATGCCTCCATTTTTCTCCTTTACTCCGGGTTTTGTCTAATACCACAATTTACATTTGATATGTACTGTTATATTTTTCTCAAAACTCTTATATGCCTCCCTTGAATGTACTTACCCTAAATACACAAGGTCTAAACATACCTCATAAACGTACTAACGTTTTCAGGTCACTTTCAGCATCAAAAGCACACATAGTCTGCCTCCAGGAGACTAATTTTACTGAATCCTCCACCCCTAAATATTTTGGTGCAAGCTACCCCCAGGTTTATACAGCCTCAGCCAAGTCCAAACACAGAGGAGTGTTAATAGCATTTCACCGAACTACACCCTTTTCCCTAGAAACCGAAATCAAAGATCCAGAAGGTCGCTACCTCATACTTATATGACACCTATGTGATATCCCAATCACAGTAGTCTCATATTATGCACCCAACAAAAGACCAACATCATTTTTATCCCACCTTCTTCAAGTTATTGATACACATAAAGTAGGCACACTCCTGATTTTTGGAGATTCCAATCAAACAATTTATCCCTATTTAGATAAATCACAATTACCCCCTACATCTAATTCTCAATCTAGATTGTTTTAGAGACTCCTTCAAAAACATTCATTAACAGATTCTTGGCGTGAAATTAACCCATCCAAACGTCAATACTCCTTCTATTCTCACCCTCACAAATCCTTTTCCCGTATTGATCACATTTTAATTTCTATTTGTATGTCCCCTGAATTGCTCACCTCGTATATCAAACCCTATACATGGACCGATCATTGCACTTTAATTTCCACTCATTACTTCCAAAAGCACAAGACTCAACGTGGCAAATAAACAACTCTCTCTTATCACATCCTTCACTCTCTCAAGACCTAGAAATTGCCCTAAAAGAATACTTAAAAAATAATAAATACTCAGATATATCCCCACTAACATTATGGGAAGCGCATAACCCTGTCCTTAGAGAATATTGCTTACGTCAAGCATCACATCAAAAGAAAGAAAATAAAAAACTGCAACAAAAACTTGAAACTGAATTTAACAACTGTCATAATAAATTCCAATCTAGCCCTACACCGCAGAATAAAACACAACTCGAGAAAGCTAGCTTAAATCTAGACCTATTTTTATCAGAATCAGTAGATAAAACTCTTCGTAAATCCAAACAAAAATATTACTTCCAAGCCAATAAACCTGGTACTCTCCTTGCACGTGCACTTAAAAAACTAAACAACCCATCCAAACCAATCCGACTGAAAATCTCCCATGATAAATATACAAGTAATCCAGTCAATATCCTTCATACCTTCCACAAACATCTCACCTCCTTGTATAAAAAAGAAGGCTCTTTCGACCAATCCTCAGCAGAAACTTTTTTTTCTCAAATAAAACTCCCTACTCTATCCCAAAGTCATTATGAAAGCCTTAAAAGCCCCATCACTCCCATTGAAATTGAACAAGCAAGCAAATGCCTCAAACCTAATAAGCGTCCGGGACCAGATGGGTTTTCAGCCCTTTACTATAAAAAAATTCTCACATATATTAACTCCCATGATGTTAGAAGCATTCAACCCCATCATTAATAACCAATCATTCAGATCTGAAACTCTAACGGCAATTATATCTATGATTCCTAAGCCACAATCTGATGACTCTTCTTGTGCTAATTTTAGACCTATATCGCTCTTAAATCTAGATATAAAATGATTAGCGAAAATGATTGCAACCCAATTGAATAGCATAATAGGTACCTTAATAAGTAACGACCAGGTTGGTTTTACCCCAATGCGCCAAGCAACTGATAATGTTCGTAGGGCCTTGTTGCTGATCCAAGCAGCCAAAAAAAGAAGAATCCCTATGTGTCTACTGTCACTAGACATCAAAAAAGCCTTTGACATGGTAACGTGGCCCTACCTACATTTCACTTTACAAAGATGGGGCTTTGTCCACATTTCCTTAGTTGGGTCACATCTTTATATACAGTAATAACCCAAAGGCATACATCAAGTATGCAGGGTATAAATCAGCTATGTTCAATATTAACAGAGGCACTCACCAGGGGTGCCCCCTCTCACCACTGTTATTTGCCTTACTCATCGAACCCCTAGCTCAAGCTATTAGAACAAATCCATCAATTAAAGGTATAGAACTGGCTGGCTACCATCATAAACTCTGCTAATTTGCTGATGATATTTTAATTTCCATGTCCTCCCCCCATATTACAGCTCCCAATGTTATAAACAAACTTGACCATTTTGCCCATATATCTGGATTAAAAATAAACATGCAAAAATCTATAGCTTTAAATGTTTCTTTGCCCTCAGATATACTTCAACAAACGAAGATATCCCTCCCTTTTACATGGTCTGCGAGACATCTCTCATATCTAGGTATTGTACTTACCCCTGATCTAAAACATATTTTCTCCGCCAACTACCCTCCACTGTTATGGAAAATATCAAATTATTTAAAGCAATGGTCCACTCTCCCCTTATCTTGGTTAGGTAAAATAAATGTTATAAAAATGACTATATTACCCAAAATGTTACATCTCTTTAGAGTTTTACCCATTCCTATTCCAGCCTACTTCCTCAGAAACCTACAACGAAAAACACAATCATTTATATGGAGCACTTTAAAATCTCGAATCTCTCCACACACCCTATACCTCCCTAAACTTAAAGGAGGTGTAGGTTTCCCAAACTTTGCCACTTATTTTCACGCTGCGCAAATAGCAAACATTCCCAAATACCATGTAAGCCATGAAATTCCACTATAGGTAGTAATTGAAACCATTGATAGCTACTCAATCTCTATACCAAATCTCATATGGTCCACCTCCTCTAACCACAAAATAATCGACAATAAGATTACTAAACATACAATCACTATTTGGGAAAGATTTAAAATGACCCAGGGTTTACAATTCCCACATGTACCCCTTATATCTTTTATGAGAAACTCAAAGTTTTACCCAGCCCTCACATTTCCTAGAACCTTCACAAGATGGATTTCAGTGGGTTTAACACAATGTTGTGACTTTTTAACACCTGCCTCATTTAAAACATTTCCAGAAATACGTGAAAGTCATAAACTTCCGGCATTAGAACATTTTTGCTACTTACAAATAAAAAATGTCTTTGCACCATATTTACAAGGTATAAATAAATTGAGTGACATGACGCAGTTTGAACGAATATGTAAACAAGATCCTCATTCAAGAGGACTCATTTTAACACTATATAGCCAACTAAGTACTAAGCTTACTGCAAAATTACCTTCATATGGTGAAAAATGGATGAACGACCTTGGTTTCAATATAGATATATCTACCTGGAATAAAGTATGGTCAAATACTAAAAACGTCCTCCCAAAATATACTTGCTATGGAAACAAATTATAAAATTCTCATGTACTGGTATTTGGTTCCTGTTAGAATAGCTACATTTGCTCCCCATCATTATTATATGGTGATCCGGAAACACATTTTCATATTTTCTGGGAGTGCCCTGTTACAAAAAATTACTGGAAAGAAATATTCCTCATGATTTCAGCAGTTTTCAAGAAATCCATTACTCCTGATCCTACTACCGCACTCCTAAATTTAAAACCGGATTGTATTTCCTATGCTCAATTTAAACTGTTCCTACAAATCACCACAGCCACAAAGCAAACCATCTCCAAAGCTTGGAAAACAGCTGCGCTTCTAGTTTCTGAAACCAGAAATAGAGTCTACCAAGCCATGCTCCACTCAAAATCAGAAGCCATAACCAATGATTCCACAGACATATATGAAACAATATGGAACCCATGGGTGACCTATACTATCTCATCTAACCCAGATGATTCTCTATTGAGACCTTGGTAAGATATTGTAAGCCAGTAACATTCTGGATACAGTTCATCGATATTATTACTATCTCTAATATGTAACGATCCCAGAGCCTTTCCTCTATCCTGTACTCCCTTTCCTATCCTATTGTTTTCATCACTTTCCACTTTTTATACTCCACATTCTGACCTTTCTTTCTTTTTATCTCTTACTTCTTCAAATATATAGCTCAAGCTATCTCATTAAATAAAATGGTAAATGTGAATATGTAAAGACAAAGGGCCAGATTCCCGTAGAATTGCCCCTGGCATAGCGTAAGCCATTTACACTACAGAGAAAGTGTCGTATTCCCAAAGCACTTACTTCGTAAGTTACGTCGGCGTAGTGTAAATGGCTTTGCGTATCCCCACGTAATTCAAAGGGGGCGGCTTGTATTTAAATTAAGCGCGCCCCCGCATCGATCGAACTGCGCATGCGCCGTCCTCAAAAATAGCCCAGTGCGCATGTTCCAGCTCAAGTCGGAAAAAGTGAATGAAACCGACGTGAGCGTCGTTTACGTAAATCCCTATTCGCGAACGACTTAGTAAAACAACGTAACTGACGGAAAAAGACGACGTTGACCCGACGCCATACTTAACATGGCAACGACGGAACTTCGTAAGGTTACCCCTTATATAACAGGGGTAACCTTACGCGTACGGAAACTACGTAAACGATGACGGGGCGGCGTAAAAACGCTTGGGAATCGTTGGATTAGGCTCATTTGCATAGGCAAATGAGAAATCATCGTAAAGGCCACCTAGCGGCCAGCGATGTCATTACATCTACGATCCGACAGTGTAATTGTTTTACACATGTCGGATCTTCACTGTATCTATGCGTAAGTGATTCTAGGAATCACACTCATAGATACCCAGTAAAAAAACACAGATACGACGGTGTTTCCTATGAAACGCCGGCATATCTCTTTTGAGAATCTGGCCCAAAACCTAATTTCGCTCCAATTGTTTTAATAATAACATGAATAAGATCCTTCTCCCCCCTATTTCGGGCAGTTTTTAAACTGATTAATTGCTAAAATTACAATTGCTCCATAGCTATAGTTCATATCATAATTATATCTGTTTCCATTTATATCACATTATTCTCTAATATTTTATATGAGTTCAAATGCAATAGACTAACATGATTGGTTTGACTATAACCTGCTTTAATGATTCCTTTAATATTTCTCATAGGATCTACAAATATTTATTGGATTTTAGTAATGAAATTTAGAGATAATATCGCTTGGCGGGCCATCCGTTTTTTTTTTGGAGTAAGGGCTCTATGCACCCCATCCATTTCAAGCTGCTCCACTGATATTCCCAGTTGCAGTTTCTGGAAAAGGGCTGTCATTGTGACCTTTAAATCAATCACTGTTTCAGGGATTCCTCTAATGCGAATATTCGATCGTCTAGAGCGATTTTCGTAGTCTTCCAATCTCGTTTGTAGGGTCAAATTTTCCTCTTTTAGATTATCAATTTCTGAAGAGAAATCTGCTGTACATTTTTCCAAATCATTAGTTCTTAATTCAAGTGCTGAAGTGCGCTCACCTAGTTCCCTAATCTCCTTGGTGAGGCTGGTAGTGATATAATCTGAGGTGGCCTGTAATGATCTTTGGAGCAGCAGCTCTATTTGTTTCAATGTTATTTGTGGTGTTAATTCTCTCTGCAGTGTTTTATCAGAATTCCCTTTTTTTCCCATAGTATTCCCTGAGGAGAAATTAGGCTGACATTGTTACCTTAACTGGGCAGGAACTTCACTGTGTGATGTAACAGGAGGGGCTGTCTGCTGTTTCAGCTCCCTCCCTGTTATCTCTGCATACAACGGCTTCAGCGCTATGACAGGAGCTCTGTGTCACTGTGTGGCTGTGAGGGGACTCCCTCCCGCCGACTTTCGGCTCAAAAACTGCCCAAAAGCCTCCAAAAAGTATACCTCCGTGAGGTAGGTGACCTCAGGCAGCTATAGTGATACTTTTTATGCCGATTTTTGGGTTGTCTCACCCGTTATTAGGCTCCTTCGTCCCGCGGTGTATGGAGCTCTAGGCAGACAGCACCATCCCGCTGAACTCTGTGCTCCTGTTTGAATTATTTTCTATATGTGTAATATTTCTTGCTAGTCTGTTTAATGTAAAAGATAGGTTCACATCTTTCATAACATGTTACATGTTCCATCTGAATTTAAAGTGGAACATATAACATGTTGCAGTTCCTTCAGCTTCTCCCTCTACTCCCTGTCTCAGTGTGACAGCGGGCGGGGAATCTTTCAAAAACAGCATGGCTGCATTAGGGCTCTGACCACATGACTGCATCTTTCATTCACAATTTCCTGGGAATGAGTAGACTATAACTACCATCAGACACTGAGGTTGAAGCCTTGTAGTTCTGAATGGATTGCAAGAGCACTGATGAGTACTCTTGTTCTTCATTTACAAGCCCTGCAGCTTGAAAACTGTCAGCCCGTGTCAGGGGTATGGGCTAAAAACTGCAGGGCGTGTCTGCAGAAACCTGACATTGCATCCCCATCCACTAATAACTGGTGTAATGGTTTTCAGGCCCCCACAGGAAAAAAACAATAAACACTACAAAAATGCAATTAAAAAATATGTGCATTTATTATTTAAATAAAAAAGTTAACTTATCCTTTAAATACTTGTTAATGTCCTGGTGGCATTATACAAAAAATCAGGCACTCAAAGCGAACAGAAGTTAGGGAGAAAATTAGTCCTTTAATAAATCAGTAATTTATGTCATTAAAGTACACCTATTTTTTGCATTTACTGGTAAAGCAATAAGTTCACTTTACTGTTTTCACGGGTCATGTTGTATTTTTACCCTCTTTCAAATGTGTCTTGTCTGTTCTATATTATGATAAAGGTCTTCTCCATCACTACCTAGTTCTGGTGCATATAAATACGTTAGGCCTGCCATACACATTTCAAATCTTGACTGGTTCAGGAAGGAACCGGCTGAGATTCAAACCAATAATGGGCAGGCTGAATATACTAAGTTGATCGATCAATCAACTTGGGTACAACCAGCTTGCCAGATTTGCTTCAGATTATTGTAAGAGACTGCTATAGCCGCTAGCGATAATCACTGTCTTCTACTGGCGGGGGCAGCTTCCCTGCCCTCCCCCAATACACCCAACAAGAGAAGACAATTGCTGATTTTCTTGTCAGAACTGTTTGTAGGAAAGGAATTTTCACCATGTATGCCTGGCCTTTGTCTCTACAGACCGTTTCTGTCTTCAATATTCTAATCTGTCCCTTTTCAGCTTTAGCTTCTGATCATGTTTATCTCCATTAACTTTGGCTTCTGAATCGTAGTTAGCTGATTTAGCTTGTCTATATGGATGCCTTTGGCTTCTGTTTCTCTTTTTTAGAATATGTTTCCTAATTCTCTTGGTTAACAATAGAATTGACCTTGTTAAGTTAGATCTGCCAGTTTGGTGCAAAAGCCTGAACTAAGAAAAATAAAGTAGGGCATACTTTAGTTGAAATAGAGTAATAAGGAAAACTGGCTATTAACTTTGCAAGTAAATTTTGCCTTAGAATTGAGAATTACGTTTTTTTTTTTTTTTTTGCATTATAAAAACGTAAGTGAACTTGCATCACATTGTCTAGGCCAGGGGTGTACAAACTTTTTTCAAAGAGGGCCAGATTATTATGCCTGACATTCTTTAAACCATTAAAATTCGGTCTAAGTGTATTCGTCCGAGCAACTAATACACTGCCCAACAAGAATTTGCTTGCCTTTGTGGCTGTGTGTGGTAAATAGATGAGCTTGGGCGTGTTATTTGGATATTCTGAATAAATTTATTTTGTGGCCCCAACGAATCCCAGAGCGCTGCTCAGGACTAAGGATGAGCTTGGGCGTGTTATTTGGATATACCGTATTTATCGGCATATAACATGCACAAGCTTACCATTGCCATGAATGCAGCCTCACATGTGCCATGAATGCAGCCTCACATGTGCCATGAATGCAGCCTGATCGATGTTCATCTGCAGCCTCGGAGGGCAGAGGGAGGGGGGCGATGCCGACAGATTACAAACAGGAGAATCTCTTGTTTACTCTGTGGCCTCTTTAATACAAAGTCTTGCCTCCTATTATAGACAGAACAGTTGTCCAATGGCATCTCAGGAGATGGGACTTCCAATACAGACACTGCTGAGTAAACAAGAGACTCTATTCATGTGATCTGACAGCAATCGTCCTTCCCCCTCCCTGTCCCCTCCAAGGCAGCGCCAATAAATACGGTATATATCTTTTGTGGCCCTGGGGGCCACAAACAATATGTATATCCAAATCCCCAGGGGGGCCATATTAAATTAACAGGGGGGGGGGGGGGCGCATTTGGACTTTGGACATGCCTGGTCTAGGCTAAAGGAACATATACAATAGCATACCACTATTGTGATTTTTTTTAAAAACTGAATAACAAAATAGGATTAGAGACAGAACTTGAAAAAAATACACTATATTACCAAAAGTATTGGGATGCCTGCCTTGACATGCACATGAACTTTATTGGCAGACATTAAGATGTAACAAAGATTTTTCAAGAATATTATCAAATGCTGTATAAAGTAAATTACATACAAAAATCCTAATGATATACAACTTTGAAAAAATAAAATAAAACAATATTTAGAATAGGCAAAGTTACCGGCTATACTAGAAGAAGGGTCTATTAAGTTGGATATAGAAATTTTATAAAAGGAAATAGAACAGGCAATTAAAAGCACCAAAGTAGGCAAAAGCCTGGGTCCGGATGGGTATACCTCACAATATTATAAAAAAAGAAAACAGGAATTTCCAGTTATGTATGAACTCTATAAGGGGAGGGGTGGAAATACGTGAGGATGCCCTAGGGGCCCATATAACTCTCCTAGCTAAATAAGGTAAAGACCCAACATTGTGTGCCAGCTATAGGCCAATATCCTTGATTAATGAAGATATAAAGATATATGCAAGGATATTGGCTGAGAGGCTGAAGCCCGTTATGTCAAAATCGATAGAAAAAGATCAGATGGGCTCTGTCCCTGGGATGGAAGTGAGAGACAATGTAATAAGAACATTACTTTTAATCTATGGAGCAAAAAGGGGAAACCATTATTATTTCTGTCAGTAGACTCCGAAAAGGCCTTTGACAGATTGGACTGGGAGGATATGCTTGCGACATTGAGACATGCCGGTTTAGGCCCACTTAATATCTTTAGTTATGGAATTATGGAATTTGGGATAGTTATGGAATTTGGGGAACCCCCCACACATTTATTTTTATTTTGGGGTTCCCCTTAATATTCATACCACCGTGAGTAGTTTTTTATTTCCTCAAACAAAGGTTTTTATTGAACCAAAATAACAATACAAGCGATGGGCTCCAGAGCAGTAATATATCATCAGGAGAGTGTGACGCAGCACACCCAAAATCAGGAAGACAAGAAAAGACATTGTAAGACTTTATATACAAATGTGCCTCCCCAACTCACCCCCCCAGCATCTTATGTACAGTAACTCAAGCACAAGCCTCCTCCCCCCTACGCCTGGATGTGGTGCCTCACACAGTCATTGTTCTGTATAGTGTTATAGCCCAGGGGCTCACTCCCAACCCATAACCCTAGAATAGCCGATCATAAACCAGATCTATTGGGGCCAAACCCGGGACATCGAGCCAAGGGGCCCATACTTTTTCAAATTTAGAGTCAGTGCCTCTATGTTGAAATATGACTTTTTCCAACCGTAATGTTACCCCCATCTGTTTGATCCATTCGCGCACTGTGGGGGGTTCAGTGTCCTTCCAGTGCCTCAGTATTATCAGACAGGCCTGAAATAGGGCTCTACAGATAGCTTGCCTAGAACCATTCTCCACCGTCAAGGTGTCGCATATTCCCAGCAAGCAGGTCTTGGGATCAAGCGGTATCTGCACCTGAAAAGCCCCGTTAAGGGTATCAATGACCTTCGTCCAGTTGAGATGCAGTTTCGGGCATCTCCATAGTAGGTGGATAAGATCACCATGATCTCTGCAGCACCTAACGCAGATGGGGTCCACCCCCAGCCCCATTCGTGCCAGTCTAGCCGGTGTATAGTGTACTCTCAGAAGAATGTATAGTTGCGACAGTCTGTGTGCTACATTCAGGGAGCACCCAGGAACTGCCTGCATCGCCTCCTCCCATTGTCCCTCCTCAAATGCTCCCACATCTTGTTCCCACCGGGTCATTGCCCTCAAAGGGGTATCCGGCATGAAGAGATTCTGAAGCATAGAGTAACAACTTGATATAAAGCCCTTGTACGTGTCAACCTCAAATAAATAGTTGAAGACAGACGTCGGGTCCAGGGACCAGATATCTGCCTCGCCCTGAGCGTCTACTGCATGTTTAAGTTGAAGGTAATAAAAGTACATAGAGGCCGGCAAACGGAAGTCTGCACTAAGCTCCTGGAAAGGCCTAAGCCTACCATCCCTAATCACTTGGGTCATAAGTGTAATGCCATATCGTTTCCATTTAGAGCCATAAGATAGTTTAGCCAGTTCTCTGTAATACTGATTGTCCCAGATAGGGCTGTATTTAGTGAATCCCGTCACCCCCTGTAGCATCCTAACCTTGTTCCATGTCTTCTGCATGAGTACATAAGTGGGGAAAAGCTTGTTGGACTTAGTGTATCGTAGGGCCTCTAGGCCTTCCGCTACCTCCCCCCCAGTGGTGAAGCTGAGCAGCTGGACAGAGGAGTCCTGCAAATTCAGCTCCCGGCTCCGTTCGGGTCCCACAAGTCTTGCAATATGTTGCATTTGGGAGGCTAAATAGTAGATCCAGGGATTGGGCAATGCTAATCCGCCAGCGTCCTTCGGATGCTGGAGTTGTTCAAGCTTAACTCTAGGGGACTTAGCAAGCCATATAAGTGAGCGAAAGACAGAGTTGATAATCCTGAATTTCTTTAGGGGGATGACCATCGGGGAGTTGTGAAGGATATATAACAACTGTGGCATAAGGATCATCTTTATCAAGTTTACTCTGCCTACAGGGGACAGCCTAAGCCTACTCCATACCTTGACCCGGTCGCGACTTTTGTTAATCAGGGGGGTGAGGTTAAGACTGACGTACTCCAGCAAGCAGGCAGTAACCTGAATGCCAAGGTACTGAAATGATCTGGAGAGAGGAATGTCTTGCACAGTCACGGGGACAGGGAGGGGTCCCGATCTAGTAACAGGAGGGAGGATTTTGTCCAATTAATAACTAACCCTGAGTATTCTCCAAATACCCGGATGACATTCATGGCCTCCGACAGTGATGCTGAGGTATCACCTAGGAGAAGGATGGTGTCGTCCGCATATAGCATGACCTTTTCATGTAAATCACCATATTGGAATCCCCGGATCGAGGGGTTTGCTCTGATTATTGCAGCTAAGGGCTCTATGGCTAGGGCGAATAGAAGGGGGGACAGAGGGCACCCCTGTCGTGTTCCCCTGTGAAGGGGAAAGGTGTGTGATAGCCTTCCCCCCTCCCGTATAGCTGCTATGGGGGACGAGTATAAGAGCTCTACCCATGCAATGAAGCTGGCACCAAACCCGAATTTCCGCATCACCGCCCATAAAAACTCCCATTCGACACTATCAAATGCCTTATGGGCATCTAGGGACAATAAAGCTTTGTCTCCAACGTTATCAGCTCTGAACTGGATATTCAGAAAAAGTCGCCTCAGGTTTATTGCCGTCGATTTTTGGGGCATGAATCCGGATTGGTCAGAGTGAATTATGGTGGAGATGGCACTGTTCAGTCTGACAGCTAGAACTTTGGCAAGGATCTTAACGTCATTTTGTAGTAATGAAATCGGCCTGTATGAACTTGGGTCAAGAGGGTCCTTATCTGGCTTCAGAATTAATACTATGTTGGCTCTAGACATAGATCGCGGTAATGTACCGGTCCTTTTTGCCTCATTAAACACCCTTAAGAGGTGTGGGAGCATTGTTTTCCCATATTGCTTGTACACCTCCGCTGGGAGGCCGTCATCCCCGGGGGCCTTCGAGTTAGGGAACAAACTGGTCGCCGCCTGCAGTTCCCCCAGAGAGAGGGGGGCGTCAAGCATCTTTCTGTTTGAGGCCGACAAAACTGGGAGCTGGACCGGGTCCAGGTAGTCAGCCAGGGAGTCAAGCGAGTACGCTTGGCGGGACTCATAGAGAGAGGAGTAAAAACTCACAAGTTCAGACAGTACATGATCTGGGGAACTAGTCAACCCACCGGCGCGGGTGCGCAATGCCCCAATGGAAGGGGACATCTGTTGAGAACGGGCAATAGTTGCCAGCATGCGACCAGTGTGCTCACCCCCCTCATAGAACGCTGCCTTCTGAAAGAAGCGTTTCTTCTCTGCCCCTGAGGACGTGACTCGGTACAGCGCATTCTGCGCCGAGAGCCACGCCTCCCTATTGGTATTAGATGGGTCAGCAATAAAGGCGTCCTCCAACTTTCCGGCCATCAGTTCTATATCCTCCCTCTGAGCACCTGTCTGCCTTTTAATGGCCTGGATCCCTGTAATAAACAGGCCTCTGAGGACTGCCTTAAAGGCCTCCCAGGTCACTGCTATGTCCTCCGATTCAGCATGAATACGCCAGAACTCCGAAATGCAGGATTCTATGTGTTCATGAGAAGGGAAGAGATTCAGCCAAAAGGCGTTCATCTTCCACGGGGCCCTGGCCCCCGCAGAAGGGGGACGCACATCTAAGGAAGTTACCAGTGGAGAGTGATCTGACACACTCCTCGGAGCATATTTCAACTCCACAATATATCGCTCAGCCGTATGTGAACAGAGACACAGATCAATCCTAGACAAAGAGGAGTAACTCTTGGAGAAGCAGGAAAACTGTTTCACACCCGGGTTCCTGGCTCTCCACGGGTCTCCCTACCCCACCTCCTCCATGAATCTACCCAGGGCAGAGCGGGTTACCTTCCTCCCCCCTCACCCCTGTGGGTGTCTGTCCAACTGAGGGTCCGTGCAGCAGTTGAAGTCCCCAAAGGCGTACAATGGCACCTCTGGAGACCGCACCTGGAACTCCACCAATGCCCTCAGTACCTGGTTGCTATATGGGGGTGGTATGTACACAAAGGCAATAATACATTTGAAAGCAAACAACCTACATAGTAAAAACACATATCTACCATCAGTATCAATCTCAGAGCTCAGTTCCTCGTACTCGATCGAGCAATGTATCAGCACACTCACACCCCTAGAATATGAGGTGTGAGTGGAGTGGTAACTCTGGCCCATCCACCGAAAGTTCAAACATGACACTGAGTCAGCAGTAAGATGGGTCTCTTGTAGGGCACATATGGCCGGCAGCCTGTTCCTCATCAAGGTCGAAACCATAGTGCGTTTAAGAGGGTCTTGCAGGTCGTTACTGAACGATCCTATACTCGAGAAAGAAATTGAACGGGTCATACAACAGTTTTTTGCAGAAAACTTGTTATCGGTCTCCTCCCCGACGACATTGTGGGCGGCTCATAAAGCTAACATTCGCGGGGAATTGATACGCCTTGCATCGAGAGTGAAACGGGAGCGTGAACAGACGATTCGTCAACAGGAGGATGAATTACGTCGTCTTACGCAGGAACAGAAGAGTAACCCACACCTTGATTTTAGAAATCAAATCGATGTGGCACGCACGGCATTAAACTTGAGCCTCACAACGAAGGCAGAGAAACACCTTAGGTGGAAGCGTCACAGGTTCTATACCTTGGGAGACAAGCCAAATTCGCTGTTAGCAAGGAAATTAACCCCCAGACCATTTAATCCGGCCCTCCCTAGATTACGATTGGGGGACGGCCGTGTTACTCAGAATCCCCAGTTGATCGGAATTCTCCACATTTTACTCTAATTTGTATAAATCCCCCCGAGATTTTAATAAGATTGCGGCCGAGGACTTTCTACATGATGTGTCTCTTCCCACCCTGTCTAAAGATCACGTGGACCTGATGGAGGCAGAGTTTACAACTGAAGAAGTCTTGATGGCCATTAAGTCCCTAAACCTGTCTAAGTCTCCTGGCCCAGATGGGTTCACCGGTCACTACTACCGGAAATATGCGGCTATCTTGGCCCCACACCTCTGTGCCTTTTTTAATAGCTTACGTAAGGGTTCCCCTCTTCCACCTTATGAGAATAGAGCATTTATACATGTCATTCCCAAACCTAATAAGGACCATAGCGATTGTACGAATTATAGGCCGATATCGCTGATAAACTTAGATCTTAAACTGCTAACTACATTTCTGGCCACTCGCGTGAACTCTTTTTTACCACAATATGTTCACCCTGACCAGGTAGGGTTTGTGCCCCACAGACAGGCCTCTGATCAGACTAGGAGGGTCATTGACATAATATCTGCGCTGAATTCGGGGTGGGACGGGGGAGGTCAGAGGGGAGCCTTACTGTTATCATTCGATCTGCACAAAGCGTTCGACTCCTTGTCCTGGGAGTATTTATATATTTTTTTTATACTTGAGAGATATGGGTTTGGCTCAAATTTCCTAAGAACGCTTCGTATGATCTATAGTGACCCTACTGCAAACTTGCTAGTTAAGGGATATAAATCTGAGGATATCAATATAGGACGGGGTACTCGTCAGGGCTGCCCCCTGTCTCCCCTATTAATTATCTTGGCTTTGGAGCCATTGGCAATCAAAGTGAGATCTCACCGGACATACTGGGGGTAGACTGCGGGGGAAGGGTACATAAGTGTGTGTTATTCGCGGACGACATCTTGTTGCTCCTCTCCTCCCCAGTCACCTCATTGCCTACTCTAAATATAGTCTTGAGGGATTTTGCAATTTTTACGGGGTTATATGTCAATCAATCCAAATCGCAGGCCCTTAACATATCCCTGCCGCCTCATATAGTTCGGGCCCTTCGGGAATCTTTCACTTTTAATTGGCAAGACGACGCTTTACCTTATTTGGGTATATTTTTGACTCCTACTCTTCACACTCTGTATGAGAAGAACTATCCTCCATTATTCCGGAAGTTGATGGAGGACCTTCGGAGGTGGTCTAAAAGGCCCCCGTTGTGGTTCGGTAGGTTGTATTCGGTCAAAATGACCATTTTGCCTAAGATACTATACCTCTTTAGGACTCTTCCAATAGCAATAGTAGGCAAAGACCTGCAAAAATTTCAAGCTAAACTTGTTGACTATATATGGGACCACAAGAGACCTAGGGTGAACAAGAAAACTCCATATGCCCCAAAATCAAGCGGAGGCCTGGGAATGCCCGATCTTCTTAAATATTACCACTCTGCCCAATTGGCCCACTTGATTAGATTTCATACCTCTCGATCCAGACCGCTCTGGATGGGATTGGAGTCACCTGCAATCCTGGACAGAGAGGTCAGTCACATTATGTGGCTAAGGAGTAAGGACAGGCCTTCTATATTATGTCCGTCACTATCTTTTTCCCTGAGCCTTTGGGATCGCCTGGCCTCCGCTCATAAGTTTAAGTCCCCACATACGCCAATGGCGTCCTTGTTTTATAACCCTTTGTTCCCCCGGGTCTCCGTCCCCAAGATTTCTCGTGGTGGACCAACAAGGGTCTACTGAGAATAGCAGATCTATGTGATCACAAGGGAGCTTTGTCAAAATCGGTCCTGCAGGAAAAATTTGGTCTTCCAGATTCAGAATCTTTTCGTAATGTCCAGATAGCCCATTTTTTGACATCTTTGCAACACACTTCTGACCTCTCTTTCTTTACACCCATGGAACATCTTTGCAGGACCTTTGACAAACACACCAGTTGTATTTCCATACTGTACATCATGCTGTCCTCTAGTACTCAAAAGATGGCTTATATGCAAAAATGGGTACAAGATGTGGGCATCACATTGGATATCACTGAGTGGCATAAGCTGACACTAACGGCCTCCAAGTCATATGTTAACACTTCATTGATTGAGGCTAATTATAAGGTATTGATGAGGTGGTACATGGTTCCGACGAGGGTGGCGGCCTTCGTACAGGGGGCGTCCCCGCGGTGCTTCAGGGGTTGCGCCACTGACGGCACAATGTATCATGTTTGGTGGACGTGTCCAAGGGTGAGGCGTTTTTGGATACGCACATATAACTTTATATACTCTTTGACCCAGGTGAATCTTGCTAAATCACCCCTGCAGGCACTGCTGGGGCGTCCGGTGGAGGGCACATCTAAACATTTACGTAAATTGATAGCCTTCATCTTTGTAGCAGCTAGAATCTCCATAGCAAAGTCCTGGAGATCCCCATCTGTCCCCTTTCATCTTTTGAAATCCAAATTGTCCTGGATAATGGTTAACGAGAGACTGTTGGCCATTTTAAATGATAAAGTCGCTTTGTTCACTGAAGTATGGGACCCATGGATTGTATACCTTACAAATGCGTACTGAACAGAGGATAGGGTTAGGTCCCCCAAGGAGCAGGGGCGCACCATTCATTCTTTCTTTATTCCTTTTTCTCTATCTCTTTCTTTTATTCTTCTATTCTTTCTTCTCTCCTTTACCCCTTGAGGATA
The DNA here is from genome assembly GCA_029574335.1 of Rana kukunoris. Classification (NCBI taxonomy): domain Eukaryota; kingdom Metazoa; phylum Chordata; class Amphibia; order Anura; family Ranidae; genus Rana; species Rana kukunoris. The sequence continues at coordinate 480,315,481 of CM056050.1, read as the reverse complement.
TATTTGGTTTAGAGTTTTTTTTTTTTTCATATTCGAATATAGATTATTGTTGTCTATTAGTTATCTGGGAGCGGCCAGCACACAAGCTAATGGACCCTGGGCTGCATTTGAAGTCGCCCAGTTGAGTTGGAGAGATATATCTTAAAGTTGATTTTGTAACCAAGATGTACCGAACTCACACTTGTATGGGATGTTCCCAATGTTTATATACTTGCACACTATTGTTGATGACTGCCGCTCTTATATTTTTTCTTTTACTTACATAACCATTGTACTACTTTAAACTTCAATAAACATATTGAAACGAAGAGGGTCTTGCAGCCCCCTGACATTCCAGGAGATTATCTTAACCGCTGCCAACAAGGGGGGTCAAACACACATCCGTCAGGGGGAAAACCACCACCCACAAACCACCCCACCTCCCTCCTAGTGGCCATGAGTGTTTCAGTAGATTGGGGTGTAAATAGGGACAGAACAGTTCACTGGACAAGAAAGAGAGACGGGAAGCCACTCAGCAAGTAGTAGGAAGTATCCGCTCTGGGGCAGTCCATCGCATAACAACAACTGTAATCGCTTCAGCAGGACACATAGAATTCCCCTGCAGGGGACCAACCGCCTGCGCCGGCTGGGCACCCTTCCGCATAGGGATTCGTCGTCGTACCAACCTCTGGGGAGCTAACAGGCAGTCCCTCCACATCTGGGACAACCGATCCCACAAACCTTCAACTGGGCCATCGAACGTGGCCGTATAATCACTGGCCAGCTTCACTATGTGGAGTGGCATCATTAATCGCATTTCCGAACTCACAGTTAGTAGAAAGAATCGTTGTATGTTTCCGGCAGGTTCCTCAGTCGAGGAAGAATCAAGACAGCATGGCTAGTTGTCATCCGATTGTTCAATCATCACGTTCAGGGGATCTCTGGGCCTGGCGCAGCGCGCCCGCATTAGCATCCAACCAATCCGAGGCTTCAGCAGGATGTTCAAAGAAGTGGGCCTGTCCCCGCAATATAATCCTGAGTTTCGCCGGGTACAGCATTGCATATGGAGCTTGTAGTTTCTGCAGGCGTTTTTTAACTTCGGTGAAGCGTGCCCGGCTCTTCTGGACTGCAGCGGAGAAGTCAGGGTAAAATGAGACCCGGGTGCCATTGAACTGAATATTCCTCTTTTCCCTGGCCAGCTTCAGTATAATTTCTCTGTCTCTGTAGTTCAGCAACCGGGCTAGCATCGGGCGGGGGGGATTCCCAGGCGGGAGAGGTCTGGTCGGTACTCTATGAGCCCTCTCAACCGCATATAGGGGGGTAAAAGCATCTTTGCCGAACACATCCGCCATCCATCGTTCCACAAACTGCGTGGGGTCACGGCCCTCCACCTTCTCTGGCAACCCCACTATGCGCACATTGTTGCGTCTGAGTCTGTTATCAAAATCTTCTGCCCTCATATCCACTGTCCTGGCCATCCGAGCAGCAGATTGAGCCTCTCTGATCAGCGGGGGTAATTTATCCTCTATGTCACTTATTCTGCTTTCAGCTGCGGTGGTTCTCTCCCTCATCTTTTGCATGTCCTGTCGGATTAGGCAGACCTCCTCCTCCAGGCCCCCAAAGCGAGCTCTCAGACTGTTCACAGAGGCTGTACATTTATTCACAGCCTTCAGTATTGCAGCCAGCGTGGGTTGTTCTCCCTCCTCAGGCTCAGAGTCCTCATCTCCCTCCTGTAGGTCTGGGCTGCCCTGACTCTGTGCCATCATGGCGCCGGCTCCCAGTATTTCCTCCCCCTCCTCCATATCACTGTCTCCGGTGGCACCACCATCACCCAGGGGCTGTACTGCTGGCAGGTCCGATTTCCCCGACAGTTTCTGGGCATAGTACCGCATATCCTTGGGGGGCTCTCCGGAGGTCTTCTTAGGGTGTTTGGACTGTTTACTTACCCCCTCCTTGGCCTTATCTCCCGTTCGCGCCTTCTGCGCTGATGGCGGAGCGGCGCCATATTGGGGATCCTGCTTCGAGCTCTCTCCCTTCTGTCCTCGGGTCATCATGCCCTCCGATGGTAGCAGAGTGTCGGCCGGGTGTTGAGGGAACGTTCCCAGGGCTGATCAGCGGAAAAACGAGCAGTTTAGTGTGTCGGAAACCGGATCAATTAGGGATCAGCACGGGAGCTCTGTGAAGAAGCGTCTGCTCACATGCCGCGCTGGCCACGCCCCCACCGCGAGTAGTTTTATATTACTTTATTTCCTTTAGAAATGTCATTTTGTGCGGGGACTGTTCTAAACATGGGAAAAATGTGCCACTACAGACATACTATAGACACCCCCAAGGTACGAAATTTAAAGGAATATTTCACTTTTATTGTTTCCCTTTAAGCATTATTAAAATCACTGATCCCAAAAAATATGCCACTTTAAAACTTTCTTTGCATTGATACATGTCCCCTTGGGCAGGACCCCAAACACTATTTATGACATTGACTTGCATATTAACCTTTAAAATTAGCACTTTTGATTTTTCACGTTCGTGTCCCATAAACAGTGTTTGTGTGTTCGAACACATTTTTTGCCTCCAGAGGACGTCAGGTCGACGAAATTGGTCGAGCGTTCTGACAGAACATCACAACACTTCCTTTTTTGCATGAAATGCTAATTTTTACTGCCTAAATGTGAGTACCCTAATTTACTTAATAAAAACAGTTTGTACATACGGTATCACACTATATTGGGACCTTTTCTCTCCTGCATATGGGGTAGTGATTCGAAGCGCCTCAAGGATCATAATAGGATGGATAACTGCCAGAGTGCTGCACAGTGGCACACACTGTGAATGCTTTAAACCCCAGGAGGGGGTGAAGTATCCGGTGAGTGCAGGCCACATAAGAGCACTGTTTGAGGTGGTCACAGAGTGGAACATTGGAACACAACTTCACTTGGCATAAGCACTTTTGAATTGTGACATAGAGAGCACAGCAATTCACCTATTGATTATGGACATTCAGCACATGTATTAATACTTGAGCACTTTGTACTACAGTTTTATTTATATCTTATTTATTTATTTATTTATTTCATTAATTATTTGACATTTTATGCACATCCTTTCATTATCCATTCATTGCACAAATTGCAGGGTGGCACACTTTTTCTAGACACTAAAAAGCATCATTTTTGAATGCACATTTTATCATTCACTATTTAGGCACTCTTAAGGCAGCGCCACTCCTACATTCATACCCTATTCAATCTATTATTCCATCCAGGTGGAATAAATCACGTAGAGGCAGCTACCTGTAGGGGGCATCAAAACTCCACATATATTGTATATTGGCACTTTTTTTTTTATTTTTATTTTTTCCACTGCGCGGATTCATTTATTTTTCTCACATGTTTTGCCTGTTTGCATGTTCTGCAGCGAACCGAACCAGGGGGGGGGGGGGTGGTGTTTTTTTATCCCTATTCCTAAATAGAAGGAAGTGGAGGGAAAAGGGCCATGGAATTAGGGTTGAACTGGGGAGAGGGCCCCCTGTGCAACCATCTCCAGACCCACCCCCTAAGTTAATTTGATTATATATATTAAAAAACACTTTTTTTCACTTGGGTTAAAAGGATTGGGGTTTATAAAGAAGGGGCTGGTCAGATTGTTGGGGAATGAGAAAGGGGGAGGGGGGGCATGGAATAAGGGTGGAATGGGAGAGAGGCAGTTGTGCAACCCTCCCCAGACAGACACCCTAACTTAAATTTATTTAACTAATAACTTGTCAGGTTCACAGGGATAAAAAGATAGGATTTTGGTAGATGGGATCGTTTTTTATCTCCCCCCATAAAAGTTTTGAGTACATGGAAGTTGGAACTTTAGAATTATATGTTCATCCATAGGAGATGGCAACACCGAATGATCTATATGCTTTAGAAATGTTATGTATTATGTTTTGTATCTTTGTAATTTTTGTATGTCGAGTCCTTTTTGATTATAATATATAATACCTTTTTCTAAAATTACAAAAAAAATGTAAACACACACATGAACTTTAATCGCATCCCAATCCCTGTCCCAAGGGTTTAATATTGAGTTGGCCCACTCTTTGCAGCTATAACAGCTTTAACTCTTCTGGGAAGGCTGTCCACAAGGTTTAGGAGGGTGTCTATGGGAATGTTTTTTTTCCATTCTTCTAGAAGTGCATTTGTGAAATCAGGCATTGATGTGGTTAAGAAGGACTGGCTCGCAGTCTCCACTCTAATTCACCCCAAAGGTGTTCTATCGGGTTGAGGTCAGGACTTTGTGCAGGCCAGTCAAGTTCCTCCACTCCAAACTCGCTCATCCATGTCTTTATAGACCTTGCTTTGTGCACTAGTCCAAATCATTTGGTGGAGGGGGGGTTGTGGTGTGGGGTTGTTTTTTCAGGGGTGGGACCTGGCCCCTTAGTTCAATGGTCCAGTGCCTGGCTTCACAAATGCGCTTCTGGAAGAATGATTAAACATACACATAGACACTTCTAAACCTTGTGGACAGCATTCCCAGAAGAGTTAAAGCTGTGATAACTGCAGAGGGTGGGTAAAGGCAGGCGTCCTGATAATTTTGATAATATAGTGTATAATTAAATAATTCACTCAAACAAATCAAATGGTATGAATTGGCCGCAGCCCTTTTATTTTTGGTATTAATAACAATAATAAATATTGTTTACATGTAATAACTTATTAAAAATACTAAAGCAATATATTCCATGACTAAAGCCTTTATTACCACCAAAAATTAGTCCAGCCATCACAACTCAAACTAATACAAACACTTAAACAATAAACTGTCCCAGATGCCAGGCTCAACCTAAAGGAGCCTGGCACCCCACCCAGGCCACAACCAACCCCACACACGTCTGCATATCTAAATGAAAGATATCCAATGCAATGTCTGATAGATGAGACCCTCTAAATCAATATGGCTGAAATACAGACCATTAATAGAGGGTATACATTTTGCAACTGTACTTACTTACACATTTACAAATCTTTTCTATAAATTTAAGTTCTGGCGACAATAACCAAGATAGCCTGTGGACTATTTCAGAAAAGATTAGTACCACATCAGGCAGAACGAGATGCAAGTGAAGTAAATCAAGTTTTATCTAACAAATTCAAAGGTTTTCTTACAACCAAGGTCATTACCTCCAAGATGCACAATAACAACATCTGGAGGGTCAAGAAGAATAGAGCAGGTTTAAATCAGAGCGCAGGTCAAACCAAGACAACCCATGCATGCCATACCAACAAACTAAGAAGTCATCATAATTCTGTTAAAAATAAACACCATAAGAATGATGTAAAGCTTAAAGCTTGGCCCAATATATGTACGAATGTCCTAAAATCCAGATGATACATTTGATACCTGTAAACTAGAGAAACATAATTGTTGGTTCCATCCAGAACTAAAGGATAGAACACAGAAAACTAAATACTCCTGCGCATGAGTGCATTGTCGAACAATCAATAGTCCATGGAAATAACGACAACGATACAACTGGCCTTGCTGCCCTTCATGGATGGGAATATCCTAGTGGCAAACTCTGGTAGAAAGAATCACAGTAAGAGGCTTATTCCACACAGGCTGCAGCATGTAGACCTTGAACCATACTCCAACCGGTCATGGAGGAAATGAAGAGAGTCACTGCTGGCTGACGCGTTTCAAAGCACAAAGCTTCTTCATCAGAGCCCAGCAGTCTAAGACCCCCTTATATACACACACACATGTGCACACATGGCCGTGCACCACAAAGAAAGCCGTGGAGAACCTCCCAGGGATCATCTAGACTCCTCCTACCCAGGTGGGCGGTCTTGCATGCCTGACAGGAGGCGTAATAGTAGACGGCTAGAAGAATGGACATAACATGTAATAATAATAATAATGATAGTAATATATACAGGTATATATATATATATATATATATATATATATATATATATATTGTAGCAGAGCATCCCAGAGAGAGCCTGGGAAAGTCCAGTTCGGGGTTTATACCTCTCCCAGGCTCCTCTCTTACACGTTCAGGGATCTCTGAGCCCTGATCCAGGTCAGGTGTTGGCCCTCTCCCCCAGGCCAATTTAAGCTCACCTGAGCTAACAGCCATTGCTCTGTCCTGGGAAACAGTGTGAATCTGTGAGAGCAAGTAGGCTGCTGAAAAAACTGGTGAGAAGTTTGTGTTTGAGCTAACAAGCGGTAGGCTTGTTTAGCTTAGTAGTTAGGACCTGCATATCGTGTAGTTAGAGCCGAGACACGGCTAGGTGTTTGTTTGGCTATTTTTGTTTTGTTTTCTGCACACTGTACAGCACCTGTAAATAGACCTTGTATAGCACCAATAAAACATCCCACTGTTGTTCACTGATCCTATGGACTTTGGTATCTGTGCTGGCTCATCCCAGGGAGCTTTTGTACCCGCTACCTATCCCCAGCTTACATATGGTGGAGGCTGCGATCAGCAATAGTAAGTTACTATTTAAAAGGCCAGTACCTAAAGTGACAACATGAAAGAAATCCTTACAGACCAGGGTACCCCATTTATGTCACGGATAACTAGGGAGCTGTGCAAGTTATTTAAGGTGACGCAGTTGCGAACCTCTGTGTATCATCCGCAAACAGATGGCTTGGTGGAACGTTTTAATAAGACATTAAAGGGCATGTTAAAAAAGGTTGTTGACAAAGATGGGAAAGACTGGGACTTCCTGATACCGTACCTGATGTTTGCTATCAGGGAGGTTCCCCAGTCCTCTACAGGGTACTCTCCATTTGAGTTGCTTTACGGGAGACACCCTCGGGGACTCTTGGACATAGCCAAGGAAACTTGGGAGGGGGAACAGACACCTCACAAAAACATAATTGAGCATATCGCTCAAATGCAGGACAGGATTGCAGCAGTAATACCAGTGGTGAAAGAACATTTACTACAGGCACAAGCAGCCCAACAGAGAATATACAACCGGGGGGCCCAACTCCGTGTTTTCTCACCGGGTGACAGGGTCCTCGTATTAGTTCCCACTGTTAAGAGCAAGTTCCTGGCTAAGTGGCAGGGCCCCTTTGAAGTAATTGAAAGAGTTGGGGAAGTCAATTACAAGGTGTATCAACCAGGTAAAAGGAAGCCGGAACAGATTTACCACATAAACCTGTTAAAGCCCTGGAAGGATAGACTGGCGTTAACTGCAAGGTCCCTCCCGGTAACGCCTAAGGGTACTGAATCCCCTCTGATCCCTGAGGTCACGATTCCGGACACCCTGTCATTTTCCCAAAAACAGGAAGCTAGAGAGTTCCTGATAAGGAATAGAGAGACATTTTCAGAGTTGCCTGGCACGAGTTCGGAGGTTCAGTATGATATTGTTACTGAACCTGGGGTCCGTGTCAAGCTCAAACCGTACCGAATTCCTGAAGCGAGGAGAAAGGACATCAGTGCTGAAGTTAAAAGAATGTTGGAGCTAGATGTCATTGAGGAATCCAATAGTGATTGGTCGAGCCCCATCGTGTTAGTCCCAAAACCGGATGGCACCTGGAGGTTCTGTAATGACTTCAGGAAGCTTAATGCAGTGACAAAGTTTGACACGTACCCAATGCCCAGAGTAGATGAACTTATAGACCGACTTGGCAAGGCTCGCTATCTGACTACTTTGGACTTGACAAAAGGTTATTGGCAGATACCCCTGACTGCTAGTGCCAAAGAGAAGACTGCATTTGTGACCCCGGAGGGTTCCTTTCAATATAAAAAGATGCCCTTTGGGTTGCAAAATGCCCCTGCGACATTTCAGAGGGCCATGGACAGGACCCTAAGACCTCACCGACAGTATGCTGCAGCCTATCTGGATGACATAGTGGTGCATAGCACTGACTGGGGCTCTCACTTGCCCCGTGTCCAAGCGGTCCTCGATTCCCTCTTCAAAGAAGGGTTTATGGCAAATCCCAAAAAATGTGCCATTGGTCTAAAGGAAGCCAAGTATTTGGGCTACACTATTGGCCGTGGTGTCATAAAGCCCCAGGTAAATAAAATAGAAGCCATCCAGGAGTGGCCACGTCCGGCAAACAAGAAGCAGGTCAGGGCCTTTCTTGGCATTGCGGGGTATTATAGAAGATTTATCCCAAATTTTGCAACTTTAGATGCCCCTCTGACAGACCTTACGAAAGGGAAAGACTCTGTAATGGTGAAATGGTCCCCAGTAGCGGAAGAATCTTTCCAAGCCCTGAAAAAAGCTCTTTGTGCACAGTCAGTGCTATACTCCCCCGATTTCGCCAAAGACATTTTGGTACAGACAGATGCCTCTGATGTAGGTATCGGGGCAGTATTGTCACAGGTACACAACGGGGAAGAACACCCTGTGGTCTACCTAAGCAGAAAGCTCAATGATCATGAGAAAAAGTATGCAGTCATTGAAAAGGAATGCTTAGCCATAAAGTGGGCCGTGGATGCGCTCAGGTACTACCTGTTAGGGCGCCAGTTTGAGCTAATAACTGACCATGCTCCCTTGAAATGGATGGCCCAAAAGAAGGAGACAAATAGGCGGGTGAACCGGTGGTTTTTGGCTCTACAGGATTATTCCTTTACAGTAAAACACAGGCCAGGTGTTGAGATGAGAAATGTAGATGCCCTGTCCCGTGTTCACTCCTGTTGGGCTACAGGTGTTCCAACCCTGGGGTTGAAACAAGGGGGGAGGGTGTGTAGCAGAGCGTCCCAGAGAGAGCCTGGGAAAGTCCAGTTCGGGGTTTATACCTCTCCCAGGCTCCTCTCTTACACGTTCAGGGATCTCTGAGCCCTGATCCAGGTCAGGTGTTGGCCCTCTCCCCCAGGCCAATTTAAGCTCACCTGAGCTAACAGCCATTGCTCTGTCCTGGGAAACAGTGTGAATCTGTGAGAGCAAGGAGGCTGCTGAAAAAACTGGTGAGAAGTTTGTGTTTGAGCTAACAAGCGGTAGGCTTGTTTAGCTTAGTAGTTAGGACCTGCATATCGTGTAGTTAGAGCCGAGACACGGCTAGGTGTTTGTTTGGCTATTTTTGTTTTGTTTTCTGCACACTGTACAGCACATGTAAATAGACCTTGTATAGCACCAATAAAACATCCCACTGTTGTTCACTGATCCTATGGACTTTGGTATCTGTGCTGGCTCATCCCAGGGAGCTTTTGTACCCGCTACCTATCCCCAGCTTACAATATATATATATATAGCGAGAGATATTGTAATGTTCGGGGGACCAGCTTGACCACAGGACACAGGCTTTTTAAATCAAAAACTGGGCTTTATTAAACACAAACGGCTTTACAGCAGTCTCATTGACTCGTAGAGCTCAGTACTGCCATCGCAGTTCAACAGTCCTTGCAGGTAAGTCCTCCAGTAGCAGGTTTTCAGGCAGGACACTGCCAAGTCCTTTCAAAGCTTTTCACAGCTTCTCATAGCTTTCACGGTTGTTTTACTTGTCCAGCATTACCATGCATAGTCTCTGCTACACTCCTTCACTCTCACCTGCAACTTCGTGTCCAGATTTAAGCCATATCCTGGACAGGTGCATTAACCCTTTCCGTTCTCTTAAAAGGACCACAGCCCAAATAGAGGGGAAACATAACTTCCTTCCAGGACCCAGCCACGGCATCCTGTACAATATATATCTATCTATATATATATATATATATATCTATATATATATATAGATATATATATATATATATATATATATAGAGATATATATATAAAATATATAAATATATACACATGTATTACTATTAGGCCGCGTACACACGAGGGGATATGTCCACTCAAAACGGTCCGATGGACCGTTTCAGCAGACATCTCCGCTCGTGTGTATGGGCTAGCGGACAGATTTCTCCACCCGACAGATTTCAAAGCAAGCTTTGAAATCTATCCGGTGGGAATCTGTCCGCCCGACATGTCTGCTGGTTAGTACACTTACCAGCAGACATGTCGTCCCCCACCGCCGCCGCGCCGCTGCCGAATGGATTCGGCGCATGCGCGGAAATGTTTTACTTCCTGGTGCGGTGATGTGGCGGTGACGCGGCGGCGTCAACGTCACCGCCGCGTCACCGCCACACCACCGCGCCGTCCGGCGGCGGGGAATTTGATCCGATGGTGTGTACACGCCATCGGATCAAACTCCCGATCGGACATATCCGATGGAAATGGTCCGCGGACCGTTTTCATCGGATATGTCCGATCGTGTGTACGCGGCCTTAGAAATGGTAATGGTAATGCTAATCTTCATGTTAGTGGTGGTAGTGATAATAGTAGTGATGATGTTGATGAGAGTACCACCAATATTAGTGCTAAAGGTAATGCTGAGAATAGACTAAAATAAAGAATTTAAGAACTAAAGGATATTCTGGGGCTCAATTCAACATTATTATTTAGAATACTATACTGTATTTCTTTTATTACATAGAAACTACTTGCTGACCAGGCGCCGCAGGTGTACTGTGGCAGGTTGGCACGGCTGAATCGCCATCATTGTATGCTGGCCGCTTTAGGAAGCTATAGAGGGTGTGTGTGCCTGCCACCCGTGATCCCCTTTCTGACAGGGGAGTAAAGAGGGATCTGCAGGTGATCAGGAACAGCAAGCTCTCTCCTCCTCCAGTCAGTATACTACCCCCACAGTTGGACACACCTTTCTAGGGAACACTTAACTCCTTGATCGCCCCCCTAGTGTTAACCCCTTCCCTGCCAGTGAATCACAGATCATCACCATTACTAGTATAAAGAAAATTATAATAAAAATTCCATAAATATATATTTTTGTAGATGCTAAAACCTTTGCGCAAACCAATCAATATACGCTTATTGTGATTTTGTTTTACCAAAAATATGTAGATTACATATTGACCTGAGCAAGTTTTTGGGGATATTTATTTTAGCAAAAAGTGAACAATATTTATTTTTTCAAAAATAAATAAATAAACACAGCAGAGGTGATCAAATGTCACCAAAATAAAGTTCTATTTCTGGGAAAAAAGGCCATCAATTTTGTTTGTGTACAACATCGCATGGCCACGCAGTTAAAGCGACACAGGGTCGTATTGCAAAAAATGGCCTGGTCAGGAAGTGGGTAAATCCTTCCGATCTCTCATGCCCCGTACACACGATCACTTTTTGTGATGAAAAAAAATGTAATTTTTTTTCATGAAAAAAAATGACATTTTTCAAACTTCATTTTTAAAAATGACGTTGCGTACACACCATCATTTTTGGAAAATGATGAACAAAGTGATGGCACTCTAAAGGGGAAGTTCTATTTGCCTTGAGGCTGCTTTTAGCTGGTTACTTGTTAGTAAAAGACGATTCCTGCTTTTTTGTCTGTTACAGCGTGATGAATGTGCTTACTCCATTATGAATAGTAGTTTTACCTCCCGTCTCCTAACTTGCTTCTGGGCATGTGCGGGTTTAAAACGTCATTTTTTACGTAGTTTTGCCCACACACGATCATTTTTTATGACACAAAAAATGACATTTTGAAAAATGACATAAAAAATTCGAGCATGTTGGAATTTTTTTTTGGTCATTTTTCAGAAGACATAAAATGACATTTTGGCCACACACGATCATTTTAAATGACATTTTTAAAAATGTCATTTTTTTTCATCACAAAAAGTGATGGTGTGTACGCGGCATAAGGCCGCGTACACACGATCGAATCTGTCTGCTGGAAACGGTCTGCTAGACCGTCCCAGCAGACAGATTCGATCGTGTGTACGGGCGAGCCGACGGATTTGGCCACCCGACAGATTTCAAAGCATGCTTTGAAATCTATCGGGTGGGAACCCATCCGCCCGACATGTCTGCTGGTTAGTACACTTACCAGCAGACATGTCGTCTCGCACCGGCCCTGAATGGATTCGGCGCACGCGCGGAAGTGTTTTACTTCCTGGTGCGGTGACGTGGCGGCGTCAACGTCACAGCCACGTCACCGACACGTCAGCGCGCCGTCTGCTGGCGGGGATTTTGGTTTGCTCGTGTGTACACGCGAGCAAACCAAAATCCAAAGAGACAGATTTGTTCAAATCGGTCGGTCCGACCGATTTGAACAAATGAATTGCCTCGTGTGTACGAGGCCTAAGTGGTTAACATGTACAATGAAGAGCATAACACTGCAGTTTAAAATTCTAATAAGCAATAAAAAAAGTATAGTCTGCAATAGCAGTAGAGCCACTGTTCTACTAGCTTCAACTACTTTACTTTGTATGCTATGAAGTGAAAATATGTTCATCAACAGTAAACTAAAAAGACTGTTAAACAGCTGTGAAAAGCCTAGGTGTTCTTTAATCCTGGTAAACTGTTATAGAGATGTATGTAAAAAGTATTAGAGTGAAACAAGAATGTTTCTGCAACCAAACTGGTATTCCATATGGACCAAGTACAAGCGCGACATATATTGTTTTATTTTTTTTCTCTTGAGTTTTTATGTGCTTGATCTGTTATTGACAAAATGTGCAGCCTGCTCATATGAATTTCATTAAAAAATTAGCATAAACTTAAAATATTCCTGGTAAAAAAAACAAGATTGAATATTTCAATTAATTACAGTAAGCCAGAATGAGGTGAGAAAGTTTATTTTACATTTTAGAAAGTTAAAGGGGTTGTAAATGTTTTTTTTCCCCCTAAATAGCTTCCTTTACCATAGTGCAGTCCTCCTTCACTTACCTCACCCTTCAATTTTGCTTTTAAACGTCCTTATTTCTTCTGGGAAATGCTCACTTCCTGTTCTTCTGTCTGTAACTCACCACCGTAATGCGAGGCTTTCTTCCTGGTGTGGAGAAAGCCTCTTGAGGGGGGAGAGGGCGAGAAGGGAAGTCAGGACTCTACTTTGCAGATAGAGAAAGGAGCTGTGCGTTAGTGGGTGTCCTGACACTCCTGCTCGCCCCCTCCCCCCTCAAGAGGCTTTCTCCACACCAGGAAGAAAGCCTTGCATTACGGTGGTGAGTTACAGACAGAAGGATCGGCCCTGATTGTAAGTATAATAGTTTTTATTGAATTCATATCAAAATTACTACACTGTATGCTGTTCCTTCTGTAATTTTTCCCATGATGGTTACAACGTAAGGGATGGTATTATCTCAGAGACCTTAAAGGGGTTGTAAAGCTTTGTGTTTTTTCACCTTAATGCATCCTATGCATTAAGGTGAAAAGGGTGAAAAAGCACCTTGCACTCTCGGGCCCCTCAGCACCCCCCTCCCCCGATTTAATTACTTGAGACTCTGTGGGCACGATCCTGCAATGCTTTCCCCCAGCGTGAGGCGGTTCTTCATTGGAGATTGATAGCAGCGCAGCCATTGGCTCCCGCTGCTGTCAATCAAATCAATTACGTGACGCGAGAGGGGCAGGGCCGAGCAATACACTGTATCACATGGGAGCACGCCCGCAAGCTAACCCCCTTGGGATAGCGCTTTCCAGAAGGGGGTTAGCTTTTGCATGGAGGAGCCGAGACAGCCACCAAGGGACCCCAGAAGATGAGGATCAGGGCCACTCTGTGCAAAACAAACGTTATAGGGGCCAGATTCAGAGAACCCTGGCGTAAATTTGTGCGGGCGTACCGTATGCTATTTACGCTACGCCTCCGCAACTTTTACAGGCAAGTGCCTTATTCAGAAAGTACTTGCTCTATAAGTTGCGGCGGCGTAGCGTAAATAGGCCGGTGTAAGGGTGACTAATTCAAAATAGGCAAGTAGGGGGCGTGATCCATGTAAATGAATCATGACCCCACGTAATTTGCGTTTTTTTTCCGAACGGAGAATGCGCCGTCCGTGGACGTATCCCAGTGCGCATGCGCAAAATCACGTCGCAAGTAGTCAATGAAAACTATGTGAACGTAACTTACGCCCAGCCCCATTCCCGAACGATTTACCCAAACGACGTAAACGACGTACAATTCGACGCTGTCCCGACGTCCATACTTAACATTGGCTGCGCCTCATATAGCAGGGGTAACTTTACGCCGGACTTACGCTTACGCAAACGACGTAAAATACGACGCCCGTCTGCAAGTACGTTCGTGAATCGGCGTATTTACCTCATATTTGACACGTAAATCGACGGAATTGCCACCTAGCGGCCAGCGTAAATATGCAACTAAGATACGACTGCGTAAATGACTTAAGCCGCTCGTATCTTAGCAAAATTCCAGCGTATCTTGCTTTCTGAATGCAGAAAAAAGATACTCCGGCGCAGATTAGAAGTTATGCAACGTATCTCTAGATACTCCAACGTAAACTCTATCTGAATCTGGTCCTAGGAGTCTAGACAGGTTTTTAACCACTTCAATACAGGGCACTTTGCCCCTTCCTGCCCAGGACAATTTTAAACTTCCAGCACTTTCACACTTTGAATGACAATTGCGCAGTCATGCAACACTGTATCCAGACAACATTTTTATATATTTTTTCCCCACAAATACAGCTTTCTATTGGTGGTAATTGATCACCACTGGGGTTTTTATTTTTTGCTAAACTAACTAAAAAATACCCAATTTTTGGAAAGTTTTTCTAAGTTTCTGTTATAAAACTGTATTTTCTCTTTCCCTGACAGGCACTGATGAGGCTGCACTGATGGGCACTGATGAGGTGGCACTGATGAGCACTGAGTTGGCACTGATAAGGTGGCACTGATGAGGAGGCACTTATATGTAGAATTGATATCCAACACCGATGGGCACCGATAGGCGGCATTGATATGCAGCACTGATAGGTGGTACTGATTGGCACTGACAGGTGGCACTAATGGGCACTGACAGGCAGAACTGATGGGCACTGACAGGCAGCACTGATTGGCACCGACGGGTGGCACTGATGGACACTAATAGATGGCACTGAAGGGCAGCACTGATGATGAGGTACTGACATGTATTACTGATGGGTACTGATTGGCACTGTGATGGCCACTGATTAGTACTGTAGTGGGCACTGATTGACACTGTTATTGGCACTAACAGGCGTTCCTGATGGGCACTGATTGGCATTGTGTTGGGCACCTCTCATAGGGGCTGCATTGATAATCAAGATGCTGATTATCAGTGCAGCCCCCCCGACAGGGAGAGCAGCCGATCGGCTCTCCTTGTCAGCACAAACTGGGAAAAGCCATTTACCGTCACTTTTCTGGTTCCTGGTTCAGCCTCCATCAGAGACACATTTTAACGATCGGCAATGCAGTGTGTCAGACTGACACACAGCATGACTGATCGCTGCACTGAAGGCCCCCACGGACACATGCCGGCATGTTATCCTGCTGGACCCCATATGATGCCCAGTCAGGATAACTGAACCACCACCCTATCTGTTATAGGCCAAGCGGAAAGTGGTTAAATAACAATCCAGCACTGAAAGCCAATCCCTAAGTGGTTAGACAGGAAAGGAAGGTAACATGGCTAGTCAAACAAACTCCTAGTGTTCCAATAAGGAAGAAAGGGGGGGTCCACATAGTGTAAAACCATAAAAACGTTTATTTTGAGAAAAGGTTACAAAACACTTACAGCAATCCAGTAAATAGTCAGCGGTTAAAATGGTAGTTCCAACACAAAGTACACCACACTGAACAGAGAAAGACGAGTAATGGGATAGATAACAGCACACCTAGTCCAGGTGCTCTGGCTCGGGATGTTACTCCCACATCTGAAATCAAAACATACATGAATACTAAAGAGCTGGCACTTCTGAAAGTTCAGTATTGTATCTTTATTTCATGTGACCATGTTTAAAAGAACACTCAGACACGTTTCGGCACAAGCCTTGTTCAAAGCTGTGAGCAAGGCTTGTGACAAAACACGTTTATGTGGTCTTTTAAACATGGTCATATGAAATAAATATACAAGATCAAAATTCCAGAAGGGCCAGCTCTTCAGTATTTATGAATGTTTTTAAAATGGTAGTTCCCAGGATAAAAACAACTTGTATACAAGCTCAATTGGCATGGTTAGTTTGGGAACGTCATTGTGGCTCCAGCCAATCCCAGTGCCGGATTCCGTAAACCCAGAAATAAAATGTGTGCGGGGACCTCTGCAACAGCTTCGATCTAAGGCAGGCATGTCCAAAGTTCCCGCGTTCCAGTTTTCGAACTCCCCGTCTGGTAATTTGGACATGTATATCTTATGTGGCCCCCAACTAATCCCAGAGGGCCACAAAAGATATATATTCTGGCTGCCTTGGAGGGGACAGGGAGGGTGTGGGATGAGTCCTGTACACACAGGGGTATTTCCTGTTTAAGAGGTGGCTATAATAAGAAGTCCCATCTCCTGCACTGCCATTGTTCTGTCCATCATAGGAGGCGGGACTTTGTATTAAAGAGGTTGCCTCGTAAACAGGAAATACTCCTGTGAGTAACCACACTCCTCCCACCCCCTCCCTCTCCCCTCCAAGGCTGCAGATGGGCATGGATAAGGGTGCACTGATGGCAATTTTGAGTCTGCATTCATGGCAATGAGGGTGCTGCATTCATGGCAATGAGGGTGCTGCAATGGTGGTGCTGCATTCATGGCAATAGTGATTCTGCATTTGTGGCAATGGGGGTGTTGCAATGGTGGTGCTGTATTCATGGCAACGGTGGGGCTGCATTCTAGGCAATGGGGGTGCTGAATTAATGGCAATGGTGGTGCTGCATTCATGGCAATGGTGATGCTGCATTCATGGCGATTGTGGGGCTGCATTCATGGCAATGGTGGGGCTGAATTCATGGCAAAGGTGGGGCTGCAGATGGGCACTGACCCTTAATTTCCTTTACAGTTCTGGTACTACTTCCCTCCGCGTCACCCCCCCCCCCCCCCCGGTGTGTTCTGGGAAACACACAGCTCCCAGAACACAGCCAGGACCAGTGGGAATGGCGCAGCATGACTCGTGCATGCGCAGTAGGAAACCGGACAGTGAAGCCGCAACGATTAACTTTCCGATTCCCTCACCACAGTATTTGTAGCTGCTGGCTTTTAAAAAACATTTTTCAGGTGAACCTCTGCTTTAAAGCCTGGAGACTGTTACACACCACCAAACGGTTTCCAAACACCCACTAAATGCCTACAAATACCTATCCAAACCCTCCAATTAATATTGCCTGTTCTGGCTATACCCAATTGGATGCCTGCTCAAACAACAGACACTGCAGAAGGTCTAGGATACTGCACAAAACCTTCACCTAAATCCAAACAACGTTTCACGCACCGCCATAGATTTCTTCAATTGTTGTAGTATTCAACAATGTCTCAGGCCACGTACACACGATCAGACCGGACCACGCTGAAGTGGTCTGATGGTCTGATGTGTGTACACACCATCGGGCCAAAAATCCGATCAGACCAGAACACGGTGACGTAAAACACAACGACGTGCTGAAAAAACAAAGTTCAATGCTTGCAAGCATGCGTCGACTTGATTCTGAGCATGCACGGATTTTGGTCCGATGCTTTTGTGTACTAACCATCGAATCTGTCCGACAGACAAGCTATATGTAACCTCACTTACTCCACAATTAGCCATACTGAATATGAACACTAAATCGCTGCTGCTACCTTTCAGACTTATCATTACTCACACACTCCTAGCAACCAGACTACCCATAACCAGATACTGGAAAACGAACGTCTCCCCAAACTCGCCGGAATTCGTAGCATTAGTTCACTCTCATTACGCATATGAATCGATACTATCGAAGGGAAAACCTTCATACTCTAAAATCCATAATCTATTGCTCCCCTGGACACATTGGTACGCTAACAAGCTTGCCTGATAATCTTCTGATAGTACTACAACGCACTTGATTCCACTTGTTATGAACATTGAATCTACCGTAATGCTCTCTACCTCCCCACCCCCCTCCATTTTTCCTCCTCACCCTCCCCCTTACCTTCTTTACTTTATGTTACCCTACTTTATTTTAGTTCTTTCACTATTTAAAAAGTTATATAAAGTTTACTCCGAGTAGGCATGCTTTACTATGTACACTCGAGAAGTACTTTTGACATATACCACTTAATGCACAAACTCATACTTGAAAGATTTGTAATCTCTATTAACGTATTATTTCCATCTTCTCTTCTGAATTGTTGTTACTATTATAAAATGTTAAAGTTGCTTCTCAAAACCTCACTGACCCATTAGGAGGGTTGTGTTCATTACCCCCCGAGACACAGAATGTTCCCATCAGGGGTGTCTGGGGGTGTTGGACTACACAGCCCACCTTACCTCTATCACCTGTTGTAGACCTGCAGTTTAACCATGTTGGACTACTGTGTTCTGATATGTACGTTCCTTAATGTGTATCTTATAGCAAGTGTGATGTTTGACAATGACTGTTCACTCTTCTACTTATATTTTCAATAAAAACTATTGATACAAACATTTTTTTTTTTTCCTGAAACTTCCCTCTTAAAGTGAAGGTGCATGTTATACGCCGATAAATATGGTATATCCGAATAATACGTCCAAGCTCATCTCTTTGCCACAAAGACAAGAGAATTCTTGTTGGTCAGTGTATTAGTGCTCAGACGAACACATGCATATTCACTTCATCATGCATGTTCACTTCATCAAATCATGAAAAATGTTTGGACACCCCTGATCTAGTCTTTTCTAACTTTACAACCCCTTTAAACTCTGTTAGATTTTACCTTTCTTCCTGTCCTTCTGACATTGATTTCACCACATGGAAAGTATAGAAAAATCTGCAACAGTTACACAGACAGAAATACAAATTTGACAGGGATTTAAACCTTCCCTTATTGTACTATAGAAAGCAATTTTTATTCCTGTCTGTGCTGCTGTTATAGATCATTTTCCATAGGGAGTTTGACAAGTGGTGACAGGTGGTTATTTTGCTTTTGATGCTGCCCAAAGTAGAGGTAGAAGCATATCCATGTGTTCCAGAGTATAGGGTGCAGGCTTGTCCTCATACCAATTCAGAGGTCTAGTAAATGTAAATAGGAAGGGATTGCCTCTGCCCCCAACCAGCCCAGGTGAAAAAAAGCCTACATGTCTCCACCAAACCACACATCCTGAACACATCTTCTTCGCACTGCCTGTTTTAATCCCCCAAAAAAACACAAAAGCATGTATTGTACATGGTTGTGGCATTTACCCACTGAATGTGTCACAATCGGCAGGTGGTACTGCCCACCTAACATGACAGGTTTATACATTTTTGCCATTTCATGATATAAAGCATGGTAACCACAGCATGTATACACCCCTTTATGACCGCCTTTTTAATTCAAGAAAGAGTTGTTGGCCGTTATTAACCTCCCTAGCGGTATGATTCTGTCTGGAATTTTGTTCCAAAAGCGGTACCATTTTTTTGTATGGAAATTTGGTGTTATTTATTGTAGGCCTGCAATTCTTAGTAAATACTTACTTAAACCTTTGTAAGCCATCAGACTTTCATCAATGCTGATGTCACGGTCTGGGACATAGGCCTGCTGGAAATTTGTTATAATCATTTGGAATACTTCCCAGATTTTCTTCAGTTTGGGCGCTGGATGTGTGGCTTCGTCAAAGTCCTCATTGTTGGTGAAGTGTAGATTCTTCATTATGAGGGAAAATCGGTACTCGGACATGATGGTGCCAAAAAATGGGGTTGCCAGCAATTTATTTTTAGTCCAGTACCATCTCTGCAGGGGTTTACCCACCACCCCTTGGAGAAGTATTAGCCCCAGAAATTTCCATATGTCCTCCTTACTCACAGGTTCCCATTTTCTGGATCTGGAAAACTTGCTGTGCAGAGTAGTGGATTGCTGCTCTTTGTAGCGGTTTGTCTCCGTGACAATCTTTTCAATGACGTCATCTGTCAGAAATAATTTTAGGTACGCCAAAGGATCATTGTGATCAACTTCTACCTTCATCCCAGGCGATCCTGTAAACGGGAATCTTGGCGGTGGTACTGCATCCATACCGCAATCAATAGGGCACCAAGTGCGCACCTCACTGAGCTCAAGTGGAGATTCGTCGCTGTCGCTACTTCTCTGGTCAGAGTCGGAGTCGTATGACGAATCTTGCCACGAATCGCTATCGCTGTCGCTCAATTCTGCGAGGAACTCTGTGTCGCTGTCGCTGTCACTTATCTGATCCAAAGCCGCTTTGGAGGTGCTAAAGTGACGCTTTGATGCCATTTTATTTTTTTTGGTTAGATAAAACAGCAAAAAGGGCAGCCAGGGCAGTGTAGAATAATCTGAGGTGATACAGTGAAATCCTGTCAGATTACACTGTATCATGTAACTTTATGTGTGTGTTTTACTTTTTTACATTGTAACATTGTAACTTTTTTGAATCTCCCGCCCACTTCCGCCACTGTGAGGCGCTGCGGTTCACAGAGACGGAGACGGAAGAGAGAGGAGACATCAGAGAAGACATCAGCGGGGCTCTCACCGGGATTAGATAAGAACACCGCTGCGCTCACTCTGCAATACATTCTGCCGGGGCTCTCACCGGCGATCACAGCGGGAAACCCCGCTGGATCGCCGGGATGTCACCACACCACCGCTGCGCTCACTCTGCATTTCCCCTGACTCATCTGACCGGCGATCCAGCGGGACTAGTCTGACCGGCGATCCAGCGGGAAACCCCCGCCGGATCGCCAGGAATTTTTGGGGGAAAAAAAAATGCACCCCGAGCGTGACTCGGGGTTACCGCTTCTGGCACTGAATGTTAACCCCGAGTCACGCTCGGGAATACCGCCAGGGAGGTTAAAACCTCAATCAACCATGTGTTTTTACTGCACCCTAACTGGAAGCATAAATGAGGCCTAAAGCCCCGTACATACGACCGGTTTTCTCGGCAGAATCAATCAAGAAACTTGATGGGAGACATATTCTGCCGAGAAAACCGGCTGTGTGTACACTTTTCGCCGAGAAAACCATCGAGAAACTCGTCGAACCAAAAAGAGAGCAGGTTCTCTATTTTCTCGACGGGAGTCGAATTTGGCTCGTCGAGTTTCTCGTCGGGCTGGTTTTCGTCGAGAAACTTGAGCGTGTGTATGCTAAGAAACCCGCGCACCTTCTGTAAAAGTAGCGTTTGTATTGGAAATAGCACATTTGTCACGCTGTAACAGACTGAAAAGTGAAAATGTCTCTTACCAAACTTTTCAGTAATATGAGATTAGCAAAAGAAGCCCCAAGGGTTGAGCCAATGGAATCAAACTTCCCCTGTTGTTGTATGTGTTGAAGTCACCGCGTTTGAGAGCGAGGAGATTTGGTCTTTAACATGTGTACGCAAAGCAAGCTTGTTGAGTTCCTCGACAAGCCTAACAAGGAACTCGACGAGGAAAACGATGTGTTTCACCTGTCGAGTTTCTCGGTCGTGTGTACGGGGCATTAGGCCGCGTACACACGATCAAATTTATCTGCTGAAAACGGTCCGACGGACCGTTTCAGCAGACAAATTCGATCGTGTGTACGGGCGAGCAGACAGGTTTTTCCAGCAGACAAATTTTAAAGCATGCTTTAAAGTCTGTCTGCTGGGAACCCGTCCGTCTGACATGTCTGCTGGTTAGTACACTAAAGCAGATAACAACAAGAACCTGGGGAATGCCCAGGGAATAAACAAGCCTACTTACCGACCAGTTAGCAGAACAACCAATTAACCTGTCTAACAATGTGCGTTAAAAACAGGGGTTTTGTCCGCACGCATTTTTTTGCAAATGCGTGCGGACAAAACCCCTGTTTTTAACGCACATTGTTAGACAGGTTAATTGGTTGTTCTGCTAACTGGTCGGTAAGTAGGCTTGGTTATTCCCTGGGCATTCCCCAGGTTCTTGTTGTTATCTGCTTTAGCCTTCCATTGCTACTTACTGTGATTGCCAGCCATAGATGGGGGCGGTGGATACGTTTTGTTTCACCTGTGGTGTTTATTTTGGTCCAGCAGTGCACCAACACCTTTGCAGCCATTGTGCTATATGCTGGGTGCTTGGTGTGCTTCTGTACCTTTAAGGAGGGGTGGCTCCCCTTCAGTCCACCTGCCCCTATCTATCCATTAAAATGCATGTGCCTCCATTGTGAGGACACTCACTGTTAGTGTTAGGACCACAGAATTATGGGGTGCCTTGGCGCGGCTCTGTGGCTCACGCATGCGTTTGCAAATGCGTGCGGACAAAACCCCTGTTTTTAACGCACATTGTTAGACAGGTTAATTGGTTGTTCTGCTAACTGGTCGGTAAGTAGGCTTGGTTATTCCCTGGGCATTCCCCAGGTTCTTGTTGTTATCTGGTTAGTACACTAACCAGCGGACATATCTGTCCGCACATGCGTCAAATGGATTCAACACATGCGTGGAAGTATTTTACTTCCTGGTTCGGTGACGTGGTGGCTTCAACGTCACCGCCACATCACCGCACTGTCTGCCGGCGGGGATTTTGGTTTGATCGTGTGTACACGATCAAACCAATATATCCCAGGAGACAAATCCGATCAAAACGGTCTGTCAGACCGATTTGATCGGATTTATTTAGTCGTGTGTACGCGGCCTTAGAGTGTTTATCTGATACATATCAAGAATTTGACAGTTATATTGTATAAAAAAGACATAGGGGTTGATTTACTAAGACTGGAAAGTGCAAAGTCTGCTGCAGTTGTACATGGTAGCCAATCAGCTTCTAACTCCAACTTGTGCAATTAAGCTTTGACAAAAATAAAATAAAACCTGGAAGCTGATATTTTGCACTCTTCAATTTTAGTAAATGAATGACATTGTATAGATCAGTGATGGCGAACCTTGGCACCCCAGATGTTTTGGAACTACATTTCCCATGATGCTCAACTACACTGCAGAGTGCATGAGCATCTTGGGAAATGTAGTTCCAAAACATCTGGGGTGCCAAGGTTTGTCATCACTGGTATAGATGACTCTTACTATTATACATGGCTGTTCTTCCACCACAACTCTAGATCAGTGCCTCAATTTAGGCCACAGTTGCCTAAGCAGTATATTAGGAGTAAACATAATTTTTGACTGCAGAGCATTGAAAGCTTCACAATAATGATAGTGGCAGTATGTAGAACTGTAAATCATTTAATAGCTCTACAGGAATGTAAATGCTTCATGTTGTAGAGCTGCAATGTGATACAAAGTAAAACATTAAGCAGCAGTACTCATATTTACTGAATAAAGAATCAGTTCATAAAGTTACTGTAGTGACATTGTTTTGAATTGTGCGACATTACTAAGTTTATGTGTAGCAATTTTTCTGTGTGATAAAATCATCATGGGATTGCAGTCAAAATAATACATTTCTTTGTATTGTAAACAATTGTAAAACAAAGGAGGTAATGTTTCTTACCATTGGCACTTAAAATACCGACATTACTGTGCATTCTTTAATGTATTACCAATTACATGTACATTTAGCAAGGGCTTCAGCTAAAGTAAGATCTTAAGGCATAGTTAAACATAGTTAAACTTTACCAAAAACCTTTGGCTGGCCACAGGCTGCAGCAAAGAAATTCACACAATTTCTCTATCAACATAGACAGTGCTGAAAAAAGAATCAGCTATTGTCTTCTCCCAGCGGGGGGGGGGGGGGGGGCAAGGGGGCAAGGGGGCAGAAGACATGTTGGAGCTACAAAGGAGGACATTCTTGATTTTCTTTGTCAAAAACCTGTGTACTGTTTTTTTTTTTACTTTTTGGGGTGAAAAAAGAGGGGTACAGTGTACCCCATTCTCATTCACATAGAGTGGGAGTCTGGGACCTGGGTCCCCCTTGTTAAAGTGGATAAGGGTCTGGTATGGATTTTGGGGAGGGAGGCCTGCATAATTTTTTTGGAGTGGGGTTCCCCTCAAATGCCATACCAGACCCAAGGGTCTGGTATGGTCTTGGAGGGACTCCACAAAGTACAAGTCGAATTACACAAGTTGGATTAGTTAAGACGATGATCCGACTTTGATGCGACTTACATTCAGATCAATGGGCTGAAATCGTGCCCAAGTCACACCAAAGTAGTCCAGAAACATTTTCAATGTCGGGCTGACTTGTGTCGGACCATTTAAGACAGATCTCATAGGGAACCATTCATTTATACATGTCATGCGACATGTGCTCTTAATGTCGGAGTGTGTGTCGCACCAGTGTGAACCGGGCCTTATCCAGAGAAAACTCTCACTGATGCTGGAGTGGAACAGTAAGGCCGCGTACACACGATCGAACGTGTCTGCTGAAACTGGTCCGCAGACCAGTTTCAGCGGACATGTCCAATCGTGTATACAGCCTAGCGGACAGGTTTCCAGTGGACAAAAGTTTCTAAGCATGCCGAAATCCCCCGCATGTGTCGAATTGATTTGACGCATGCGTGGAAGCATTGTACTTCCTTGTTTGCACACGTCGTGGCGTCAAAGTCACCGCCATGTCACCGCGTTGTCTGTTTGCGGGGATTTTGATCTGATGGTGTGTACACACATCAGATCAAAATATCCCAGGAGACATGTCCGATGAAAACGGTCCGCAGACCGTTTTCATCGGACATGTCTCCTCGTGTGTACGCGGCCTCACAGTTGGGCATGTCCTAGAAACATCCTGGCAACAATTAAGGATTGGGCCTTAAACTTGCATGTAAAAAAAACACAGAACCAGCCGGCTCGCAACAAGCGCCCATCCTCCTAGTAAGACAGGATTGTGACGTCAACACGTACCCTCCTTCAGGCGCGTTTCATCATACGTGATGTTGTCAATGGGGAACGGGCAGTGTATTGACTCACCACCTTATAAGCCAAACCTTGTTCTGAGTGTCAAGTGGCAAACATCACATTGAATATGGGAAACCCTTCCCTATTAACTAGGTTTGTTCTGAGTGGAACCTGTCCTGTTAAACCTCTGTATGGTCTTGGTCAGAGAGAGAGGAAACGATGGACAGAGCATACTTATTAATAGACTTACAGCACAATCAGGGAGGAGATGCACATATGCTTGTGACGTCAGTAAATAGAACAGGACAGATTACAAGCAAACATAGAAGGTATAGTGACATGTACACATAGTGATTTACACTATATTCACTGATGATTAATATGTGCAAAAGTTATGTGGGAGAGTTTACAACCACTTTAAAGTAACATTAAAGGCTATTTTTTTACTTTAAAATTAAAAACATATTATACTTACCTGCTCTGTGCAATATGTTTGTACAGAGCAGCCCCATATCCTCCTCTTCTCAAGTCCCCTGGTGGTGCTCCTCTTTGGTGAGTGCCCCCATAGGAAGCTGCTGTCTATGAGGGGACTTGTGTGGACTTGTGTGGACTTGCTACCCAACCACCCAACCACCTTGTCCATTGACACAGACAAGTTGGCTCTGCCCTGCCCCCGCTGTCTTGTCACAAAGCCACTGTTCTAATGCATAGCACTGGATCGGGATAGGGCTTAGGTAAGTTGCTTACAACCACTTTAAAGTAATGTTTGCATATATTTTGTATAAATAAATAACAGTATATATTTTTTTTCTTTTTTAGTCAGATTAGTATGACACAAATAATATTTTCAACCAGAAGGTGGAGCTTTGGGCTCTTTTTTCATGCTCTCTTTTTTTCTAACAGAAAAAAGTTCATAGAATCCAATAGCTCTATATTCTCTAACAGACAAAGGTGAATGATTTAGAACAAGCAAAAGGGGCTTTTTTATGCTACACATGTTATAACCAATAGTTATAATAACATAAGTAAACATACTTATGTCAATTGACCAAAACCATAGCACAGTTCAAAAGAAAATTATTAAGCTGCGTTTACATGTTCTGCCTTAAGAGACTATAGACAAGCTATTGTTTAGAAAGTATTTTAAGACTTGTATGAAAAATAAATCTTTTGGGGATATAAAACAGGAAGGGTTCCCAAGGCACACTATAGTGAATGATTTCAGAGCAATTTCTTTTTCAGATATCTCTGAAGACTTTATGGAGCTATAGCTATTGATTATTGCCTTTATCCTTTTAACAAAAGCAAGCATATATTAGAAACTGGCCTGTTTACAACATTGTGTTCGTAACTTCTATTTTGAAAGTTCAATCAATGTTTGAGTCAAAGTTTCTAGATTGCAGTAAAAAAAAATATATATATATATGTCAAACAGATAAACACTGTCATTCAAAAACAGGCACATTGTGGCATGTAAACACATAAAGAAAGAAAAATAAATATTGCTAGCAAAGGAAATTAATAGGAAAGCATTTTAGGAGATAAAACATTACTGTAAAATGTTATAGAGAAAGTGTAAAGAAATGTTATAACTAGAATAAGTAGATGTGACTTTCTCTTGGTATGACTTTATTTATGAATGTTTATCAGTGTTTCAATAATAACATCCTATTTTTTGTATTACCCCCAGAATTAAAATTAAGCATTAGCAAATAATCTTGTATTTATTCATTACAATTGTACTAAACATAGGACAACTCATTAAACAGATAATTTGATCAAGAATCCACATTTTCTATACTCACAGTTTTATTATGGGCAGAACAGTAGGTACAGCATTCTCATTTACACAAAGCTGTTGAAGCATAAATGTATTACCAACACATCCATACTGTTCTGCAACAGTCCTGAATCACCAAATCAGCATAATGAACACAAGTAATAATCTGAAATGTGGTTTACAAATACATGGTTTTGATGTAACATGGACTTTTATAAAGTAAAGTAAATGCATGGCTCAAATTTGATTTTGCGCTCTGCTTTTTGGGTCATCTCACCATGTCATTACCACCCACAAAAACAAAACAGTCTGGAAGTCTATCTACCCTAGAAAAATAATGGAAGTTAGGTCAAATCCAGCTCTACATCAAACCTCGGATGCCAAGCCATCTCGAGACCATTTGACTCTGTGGAAATGCCCAACTGCCTCCCTTCTGGTCTTGCCTCAGCCAAAAAGCTCAAAAAGACTTTTGATTTAAGGAGGCCCAAAGCACAAAAAGTAATCCAAAAAGTGGTTTACAAACACATTCAACAAATGTTGCAAAGGTTTTATAAAAGGATCATAAACTGAAAAGCCCATTGGAACTCAGCAATCAATAAAGTATTTTCTTTCCCTGTGGAAACACAAAACATTTTGAATCTCAGGTTGAAATGGCAAATGATAAAAGCCAACTATGTCTGTTTTCACTATCAAGAATCACTGTCCACACCGCATCCATTCAATTGCCACATCAGATGAAGTTTAAAGCCGCGTACACACGATCGGTTCGTCTGATGGACCGTTTTCATCAGACGAACCGATCGTGTGTGGGCCCCATCGGTTTTTTATCCATCGGTGAAAAAACTAGGAACTTGTTTTAAAATTATTTGATGGTTACAAAAACGATAGAAAAACCATGATCGTCTGTGGGGAAATCCATCGGATTAAAAATCAACGCATGCTCAGAATCAAATCAACGCATGCTCAGAAGCATTGAACTTTATTTTTCTCAGCACATCGTTGTGTTTTACGTCACCGTGTTCTGACACAATAGTTTTTTTAGCTGATGGTGTGTAGGCACGACTGATGAAAGTCAGCTTCATCGGATATCTGTTAAAAAAATCCATCAGACTGTTTTCATCGGATGAACCGATCGTGTGTACAGGGCATAAGAGACCAAGCAAAGTTCTTTGGAAACAACTGATTTTGTTCTTCCCCACCTAGCTTTTTTGGGGTACCCACCAGCCATATTAAACCATTTAACTCTTTTTTTGTACTATGTAACACTTTTTTGGATCTGATTCCTTACCACAGTCATATAGTCCATCTACAAATCCTGCTTACTAGAGGACTAGCATTTAAATTTTCCCAGCAAAAATTTGGTATAGCTCTAGGTTGTGGCTGATGTGCAGAAATGTCAAATGCATGTGAAAGTGGATGACTACAGAGGTCAGTTTAGTGATAGAAGCATTGTTTTAAGGGAGTAGTATGCTCTCTGTCTCATGGTCAATCCCTTAATTAGCATAATAAAGCATATTCATATTATTACTTTTTTAACATATTAGTGTTCACTGGGCACATATACATCTTTATAAATTGTTTAATTGTTTTTATTACCACCTTTCAAGGAATTTACTATATATTATAAGGGAGCAATGGAAGGGGAAGTTGCACATCTATCTAGTCGGACCGACCATGTAGTATTCAACATTGGTGGAATTGAGGATTGGAATCTCTTGTCACTGTTTCTACAGTGAGAGCGCACAAAACGTACACATTGGTCATTGTAGAAGGCATGAGCCATTGGAAGGGAGATTTTTTTGCTATCTCCGAGAAGGCATATGGTATGCCATTGCTTAAATCATACAGGGAAGAGAATTTGGTGAGACCTTGTTGATGCCATAGGAAAAAGGCCTTATGTTCTATTCCTGATGGAAACATGGGATTGTCATAAATAGGAAGATGTCTGGAAATGTAGGGGGAAAGGTTGATTTTTTTTCGGATTTCCCTCCACGCTATCACTGTATCCTCTAGTAAGAGATTGTGTTTAAAATCTGGACTAAAAGATTTCCACTTAGCATGTAGGAGGGCCTCCAGAGAGTAAGGATGTATTATCTCGGATTCCATATGGTAGATGGAATATTGTGATGCTTTCAGTAACCAGTCTAAACCTGTTCAAAGCAGACATGCTAGATTGTAAACACTAATATTGGGAAGACTCATACCCCCTTCGCTTCTAAGGAGATAGAAGTTGGAGAGCGCAATGTGTGGGCGCTATCTACACCAAATAAATAAGGATATTGAATTTTTCAAATTTGTAATGTCTTTATGTTTTAATAGAATTTGAATGGTTTGAAAGGGGTACAACAACATAGCAAAACAGACCATTTTAAATAGGTGGCATCTCCCCCAGAAGCGATAGAATTAGATTCATGCGATTTTCGTTTTAAATCGAATATTATTGAAATTTTCATACAATTTTATAGAATACAAAATATTTCAACATACTGCAATTATATGGAAAAAGACATATTGCACTATGGAAATATACTTTACATAAAACATATTACACATAAACATATGCAAAGACCCAACAAAACCCATACCCAAATAATGACCTAATGTCAGGTCACCTGTGGCCAGGTGACAAGTGCACCCCGTTAGTAGTGAACCCTATTGCCGACTGCTTCAAACAGAGAGGAAACGTGAGCCCAAGATTCCCCAGGGTGCAGAGTCTAAGACCCAGCTTTGTGTTCACCAGAGCCTTTGGTGGTGAAGATGGCCTTCGCTGCAGCTGGATCCAGGTTGTGGCCCCTGGGGTACCCTAGGTCACGCTCCATAAGGAGAGAGGGGAAGCAGCACACAGGACACAAGCAATAGTGATGGGTAAGCCGAGGTCGGGGGCAACAGGCAGACAAGGGTAACCAAGGGACAGGCCAAAAGTCAGGTTTGGGAATAAGCAAGAACATGAGAGGATCAACAGGAATCTGAGGAGAGTTCCCCAGACCCTTAAAGATGAACTGGGCATCTAGCACAGGACCATCAGACTGGGCAGAGGTCAGTTGGTTAGAAGGTGACATGACACAGGAGTCAAGCTGGATAGCACAAAAAACAGCAGAATGAACAGGGCCCTGAAAACAAGGTTGAAAACCCCACCTGGCCGAATGAGGCAGTCTATCCCAAGGATGGATTGAGCCCCTTAGACAGGTTTGAATTGACGTAATAGTACTAGGATGAGGCGAGGTTGCAGAAGGTCCTGAACAAGAAAGGGTAGGAGGCTCACTGGGCATGGGCTGGCCTGGCATAGCTGATACAGAGGCTGTCACAAAAATTTAGATCCTGCTCTCAATCTTTTCTTACAGAAAAAGTGTGATGGAGTATACACACGGTCGGAATTCCTGACAAAAAGCTCACATCACACCTTTCTTATTGGGAAAACTGATCGTGCATACGAGGCATTACAGCCGGCCCATGTATATATTTCTAATTTCAGAAGATTCCCTGAGCAATTTCCAAGGAAGTCAGATTTGTCGGGTCTCAGGAATACAGATAAAAGACACAGCTTGGGACAAGTCCTTTATTTTAATAAAAAGTCCAGCGATGTAAATCCACGTCGCCGGCGACCGAAAAAAATCTGCAACAGTTCCGCTTTCATAGGAGGCTCCCACTGTCTGACGCTTCTCTCACTTTGACAGCTGTTATATAGCTGAGGGCGGGGCCACCCAGTGATGTAAACGGGTGACCCCACCCTCTCTGTTGCATCAGGGAGGCAGGGTCAACTGTTCACATCACTGGGTGGCCCCGCCCTCAGCTATATAATAGCTGTCACCAGCAGGAGCAGCATCATTCGATGGAGCCTCCTATGGGCGATTTACATCGCTTGACTTGTTTATTATATATTTTTTTAATAAACGACTTGTTTCCAAAGTCTCTCCTGTCTTTTTTACCGTTTTTTAATATTTTTGGAAGAGGCAGAATACTTTTGTGGATGGCACAGGGAATTATTATTGAAGTGTAAAAACTGAAATGGCAAAGTTTTAATGGGATGTGTCGATCTGATGATGAACTGGGATACTGACAAATGTTGATGGTGCAATGGGACACTGTGACAGCCGTTGATGGTAAATGGGGACACAGTGACAGATGTTGATGGTGCACTGGGGACAGGTGGCTGCACCGTGTGTGATCAGAGTGTGATCAGAGTGTAAATCTACAGTAAAATGCAGTAAAATGCAAGTCAAATCATGGATCCTAATTCCTGAGTGGAAAGTACAGATTGTCTCTGCCTAGTCCCACACACACTCTGTGTGAGAAGCAGGAGAACTCATACACAATCATGTGGCAATAATGTGGTACAGGGGCCAACCACAACACAATTGTATTAATTGAGGCCGCACATGAGTGCCAAAAATGGGAGGACATATGCATATCTACAATTGCTGGGCGGGAAGTGCTTAATCAACATTTCCAGTATACAGTGCATCCCACCCACCAATAAGAACATATTAATGTCTCTTTTCAGTAGATCATGTAACATGCATAAGCTGCAAATATGTGACTAGAGACTCCCGGTGTTGGTAAATGATTGCTGGTATCTGCGGAAATCCCAGCAATTTGGAGGGGATCAGCATCGTTGTCACTCAGCTAGCAGATAGAGTAAGGCCGCGTACACACGATCAAATCTGTCTGCTGAAACCCGTCTGACGGGGCGTTTCAGCAGACAGATTTGATCGTGTGTACGGGCAAACCGACGGATTTGGCCACCCGACAGATTTCAAAGCATGCTTTGAAATCTGTCGGCTGCAAACCCGTCCGCCCGACATGTCTGCTGGTTAGTACGCTATCCAGCAGACATATCTCCTCGCACATGCGTCGAATGGATTCAACGCTTGCGCGGAAGTGTTTTACTTCCGGGTGCGGTGACGTAGCGGCGTCAACGCCACCGCCACGTCACCGACACGTCACCGACACGTCAGCGCGCTGTCTGCCAGCGGGGATTTTGGTTTGATCGTGTGTACACGATCGAACCAATACATCCCAGCAGACAGATTTGTTCAAATCTGTCTGTCCGACGGATTTGAACAAATCTATTTGCTTGTGTGTACGAGGCCTCAGATTCAACAGTTTAATCACAAACCATTGGACAGGGCTGACAACAGTGGCATCGCTGGGGGGTGGCTTCTGGGGCTTTAGCCCTGAGTCTGTGGCCCTTAGCCCTGAGTCTCTTACCGGGTGCAGCCAGGGGCATATCTACCGCAAGGCCTCAGCAGCATTTTTCAGGTGCCGCACCCAGGCAGAAGGGACACTAAGGCTCTGTGCACAGTGGTGAAAGGGGATTCCCTGTCATCTCCCCAGCACACTGACATTCCGCAGCAGCCACTGGCATAGGGGAGTGGGGGTGGGGTGCGGCAAGTGCAAAAAATAGCCTTGATCTGAACAGGTCTCATATCCCTGACAGACTCTGGACTTATTTGTGCAGCAGGGTGTCAGCACTGCCCAGGAACACACCGCTCCCAGCTTCACCACCGCCTCTCCATCAGCCGGCCTATGAGCGCTGCTCCAAATAAATGATGTGAGCGATCTGACAGGATGGCACATATAGGGAATGGAAGAAGGAGACTGACTGCTGCAAGCACAAAGCCCAGAAAAAGTTTTCAAATTCAGCCAGATCTGCTCCAGGGGAGAGAAGAGAGCGGGGTCTGACCTCCCTCCATTCTCCCCGGTGGCTGTGCCCAGCCCCCAAAACCTGTTCCTGCTGTTACCCATCATCGTATCTGGGTCAGTGGACTACTGTGTCCTAGTAGGAGAGGTGAGTGAGCCATTGACACCGAGCCAAGCCCACGCTGTTCACAGACACCAGACGTCACTGTCACCCTTCTCCTAAGACTGGACTCTCCACTACACCTCCCCTCACCTAAAGGGTTAACTGTCATTCATGCTTGACCCATGCACATTGTGTCACCTACCTGTATGTGTGGGGTGCACCCACCTCCCTCCTTTCTCCAATATTTTTACTTCACCCATCCAGACACAGGATCAGACAGAGTTGTACCCAAAACCACCTTCCTTGATGAATTGAAAAGAAAAAAAGCTATGTTTTGAAAGTCGGTATATATTTACTTTGTAAACACCTGGAAAAACACTACAATTGATTTTTCTTATTTTTCTCACACTTTAGGTGTGTATTTTGGATGAACACTTATGAATATTTGTTTAGAGATCATACATATATTTAGTATAATTTCATACATTTTTTCTCTTCTTTTTTTGTCATGTTTAATCACTATAACACTTTTTTCACATGGTGATTTTGTTTACATGTTTTAGATATGTTTATATGATTTAAGAACACAGCGCTACAAATTTTTTCATTTAAAATTTGCATATATTTACTTTTGACTGAGAGTGGTGACTGGCTGTGGTAGCCAGCACCTGGGTCGTCTGTGTGGATTGAAAGGAGCAAGTCTGGACCTTAGCCATGGGTTTGGGTATTTTTTTTTCTTGTTACAAACTTTTATTATGTTTCAGCAACATTGTTTCCTATGAGTGCCTTACTTAAATTTGCTAAAAAAAAAAAAGCCTATGTAATCAATATATCGCATCTCTGAAAAATGATCTGTGGTTGCATTGCTTTTCAGAGGTATTTGACAGGTGGTGAGGAGACCTTATGTTGTCTGTTCCAACCTCATAATTGCTGCACCATTATATGAATGGGGCATACTCAATCACAGTGCTGCCCACCAAATGTGACGGAGGCATCATTTTTGCCACAGATGTAAAGAGAAACATTGTGGTTGTGGCTAGTAAAAATGTGGACCAACTGTTAGGCCGCGTACACACAAACAAATCTATCTGCTGAAAACGGACCGACAGACCGTTTCAGCAGACAAATTTGATCGTGTGTACGGGCGGACAGACAGATTTTTCCAGCAGCCTGCTTTAAAATCTGTCTGCTAAGAACCCGTCCGTCCGACATGTCTGCTGGTTAGTACGCTAACCAGCAGACATATCTGTCCGCACATGGATTCGACGCATGCGCAGAAGTGTTTTACTTCCTGCCGGCGGGGATTTTGGTTTGATCGTGTGTACATGATCAAACCAATCTATCCCAGCAGACAAATCCAATCAAAAACGTTCTGTCAGACCGATTTTATCGGATTTATTTAATGGTGTGTACGCAGCCCAAAGGTGTATACAAGCCCAAAGGGATTAACTGACAAGTCTGGTATATTCAGATTTTTTTACTATTTCTGAGGGCAAACAGAGCAGCATTTTCCATTTCTGGCTCAATTAAGGCAATTAAATATTCATTGTGGGTTTCTCTGACAGCAAAGTTAAATCTGAGCTATTGTGCTTTTGACAAATTACTTTTGCTGCTTAAAAGTGGAAAGGAACAAACTATTATTTATTCTTAAAGCTGCTCATTTTTGAAGTCTTCAGTATAGATTCAATTTTGATTAATTCCGGACATTCAATAGGATAGCTCTATAGATGTTTACTTAGAGCTGTGTGAAAATTACGGCTAAAATATAATAATAAATAATTCAAAAACTATTTATAAGCTTCTGTATAAACAGTATGCTCCTTGGCCTAGCATTAGAAAACTAATTATTCAGGATTGTTTGTGAAAGAACAGATGATCAGACAGGAGAAATCCTTAGGTTCAAACTTGAAACAAAATGTGATTTTAGTTTTTTTTAGAAAGTAAACAACATGAGATTTGATATATTTGTTCATTTGAGGGTATAAACTAATTTGACTGACAGTTTAATTGACTGTAGGAATAAAGAGAAAAGAAAAGAAATGCAAATAGCTCATACATAAGTTCCTTAATTCACAGATGTATGCTGCATTTATAGAACTGTCAAAGGTCTGTACACAATTTAAAGCAAACCTGTCATGACTGTTATAAAATAAAATGGATGTAAACCTGATTCATGAAATTTGACCTTAGCACATATATCTGTAGTGTTTTCTTATCTCTCTCCAAAGCCCTACGTCCTGTGTCTTTCTGCCACTCCAGTCTTCTGTTATCAGCATAACTTCTGACAAGTTCTCAGACAACCAAGATAAAACCAGACTGCAATTTGTCTCAGGATGGGTACTATAAATACATTATCAGTTAGCTGGTCTATTCACAGCACAGCTCTGCACAATCCTTCCTTGCTTTGCCTATGTTAAGTGGGGGTGTGTGCCTTTCCTCCAATCAACTGTCACACAGTGTATGCCAAGAATCCACCCCCAGTGGTGAACAGTAAGAAAAAATATTTGCACTTTCAAATGAATATAGCAAGCTGAAGGCAGCAGATATACATGTAAAACTTGTATAGGGAGATTTGTTTCATCTCTGTGTATCATCTGAGGCTGTTCACTTCACTGGGTATATGTGAGGGTTTAAATCCACTTTAAAGCTGACCTGAAAGCTTAGTGCAGATCATGCATGTAAGTTAAGGTACACTTTACACTTTGCAGGTCTTTTTCTCATGAGATTTAGGCCTTTCAACATTCTTAAAGAACCTGCCAGAAAGAGGATGATGTCCCCTTTGCTTAGGCACTACAGGACAGTCACTGGGGGAGGGTAGGTATATATAATTAAATAATATACATCTTCATTTTTTTTACACTTTCATAGTGTGTTTTAGGGAGGTGTACTGGTGTGCTGACTGTACTGGTGTGCAATGTTCTACAACTCTGACTCCCCTAGGTATAGAAGGGGAGTGCCTAGGTATGATACTCTTAGGTATAGTTGTAGTGGATCTTTTCTTTCACTGTAAATTTCCACTGTAAGTTGTTTTTATTCTTTGTAAAAAGGCAGCTTTTATTAATATAATAGCTATTGTTCCTGCCATGTAGGTCCTTGTTTAATTACTTCATGTCATGGATGACAGCTGTACTCCTGCATTGTCAGATGCACCCCTGGTCTACATGCAACTGTGTACCCCATTCTCACTATCATTAAACTCCATACTGAAGCAATTGCATGTAGATAGAAATAAAAAAAAAAAAAAAAACTATGCAATTGTTTGATGATACACAATACTTTAGCTTATACTTATGGGTGTATTTATAAACAATGTCCATAATAATTCACCCAGTGCTTGTGCATTCATTCTGTGTTAATGGGGCAAACAAGATTTGTCTACTTCCTGTGCTTGTAGAAAGATTTTCTGCCTGACCAATATAGCAGTAATAATACAACAAAAAACGGTGTCCACCGCCCCCCCATTAACTGGCCATTGCATAGGGAGGTATATGATATAAACAAGACCAAGGAAAGATCCACGCTTTACTCATCTGCCAGCCCGCTGACAACCGAATCGACCTATCTAACAGTATGTGTTAAAAAAGGGGTTTAGTCTGCACACATTTGCAAATAAGTGAGTAAAGCTTGGATCTTTTTTTGGATTTATCCTTGGTCTTTTTTATATCATATGGTGCCTTCCTATGCTACTTGCTGCAATGGCCAGTTATAGGTGGAGGTGGTGGACACCGTTTTTGTTGATTGCAGCCTGTACATATTCATAATTCTCTGGTGTTCTGCTTGTGCTTCTGCTTGATTTAATTTATGCTGCACTCATTGCATCATCCTCAAAAGCCTTCTAAATGATGCAAACTATTTCTGTGAAAGAATGTTTAAAGTTTTACTAAACCCAGGACACTGCATTCCACAGAACATTGAAATGCAAATATTTAAGTAAATATAAACAGCTAAATACCTTTACTCATCAACAATATTTTATAAGTCTTGTGACTTATATCGTTGTCTGATTAAAGGTTGTAGAACAAGACTCCGCCCCCGCAGATCGCCTTCCGAGGAGTTACTGAATGATCTGAGGGAACTGCGAACAATGGGGAGATGTAGGTGGTGACTCTGACTAAAGGAGGGGGACAGGAGGATGTCAGGAGAGGCAGGGCGCGCCATCGCGATTTGGCTGCTCTATGGTCTCAGCCAATTATTTTTACCACACCTAGCGGCCATGACTGCGCCCTAGTGGTAACTAGTAGTGTTGCTCACGAA
Source organism: Rana kukunoris (assembly GCA_029574335.1). Classification (NCBI taxonomy): domain Eukaryota; kingdom Metazoa; phylum Chordata; class Amphibia; order Anura; family Ranidae; genus Rana; species Rana kukunoris. Next base: position 480,279,112 of record CM056050.1, on the reverse strand, counting down.
TATTCACATTGCGAATATTCGTTACGAATATTGCATATTCGAGTATTCGCGAATAAATCGAATATTGCGGTGAATATTCGCTATTGCGAATATTCATATTTTTTCAAATTTATTTTTAAAACAGATCACATTCTAGTGATCTCTATCGACGTCTAAAAGCATTGCTGGTATGATTAGAGACCCTGGGCCGAGTAGCTGAGGCGATCCCTTTATGTTGCCGAATATTCGCAATGGGTATATTCGTATTGCGAATATTCGCGAATACTTTCTCTGCCCTTCTGTGTTTTGTGTATATAAAAAAAAAAATTAGCTTTAGTTTAGTCACATAAGTTTGTGTAAGTAGAGTTAGTGTTTAGTGCATATTAGTTTAGTAATCCAGGAAATGATCTCCGTTTTCGCGTGTTGACGAGAATTTCGCAATCAATTTCGCATTCGCATTAGCGAAATTTCGCATTCGCATTAGCGAAATTTCGCAAAAAAAATTTTTTGATAAAATATCACGAATATTCGATATTAACGAATATTTCGCGAATATTCTTCTATATATTCGTGAAATATCGCGAAATCCAATATGGCGTATTCCGCTCATCACTAGTAACTAGGTGTGTTCAAGGCAGCCCACCAACAGATACGTTTATTTGGTTTCAAATTGCATTCATCTATTTATATGTTTTTGTGATTTTTTTTTTTTTTAAATAGGGTGAATGCTTTCCTAAAATAAAATACAAAGGATAGCTATTATAGTCAAGATGAAATGTTTTCCTTGTTAAATACCCTTAGAATTGGAACTTCTAAGGGTATTTTATTTATTTTTTTCAACTGAAGCAATTATGCATGTAACTACTATGTAGTGTTGTAACAAAATCAATTAAAAGTGGTACTACATTAACAAAGGGCTTTGCAAACAAAGCAGCATGTGGAAAATGCTAAGAAATGTCAATTTTCTCTCCAATAATTATTTGACAAAAAAGGGAACCATGATTTAATTTACTTCATTTCAGCCAAACCATAATTGTTATCAGTGTAATAATATGTTGGACATAAAAGAATTTGATTTTCTTTTCTTGTGAGATATGCTAATTTTAAGCTGAGTAAATTTGCAGAAGAGAAAATCAGAGCAGGCTCCATGTTATTTATTGACCTCATCTGCTGCCTTGAGATGGAATAATAACCCGATAAATGAATTGGCAAACAAATCATTTAAAGATGACGAGCATTTTTAGTAATGTGGTTACTGTCATCTATTGTGTGTGTAACAAAATATTATTTGCTTGGAACAATTGATAATCAAACAGAAATTAAGTGTATTAAATCTTTTTCAAATATATGTATACAGTCTACTACTGTGACTTGCCTAACATTATTTAAAAAATAACCACAAGGTTTATTTATTTGTATATATTTAGTATTTTTGTAAATTTGCTCTGCAAGAAGTAAAATATGTTTACACTTTTTAGGATTGGGGAAGTTAAAGTAGAACTAAGGGCAAGATAACAATTAGGGATGAGCTTCGCGTTCGATACGAACGTATGTTCGACTCGAACATTGTCTGTTGACGCGCAACGGCCCATAATTCACTGCGGCATTGCGCGCTGATGATTGGCCAAGCATGCTGTATGTCCCGCATGCTTGGCCAATCACAGCGGGCAAAAAACGAAGAGCCATAATTGGCCAAAGCCTGGGTGGCTTTGGCCAATTATGGCTCAGGGCTTTAGCACATGCCCCACACTATATAAGGCCGCCTGCTGGGCGGCCTCGTGTAGTGTGTTCTGGCTTGTTCATGAAAGCAGTTAGAGAGACAGAGAGATTATCTTTTTAGATAGCTAGATAGAGCAGGCTAGTCAGTTTAGCTTGAATTACAGTGTGTAGAAAATATATATACATCCCTAGGAGTTGTACATATATTTATACACTGTATAGCTTAGCTAGATCAGCTATTCCTAATTTACTGGCAGGCAGGTGATTGTGCTATTTAACCTCTTAAGGACTGCCTACTGTACATTTACGTCAGCAGAATGGCACGGCTGGGCACATCAAAGTATATATACGTTGGTTCTAGTACCCAGCCCTGGAGTGCGGCGATCGGTCCCCGGAGCTGAAGAATGGGGAGAGCCGTGTGTAAACACGACTTCCCCGTGCTTCACTGTGGGCGCAGCATCGATCGCGTCATCCCTGTTATAGGGGGACGTGATCGATGACGTCACACCTACAGCCACACCCCCCTACAGTTGTAAACACACACAGGGAACACACAAATCCTACAGCGCCCCCTTGTGGTTAACTCCCAAACTGCAACTGTAATTTTCACAGTAAATTTTTTGCTGTGAAAATGACAATTGTCCCAAAAATGTGTCAAAATTGTCCGAAGTGTCCGCCATAATGTCGCAGTCACAAAAAAAATCGCTGATTTTTTTCAAAATTGTCGCTCTATTTTTGTTAATAGCGCAAAAAATAAAAAACGCAGAGGTGATCAAATACCACCAAAAGAAAGCTCTATTTGGGGGGAAAAAAGGACACCAATTTTGTTTGGGAGCCACGTCGCACGACCGCGCAATTGTCAGTTAAAATGATGCAGTGCCGAATCGCTAAAAGGGGAAAGGTCCTTTACCTGCATTTTGGTCCAAGTCTTAAGTGGTTAAAGACGTTATCACAGGCATAGACACCCAGCAGGTACAATATTTAAAGGAATTTTTTTATTTTATTATTTAAGCATCAATAAAATCACTGCTCCTGGAGCAGTGATTTTAATGATGCTTAACTTATAAAAATTAAAAAAATTCCTTTAAATATTGTACCTGCTGTGTGTCTATAGTTTGCCTGTGAAAACGTCTTTGAGAACCCGGGTTTTGCCCGACTCAACATGTATCAATGGGAAAAAAAGTTTTAAAAACTGTCATTTTTTCAGGAGTCCTGCTCCGTTTTTTTTAAACTTTTTTCCATTGATACATGTTCCCTGGGGCAAGACCCGGGTTCTGAAAGACGTTTTCCAACAGTAGATTGAATATTGGTCTTTAAAATGATCATTTTTGAATTCGAACGTTCGAGTCCCATAGACTTCAATGAGGTTCTAAATGTTCGCGCGAACGGTCGGTCTGTTCGACGGTTCTGGTGCGAACCGATCGAGGGGGTGTTCGGCTTATCCCTAATAACAATAAACAAAATGTGTGTAGTAATTAAATCACATTAAGGTCCCTTTCACACTAATGCAGTGCAGCTGGACAAGGCTGTATCAGTATGAAAGGTTGTTATTGTTTAAAGGCTTTATTTTGTTTAAGTACATTATGTGACACATTACATTTAATTATTTAATAGTTAGTAATTAACTTTTTTAAGCTTTATGCTACTAGCATTATTAAATAGAAAGAAAAGTATATACATATTCCATGTTTAACCTGCCTGCATGCCTGAGCTAAGGGCAAATGGATTTCAGGAAGTAAATACTACTTGAATCATCTTCCTTTACTCAAGGTGGTCATGGCTAGGGGTGTTTTTAAAAGTGATGGATAGATGGGTGGGTTTGTTTTGAATATTAAAATTAATTAAATAGCATTTTTAATTTTGTAGTTCTCAGATACAGTTTTGTTCCGCTTTAAAGCATATCTAAACTCAGAAATAAAAATGTAATATGTTGCAGCTTACCAGTGTTTAGATGTAGTGATTGCATTAATTTTGTCAGACTTTTCCCTTTATTCCTATTAGATAATCTAGCAAACAAAATGCTTTGTTTCACATAGCTATGGTCACACAGAGTGAACTTCAAACACATCTGTCTTTGTTTCTCCCCATTACATGGTGAATTAACCACTTCGGGTCCGCGCTATTGACAGAATACGTCAACAGCGCGGACCTGAGGCGCCGGGGTCACGTCTTTGGACGTGATTTACATGTAATTCCCAGCGCGCGCCACAGGGTGGTGCGCGGCGGGGAAAAACAGTCCCGACGCGTCACCAAGGATTCGATGAGTGTACCCGGCGGTCGCGATGTCTGTCAGGTACACACGATCGACGGTGACAGAGCAGGGACGTGGAGCTCTGTGTGTAAACACAGTGCTCCACGTCCTGTCAGTGAGAGGAGACATATGCTGTTTCCCTTGTATATAGGGAGACAGCATCGGTCACCTCCCCCAGTCACCCCCTTCCCCCCACACAGTTAGAACACACCCAGGCAATACATTTAACCCCTTCCTCACCCCCTAGTGTTAACCCCTTCAATGCCAGTCACATTTATACAGTAATTAGTGCATATTTATAGCACTGGTCGCTGTATTAATGTGAATGGCGCCAAAAATGTGTCATAAGTGTCCGATGTGTCCGCCGCAATATCGCAGTCCCAATAAAAATTGCAGATCACCGCCATTACTAGTAAAAAAAAATATAAAAAAAAAAATCATAATTCTGTCCCCTATTTTGTAGGTGCTTTAACTTTTGCGCAAAGCAGTTTATTGTGCTTTTTTTTTTTTTTTTTACAAAAATACGTAGAAGAATACGTATCGGCCTTAACTGAGAAAAAAATATATTTAAAAAAAATAAATAAAAAAAAAATAATTTAAAAAAAAATTGGGATATTTATTATAGCAACAAGTAAAAAATATATATATATTTTTAAATTGTCGCTCTTTGTTTGTTTATAACGCAAAAAATAAAAACCGCACGGGCGATCAAATACCACCAAAAGAAAGCTCTATTTGTGGGGAAAAAAAGGACGCCAATTTTGTTTGGGTGCCATGTCGCACGACCGCGCAATTGTCAGTTAAAGCGACGCAGTGCCGGAAGCTGAAATTTTGCCTGGGCACGAAGGGGGTTTATGTGCCCAGTAAGCAAGTGGTTAAAGAGCTTAGTAGTAGAGATGGGTCGAACACCCACCCAGTTCGGTTCATGCCTTTCTCTTGCAGGAGTTTTTTTGTCAGGATTTTTTTAAGAGGGTTTACTTCCTTTTTAAAGTAAAACAATAACAATCAACAATTATTTTAAATATAGTGCATGTGAGGTCCCCTTAGTCTGCCTGTAAAGTGGTGCATTTATACCATGTATAGAACCTGCTGCAGCAAAACTGACATTTATAAAGAAAAACAATTATGTTTAAATAGATATTCCCTGCAAGATTTCTTTATTTTGTAAACAACGGCTTGGGGAGCCAGATTGTATGATGATGCCACAATTTAGTGCACACGATTATAGATGTTTGGGATAAATTCTGGTGTCTCTTTGGCAGCTTGTGGATGGAAATAACACATTTGCACCATAGTGAGAAAGCTCTATCCGAAGAAGCAAAATTATAGTATACTTGGGCCAGTGTTTCTCAATTCCAGTCCTCACGCCCCCCCAACAGGTCAGGTTTTTAGGATTTCCATTATTTTGCACAGGTGATTTGATCAGTTTCACTGCCTTAGTAATTCCCACAGCCTTTTCATCTGAGGGAAATCCTGAAAACATGACCTGTTGGGGGGGCATGAGGACTGGAATTGAGAAACACTGACTTAGGCCAAGATTAATTTTTTTTAAGATGAAGTCTGGTGTTTCTTTCGCAGACTTTGAATAGAAGTAACAGGTGTGGAAAAATTGGGCTTTGAGTGTTGGTGGTGCCTTCACACCGTAACCCTATAGAGGTACTCTTAAAGTGGGATTCCAACCACAATTAGCATGTTTTAAATGTATGTCCTTTCATTTTGCTTGTGGGCATTGTGAAGCCCACAGGCACTTACTTCCTGGAAGACTTGGAAGGGGAGTTATAATGGGGTAGTGCGCTGCATCCTGGGAACACATTTCCCAGGAGCATTAGTGTGCTGAGGAGCCTAGGGAGATGATCTCAGAATCCTAGGTGATTCCAAATGCAGATTTTGTGGGACCGCATAGCAACAGGCATTTTCAGGTGAGTAAAACATTTTTTATTTATTTTTTATTTTTTAGGTCTAATGAGCACAATAATGAAAAAAAATGGGATGGAAACTCCACTTTAATTAAAGCAAGAACTGGCCTTGCTGGAAAAATATAAATGTGATGCCCCTGTCAAACAGTTGCAGAAAAATTGGTCTTTGGGTGTTGTTGGTGCCTTCACTCCATAACGTTCTACAGGTACTCTTGATGAAAGCAAAAATTGTCCTTGTTGTAAAAAAATAATAATTTGATGCACATGTCAAACAGATGGGGAACAATTGGTAATTTGGTGTTAATTGTGCCCATGAAACCCATACCAAGAAGATAGTTCAAATAAAATTAACGCCCACAAAGCTAGGCAGCCTAGATAGTCTTGCAGAGATTTTAGACCCCAATAACACTCAATCAGTGACATCGGCATAGGGGACTTGATAGCTGCTGCTAATCCAGAACTGATTCATTCTGAAAAATGTCAGCTGGTCAATGGAGTCTGCGGCAGACACGCTTTTAGCTGTCACAAAACCTCCAGCAGCACTGAATTCCCATTCAGAGAACATGCTGGCTGCAGGGCAGCCTAGCATCTCAATTGCATACTCGGAAAAGGTCTATTTTCATGACCCAGAAACCCAGTGGATCATCCACTGGGAAAATCCCCATGTCTGCTTTTGCCCCTAGATAATCTTCCATCATTTGATACAGACGCTGCCAATGGGATGTTAAAGCTGACAGCCCTGGGTGCAGAGGGCTAAAAATGTTTTGAAATGCATCACTGAGGTGCCCCCCTTCCCCACTACTCCTCCTTTGTCCAGAAAAAGCCTCAAAACTAGCTTTTCCATGAGACTGTAACCTACCAGAGTCTGGAAAGGCATTAAATAAGCTCCTCTTTCAGGTGTGCTCAAGATATTTACCCCTATGCACCTTCTGTGAGGGCAGGGTGAGTTCCAAGACTTTCCTCTTATAACAGTGGTCAAGGAGGGTTGCCAATCAAAAATAATCCTTATCCTTGATGCCACAAATTCTCCGGTCCTTTTGCAGGCTGTGAAGAATGAGATAACCCATACACCGCAAGTTTGCAGAGGCATGAAAAGCAGAGTCCTCAGGATAACTGAGAATGGCCATATCTGCAACTGCCTCCGCCCAGCCACTTTCTACTCCTCCTCCTCCTCCCTCTTCTCTTGTGTGTTCTGTAGCATCCCAAGAATAGTGTCTAAATAAAGCAGACCTTGAAGGAAAAGAAACACCTCCACTTCCTTCCACGGCTCTGCCTTGAATGCCCTGTCCATAATCCCCCACAGAGCATGCTCTGGCAGGAACACAAGAGTGATTGTGTCACTGATGCAAGCATTGTCGCCAGGTGACCGTGCAGTGCATGTATCATTTATCACCAGCCATTGGTGTGGGAAAAAAAGCAGAGCTGCCCTGAGCCTCTCCTTGTGCCATACTCACACAGGTACTCGTTGACGGCCCTCTGCTGCATGTGCAGCTTCTGCAACATTGCCAAAGTTGAGTTTCACCTGGTGGGCATGTCACAAATTAGGTGGTTTACAGGCAGGTGGAATTCCTGATGAATTTCAGCCAACCAAACATCGACTGTTAATTAATGTCTGAATTGGTTACAGACTCTTCTGGCCTGCCTTAGAAGAATTTTCAAACCTGGGTACCTGTTTAAGAATCACTGCACCACCAAATTAAGGACAAGTGCCATGCATGGCACATGTATCAACTTTCCATGTTAAAGGGCGAACAGAAGGTTAGTGCTATGATCACACACCACCATTCCTGTCTCAAGCTGGCGTGTCCTGTCCCTGCAGAGATGAAATAATCGCTGCTCCGATGTAGCTCCTGTTCCATACACAGACCAGCTGAAACACTGCATGGCATCTGATACATCAGCGGACTCCCTCACTTTTCTCCAGTAAATCTACAATCACCCAATTATCCTATGAGTCCAGTATTAGTACCATCTAAAATTGTACCAATTCTACCTGGAATCTTATACTTTTTACTATATGGAATTGTTCCTGAATGGATCTTTTACTGTATCAGTTTTTTTTTATTTTATATAACCTTGTTCATCCATCATATAATTGCTCTATATCTTTGCATAAATTACTAACAATAAACCATCAGGCGACTCAATTTGGGGATACTCGCCATGAGCCATTTTTAATTGTTTCTTGTATACAAGCTGCACCATTAGGTAGGTTCATCCTCTCTACTTGTCCGGTTTACCACTATCATTGAAAGTGAAAGAAATTGTATTACTGTGGGTTTAGACTGATTTGAAGTGAATCTTGATTGAGGTGAACCAATTTGTTCATTGCCTCCTTTGACCAACAAGTCACTGTTCAGTTATTGCTAACATTATTGATGTTGGATATTTCTCTTCTTAGATCTTAGAGTAATTGTAGATCTTATATCTAATTTATTTAATCCATTAAATAATTATACAGAACCTTATATGATAGATACTATTACTCCCCTTGGCATTCATTTTTTTTTTATATCACTTATTAGTTTGACTGCCAGACAGTTTTAAGATTTTAAATGCCTATGCAAGGGAATGATAATTTAGGCAACTTAGTTGATTGCCTCGAAGAAAGAAAGAAATGTTCTAGCATGTTAAACATTAATTCACTTTATTTAGCTTCAACATATTTCACAGTGCTTTACAGTGTGCACAGAACTATTCCCATTAGTCCCTGCCCCAGAGGAGCTTATAAATTAATGCTCTTATAACAGTCACACATGCATACAGTCTTATTCAAAATCTAATTGCATGCCAATTAACCGTACTTGCATTATTGAATTGTGAGAATAAGCAGAAGGCCTGTGCAATTCCAAGGAGAACTTACAGACCTATTGGAAACAGTGCCATAGATAAAGAACACTCCCAGGAACCATATCCTTCATAGCCATAATTTTAGCAAAGTATATGTAAAGCCAACACTTTTTTGTTTTGTTTTAGAGTAGAGTAGGGATGAGTTAAAATTTCTATATGTTTTTTTCTACTGTCTGTGTTCCTTTTGGGAAGATACTTTATATCCCTCTATAAGTACTGGTGATTTTGTCTTTGAGAATTGTGCAAAAAAAAGGGAGGTGAGGAGATATCTTAAAATGAGGACACCTGTTCCAGAGAGAACAGTCAGGGAGGGGAACACCCATCACTTTAAGAGATTTCCTTTAATCACTTAAGCCCCTGACCATTTTGTAGCTAAAGGACCAAGCCACTTTTTTCGATTTGGCACTGCGTCACTTTAACTGACAATTGCAGTGTGACGTGGCTCCCAAACAAATTGGCGTCCTTTTTTTTCCACAAATAGAGTTTCTTTTGGTGATATTTGATCACCTCTGCGGTTTTTATTTGTTGCGCTTTAAACAAAGATAGGGCGACAATTTTGAAAAAATGCAATATTTTTTACTTTTTGCTATAATAAATATCCCCAAAAATATATAAAAATATATAAAAGAACATATTTTTTCCTCAGTTTAGGCCGATACGTATTCTTCTACATATTTTTGGTAAAAAAAGAATAGGGAATAGGGAATAGTTTTGTGGCATTTTTATTAATATTTTTTTTTACTAGTAATGGCGGTGATCAGTGATTTTTATCGTGACTACGACATTACGGCAGACACATCAGACCCTTTTGACACTATTTTGGGACTATTGTAATTTTTACAGTGAGCAGTGCTACTGTATAAAATGCACTGATTACTAAAGCTAAAGAAGGTAACAACATTATTATATTGCCATTGCATACTTCATATGTTTTATTGTGGCCCCAGTCAAGTCGGGGACACAATACTATTACATTTTGTCTGGTGTGCCAAGAGAGGGTTCGAGCCACTTCAAGGGGGTGAATAATTAGTGTGAGAGTAGATCCCAAATCTAACCAGCAGCTCCTGCGGGGGTAGCGCTACAAGTAGATATGTTGTGAGTGGACAGCACATGGCCATACCATACGTCACTGGGTATTTCTTGGTTTGACGGTGCGCATGCACGCACCCCCTGCTGACCAATGCTGTAATTCAACACAGCATGAGTTTGTCAGCGCATTTCAGCCAATGATTTACGACTGAGACCTGCTGATCGGCTGTGGCCAATCACAGCAGAGTTCCGTATTAACAAACACACAAAACTCTGTGCACAGACAGCAATCTGAAAAAGAAAACAGAACTGTTAGTAAGAGCAGCACACATTACACTTGTTAGGCACACAGTTAACCAGTTGTTGTTAACCCTTCCCAGACAGTGCCATTAGTAGTGTACAATATTATTACTAATCACTGTATTTATGCCATTGGCAACATCAGTGTATGTTAGTCAGTTAGCGTCCCTCCCAGCCAGGTTCAGTTAGCGCTAAATTGCCTACCACAGTATCAAAGTACCACTATAAGTCGCTGATCACCGCCATTACCAGTATAGTGTCTGTATGGATCAGTATCTTGATCACGATCAGAAATATACAAATTTCTGCAATAGTATAGCATCCCCAAAAATGTTTTTTTTTTTTTTTTTTTTAACCAAAGACATGTAGCAAAATACATGTTGGCATACATTTATGAAGAAATTTGATTTTATTGGATACATTTTATAACAGAAAGTAGAATATATATACATATAAATATATATAAAATTACAATTTTTAGTATATTTTTGTTTATATAATAAAAAAAAAATCCAATGGTGATCAAATACCACCAAAAAAAAATTCTATTTGTGTGAACATTATTAAAATAGCACACTGCTGAATAGCAAAAAATGCCCTGGTCATGAAGGGAGTAAAACATTCCAGAGGTCAAGTGGTTAACTCTAGAAAAAAAGAAAAAAGAAGAGGTACTCACTGACAAAAAGAGAGGGCCAGATTCACAGAGCGATTACGCCTGCGTAACAGGAGATGCGCCGCGTAAGTCTAAATGTGCTCGTGCGTTTCGATGCACGGCATTCCCAGAACGAGATACGCAAGAAATCAATTTTTTTTGTCCAGTGTAATTTCGTTAGACAGGCGCATCCGTCCGCGCAAAACTGCGCTAGACACACTATTGATTTGCTATTCAAATATGCTAATGAGGGACTTACGGGGATCCACAAAAGAACGTTGGTGCAGCGCAGGCTACGCGGTGTGCGCAACAGCAAAATGTCCTGTCTAAAATTAGACCATATAAAAGCTGGTCTAAAATTAGAAAAATTGTCTACATGTCAGATAAAGCAACACTGTTAGTGAGGAGCTGAGCAGTCACACGTGTTGCACAACAATCTGTATGCCAACATGCCAGGGGCATCGTCGCACATAGCTATACTACTGACTTTAGATGAGCAAAGAAGGAGGAGGGCACGGAGGATGGCACGGGAGAGGATATACCGCACCGGCATTGACCTGTTTGGCATAAGTGATTGTGAGGTGTATCGCATCTTCAGATTCACCCCTCATGCCATCCTGGAATTAACCACAACCCTGCAGGAGGACAACACCAGCCCAACACAACGCTCACATGCAGTGCAGCCACTGGTGAAGGTCCTGGCAACACTCCATTTCCTTGCCAGTGGCTCTTTTCAGCGTACAAGTGGAGTGGTGGCTGGGATGTCACAATCCTCCATGAGCAGATGTGTGCACCAGGTTGTCCCTGCAATCCTCAGATGCATGGCCAACCAAATCATCAAACCCACCACTGAGGACCTGTGGCTGAAGGCAATGACAGATTTCTACAGAATTGCCAGATTCCCACGCACCGTGGGGGCCATTGATTGCACACATGTGGCACTCCAGCCCCCCCCAGGAGACAGAGCACATGTACCGCAATTGGAAGCATTGGCATTCCATCAACGTACAGGTGATAGTCGATGCCCAAGGCCTCATATGGCACGTCCGTGCCAAACACCCAGGGTCCAGCCATGACAGCTACATCTACAATCAAAGCCCCATCTGAATGGAATTCGATCAGAACGTGTATGGAGACACCTGGCTGGTTGGTGAGTGACATGGGTGGCAGGCATGACTGTCCCCCCCCATGATGCACACATCACAACGAGCACATGCATGACTAACATCCTCCTTTCTTTTCCCTTACAGGTGACTCTGCATATCCACTGGGACCCCATCTCATGACTCCTATCCGGAACCCCCAAACCCCAGGAGAGGAAAGATACAATGAAGCCCACACCCAAACACGTGCAGTGGTGGAGCGCACCTTTGGCCTCCTGAAGTCACGTTTCCGATGCCTGGATAAGTCTGGGGGTACCCTGTTGTATTCCCCAAACTTTGTGTGCCATATCATCGGTCGCAGTGAGAAAGGGCCTGCATATTGACCTACATGATGACCTGACCCCTGAACCAGACAATCCCCCCCCTAACCAAGGATACCCCGTCTTCTGAGGGAAGAGCAGCCAGGAGACAGCTCACATTGGGCATCTTTGCACGTTAAACACACACATTAATCATGGCACAATGAGAATGCATGCATGCACACCACTGTGGTCCCTAGCACACACACCCCACATCCTCATCAAATTGGATTGGCACCAGTCCACCATGCAGGACTTGTGAGCAGCAACGCCACGCCAAGGCTCCAATTATGTCACTGTACATTCATACACCATTCACACGGACCTGGGGATCACTTCTCCCTGGTCCTGGGGAACCCCTCTCCACCAAAATTAAGGGTGACACCCCTTTTCCGGCAGGAATGTCACCCCCACATTCAAACAGCATTCACAACCCCAAAAAAAAAAAATTACCAGCAAAATCAAAACATTTCCAAGAAAAAAAAAAAGGCCCCAAATAAAAGGGGAAACACAAATTAGTGCCCTTGACGTGAGCCATGCCTAGGGCGCCCCCGGCCACGGCCCCGGCTCCTCAGGGGAGACTCATGGGGAGGGGGGGTAAACCGGGGAAGGAGGAGCAGCCCCTGGTCTCTGCCCACCTGGCGGCCTGCCCTCCAAGGCCACGGCTATTCTGTCCAGGGCAGCACCTAGTGTTGCCGTGTTGGCCTGGATAGCCTGGGTAAGGGCACTCACATCCTGCCCAACGCCTGCTGATGTAGTCTGCAGGTCGTTAAGGCAGTTTCTGAAAGTCCTGGAGTGGCAGTTCAGGTTCCCAAGCGTATCCTTGATGGAGGACAGGCTCTCCTCCATCCGCACCAATGTCTGGCTGACCTGTCCCAGATGGCGGGTCTGGAGGAACTGGTCCCTTCTCAGAGTGGCGGGCAGGAGATCGGCCACCCCCCTGGTCTTCTGGGTCGCCTTCCTGCCTCCAGCTGATGCTTGTGGCCGGGGAGAAGGGGAGCCCCTTGGGAGGGGAGCCATGTTGGGGGAGGAGGGGGGGCTCCCCCTTAGGGAGGGCTGGCTGCTGCCAGCCCGAGGGGAAGAGTCATCCAAAAACAATAGTCCCGTGCCTGACATGGACTCCTCCTCAACCTCCTCCGCGGACTCCGGCCTTGTCGGGGGGGGGCCTCATTAGGCTGCTGTCCTGGGGATGGTGCGGTCAGGCCAGATGGCCCAGCACCCTCCTGCACATCTGTGGGTGACATAAAACATTCACAGGTTGGAGGATCCACACACTTGCCACATATTCCCTTTCACCCCCTCCCCCACACATGCTACACACCTGATAGAAAAAAAAACCTTACCTGGCATCACGCCTTCATGACTTGAGTCATAGCCGGGCAGGCCCTCCACTTCTTGCCGATGAAAGGTCTGGGCCACCGCACGCTCCTCCGCTGTCAGCCTAACAGGGCATGGTGGGCCCCCTCCTGTGGCCCTGGCATGGGCAAGCATTTTGGCCAGCTTCTTTTTGACCAGACACCGGAGGTCATTTATCTTTTTTTCAATCCCAGACCGGTTCCGTGTCTCCCCCCCCGATGCATTCACCTGGTCAGTGATCATGTCCAAAATCTCTCTCCTCCTGGCCAGGGGGGTTTTGGCACTGTCTGGGCCGTGGAGGAAACGCCCATAGTCGCAAATGGCCCGGGCAAGAATTTGTTTCTCCCTCAAAGAAAATTTTAATTTCCTCTTCCTCTCTGTCATACTCTGACCAAAAATCACTCCCAGTCAACAAAAATCACTCACAAAAACAAGCACGACCAATCAAGCAAGAAAACAAACAGAAAAATATCAAACAAAAAGTCTCACAAACACTCAGCAAAAAGCAGTCACAAAAACAAACAGGAACAATCAAGCAAGAAAACAAACAAACAGAAAAATATCAAACAAAAAGTCTCACAAACACTTAGCAAAAATCACTTTCAAATATCTTCTAACAAACACTAGATCACACAGTACACAAATCTGACAAATACAAATCACAATGCAACTAACAACGGAACAAAAGCACTTTGCTATATGGGAAGGGAAACAAAGGGATGTACTTTTGCAATGGAAGTGCGTTTGTGTGTGTCTATTTATGCTGTCTGCGTAGTTCTCAAATTTGCCCTAGTCCATTTCCAATTTCACTGATTGCGCCGTTCCCGAGTTGTGAGCATGCGCACAGAGGTGCTGATATAGGGGCTGATTTACCAAGCCTGTGCGCCAAGACTCATGGTGCACAAGCAGGAGTAAACCTGTTTTTGACATTTACAAAAGAAACACGCTGCCAGTGCAGCGTGTTTCCTCATTTACTAAAGTGCCTAATGCGCCCAGAAGAGGGCGCACAGCACGCCAGTACAGAGCTGGCGTGCGGCATTTAGTAATGTAAACATCGGGGATTCGGGCGGGAGTTTATGAGGGGAGGGAGGGGGGTGATGCAGGGGAAGTGTAGTGACATGTGTTTAAACTTGTGTGGCGGGCCGATTTGAAAGGGAAAGTGACTTTTGGGACCCGATCCCCGTGCCCTTGCAAAGTACGCTAGAACCTCGGAAGGTTCACTTGCATACTGGGCATGCGCAGAGGGAAAAATCGGAGCTTACCGCGCGCCTCTGCAGTACGCCGGGAAAATCTTGGTAAATACCAGGCGGCGTAGCAGTGTTTGCACTGCCTGGAGCGGCGCACGGCAAGCTCCGAGCTGTTCTCGGGCTGCGCTGACACTGAAGGGGAACTCCGCGCCAAATTTCAAATGTGAAACCGGCGCGGCTTCCCCCCCAGGGGTACAATAGGCTCTCCGGCTTGGTCCGGAACGTGAGGGGTTAACCCACGCCAAAATCGGCGTGGGGTTCCCCCCCAGATCCGTACCAAGCCCTCATCCCAGGCATGCAGTCTGCCCGGACAGGAATGGGGGTGGGGACGAGCGAGCGCCCCCCCCCCCTCCTGAGCCGTACCAGACCACATGCCCTCGACATGGGGGAGTGTGTGCTTTGGGGGAGGGGGGCGCTGCCCCCCCACCCCAAAGCACTCTTGTCCCCATGTCGATCGGGACAAGAGCCTCTTCCCGACAACCCTAGCCATTGGTTGTCGGGGTATGCGGGCGGGAGCCAATCAGAATCTGGGAGCCCCGTTTAATAAGGTGGCCCCCAGATTTCGGGCCCCCACCCTATGTGAATGAGTATGGGGTACATCGTACCCCTACCCATTCACCTGGTGAACGTGGTTTTAACTTTGAGGGTCTTCTGCCGCCGCCCCCTTCGAATTTTTCGGCCTGGACGGGGGTCGCACATCCCATCCAGGACTTGGACGTGGCGGGCTTCTCGTCGCTGTCTTCTGCCGCTGCCCCCTTCACCACGAAGCTCCGTGCTTGTTTGATGAGGGCAGCGGGCTTCCGTCGTCTTCTCCGGGGCGAGGGTCGTACATCCCACCCCGGATTTCGTCGCCGGCTTCTGCCTGGCTCCTACTAGGGGCCAGGCCTTCTTTTGCCGTCTTCCGCCGGAGGGCGCCACTCTCCGGGCTTCTCGACGTTGTCTTCCGCTGCGGGGGCCAGGCCTTCTTCTTTGCCGCCCCCTTCGATTTTTTCGGCCTGGACGGGGGTCGCACATCCCATCCAGGACTTGGACGTGGCGGGCTTCTCGTCGCCGTCTTCTGCCGCTGCCCCCTTCACCACGAAGCTCCGTGCTTGTTTGATGAGGGCAGCGGGCTTCCGTCGTCTTCTCCGGGGCGAGGGTCGTACATCCCACCCCGGATTTCGTCGCCGTCTTCTGCCGCTGCCCCCTTCACCACGAAGCTCCGTGCTTGTTTGATGAGGGCAGCGGGCTTCCGTCGCAGTCTTCCGCCGCGGGGTGACACTCGCGGGCTTCTTCTTCCATTCGATGTTGACACGGCGAGGTCCGGCGCTGAAATGCCTTCTGAGCGGCGGGCAAGGACTTATATTGGCATTGGGCGTGGGCGTGGTTATGCCAACAAGTGACCTTAACCCATGTGACAGTGATGTGACGTGACATCACTGTCACATGGGTTAAGGTCACATGTTGGCATAACCACGCCCACGGCGACGAAATCCGGGGTGGGATGTACGACCCTCGCCCCGGAGAAGACGACGGAAGCCCGCTGCCCTCATCAAACAAGCACGGAGCTTCGTGGTGAAGGGGGCAGCGGCAGAAAACGGCGACGAGAAGCCCGCCACGTCCAAGTCCTGGATGGGATGTGCGACCCCCGTCCAGGCCGAAAAAATCGAAGGGGGCGGCAAAGAAGAAGGCCTGGCCCCCGCGGCGGAAGACAACGTCGAGAAGCCCGGAGAGTGGCGCCCTCCGGCGGAAGACGGCAAAAGAAGGCCTGGCCCCTAGTAGGAGCCAGGCAGAAGCCGGCGACGAAATCCGGGGTGGGATGTACGACCCTCGCCCCGGAGAAGACGACGGAAGCCCGCTGCCCTCATCAAACAAGCACGGAGCTTCGTGGTGAAGGGGGCAGCGGCAGAAAACAGCGACGAGAAGCCCGCCACGTCCAAGTCCTGGATGGGATGTGCGACCCCCGTCCAGGCCGAAAAATTCGAAGGGGGCGGCAAAGAAGAAGGCCTGGCCCCCGCGGCGGAAGACAACGTCGAGAAGCCCGGAGAGTGGCGCCCTCCGGCGGAAGACGGCGAAAGAAGCCCTGGCCTCGGGAGGAGCCAGGCAGAAGCGGAGGAGCCCGAGGTGGGGCGACACCCCCGTTGTTCTCCGCTGTTTTCGGCCGGCCCCCCCCGGATGTAAAAGAGCTTCATTTTGGGGTGGGGGCACAGTCGAGCATGGCGGAGAGCATGGGTGGGTGTTTCCCCCCCCCGGCAGAAAACGGCTAGAAGACCGAGGAGTGGCGACGCCCCCGTTGTTCTCCGCCATTTCCGCCGGCCCCCCCCGGATGTAAAAGAGCTTGATTTGGGGTAGGGGGCCTGGCCGAACATGGCGGAGAGCATCGGTGGGTGTCTCTCTCCCCGGCGGAAGGGGGCGGCGAAGACCGGGGGGGGGGTAGGTGTACCCCCCCGGCGGAAGGCGGCGGAAGACCGGGGGGGGTGTAGGTGTACCCCCCCGGCGGAAGGCGGCGGCGAAGACCGGTGCGGGCTCCGCCTCCCGTTGTTCTCTGCTTTTTTCGGCCGGCCCCCCCCGGATCTGAAAGAGCTTATTTTGGGGTGGGGGCCTGGCTGGACATGGCGGAGAGCATCGGTGGGTGTCCCCCCCCGGCAGAAGACGGCGAAGCCCGGGGCCCAATGGGCTGGTGGTGGGGGGTCCCGGCAGAAGACCCCCGGAGCTGACTAATAAATTATTTTTTTCGGTGTGGTTTTTTTTGTGTTTACACTTTTCCACCCGGTGAATGGGTAGGGGTACGATGTACCCCATACTCATTCACATAGGGTGGGGGGCCAGAATCTGGGGGCCCCCTTAATATAGGGGGCTCTCAGATTCTGATAAGCCCCCCGCCCGCATACCCCGACAACCAACGGCCAGGGTTGTCGGGAAGAGGCTCTTGTCCCTATCGACATGGGGATAAGAGTGCTTTGGGGTGGGGGGGCAGTGCCCCCCTCCCCCACAGCACACACTCCCCCATGTCGAGGGCATGTGGTCTGGTACGGCTCAGGAGGGGGGGGGGGCGCTCGCTCGTCCCCACCCCCATTCCTGTCCGGCCAGACTGCGTGCCTGGGAGAAGGGTTTGGTCTGGATCTGAGGGGGAACCCCACGCCGTTTTTTGGCGTGGGGTTAACCCCTTGTGTTCCAGATCAAATCTAAGAGCCTGTTGTGCACCTGAAGGGGGACCCCACGCCGTTTTTTTTTCTAATTTGGGGTGGAGTTCCCCTTTATCCCGGTCCTGTCAGGGGGAATGCCTGCTCGTCTGTCCCTACAATGTATGAACAGCGATCTGTCATTTCCCCTACACAGTCCCACCCCCTTTACAGTTAGAACACACCCAGGTAACATATTCAACCCCTTCCGTGCCCCTAGTGTTAACCCCTTCCCTGCCAGTGTCATTTTTATAGTAAGCAATGCATTTCTATACCATTGCTCGCTACAAAAATGCCAAATCTCACAAAAATGTGTCCGCCACAATGTCGCAGTAGCCAGAAAAAACAATGATAGCCACCATTACTAGTAAAACAAAAAATTAGTCCAAAAAAAACCATAAGACCAACCCCTACTTAGAACTTTTGCCCAAACCAATCAAACGCTTATTGTGATTTTTTGCAACCAAAAATATGTCCAAGAATACTTATCGGCCTAAACTGAGGGCAAACATTTTTTGAAAATATTTTGGGGGAGATTTATTATAGCAAACAGTAAAAAAGATGTTTTTTTAGTTGCCAAATTGTCGCTATATTTTTGGGTCAAGCAAAAATAAGAAAAAACGCAGAGGTGATCAAATACCACCAACAATAAAATAAATAAAAAAATTTAGGGGGGGGGGGGGAGGATGAGGACGCCAAATTTGTTTGGGGGCCACGTCGCACAACCACGCAATTGTCAGTCAAAATTACGCAGTGTTGAAATGCAAAAAATGGCCCCGTCAGTGACCAGTAATATGCTCTGGGGCTCAAGTGGTTACAAATTAAGAATACACTAAAGTTAGCCCAATTTATGGCCATAATGTGAAAGATGATGTTACACCGAGTAAATAGATACCCAACATGTTACACTTTAATATTGCACACACTCATGGAATGGGGCCAAACTTCAGTACTTGAAAATACCCATAGGCAACACTTTTTTATGTGTTTCAGGTTACCAGTTTAGATTTACAGAGGAGGTCTAGTGCTAAAAGTATTGCTCTCGCTCTAACGTACGCTATGATACCTCACATGTGGGGTTTGAACGGGGGTTCAATATGTGGGCGGGGCTTACACATTTAAGGCCCGCCCACATATGGAAACATTCTTCAAACCACACATGTGAGGTATCATAGCGTGCGTAACAGCAAGAGGAATATTTTTAGCACTAGACCTCATCTGTAAATCTCAACTGGTAACCGGAAACAATAAAAATGCTGCTTGTTCGCTTCTGACTGCGAGCTACTAGGGACAGGGGCGTTTAAATTATTACTATTTAGGTTTGTTACGTAAAAATTCTAGAAGACCTCCCGTTCAGCTTGTAAAGCATCACTTCAGGGGGACCAAAAAAAAATTAAACACCTCTAATGCTTTCATCCGCCATTGCAGATTTGATTCTGGTACTGCATTTCGAGTGAACTGGGCATGCTCGAACACTTAGTAAAAAAGCTGGTTGTCTGACCCTGAAAATGACATGCATCTTTCTGAGCATGCTCAGAAAGCTGTTTTTTTGGCTTAGTAATTTAAGGACATCCTTAACAGGTGTAAGCAGTTCCAAGTGCACACAAACTAGAGGCTGACATTTCTTCATGTGTTTCCAATTGGTTCATTAGCACACGTTATAAAAAGCGTGGATACTGCACGTGTCAGCTGCCCCTCAGAGGGGGCAGATTTGCTGGCTGGAAGGAATGGCGGAGTGAAACAGAGATGTTTTGGAGCAAGTTTTGTATTTTTTGATGTTTTCTCTGCTACATAATTTTGCTAAATGTTTCTCGATGTTAATGACTAATGTTTTAATCCTGTGGGTCTATCCTGTTATTTCAAAAGCATGATTTATTTTCCAATGACTGTGAAATAAACGTTGGTCTTTTTTGTTTTTAGGTGTTTTTATATATTTTTGGTGTGTTTATTTGTAATTTTTTTTTTTGCTTTCCTTGTTTTGTGGACCAATAAAATTACTTTCAAATTTTGAAGTTTGTTTTGTGATATTTTTTTCATGCTATGGATTTCAACCGCTGCAGCTGAACTAGTTTGGGCCTAAACCATCAAGTGTGATTTGTCTCTAAGATCTTTCCTGGTGTGTATGCATGAAATGTTTAGTCACCAGAAAAGGAAGGACAAAGCGGTAAGTATTGTTTCCTAGAACTGATGTCCAGACTGACTTTTTAAAGCACATGTGCAAGATGTAGGAAAAGCTGCAAACAGGGCCTGTTGGAGGGGGGGGGGGGTGGTGTTTTTTTTTTTGGACAGGCTTGAAGTGCTGATTTACAGCGCTGTGCTTGAAACTAGCACAAGACAATCCTATTCTAATTGTGGGTTGTTTGAGGGAAGCCAATTGAGTGTTAGAACCCCTGCTAGTGTTTTTAGGTTGGGCTTTGTGTCCCTTTTCCTAAAATTGGCTTCACTTCCTGTCACACAGCTGAACAGGAAGTGAGGTTAAAACCCTACCAATGGTCTTTTCTTCGGGGCACAGGTCAATCTAACTAGTGTCACCATTAAGCAAATTGCACTGCAGTGTACACCCCAAATGATTAGTTTTTTTGGGGTTTAGTAAAGGCAAAGCCGCTCTGCAGTAGAAGCGTAGGCAATGAAAATCAGAAGGGAAGCACTGATGGTTTTTACTTCCAATCCCGCCAAGTTTTGAGTTTTCTTCCTTGCTTGTCCACTTGTAGTGCAAAGTGGATTTGCCTTTAGTAAATGGACCCCAAAGTCCAAGATTCCTACTAATTTGGGGTGTACACAGCAAAATGCCATTTCCAAAATGGGAAACTATTTATATTGATCTGTGTGTCCCCAACAAAACATTACTCAGGTGTTTCCCTCACTTCCTGTTTGGCTGTGTGGCAGGAAGTGAATGAATTAAGTAGAAAGTGACAACATTTGTGAGGTGTCTTTACCCTATCAGGGGTGCAGGCATCCCCAAAACAAACAAGAAAATAGTTGATTTAACATTGGGTGGTGTTTGTGGGGGTCCCTAACACACATTCATACATATTAGCAACGCTGGATCCTGGCCTATTGGCATGGTTATATTTTCTTAAGCCTCTCAATAAAATGATCTGAAATTTGGGGTTAAACTGGAACAATAATCATCACTTTTATTTTTTGGATTTGTTTCATTTTGGATAGAGTTGGTGGGGGGGGGGGGGGTTAGAAGCTCTGTCAGTTTATTTTGTATTATCCCTGTCCGTTTGGGGAGATTGGCCTTCACTTCCTGCCCCATAGCCAAACAGGAAGTGATCGAAAAACTAGGCAAATTAAGGGTCCCCCCCCACAGAACTTGTGTGTGTCCCCTGAAAATTCCTGGGTGGGTCATAAAAAAACAGGGTGTGGCCTTGACAGGAAGGGTGGGTCATTTTTCTATTAGGGGGGT
Organism: Rana kukunoris; assembly: GCA_029574335.1. Lineage (NCBI taxonomy): Eukaryota > Metazoa > Chordata > Amphibia > Anura > Ranidae > Rana > Rana kukunoris. Next base: position 480,257,778 of record CM056050.1, on the reverse strand, counting down.
GCCAAAATTTGGTCAGGCCTAGGGAAGCACAAAACCTAAATATCCTACTGCATATTAGGGCTTATTTAGACAGGATCCAATTTACAGCATGTTTTTAGATTGTGGGAGGAAACCCGCACAGGGAGAACATGCAAACTCCAGGCAGATAGTGTCACGGGCGGGATTCGAACCAGCAACCCTTTTGCTGCTAGGTGAACATGCTACACACTACGCTACTGTGCTGAACGAACATGATTGCAGCTGAAAGCATGAGATGTTTTTTTTTAAACCAATTACATGCTTTCCAGCCTGGAGGACAGATGTGGGGTCTAATTGACCCCGCCTTTCTCTATAAAGAGGACCTGTCACACACTAGTCCTATTACAAGGGATGTTTACATTCCTTGTAATAGGAAGAAAAGTGAAAAATAATACAAACAAAGGGACAAACAAGTGCAAAAATTAAAATATTAAGTAAAAAAATAAAATAACAAAGGAATTTAAATGCTCCTGTCCCTAGTAGCTCGCACTCAGAAGCGAACACGCATGCAAGTCCCACCCACATATGTAAACATCCTTCAAACCCCACATGTGAGGTATCATAGCGTGCGTTAGAGCGAGAGCAATAATTTTAGCACTAGACCTCCTCTGTAACTCAAAAGTGGTAACCTGAGAAAAAAAGTCAAGCGTTGCCTATGGAGATTTTTAATAACGAAGTTTAGCGCCATTCCATGAGTGTGCGCAATATGAATGCGTGACAAGTTAGGTATCTATTTACTCGGGGAACATCATCTTTCACCTTATCCCTAAAAATTGGGCTAGCTTTACTGCTTTCTTATTTTGTCATTCATGAAACAGGTTTTTTTTTTGAAAGCCAAAAAAAAAAAAAAACGTTTGAAATTTTTTGGCACAAATACTGTTGGAAATGTGTCCGAAAAAATGGCCGCCACTTTATTCCCTAGGGTGTTTGTTAATAAAATATATATAATGTTTGGGGGTCCTGAGTAAGTTTCAAGGAAGAAAATATAATTGTTACATGAAGGAGAGAAGTGCCAGAATAGGCGCGGTATGGAAGTGGTTAAAGTGCAACAATAAAAGTGACAAAATTCCTTGAAATTTCGTACCATGGGGGGGGGGGGAGGCAATTAGGGGCGCCATCAGGAATTATGGGGCCCCTTACACAGCTTCAGGCATGGGCCCCCTGGAGCAGAGAATAGGGGGGGGGGGGGTGCCGCCTGATATTAAGAAGGGGGGGGGCTGCCGCAATTTGATAAGCGGGGGGTTCCTTTACAAAAAAATACATATAGAAAAATATATATTAAAAAGGGTGGTAGCCATCCGGGGGCCCTGGGGACCACTGGGCCCTTTAATAAAAAGAAACTTCTGGGCTCTTTAATGAAAAATAAATTACAATATCTACATATATAAAATAATAAAAAAGGGGGTTGCCTTGGGAGCTCTGGGCCCTTTAATAAAAAATAACTACCAAAAATCTAAAAAAAAAATAACATTGGGTGGGAGCTGTGGTGGCTCAACGTGAATGGCACTGCGCTGACAAGCCGTTCACCTCTGCAGCCAAGGGTTCGGATCCCGGTCTCGGCTACATGTGAATTGAGTTTGGTGGTGTCAGCCCGGCTCCCGGTGGGTGTGCTATGCAAGGTACGCCTGTGCTTAGTATGCCCACCCCCCCCCCAAAAAAAAAACACCACACTTGCACACACTTTGGCCATGAGGTCTCCTAAAATAAAGGGAGGCGAAGGACCTACAGGGCTGGCTGGGTGGGCTACACTCCTTCATAGGGGGAGTCCCTCTGTCCCATCGGGCTCCCAAGTGTAGCAGGTGGGGTGAGGCCCCCCTCACACCCACCATTGCCACCGGGGGCATGGAGAAGGATGGCGATTGCAAGTCCAGCTCCTCTCTCTCGACTTCACGCACAAAATACACTTTAAAAAAGAAATTAAAGTAAAAAGTAACAAACCTGGGGAAAATGTTTATAACATTTTTAGAAGCAAAAAGGTCTGGGGCCTTCTGGGAGCTTTCAAAATTATATTATATATATATATGTTTAAAAAATAACCAAAAAATATATAATGTTTTTTTTTTTGGATTTTTTTGTAAAGGTGGGGGGTTGTCATCTGGAGCCCTGGGGATCTCCGGGCCACTGGGGACCTCCAGACCCCTAAAACAAAACATTGGCCCTTTAATTAAAAAAAATTTGGGGGGTTGCCACCCGGGGCCCTGGGGACCTCCAGACTGCTAAAAAATATTAAATTCCAAAAATTGGCCCTTTAATAAAAAATCCTACAAAAACCAACTAACAAATATATATACAAAAAAAAAAAGAGGGGGGTTACCATCTGGGGCGCTGGGGGGCCTCCAGGCATCAGGGCACCTCCGGACCCCCGGGCCCCTTACAGGTGTACAGGGCCGCCATCATGAATTTTGGGGCCCCTTACACAGCTTCAGGCATGGGCCCCCTGGAGCAGAGAACCGGGGGGGGGGGTGCTGCCGCATGAAATTGAGAAGCGGGGGGGGGGTGGTGCCACAAATTGAGGAGCGGGGGGGCCCTTTACAAAAATTTTGACAGAAATAAGAAATAAAGAAAAATATATATAAAAAAGGGGGGTAGCCATCCGGGGCCCTGGGGACCTCTGTGCTCTTTATAAAATAAAAATAAAAAAGAGAGAAAATACATATATATATATATTTTTTAAATATAACATTTATCGAAAAAAAGTAAAAAAACAAGGGGGTAGCCTTCCAGGGCCCTGGGGACCTCTGGGCCCTTTCCTTAAAAAAAAAAAAAAAAAATATATTAAAAAAATATATATATTTTTTTAAATATATATCTTTTATTTAAAAAAAAGGGCTTGCCATCTGGGGCCCTTAGTGGCCTCCGGGCCCCTGGGGACCTTCGGAGCCCTTAAAAAAAATAAAAAATAAAAAATATTTTTTTTTGTTTTAGGGTGGTTCCCATCCGGGCCCCTGGGGGCCCCTGGGGACCCCCGGGCGGTGTAATGCCTGTACCCCCCTAATGGCGGCCCTGCAGGTGTACTGCCTGTACCCCCCTGATGGCGGCCCTGGGTGTAATGTCAGCATGTGAAAAATGACATTCTGAAGGAAAAAAGCCATTTAAAACTGACTCGCGGCAATAATGAATTGTCAGCTCCTGGAAATTGCAGGAGAATTCATTCATTAAAAACACCAAAAAAAAAGCGTGGGGGTCCCCCCAAATTCAATAACCAGACCCTTTAGGTCTGGTATGGATATTAAGGGGAACCCCGCCATCAATTTTAAAAAAAAATGACGTGGGGTTCCCCCCAAATATCCATAACCAGACCCTTCGGGTCTGGTGTGGAATTTAAGGGGAACTCCACTCCAAATTTAAAAAAAAATGGCGTGGAGTCCCCCCTAAAATCCACACCAGACCCCTTATCCGAGCACGTTGACCTGGCCGGCCGCAGAAAAGAGGGGGGGACAGAGCGCGGCCCCCCCCCTCTCCTGAACCGCACCAGGCCACATGCCCTCAACATTGGGAGGGTGTTTTGGGGTGCCCCCCAAAACACCTTGTCCCCATGTTGATGAGGACAAGGGTCTCTTCCCCACAACCCTTGCCCGGTGGTTGTGGGGGTCTGCGGGCAGGAGGCTTATCGAAATCTGGAAGACCCCTTTAACAAAGGGGCCCCCCAGATCCCGGCCCCCCCCCTGTGTGAAATGGTAATGGGGTACCTTGTACCTCTACCATTTCACGAGTCAAAAAAAATGTAAAGGGTTAAAAAAGACAAGAGCCGGTTTTTGACAAGTCCTTTATTATCTTCTTTCTTCTTTCCTTCGGGTTTCTTCTTCCTCCTCCTTCTTCTTCCTCTGCTTCTGTCTTGGGTCTTCTATTCCCGCATCTTGCCCGGCGTGTTCTTCCATCTTCTTCCGCTGTTCTTCTCGTCCGCATCTTCTCCTTCTTGTTCTTCTTCGCCGGAGCGGCCGCTTCCAATTGAAATCCCCGCTGTCTGCCGGACCACGCCCCCCCCCTCTGACGCCTCGGGCAAGCTCTTAGGAGTGTGCTGCCAGTGCGTCAGAGGGGGGCGTGGTCACATGTCAGAGGGCGGCCAATTCAATTTGAAGCTTGTGCGCGGCTTTTTCTTTGCCAGAGTCGCCGCTTCCAATTGAATTGCCCGCTTTCTGGAACATGTGACCACGCCCCCCTCTGACGCACTGGCACCACACGGGGACTTTCCTAAGAGCTTGCCCGTGGCGTCAGAGGGGGGGCGTGGTCCGGCAGACAGCGGGGATTTCAATTGGAAGCGGCCGCTCCGGCGAAGAAGAAGAAGGAGAAGATGCGGACGAGAAGGACAGCGGAAGAAGATGGAAGAACACGCCGGGCAAGATGCGGGAATAGAAGACCCAAGACAGAAGCAGAGGAAGAAGAAGGAGGAGGAAGAAGAAACCCGAAGGAAAGAAGAAAGAAGATAATAAAGGACTTGTCAAAATCCGGCTCTTGTCTTTTTTTACACTGACACTTTTTTTTTACTCGTGAAATGGTAGAGGTACAAGGTACCCCATTACCATTTCACACAGGGGGGGGGCCGGGATCTGGGGGGCCCCTTTGTTAAAGGGGTCTTCCAGATTTCGATAAGCCTCCTGCCCGCAGACCCCCACAACCACCGGGCAAGGGTTGTGGGGAAGAGACCCTTGTCCTCATCAACATGGGGACAAGGTGTTTTGGGGGGCACCCCAAAACACCCTCCCAATGTTGAGGGCATGTGGCCTGGTGCGGTTCAGGAGAGGGGGGGGCCGCGCTCTGTCCCCCCCTCTTTTCTGCGGCCGGTCAGGCCAACGTGCTCGGATAAGGGGTCTGGTGTGGATTTTAGGGGGGACTCCACGCCATTTTTTTTTTATTTGGGGTGGAGTTCCCCTTAAATTCCACACCAGACCTGAAGGGTCTGGTTATGGATATTTGGGGGGAACCCCACGTCATTTTTTTAAAAAATTGATGGCGGGGTTCCCCTTAATATCCATATCAGACCTGAAGGGTCTGGTTATTGAATTTGGGGGGACCCCCACGTCATTTGAATAATTTTTTTAAAATTCGTACCATGGGGGGGGGGGAATGTCAGCAGGTGAATAAAGCGCACTTTTCCCGTGGTTAGAAATATGTCTTTGCACAAAATGACATTCTGAAAAAAAAAAAAAAAAGCCATTTAAAACTGACTCGCGGCAATAATGAATTGTCAGCTCCCGGCAATTGCAGGAGAATTCATTAATTAAAAAAACGAAAAAATAAAGCGTGGGGGTCCCCCCAAATTCAATAACCAGACCCTTTAGGTCTGGTATGGATATTAAGGGGAACCCCGCCGTCAATTAAAAAAAAAAATGGCGTGGAGTCCCCCCTAAAATCCACACCAGACCCCTTATCCGAGCACGTTGACCTGGCCGGCCGCAGAAAAGAGGGGGGGACAGAGCGCGGCCCCCCCCTCTCCTGAACCGCACCAGGCCACATGCCCTCAACATTGGGAGGGTGTTTTGAGGTGCCCCCCAAAACACCTTGTCCCCATGTTGATGAGGACAAGGGTCTCTACCCCACAACCCTTGCCCGGTGGTTGTGGGGGTCTGCGGGCAGGAGGCTTATCGAAATCTGGAAGACCCCTTTAACAAAGGGGCCCCCCCAGATCCCGGCCCCCCCCTGTGTGAAATGGTAATGGGGTACACTGTACCTCTACCATTTCACGAGAAAAAAAAAGTGTCAGTGTAAAAAAAGACAAGAGCCGGTTTTTGACAAGTCCTTTATTATCTTCTTTCTTCTTTCCTTCGGGTTTCTTCTTCCTCTGCTTCTGTCTTGGGTCTTCTATTCCCGCATCTTGCCCGGCGTGTTCTTCCATCTTCTTCCGCTGTCCTTCTCGTCCGCATCTTCTCCTTCTTCTTCTTCGCCGGAGGCGCCGCTTCCAATTGAAATCCCCGCTGTCTGCCGGACCACGCCCCCCCTCTGACGCCTCGGGCAAGCTCTTAGGAGTGTGCTGCCAGTGCGTCAGAGGGGGGCGTGGTCACATGTCAGAGGGCGGCCAATTCAATTTGAAGCTCGTGCGCGGCTTTTTCTTTGCCAGAGTCGCCGCTTCCAATTGAATTGCCCGCTTTCTGGAACATGTGACCACGCCCCCCTCTGACGCACTGGCACCACACGGGGACTTTCCTAAGAGCTCGCCCGTGGCGTCAGAGGGGGGGCGTGGTCCGGCAGACAGCGGGGATTTCAATTGGAAGCGGCCGCTCCGGCGAAGAAGAAGAAGGAGAAGAAGATGCGGACGAGAAGGACAGCGGAAGAAGATGGAAGAACACGCCAGGGCAAGATGCGGGAATAGAAGACCCAAGACAGAAGCAGAGGAAGAAGGAGGAGGAAGAAGAAACCCGAAGGAAAGAAGAAAGAAGATAATAAAGGACTTGTCCAAAACCGGCTCTTGTCTTTTTTAACCCTTTACATTTTTTTGACTCGTGAAATGGTAGAGGTACAAGGTACCCCATTACCATTTCACACAGGGGGGGGGCCGGCATCTGGGGGGCCCGTTTGTTAAAGGGGTCTTCCAGATTTTGATAAGCCTCCTGCCCGCAGACCCCCACAACCACCGGGCAAGGGTTGTGGGGAAGAGACCCTTGTCCTCATCAACATGGGGACAAGGTGTTTTGGGGGGTACCCCAAAACACCCTCCCAATGTTGAGGGCATGTGGCCTGGTGCGGTTCAGGAGAGGGGGGGGGCCGCGCTCTGTCCCCCCCTCTTTTCTGCGGCCGGCCAGGTCAACGTGCTCGGATAAGGGGTCTGGTGTGGATTTTAGGGGGGACTCCACGCCATTTTTTTTTAAATTTGGAGTGGAGTTCCCCTTAAATTCCACACCAGACCCGAAGGGTCTGGTTATGGATATTTGGGGGGAACCCCACGTCATTTTTTTTTTTAAATTGACGGCGGGGTTCCCCTTAATATCCATACCAGACCTAAAGGGTCTGGTTATTGAATTTGGGGGGACCCCCACGCTTTTTTTTTCCTTTTTTTAATGAATGAATTCTCCTGCAATTGCCGGGAGCCGACAATTCATTATTGCCGCGAGTCAGTTTTAAATGGCTTTTTTCCTTTGAAAAATTACATTTTGTGCAGAGACAGTTCTAACCACGGGAAACATGCGCTTTTTCACATGCTGACATTAGAGCCCCCCATAGTACGAAATTTAAAGGAAAATTACACTTTTATTATTGCACTTTTAGCATTATTAAAATCACTGCTCCCGAAAAAACGGCCGTTTTAAAAAATAAAAAAAGCATTGGTACATGTCCCCTGGGGCAGGACTGAGGTCCCCAAACACTTTTTAGGACAAAACTTGCAGATTAGCCTTTAAAATTCACTATTAAGATTTCCCCCCATAGACTTATACAGGGAGTTCGGCGGCGGCTTTACTTATCAATCACATCGCGCTGCTGTGCAACGCCGGCTCATGCGCCTAATTAGGGCTTCATCCAGCGCACTAATTAAGGCATGTACCGGCGCAGCGCAGATTCATTAGTAAATCAGCCCCATAGTCTGCTTCAAGCGCGCATGCGCGAGCCGGCCGGCCCTTTATTTGCATGGGGTCACGGCTCATTTCAATGTAACACGCCCACGTCCTTCCCAATTTGTATTACTCCGCTTTACGCCTCTGAAATGACATTACGCATGCGCAATTTTCTGCGTAAAAGCGATGAGAATAGGGTGATTGAGTGGCTACATTGCGCAATTCTAACGTAAAGGCGGTGCGCTACGCCGGTCCAATAATGCGCAGATGTACCTGAATCTGGCCCAGAGTATCTCCCCCTAGGTGGGATTTTAAATGCCAAACAAAGTTTCAAGATAAAAAAATAAGTATTTTAATGGAAATTGATACACATACTGGCACTTAATGATAATGCACGCAGCAAGCATCCAAAGTGCATGTAAAAACAACAAATCTACAAATACAAAACAATAACAATAAAAAAGCACATGTGCCACAAAAAATGGCAAATAGTCAGAAAACTCTCCTAGTTGATATGTGTATGCTTGGTGCGTTTCTGGTTGTAGACCGTCATCAGGGGCCATGGATGAAGAGTAGTACAAATCGTGATTCTGTTTACACTAAAAATGATAAAAGACACATCATGAAAAACTGTACATATGGTATGAGTTTCAGGATGCAAATTGTTAACTGGTGTAATACATGGCAGATGGATAACATACCGCACCATGTAATTTTCTGCATATAGACCCTTTCTGGCTGCAGTAATATATAGAGATAGGGTTGCGTCTGAGCGTTTCTCAAGCCCTGTTTAAAAAACGAATGTTGTGTTTTTGTTTGTATTTTTATTTTATTTCTGGACAACCACCGCAGAGACTGCAGATGCAGTTGTATGGATATAGCCAACAATCTGCCTCACAGGGACTATTTCCCTATAGGAGAGGGGGAAAGAAGGGCCCTCAACCCAGGGCCATCGGCTAATGGGCAAAACAGAGCAGGGGGACATATAGCAATTCTATGATCAAAGACAGCCATCAGCTTAGATACTGTATATCTCCATATCAATGTCCAGTGAGTGAATGGAGGAAACTATTTTGTATATTTATTTAATTCTATTGGTTGTTTATATTCTTATGCCGCGTACACACGATCATTTTTTGCGATGAAAAAAAACTACCTTTTTTAAAACGTCATTTAAATTGATCGTGTGTGGGCAAAACGTTGTTTTTTGTCTTAAAAAAAACGACCAAAAAAAATTCGAACATGCTTGAATTTTTTGTGTCGTTTTTCAAAACGTTGTTTTTTGTGTCATAAAAAGTGATGGTGTGTGGGCAAAACAACGTTTTTAAACCCGCGCATGCTCAGAAGCAAGTTATGAGACGGAGCTTCAATGGAAAAGAGTGCCGTCGAACGTGGTGTACGTCACCGCGCTTTGCTAGAGCTTTGTAGAAAAACGATGGTGTGTACGCAACGTCGTTTTTTTTTTCATGATAGGGCTCCCTTGATAGGGCTCCCTTGGTTAAAGAGATATATATATATATATATATATATATATATATATATATATAATATGTATTAATTAGTGTATAGATTATACTGAAAAACGAAAAGATAAAGCGTATACAGATATCAAATATATAAATAAATAGTTACCAGAGGGATAGGAAGTAAATGGGCCCAGGGCCTTCCGGTATAATAGTAACCAGCTCACGTCCTGCCCACATCCGAATCCAAAAAACGTGGGAGTCCCCGTTGGAGTCTTATTAGACCCACTGGCTCTGTAATAACATATATAAACATAAAGAAAGAAAGAAAGAAAGAAAGAAAGAGAGCCCCAGTTAAAACCTACTCTAAGTATCAGCCCATATCTACATATATGCTTTGATTTCCACCTTACCTCTAGTTCCAGAGATAACATTTAGAAATGGCATTTCCCCCAGTGTGTAGGTGCCTAATTGTGTCCCCCAGACTGGCTCCTTTTAACTGGTGATAACCAGACGTCATCTCCGTGCACGCGCCTACGTCATCGCGCCTGCAAATCGCCGCCGCATTTGCCCGCGCATGCGCAAACCGCCATCAGCAAGGAGTGCTGTGATACAAGTAATCCTGTCATGAGCTAGCAGGTGCATGATGTTTGGCCCACCGCCCATATGGGGGGTGTGCCTAACATCTAATTTAGTAGAAGGAAGCCTTATCTTAGCTGGAGGGACACTCATGCCGCGTACACACAATAATTTTTCAGCATGAAAAAAATATTGTTTTTCAAAAACGTCATTTAAAATGATCGTGTGTGGGCTACACATAATTTTTCAGGTTCTGAAAAACGTCCAAAAAAAAATTCGAACATGCTGCATTTTTTAACGTCGTTTTAAACTATGTCGTTTTTCGGGTTGTAAAAAATGATCATAAAAATACAAACAAGGTACAGCGCTAAAGTGATCAGTGATAATAAACCAATTGAATAAGAAATCGTGAATTTTCAAACAATACCAAAAAGTGTAAAAGTTGATATAAAACAAAGGTTGAAACCAATCTTCTTCCACCAAGGGGACACCCGAATAATGAGATGTAGTCTCCTTACCGAATACCCTGACCGTTAGAACAACGGTCAGTAAGGCACAGGGATGATTATAGTCTTCCCAATCAGACTCTCTCCAGCAGGTGAATGAAGGGACAGATCCTCAGCAACAGTACTCAGCACATGGGACAATGAGGCAATGAGGCTCATAAATGGTGAAAAGATAAACAGAAACACTTCATAGTAAAGTACTGTAGAAAAGCGGGTTTAATAAAAGTTTGGTTGCACTTACAGTTAAGCTGAGTTAAAACGGCATGGTACAAACAGAAAGCGGCGTTTCAATCGGGTTTCCATCCCGGGCACGGGACAGAAACCGCATTGCTTGAAATATGGGACAACTCCCTCGAGGCCGCAGACGAAGGAGAATCTTGTCTTCTGGTTCTGTTGGACCTAAGCGAAGCTTTCGACACTGTAGACCACAAACTATTATTGACACGGCTAGCCGAAGTAGCCAGAGTCGCATAAGGCGATTTATCTTGGTTCTCCTCTTTTTTGGAAAACCGATCGCAAAGAGTGAGGTTAGGACCCTTCACTTCTGAGAAACGCGCAGTATCATGCGGAGTCCCTCAAGGATCGCCTCTGTCACCGGTGCTGTTTAACATCTATGCTCGACCTCTTTTTGAGATTATCAGCAGCCAAAACTGCTCTACCACTCATATGCAGACGACACGCAACTGTATTTCCGGATTGGCAACAAAAAGGATCACCACCTCAATCTAGAGACATGCCTCTCTTTGATAGAGGACTCGATGACAAAGAGTTATCTTAAACTCAACGGAGCGAAAACAGAACTTCTCCTGTTTCACGCCAAGCGTAGAAATCAACCTGCAACAACTTGGACACCCCCGCCCATTCTGGGCAAAATCATCTCCCCTAGCGCCAAAGTCAAAAGTCTAGGGGTCATTTTTGACTCCTATATGACAATGGACGCACAAATAGGATCAGTAGTCAGCGAATCCCACCATCTGCTGCGCCTACTACGCAGACCTACTCCTTTCATCCCCAAAGAAGACTTAGCAGTCATGGTGAGAGCAATTGTGAACTCCAGACTGGACTATGCTACTGCCCTTTACCTCGGACTCCCTAAATACCAAATCGCTCGTCTGCAAGTCGTTCAAAACACGGCCGCCAGACTTGTGACTGGGAAAAAATCCTGGGAATCAATCTCTCCTTCACTGAGGTCCCTTCATTGGTTGCCAGTAAAAGACAGGATTGCTTTTAAAGCACTCTGTCTAACGCATAGATGTATCAATGGGAATGCTCCCCATTATTTATGCGAAAAAATAAAAGCTCACAATCCCAATAGCGTTCTGCGATCCACCAATCAAAACCTGCTCCAGATTCCGAAAGCCAACTACAAGTCCAAAGGAGAAAGAAGATTCGCGATCCAAGGTCCCAGACTATGGAACGCTTTACCAACCAGCATTCGGTTGGAGGAGAATCACTTAGCATTCAGGAGAAAGATCAAGACTCATCTCTTTTGATACCAAAGGAGACAGGAACAACAAGCGCCCAGAGGCGATTTAGTTTGCATGTGCTGCGCTATATAAGTTTTCATTCATTCATTCATTCATGAGCCTCATTGTCCTATGTGCTGAGTACTGTTGCTGAGGATCTGTCCCTTCATTCACCTGTTGGAGAGATTCTGATTGGGAAGACTATAATCATCCCTGTGCCTTACTGACTGTTGTTCTAACGGTCAGGGGATTCGGTAAGGAGACTACATGTCATTATACGGGTGTCCCCTTGGTGGAAAAAAAAAACTGTGCGTGCTCAGAAGCAAGTTTTGAGACGGGAGTGTTCTGGTAAAACTACCGTTCATAATGGAGTAAGAACATTCATCAAGCTGTAACAGACAGAAAAGCGCGAATCGTCTTTTACTAACACTGAATCAGCTAAAGCAGCCCAAAGGCGAATGTAACTTCCTCTTTATAGTGCCGTTGTACGTGTTGTACGTCACCGCGCTTTGCTAGATTATTTTTTAAAAACGATTGTGTGTGGGCAACATCGGTTTTTAATGATGAAGTCGGGAAAACGTTGTTTTTTGGACATGCTGAAAAACAACGGTTTTTTTTTCATGCTGAAAAATTATCGTGTGTACGTGGCATCAGACGCTCCCCCCTGGTGGTCAGACCACATATCCAAAAAGGGTCACTTTTCCTAATAAAAAAACAAGATCCACACTTGGTGATCTCTAGCTCCTTTTCCCAAATGTTTTACATCTCAGCAGATCCAATCTTATATGGGACCCTATTGCAGCAAATAGCCACATGAATAATACATCTTTTTGACCCTTAGGGAACTGAAGAAAGAAAACAATTAGATAAAAATACAGTAACATCAATTGAATATAGTCACAAATGGTGGAAGGCAACAATAGTGAAAAACAGAAACAAAAGGGATGGGGAGAGAAGTGAAAAGAGAAAAGGAGGGGAAGGGGGAGGGGGAAGAAGGGATGAAAGATTTAATATAGCTTATACCATCCACTCATTAACCCTCACCTTCCCATACACCTAACTTGCAGCCTTCTAGAAAGGGCCGATAACTGATGGTACGGGAGCAAAAGTTGCCCGTAAGGCCACTATCCATCTGGTTTCTCGCTGGAGTAGGGTCTTATCCCAATTCATTTTATGAATACATAAAATGACGTTTTGCCCACACACGGTGATTTTAAATGACGTTTTTGAAAACGTTTTTTTTTCATCACAAAAAATGATCGCGTGTACGCGGCATTAGTTAATATCACAACTGCTATGAAAGTTGAGAAACAGAAATAAGCTGCATGAAATGTGAAAGTAAAGTTTTAGAAAAAAAGTTTTCATTTATTTAAGACATGCCTCTTCTCTATGATATACTATAACCACTAAGTTCTTTGCTGTTTTTAAAGCAATTCTGTGGATTTCTAAATCTAAAATAGTTTATTAATTAGCTGCTAACATATAGTATGTAACACAGGTAGATGACCTATCTGACACAAACTAAAACAAAATATGCATCTTCCTACCATGCTAAATTTGGCTTAACGTCTGTGTGTTAAGGCTCGTACACACGATCGGTTCAAACGAATGAAAACGGACTGAGGTTCATTTTCATCGGTCCAAACCGATCGTGTGTAGGCCCCATCGGTCCGTTATCCTTCAGTCAAAAAACAGATGGCTTGCTTTAAAATTCAACCGATGGATGGCTAACCGATAGGTCAAAAACGATCGTTAGTATGCAAAAGCATCGGTTTGGAAGCATTGCTTGGAAGCATTGAACTTGTTTTTTTATCACGTCGTTGGGTTTTACGCCACTGCGTTCTGACACGATCGGTTCATGAACGATGGTGTGCAGGCACATCAGTCCATCAGTCAGCTTCATCGGTAAACCAGTGAAAACGGTCCGTCGAACCGTTCTCATCGGATGGACCGATCGTGTGTACGCGGCTTTAAACGACTCTAATAAATTTCAATAAAATTCTGTAAAACTGGAAGGAAAATTTTTTGTAATGCGAATGATAAAATATGAGCAGTATTGAGTTAGATTCATTAACAATTGCTAAGTGAAGTGTTCCATTCAGAAAATATTGTAGGGATAAATTACTTCTTAGGCTGAACTGCAGAATAGTGTAAATATTTCCCTTACAGCGAGGCAATCCCTATATTGCAATGGCGTAAATGCAAGTTTTGTCGAGGGGATTAGAAAATTAATTTATACTTATTGTGCTCCTTGTTCTCCAGGCTTCAGATTTACCAAATACTGTTAATTCTGCAAGGAAAGTTGTACTTTTCAAGGGAATTATGCTTAGAGATTAAAGGGGTTGTAAAGATAAAAAATTGTTTTCCTAAATACTGTGTTTATTGGCGTATAACACCCACCGACGTATAACACGCACCCCAAGCTTAGAAGGGAAGTTTAAGGGAAAAAAATGTTTAGGACGTTTAAGGAAAAAAAACTTACATTTTAAATGCCCATCAATGCAGCCTTATCAGTGTCCATCTGCTGTCTTGCCCAGCATCCATTAGCAGCCTTGTCCAGCATCCATTTGCAGCCTTGCACAGAGTCCATTCAGCCTTATAAGTGTCCATCTGCAGCCTTATAAGTGTCCATCTGCACCATGCCCAAAATTGCAGCATTATGTATTTTTAGCTGAGCTATACAGAGCCGGATTTCCTGTGTATTCGGCTTCTCTCGGCTCCTCTCGCAGTCCGGCGTGACTGCGAATGTGGCCTAGTGTAGACGAGCCTAGCCGAGTACACAGTACGATCGGCTCAGCTCGGTCTATGTCGGTGGCGCTCAGAGACAGCAGGGATCGGCGTATAACACGCACCCACGATTTCCCCCTGATTTTAAAGGGAAAAAGTGTGTGTTATACGCCAATAAATACGGTAGCTTCCTTTACCTTAGTGCAGTCCTCCTTCACTTACCTCGTCCTTCGATTTTGCTTTTAAATGTCCTTATTTCTTCTGAGAAATCCTCACTTCCTGTTCTTCTGTCTGTAACTCCACACAGTAATGCGAGGCTTTCTCCCTGGTGTGGAGTGTCGTGCTCACCCCCTCCCTTGGACTACAGGAGAGTCAGGACGTTCTCTACATTGCAGATAGAGAAAGGAGCTGTGTGTTAGTGGGCGTCCTGACTCTTCTGTATTCCAGGGGAGGAGGAGAGCATGACACTCCACACCAGGGAGAAGTCTGTGACAGACAAGTCGCTTATTACATACTATTGATGTTACATGTTGGCCTTGAAGGAGTCATTCCTGCTCTGGTTGCACATGCTCATGACCTTGGCAGTCATTTGTGAATTCCTGAATGACATAAGGAAGGTCAATCTGTGCATGCGCTGCTGCTATCACATGAATAACTTGTTTATTGCCAACATGTACACAAATGTTATTAACTGTTAGGCCGCGTACACACGATCAAATTTGTTCCCCTGAAACTGGTCCGACGGATCGTTTCAGCAGACAAATCCGATCGTGTGTATAGGCTAGCGGACATGTCTGACCGGCGGACAAATTTTAAAGTACACTTTAAAATTTGTCTGCCAGAGACATGTCCGTCGGATATGTCCGCTGGTTAGTACACTAACCAGCGGACATATCTGCCCGCACATGCGTCAAATGGATTTGACGCATGCATGGAAGTTTTTTACTTCCTGGTGCTTGACATGACGGCGTCAACGTCACCGCCACGTCACCGCGCTGTCTGCCGACGGGGATTTTGATCCGATGGTGTGTACACGCCGTCTAATGAAAATCCGGAGGAGACATGTCCGCTGGAAACGGTCTGTCAGAGAGATTCAGCGGACATGTCCCTCCGTGTGTACGCGGCCTTACACATTATTGATATTTACATGTCAGCCTTGAGCAGCAATGGCAGCCAATAGGGTTTGTTTATGCTGGACACAGCACAAACACTTACATACAGTGTAAAATATGGTCCTTATGCAGGACTTCGGACACAGATTTTTTCATTCTTGATGCAGTACAAAATGGACCTGTGTGCATGGGCCTGTAGAATACAATAGTGATGAGTTCAAATTCATATTCATATAGTTATGGATCTGAATGCAGATAATTGTACACCTATATGAATAAGCACCTAAAAATGGACCTTCAGTCATTTTTTCAACTACCCATGTATTAAATCTCCTGCCCTTGTTGTTTTAACTTTGGATAGTATTTTGTGTTTCTTGTCTGGTCATTAGCCTAGGCTTATGACGTCATGCACAGCTCTCCCACTCGCATGAGAGTTTGCCAGGAGGGGAGGCGGAATGAGTCATAAGAGAGCCAATGAGAGCTGCAAAGCTGCAGAGCTGAAGGTGTGCCTCTGTGTGTGTCTGTGTAAGACCGGGAAGTGAGCAGGCAGCAGCTTCAGCTGCCCACAATTAAAATGGTTGCAGCCAGACTCAGTAGAGGGAGAATTCTGCAGCATATTTGGCAAGTACAGAATCACAGTATATATAAAATAATATACAAAGTGGTTGGAGGGAAGCTTCAGAATGGCAAAGATGTTTTTATTACAAATTATGTGAACAGACTGCAGTTTCTCTTTAAGCTCATTTGCTTGTTACCAGTGTGCCATCAATTGCCACCACTGTGCCCATCAATTGTCACCACTATGCCATGCCATCAAACGCAGCCACAGTGCCATCAATTGTCACCATTGTGCCAATCAATTGTCACCACTGTTCCCATCAATTGTCAACACTATGCCATGCCACACGCAGCCACTGTGCCATGCCAAACGCAGCCACTGTGCCATGCCATCAAACTCAGCCAATGTGCCATCAATTGTTACCACTGTGCCATCAATTGTTAACGATGTGCCATCAATTGTCACCACTGTGCCCATCAATTGTCACCACTGTGCCCATCAATTGTCAACACTGTGCAATGGCAAACGCAGCCACTGTGCCATGCCATCAAACGCAGCCACTGTGCCATCAAACGCAGCCACTTTGCCATCAAACACAGCCACTGTGCCATCAATTGTCACCACTGTGCCCAGCAATTGTCACCACTATGCCATGCTATCAAACACAGCCACTGTGCCATCAATTGTCATCACTGTGTCATTAATTGTCACTACTGTGCCATCAATTGTCCCACTGTGCCACCAATTGTCCCCACTGTGCCCATCAATTGTCATCACAGTGCAGTGCCAGTGTGACAGGCACAGGCTGAGCTGTGGCCCTGCACCCGCCGCCAGCTGGCTCAGTAGGGGAGAGGAGGAAAAAGAAGGAGGACAGAGTCGGACTGACACACAAGCAGCAGCGGCGCTGGGCGTGTCAGCTGAAAAAAAAATCCTCAATGTCGGGATGGTGTCACCCCTCTACCGGGTGTCACCCGGGTGCAGACTGCACCCCCCGCACCCCCTAGCAACGCCTCTGCTAAGACACCATTCAGCACTTTTGATTGTTTACATCAGCTTGACTACATCTAAGACTTTCTTTATTCAGTGTTTTTTTACCACAAGTCTATCATTATTGATTTTTTTAGCCCAGTTTTGTGTATTTTAATACTACAGAGACTGAACTGTTTTATACTATGAGTTAAGTCCATTAAGGAACATATCAACATATCAACTTATCTCTATTATTTACATCTGACAGTTTTATGGCACTTCTGAAGATGATCGGGGCTCTGAGAGAGGGGAAGCTCACACAGCAGCTGCACCTTCCCTCTGCTACCCATTCACAGAAGCCTTTGTATTTTGCGAATATGTTAAAAAAAATAGAAATGTGGGCAGGAGGAGGGGAGAGATGGGCATAGTAGCTGCATTAACTCTTCTGCTAAAGGAGCTTAGATCAGAATGTCCAACAATACCTGTCTTTGGGGAGCTTTTACAAACCTGTCAGATGTAAAAAAAATGATTAGGTCCAGGAGGTAGCATGGTGGTCATGTTGGAGTTAAAGGATCACTAAAGGAAATATGTTTTTAGCTAAATAGCTTCCTTTACCTTACTGCAGTACTGGTTTCATGTCCTTATTGTTCGTTTTTGCTTTGAAGTTGCTGTAATCCTGCTCTGTTCTCCACACTTCCTGCTTGTCTGTTTCCTTATAACCACCATACTGGGAGCTTTCTCAGGATGGTTTAAGCTGTCATTACTGTGTGTCTAAAACTTCCCAGAACCAATCAGATTAATTTTAAAAACAAAACACTGCCCTGGATTTGTTTGTTTTTGTTCTGTGTGTCTATTTCTACTTTGCAGAAACATGAAGCCAGTTCAAAAGTGAAACTAACCTGCAGGCACATTATATGATTGATTTTTATCTATTTTTAATCATTTTTAAAAGGAATCAGTTAACTTGTATGTCTCTATACCCTGTAAACAGTCATTTCAGCAACAAAAAAAATGTTCCTTTAGTGGCCCTTTAACCTATAGTACATTATCCACTTTTTACACATTTGCTGAATTAATATCGTTTGGCTTTAAAATAAAAATAAAACATGTGATGCCTGTATCACGTATCCATGTTTTAGCTGGATAGCTAACCCATTTTAAAATCAAATGTGAAAAAATTGCTGGCAATAATAACAAATTTATATTTTATCATATTAATGAATCTAGCAACATTATCGCAGGTGATAATGTCAATTGATATGCAAAAGGTATTTTGGTATCTGTTATATTTTATATGGCTATAATATCCCTGTATGAAAACTGAAAAGAAATGTATTACATTTAATTAATTAATAAAGTTAATAAATGTAATTACCACTCACTTTTATAAAGTATGTATTTCTTGTCTGACTTTTTTTTTTCTCCAGAAAATGTGTTACACTTTTGCAGTCTACTTTATACAAATAATTGTTCAGATATGTAATTAAATTATGTATTCTTGCTTGTGATTTATTAGCCTCTATTTAGAATTACACAGAGTATGAGAGTTTTATTTTATTATTATCATCATGTTCATGTATGCACCATTATTTAGAGAGTTACAATAATTGTGCTTCTTAAGAAGCGTGAAAAGTTGATAATTCATTATTCTGTGGACAGAAATACACTTTTATAATATTCTGCTAGATAAAACAATGTTGTATAAAATGTGCTTTTATAAGTTTACGGCTGTGGCGCTCAGTAAGTTGTGTTTAATAGCTGTTTTTTTTGTAAGTTCCAATCAAATTATTTCCCTCCCCCATCCCAAATAAGACCTTTATTCAGTTTATAAGTACAGTAAAATGTTTTGGTTAACCACTTAAGCCCGTCCCATTTTGCTGGTCAAAGACCAGGCCACTTTTTACGATTCGGCACTGCGTTGCTTTAACTGACAATTGCGTGGCCGTGCGACGTGGCTCCCAAACAAAATTGGCGTCCTTTTTTTCCCACAAATGGAGCTTTCTTTTGGTGGTATTTGATCACCTCTGTGATTTTTACTTTTTGTGCTATAAACAAAAATAGAGCGACAACTTTGAAAAAAATGCAATATTTTTTTACTTTTTGCTATAATAAATATCCCTAAACAATATATATATGAAAACTTTTGTTTCCTCAGATTAGGCCGATACATATTCCTCTACATATTTTTGGTAAGAAAATAAAAATTGCAATAAGCGTTTATTGATCGTTTTTTTCTCAAAAGTTATAGCGTCTACAAAACAGGGGATAGTTTTATGGCATTTTTATTAATAGTTTCTTTTTACTAGTAATGACGGTGATCAGTGATTTCTTATTATGACTGCAACATTATGGCGGACGCATCGGACACTTTTGACACATTTTTGGGACCATTGTAATTTTTTCAGCGATCAGTGCTATAAAAATGCACTGCTTACTGTGAAAATGACACTGGCAGTGAAGGGGTTAACCACTAGGTGGCACTGAAGGGGTTAAGTGTGCCTAGGGATGTGTTCTAACTGAAGGGGGGATGGGCTATGTGTGACACAACAGTGATCACAGCTTCTGATTACAGGAAGCTGTGTACACTGTCCTGTCACTAGGAAGACTGTGAAAATGCTTGTTTACATAAGAATTTCCCCCTTCTTCCTCACCGTGACACGATCGCGGGTATGCCCCACGGACATCGAGTCCGCGGCACCCATGGTTGGATTCACAAGCTTGCGGCGGGCGCGTACACAATGACGTTTCTTAAAGGGGATGTATATATATATGCCTGCCCGTGCCATTCTGAGTGAGTGGGTGACTTGTATAGCGCTACACATGCAAACTCAATTGCCTCTAGTTGCTTTTTTTTTATCTGCGTGTGGCGGTCGGCATGTGGTTAATAGGTAGTGAACAAAAAGAAAACACAACCAATCTTATGTTCCCCACAGAGAAAGAAAACATCTATATGACTTCAACAGTTTTCTGTTACTACACTTGCTTATTATTATCAGTCTTGAACTGCCAATTCTAACCCTTTTGTACCTAGACCCAGAGCTTTTTTTCAGGTGGAACTTGGTGGAACTCAGTTCCACTACCTCTGTCTCAGACCCTTGGGTGCCTGCTCACCACAATCACTTGTAAACTCAGGGCCAGATTCACAGAGTGATTACGCCTGCGTAACAGGAGATGCGCGGTGTAAGTCTAAATGTGCCCGTGCGTTTCGATGCACGGCATTCCCAGAACGAGATACGCAAGAAATCTACTTTTTTTTTGTCCAGCGTAATTTCGTTAGACAGGCGCATCCGTCCGCGCAAAACTGCGCTAGACACACCATTGATTTGCTATTCAAATATGCTAATGAGGGACTTACGGGGATCCACAAAAGAACGTTGGTGCAGCGCAGGCTACGCGGTGTGCGCAACAGCAAAATGTCCTGTCTAAAATTAGACCATATAAAAGCTGGTCTAAAATGAGAAAAATCGTCTACATGTCAGATAAAGCAACACTGTTAGTGAGGAGCTGAGCAGTCACACGTGTTGCACAACAATCTGTATGCCAACATGCCAGGGCATCGTCGCGCATAGCTATACTACTGACTTTAGATGAGCAAAGAAGGAGGAGGGCACGGAGGATGGCACGGGAGAGGATATACCGCACACGCATAGACCTGTTTGGCATGAGTGATTGTGAGGTGTATCGCATCTTCAGATTCAGCCCTCATGCCATCCTGGAATTAACCACAACCCTGCAGGAGGACATCACCAGCCCAACACAACGCTCACGCTCACATGCAGTGCAGCCACTGGTCAAGGTCCTGGCAACACTCCATTTCCTTGCCAGTGGCTCTTTTCAGCGTACAAGTGGAGTGGTGGCTGGGATGTCACAATCCTCCATGAGCAGATGTGTGCACCTGGTTGTCCCTGCAATCCTCAGATGCATGGCCAACCAAATAATCAAACCCACCACTGAGGACCTGCGGCTGAAGGCAATGACAGATTTCTACAGAATTGCCAGATTCCCACGCACCGTGGGGGCCATTGATTGCACACATGTGGCACTCCAGCCCCCCAGGAGACAGAGCACATGTACCGCAATCGGAAGCATTGGCATTCCATCAACGTACAGGTGATAGTCGATGCCCAAGGCCTCATATGGCACGTCCGTGCCAAACACCCAGGGTCCAGCCATGACAGCTACATCTACAATCAAAGCCCCATCCGAATGGAATTCGATCAGAACGTGTATGGGGACACCTGGCTGGTTGGTGAGTGACATGGGTGGCAGGCATGACTGTCCCCCCCCCATGATGCACACATCACAACGAGCACATGCATGACTAACATCCTCCTGTCTTTTCCCTTACAGGTGACTCTGCATATCCACTGGGACCCCATCTCATGACTCCTATCCGGAACCCCCAAACCCCAGGAGAGGAAAGATACAATGAAGCCCACACCCAAACACGTGCAGTGGTGGAGCGCACCTTTGGCCTCCTGAAGTCACGTTTCCGATGCCTGGATAAGTCTGGGGGTACCCTGTTGTATTCCCCAAACTTTGTGTGCCATATCATCGGTCCCTGTTGCCTGCTGCACAACTTCGCAGTGAGAAAGGGCCTGCAGATTGACCTACGTGATGACCTGACCCCTGAACCAGACAATCCCCCCCTAACCGAGGATACCCCGTCTTCTGAGGGAAGAGCAGCCAGAAGACAGCTCACATTGGGCATCTTTGCACGTTAAACACACACATTAATCATGGCACAATGAGAATGCATGCATGCACACCACTGTGGTCCCTAGCACACACACCCCACATCCTCATCAAATTGGATTGGCACCAGTCCACCATGCAGGACTTGTCACTTCTCCCTGGTCCTGGGGAACCCTTCTCCACCAAAATTGAGGGTGACACCCCTTTTCCGGCAGGAATGTCACCCCCACATTCAAACAGCATTCACAACCCAAAAAAATAAAAAATTACCAGCAAAATCAAAACATGTCCAGGAAAAAAAAAGGCCCAAAAAAAGGGGAAAAACAAATTAGTGCCCTTGACGTGAGCCACGCCTGGGGCGCCCCCGGCCACGGCCCCGGCTCCTCAGGGGAGACTCATGGGGAGGGGGGGGTAAACCGGGAAAGGAGGAGCAGCCCCTGGTCTCTGCCCACCTGGCGGCCTGCCCTCCAAGGCCACGGCTATTCTGTCCAGGGCAGCACCTAGTGTTGCCGTGTTGGCCTGGATAGCTTGGGTAAGGGCCCTCACATCCTGCCCAACGCCTGCTGATGTAGTCTGCAGGTCGTTAAGGCAGTTTCTGAAAGCCCGGGAGTGTCAGTCCAGGTTCCCAAGCGTATCCTTGATGGAGGACATGCTCTCCTCCATCCGCACCAATGTCTGGCTGACCTGTCCCAGATGGCGGGTCTGGAGGAACTGGTCCCTTCTCAGAGTGGCGGGCAGGAGATCGGCCACCCCCTGGTCTTCTGGGTCGCCTTCCTGCCTCCAGCTGATGCTTGTGGCCGGGGAGAAGGGGAGCCCCTTGGGAGGGGAGCCATGTTGGGGGAGGAGGGGGGGCTCCCCCTTAGGGAGGGCAGGCTGCTGCCAGCCAGAGGGGAAGAGTCATCCAAAAACAATAGTCCAGTGCCTGACATGGACTCCTCCTCAACCTCCTTCTCCTCCTCTTCAACCTCCTCCGCGGACTCCGGCCTTGTCGGGGGGGCCTCATTAGGCTGCTGTCCTGGGGATGGTGCGGTCAGGCCAGATGGCCCAGCACCCTCCTGCACATCTGTGGATGACACAAAACATTCACAGGTTGGAGGATCCACACACTTGCCACATATTCCCTTTCACCCCCTCCCCCACACATGCTACACACCTGATAGAAAAAAAAACCTTACCTGGCATCACGCCCTTATGACTTGAGTCATAGCCGGGCAGGCCCTCCACTTCTTGTCGATGAAAGGTCTGGGCCACCGCACGCTCCTCCACTGTCAGCCTAACAGGGCATGGTGGGCCCCCTCCTGTGGCCCTGGCATGGGCAAGCATTTTGGCCAGCTTCTTTTTGACCAGACGTCGGAGGTCATTTATCTTTTTTTCAATCCCAGACCGGTTCCGTGTCTCCCCCCCCCCCTGATGCATTCACCTGGTCAGTGATCATGTCCAAAATCTCTCTCCTCCTGGCCGGGGTGGTGTTGGCACTGTCCGGGCCGTGGAGGAAACGCCCATAATCGCAAATGGCCCGGGCAAGAATTTGTTTCTCCCTCAAAGAAAATTTTAATTTCCTCTTCCTCTCTGTCATACTCAGACCAAAAATCACTCCCAGTCAACAAAAATCACTCACAAAAACAAGCACGACCAATCAAGCAAGAAAACAAACAAACAGAAAAATATCAAACAAAAAGTCTCACAAACACTCAGCAAAAAGCAGTCACAAAAACAAACAGGAACAATCAAGCAAGAAAACAAACAAACAGAAAAATATCAAACAAAAAGTCTCACAAACACTTAGCAAAAATCACTTTCAAATATCTTCTAACAAACACTAGATCACACAGTACACAAATATGACAAATACAAATCACAACGCAACTAACAATGGAACAAAAGCACTTTGCTATATGGGAAGGGAAACAAAGGGATGTACTTTTACAATGGAAGTGCGTTTGTGTGTGTCTATTTATGCTGTCTGCGTAGTTCTCAAATTTGCCCTAGTCCATTTCCAATTTCACTGATTGCGCCGTTCCCGAGTTGTGGGCATGCGCACAGAGGTGCTGACATGGCCTGCTTCAAGCGCGCATGCGCGAGCCGGCCGGCCCTTCATTTGCATGGGGTCACGGCTCATTTCAATGTAACACGCCCACGTCCTTCCCAATTTGTATTACTCCGCCTTACGCCTCTGAAATAACGTTACGCATGCGCAATTTTCTGCGTAAAAGCGACGAGAATAGGGTGATTGCACGGCTACATTGCGCAAGTCTAACGTAAAGGTGGTGCGCTACGCCGGTCCAATAATGCGCAGATGTACCTGAATCTGGCCCACAGTTTCTGTGTTTACAAGTGACAGCTCTGCACTCTGTGTGCAACCCTCCTAAACTCTGCACTTTGTATGTAATGCAATACTGGTATTTAATGCCCCTTTAAGACCCTCCTACTGTTTGTGAGGTGTGTGGCGGGAGAGGTTTGGGGGGGGGGGGGTTGTGGTTAAGTTCCAGCACCTATTGTTTGAGAAAAAAAGTCCTGCCTGATCTCAGCATATACTGTATTAATAAAGCTGAAATCCAATATGAAATAACCTTATTTAATGTATTTCTTGTATGTATTTATTAAATATCATGCAAACCAGAGATGAAAGAAAAGTGAGGAGGGTGAATATGTGATGTGCTGCTGTTCTTTCATTGACCAATCAGCAGGCTGGGGTGTTTATTAGATATGTGCATTCCCGTTTGTACGAATGTTATTTTCGTACGAAAATGTTCATTTTCGTACCCGCGGGATAATGTGTACATAAGAAAACGGTAAAGCACCAAAATACGAAAACGACGGGATTATGAATGAGCCGCATAACGAACGACCGCAAATACGAACGAACGATCCGACGGGAAAAAACGACAAAACGGCAAATTAACGAAAATGAAATCTGTATCAAAAGATTTGCTTTGTGTATTTTGTTTGAATCCGTTTTGTGTTCGTTTTCAGTTGTATGTTCATTGTTCAATGACATCTATAACAAAATAATTTCATTATGTATATTGAATGAATTCCTTTTTCTGTTCGTATTGTGTATTAAAAATACTGAAGGCAAATCTTTTGTTATAGGTGTCATATCAACATACGAAAATAACAAAAGAAAAAGGATTCAAATGCAAATCTTTTGTTTATCGTTTTTTTTTTTAATGGCCAGAGAGTTAGGCTGGCCATACATGATACAATTTTCTGTGCAATTTTCTGTACAATTTTCATAAACTTTTCTGTGGATTTTCATCTGAAGGGAGATCAGTTGGCCAGATCTCCCTGAAAATATGAACAGAAAAAAGGATTTTCATAATTTTGTACTTTCCTAAATATATCGCGGGATTCGCGGCACTTTCAACACGCGGCTCATCCATATTAACTATTGTTAAGCCCCATACACTTGGTCAGACTGTTTTAACAACAAACACAAAAACGATAGTTTCCCGATCGTTCTCAGAAAATTTGTTCGTTTTTAAACTACATCAGAAAACCATTTTTGGGTTCAAAAGTCTGGCCAACTGATCTCCCTTCAGATGAAAATCCACAGAAAAGTTTATTTGGCTTTACTGTACTAGTGTACTCACTACTCAGCACAAAAGAGAAGCTGCTTTCAGTCACTGAGGCTGGCCATACATGTTCAATTTTCTTGTACAATTTTCTTTTAGATTGACCAAAAACCATATAATATGAGGTCAAACTAAACAACACTTTCAATTGTATGCAATCAGGCAGGCCCTTGCACTACATAGTTGAAGGTAAATCTAAAGAAAATTGTACAGAAAATTTCACAGAAAATTGTATCATGTATGGCCAGCCTAACTCTCTGGCCATTCAAAAAAACGATAAACAAAAGATTTGCATTTGAATCCTTTTTCTATATTCTGTTATTTTCGTATGTTGATATGACACCTATAACAAAAGATTTGCCTTCAGTATTTTGAATACACAATACGAACAGAAAAAGGAATTCATTCAATATACATAATGAAATTATTTTGTTATAGATGTCATTGAACAATGAACATACAACTGACACTAACAAAAGAAAATCATTCAAGATACACAGAATGCAAATTGATGAAAATTCACGATAATTATTGTCTAACAAGAAACAAACATGAATTAAACAGAATAACGAACCATCCCGCATGTACGAAAATATAACGGTAACGGAAATACGAAAAGATCGGAATACGGAAAAATCGCGTTGTACGACAAACGAACGGGAACGAACGGGAAAATGGGTGTCTTACAAAAAACGAACGGAAACGAACCGACGGGACCATACGAAACTGAACAAAAAAAACATTTTTTTTTCTCTGCACATGTCTAGTGTTTATGACCAAAACACAATGCTGCTGAAATAAAGGTTAAGAGCTTTAGATTTTTTTTTTCTGGCAAAGGTTACCATATCAAAAAAATTGGCTGCATAGAAAAAAAAAACATTGTCAGATAAGAAATGTACATATAAAGGGTTTGATTTTCTGTTTACTTCGAGTTTAGCATTTGAGATCTTAACCACTTAAGGAGCGGACCAATATGCTGCTAAAAGTCCAGAGGCGTTTTTACAATTCGGCACTGCGTCGCTTTAACCACTTCCTTACTGGGCATGTATACCCCCTTCCTGACCAGGTGAAATTTCAGCTTGCGGCACTGCGTCGCTTTAACTGACAATTGCGCGGTCGTGCGACGTGGCTCCCAAACAAAATTGGCGTACTTTTTTCCCACAAATAGAGCTTTCTTTTGATGGTATTTGGTCACCTCTGTGGTTTTTATTTTTTGCGCTATAAACAAAAAAGGACGATAATTTTGAAAAAAATACAATATTTTTTACTTGTTGCTATAAAAAATAGCCCAATTTAAAAAAAAAAATAATTTGGGTAAAAAAAAAAAAAAAAAAATCGCAATAAGCGACTGGTTTGCGCAAAAGTTATAGCGCCTACAAAATAAGGGACAGAATTATTATTTTTAATTATTTTATTTTTTTACTAGTAATGGCGGTGATCTGCGATTTTTATTGCGACTGCAACATCATGGCGGACACATCAGACACTTTTGACACATTTTTGGCACCATTCACATTTATACTGCAATCAGTGCTATAAATATGCACTAATTACTGCATAAATGTGACTGGCAGGGAAGGGGTTAACACTAGGGGGTGAGGAAGTTGTTAAATGTGTATCCTGTATAGTGTTCTAACTGTGGGGGGAGGGGGGGTGACTGGGGGGTGACCGATCTGTGTCCCTATGTACAAGAGACACAGATCGGTCTCCTCTAGGCATGTGCATTCCGTTTCGTTCCGAATCGAAATTCGGACGAATTTTCCATTATTCGGATAAATTCGGATGCATACGAATTCCCGAATTGCTATATTAGCGAAATATTTCGACCGTTTTCGGAATTTGTTCGCTTTCGACCGAATTTCGAAAAAAAAAAAATATTTCAACCAGATTAGAAAACAGTCTCTTTTCTAATAGAATTTTTTTCAAATTAAATTCGAAAATAATTTTTTTTTTCGAA
The DNA here is from genome assembly GCA_029574335.1 of Rana kukunoris. Classification (NCBI taxonomy): domain Eukaryota; kingdom Metazoa; phylum Chordata; class Amphibia; order Anura; family Ranidae; genus Rana; species Rana kukunoris. The sequence goes on along the minus strand of CM056050.1, from coordinate 480,230,668 downwards.
TTCCGAATCGAATACCCGCGGACTAAATTCGATCGGAATTCGAAAAAAAAATATATATATATATATTTTCGGATTTAATTCAAATAAAATTCTATTCGAAAAGAGACTATTTGTTTTCTAATCTGGTTGAAATATTTTCGATTTCGACCGGATTTTTCGAAATTCGGTCGAAAACGAACGAATTCCGAAAACAAATTCAACACATGTAACGAATCTAACTTAACGAAATGTATTAAATGACGAATTTAAACGAAACGAAACAAAACAAATTTTTCACTTTTGCACATGCCTAGTCTCCTCTCTCCCTGACAGGACGCTGTCATTGTGAGAGCCGGCAATGAGAAATGATCTCATATGTTTACATATGAGATCATCTCTCATTCGCTGCACAGATCGCATCGCAAACGGCCACTCTGATTGGCCGTTCGCGGCGATTTGTGTTTGGCCGTGTCCAAGGGACACGGCCAGCACAGAAGTTCCCCGCTGCGCACTCTGGAGCGCGCGCTGGGAACGACGAAAGGGGCTGCCGTGAAAACACGGCGCCCCAGAGAATTAGAACCACCCTGCGGCCGTATACAGTCGTACGGCCGTAGGGAAGTGGTTAACAGACAATTGCCCGGCTGTGCGACGTGGCTCCCAAACAAAATTTGCGTCCTTTTCTTCCCACAAATAGAGATTTCTTTTGATGGTATTTGAACACCTCTGCGATTTTTATTTTTTTGCGCTATAAACGAAAATAGAGTGACATTTTTGAAAAAAAAACAATATTTTTTACTTTTTGTTATAAGAAAAATCGAATAAACTAAATTTTAGTCAAACATTTAGGCCAAAATGTATTCAGCCACTTGTCTTTAGTAAAAAAAAATCGCAATTAAAAAAAAATAGCTACCTAGCGGCAACGGTGACACTAATACAGCGATCAGAAAAATGATCGCTTAGTGACACTGGCAATAGGGGGTGAAAGGGTTAACTAGGGCGGTGATCAAAGGGTTAAAACTTTATTAGGGGGGGTACGGGGGCTACCCTGGACCTAACACTACCTGCCTGTCACACTAACTATCACACTGACACTAAATGCAGTGATCAGTACATATGTGATCACTGCATTTAGTGAGGGGGGGGGTTAATGTGCCTGTGTGTTACTGTGTCAGTGTAGTGTTGTGCAGACTCACTTGTGATGTCTTCTCTCCTCAGCGGCGGTTGAAAATACCACCGAGAGGAGAGATTACATCACTTCCCCCTTCCTGTGTTTACACAGGAAGAGGGCGGGTGGCGGACGCGCATTGACTGGGAGCGATCCGGAGGGGGCGGACAAAAATGAACAGCCGCCCCCTCATCCCAGATCGCTCCCGCAGCTTACAGAACCGCCGCATTTACCAGGGGGGGTCCGATCGGACCCCCGACCCACGTCTAGGCAGGGACGTACAGGTACGCCAATGTGCCTGTACGTGCCATTCTGGTGACGTAAATGTACATGCGGCGGTCCTTAAGTGGTTAACCACTTGCCGGACGGCTAACGCGATATACGTCAGCAGAATGGCATGACTGCGCAAAGCAACGTACCTATGCATTGCTTTGAAATTGCCACCGTGCGGGCTCCATGACCGTGCCCGCGGGACCCGCGGACTCGATGTCCCGCGATCGTGTCGCGGAACTGCAGAACAGGGACATGCCAATGTAAACAAGGAAATTTCCTTTTCTGCCTAATGACAGGACAGTCATCTACTGCTCCCTGTCATCAGGAGCAGTGACCACGGCCGTATCACTCGTAGCCCAGCCCCCCCACAGTTAGAAGCACTCCCTAGGACACACTTAACCCCTTCCTCGTCGTACGGCCGTAAGGAAGTGGTTAACAGACAATTGCGCGGCTGTGCGACGTGGCTCCCAAACAAAATTTGCGTCCTTTTCTTCCCACAAATAGAGATTTCTTTTGATGGTATTTGATCACCTCTGCGATTTTTATTTTTTTGCGCTATAAACGAAAATAGAGTGACATTTTTGAAAAAAAAACAATATTTTTTACTTTTTGTTATAAGAAAAATCGAATAAACAAAATTTTAGTCAAACATTTAGGCCAAAATGTATTCAGCCACTTGTCTTTAGTAAAAAAAAAATCGCAATTAAAAAAAACTAGCTACCTAGCGGCAACGGTGACACTAATACAGGGATCAGAAAAATGATCGCTTAGTGACACTGGCAATAGGGGGTGAAAGGGTTAACTAGGGCGGTGATCAAGGGGTTAAAACTTTATTAGGGGGGTACGGGGGCTACCCTGGACCTAACACTAACTGCCTGTCACACTAACTATCACACTGACACTAAATGCAGTGATCAGTACATATATGATCACTGCATTCAGTGAGGGGGGGGGGTTAATGTGCCTGTGTGTTACTGTGTCAGTGTAGTGTTGTGCAGACTCACTTGTGATGTCTTCTCTCCTCAGCGGCGGTTGAAAATACCGCTGAGAGGAGAGATTACATCACTTCCCCCTTCCTGTGTTTACACAGGAAGAGGGCGGGTGGCGGACGCGCATTGGCTGGGAGCGATCCGGAGGGGGCGGACAAAAATGAACAGCCGCCCCCTCATCCCGGATCGCTCCCGCAGCCTACAGAACCGCCGCATGTACCAGGGGGGGTCCGATCGGACCCCCGACCCACGTCTAGGCAGGGACGTACAGGTACGCCAATGTGCCTGTACGTGCCATTCTGGTGACGTAAATGTACATGCGGCGGTCCTTAAGTGGTTAACCACTTGCCGGACAGCTAACGCGATATACGTCAGCAGAATGGCATGACTGCGCAAAGCAACGTACCTATGCATTGCTTTGAAATTGCCACCGTGCGGGCCCCATGACCGTGCCCGCGGGACCCGCAGACTCGATGTCCTGCGATCGTGGCGCGGAACTGCAGAACAGGGACATGCCAATGTAAACAAGGCAATTCCCTGTTCTGCCTAATGACAGGACAGTGATCTACTGCTCCCTGTCATCAGGAGCAGTGATCACGGCCGTATCACTCGTAGCCCAGCCCCTCCACAGTTAGAAGCACTCCCTAGGACACACTTAACCCCTTCCTCCACAGTAATCAGTGCATTTTATAGAACTGATCCCTGTATAAATGACAATGGTCCCAAAATTCTGTCAAAAGTGTCTGATGTGTCCTCCATAATGTCGCTGTCATAAAAAAAAATAGCAGATTGCCACCATTACTAGTAAAAAAATATATTAATAAAATGCCATAAATCTATCCCCTATTTAGTAGAAACTATGGGGTAGATCCGTCCAATCCCAAGAAGGGGAGTGTCTATACATGGCGCAGCGGGCATTACAAGTATTCAATCGAAAGCTGGTAATGCGTGCTGTAATGCAGAGGGATTAACGCGGCGATATGCGGCGGCGGCTTTGCGGTATGCGGCGGCGGCGGGGGGGGGAAGTATTCTATTTAGGTATCGGGGGTATTTGCGGGAGTACAAGTACTCCCGCAAATACTCGGTATCGGTCCCGATACCGATACTGGTATCGGTATCGAGACAACCCTAGTCCCAACGTTGCGCCGGCGTAGCGTACAATCGTCGGCGTAAGCCGACGTAAGTCAAAGTAGGTGGAAGTGGACATGATATATTTAAATGCGTGACCCCATGCAAATGATGGGCTGAGCTTCAAAAAACGGACTGCGCATGCGTCGTATCTTGACGCATCCCAGTGCGCATGCTCACAGTCACGTCAAAACTGCCTAAGATATGTCAAAACACTGCCTACGACGTCAACATAACCTACGCACAGCCCTATTCACGTACTACATAAACAATGTAAAAATCTACGGCGTTCGTTCCCTGATCCATACCTTTGCATTAGTTGCACCTCCAATATGGGGAATAACTTCACGCCGCACGTAACCCTTAAGCAAATCGCTTAAAACATGCGCCGGGCACAAGTACGTTCGTGAATCGGTGTTTCTTACTCATTTGCATATTTAAAATGGGTACGCCGAATGCGTCCAGCGTAACTATGCGCCCACAATACGCCAGCGTAGGCTAATTATGTCGGGCGGCTTAAGCCTATTTTTTGGACGTATCTAGCTTGGGGGATAGGCGCAGAGATACTACGGCGCACATTTGTACTTATGATGGTGTATCTCCAGATACGTCAGCGTAAGTCCTACGTGATTCCGGGCCAAAAAGGGCATCAATTTTGTTTGGTTGCAAAGGTTGCACGACCGTGCAATTGTCAGTTAAAGCGGCGCAGTGCCGAATCTCAAAAAAAGGCCCGATCATTGGGCAGCCAAAGCCTCCGGGGCTGAAGTGGTTAAGATCACTCCCCTGTGGTTCCAATCAGTGAAGGGTCTAGGGCCCAACTGAGAAAATTATAGAGATTAGCCAGTTTAGTGGTAGAGTTGGGACAGGAACTATAAGGGAACTGCTGGGGAAGGCAATTAATGGTAAGAACACAGTAAGCACTTTTCATATTAACTGGTTTTGTTCCAAATTTTAGGCTGAATTCAGACCTGAAATGGACCAGAAGACGCACATGTGCAATTCGCTGCAGAGCCACGCCGGAGATGTGTGAACCAACTCCATTGAGAGCTGGTCACAATCTCCTGACATGCAAGTTGGATGCAGGGAAACCAATTCGCAATAGTGTGAACTCAGCCTCAATGTTTATTGCAGCTTAATATTTAGTATAAAACAAGAAAAAGCTGCGCAAATATAAACACTACAGTGTAGAACTCAATTGATAGTCCAGTGTAGAGTAAATGAGAGTCCCGTCAAGCAGGTAATGAAAGAAATATATAATATATAAAATCCATCAATCAAGTGCGGAACATGTTAAAATATGTAAAATCCATTAATCAAGTGCGGAACAAGAAAAAGCTGCGCAAATATAAACACTACAGTGTAGAACTCAATTGATAGTCCAGTGTAGAGTAAATGAGAGTCCCGTCAAGCAGGTAATGAAAGAAATATCTAATATATAAAATCCATTAATCAAGTGCGGAACATGTTAAAATATGTAAAATCCATTAATCAAGTGCGGAACATGTTATGCTTCTGATGGAAACTGATAGCAGAAAACAAATGTTCTTTCCTCCAGATAGATGGTGACATCAAATGCAAAAACCTCAGAAACAGTGCATGGATAGATAAACACCTCCACCTTTCAATCACCCCGCCCCTTACCAGAGGGGAAGATCCCAACTAGAGATCTTCTGACAGCAGATGGCTTAATCCCCAGCCAAGGGTTAACGTGACAGGATATCCAAAGGTTGAGTTTTCTCCAGCAGTGGACAGATGATCCGAGTTGTAATGAAATCAGTATGGAGAAGAAAAAAAAAAGCTACATAGTGTGAACCCATATAACTTTGTTTAATAAACAATTAAAATCACACTTACAAGAAAGTAGATAAAATTCGCATGTGAAAAATAGCCGGCCGGCTAGCACACCCGTTCACTCCGGGACACAGTTTGCGGTTTGAAGGACGTCAGCACGCCGCTACCCTACGCCGTTTCGTCTCCTAAAGACTTCGTCCTGGGGCACGAGCGGCGTACTGACTCACCGCAATTTCTATCTAACAAATACAGATGGTACCGCCCCCCATCTGAGCTCCCAGAATCCTTGAAGCTAATGTGGCCATCTTGGATAAGGGATGTATCCAATATATGGGAATGGCAAATCCAATAATACCTCACCTATCTAATTGCAATTACTGCCATTACAAAAAAGAAAAGAGATAATATTGTAAATGATAAATGATAAAAACATTTTTGTCACTCACAGTAATTGGTGGATTATGGTGTCAATCATATAGGATCAGGGATCACTCGTGCAAGTCTGTCCATGTCCCTTATTTGTGGTATCTCCCTGCTCTTGGTGTCAGCCTCCATGTGTGTTATAATCATCCCTATTTGAAGTGGGTGACATCTGATCATCCAGAGCGCTCTGCGCTCTGCAGTATACACAGTAGTCACATGACTTCTTAGTCAGGTGAACAGAAACACGAATCAAGGCGCAGGGAGGGTGTGGGCAAACACTGCCCACACTGAACGCGTCATGTGTACAGTCCGCGCGTCCCCGGAAGATGACGCGCGCGGTCGCAACCACAGCGTGATTGGGCAGACACTGCGCGTCATCCGATCGTGACGCGCGCAATCACGACTTGTTTAGGCAAACATGAGCACGCCCATTCATCGGGACAACACGCCCTCCCAACCCTTACTAGTCTGATCTTTGCCCATACTAGACGCTGCGCGTCACCCGATCGTGACGCGCGCCATCACGACTTGTTTAGGCGGACATGAGCACGCCCATTCGTCGGAATTGGCCTAGTCATAGGTCAGCACACCACCAAGGAAGTGCAATCATCTATGACGCAGGCAACGCCATTTTGGTAGAGGGAAAGATGCCCTAATACACTGTTTTTCTTTTTCCAAAACAGAGTGATTAAGTCTGTCTGAAAAATATTACAGAGGATTCTCATCCGGCTAATGATCCCGGCGGGAGATTCCTTATGAATGGGCATTAAAAATAAAAATAAATAAAATTTAAATAAAAATTGTTCAATTGCTGAACTTAAAAACAATACTCAAAATAGGAGAAAACGTCCCCCTAAAGGTATATGTCAATGGGGAAAGAGAGTAGCCCCATTTAACTAATGTTGGGACGAATCCCCCAACTTGATAAAATAGAACATATACATATAAAGATTCTATTTCTGGACAATATTGCATTTCTGGTATGTAAACCTGAATACAACGGGGAAGAAATTAAAATGTGGCCCCCCAGTGGATAAACTCAATATTACACCTGGGGGTTATGAGCCTCATTAACTAATCTAATTGGCAAATGTTCAAAGGAAAATATATAACTGACATTATTTGTTGTTCGCACTAATATATTCTGATGTTTAACCAGGATTTTAGCTGGGAACTCAGATGTGATTCACAATCAACTAGTTACTTAACTATTGTCAATAAATGCATTAACATCTATGTCGATGTTCAAACCATAAGGTGTGTAACACCGTACCCTGTGGATCCAAGCCATTTCCATCTTAGATAATTGTCTGACTAATGAGTCACCTCTCCAATGAGGGCTATAGCGTTCTATGCCCAAAAAGATGGTATTGGTAGGATCCCGATTATGACAGAGATCATAGTGTTTTGAGACTGAGTGATCCTTATAGCCATTCCTGATGTTAGTGATATGTTCCCCTAAACGTACTTGCATAGCCCTTTTGGTCCTCCCTATATATTGGAGCCCACAAGGGCATTCCAAAAGGTAGACCACGCCTATTGAACTACAAGTGACAAAGGATTCTATTTGATATTCTCTCTGTGTGCTTGTAGATTTAAAAGATTCTGTTTTTTTATTTCTGATTCTATTCAAAGAACAGAGCTGACATTTCCGGCATTGATGGTAGCCCTTCAATTCCCTTTGGAAGAAAGATACCCTTTTGGGTGGTGGATCCACAACATTAGGTGCCACCCTATCTCGAAGAGAGGGTACACCCCTAAATATTACTTCGGGTTTGGCTGGTAGAAAAGTGCTAATAACCCGATCATTGGCCAAAAGGTGCCAATGTTTACGAAAAATGTTATTAATCAAAAAATGTTGTGAGGAGTAAGTAGTAATGAAAGGGATCAGTAGCCCATCCCTCTTACGTTTAGGGCCATCCTTTAGTAGTGAGGCTCTTTCTAATTTAGCTACTTCTCTTTGAGTTGTCTCTAGAGAATCATGATTATACCCTTTTTCCAACATTCTCTTTTTTAAGATGTCAGACTGTATTTGATAGTCATTGATCTCTGAGCAATTCCGCCTCATGCGTATAAATTGGCTCTTCGGTACTGATTGGAGCCAAGACTGTTTATGACAACTTTCCATTGGAATGTAGGCATTACGATCAGTTTTTTTAAAATATGAAATGGTTTTGAAATTTGTACCCTCTTTCATAATAGTAAGATCGAGAAAATTTACACTCTCTTGATTTGCGTCATATGTAAAATGAATTCCTCTATCGTTCTGGTTAATGGAGAGAAAAAATTCTTCTAATTGTGCAGCAGAACCATCCCATAGGAGGAGGACGTCATCAATGTATCTTGCCCAGAAGGCAAGACACGGGTTACGGTCCCTATAGATGACGTCCTCCTCCCACTTGGCCATGAATAAATTGGCCAAGCTAGGGGCATACTTGGCCCCCATAGCTACACCTCGCTGTTGCTTGTAAAAGTTGGAGCTAAACCAGAAGTAATTGTGGTCTGCTGCATATTCCAACAATTCCATAATGAATTCCTGTTGTTCCTCAGGTATTGTGGAAAAAATATGTAAATAATATTTAACGGCTGATAAGCCCAGATCGTGTGGTATGATCGTATAAAGGGACGTGACGTCCGCTGTAACTAGCCAGGTCTGATTACTACACGATTGACGAGACAGTAAGTTCAGTACATGTTTAGTGTCTTTAAGGTATGAAGGTACCTGTTGGACTAATGGTTGGAGGAAGTGGTCAATGTACTTTCTTTTTTAATATTTAGTATGTTTATAAAGAAAATGTATTAGAGGTAAGTTGTATACTGTATACAGGGGTGATTTTTTTTCATTCTCCAAATGTTGTAGAGTAGATAACAAGAGAGAAATGGCCTACTATGTTGTAATTAACCACTTCAATACCAGACAATTTCACCCCTTCCTGCCCAGGCCATTTTTCAGCTTTCGGCGCTGTTGCAATTTGAATGACAATTGCACGGTCACACAATACTGTACCCACACACATTTTTTGCATGATGAGGTGGCATTGATGGGTAGCAATGATGTGCACTAACATGCAGCACTGCTGGGCACTGATAGGCGGCACTGATGGGCACTGATAGGTGGCACTGGTAGGCAACACTGATAGACATTGATAGGCAGCACTAATGGGCACTCACAGGTGGCACTGATGGGCATTGATAGGTAGCACTGATGGGCACTGACTGGCGCCATTTGTGGGCATTGATTTGCATTGATTTTGGGTCCAGATTGGCATCTCTGGTAGCCATAAGTGGCATGGCTGGTGGTCATCAGTGGTGACAATCCCTGGTGATCCTGGTGGCACCCCTGGTGGTCTGAAGTGGACATCATCTGGGGGCTGCACTGATAATCAATCAGCTCAGACCCCCACTGACAGGAGAGCAGCCGCTCGGCTCTCCTCTACTCATGTCTGTCAGACTTGAGTATGGAATAGATGATACACAGCTTTTCCTGTTTACACTGTGATCAGCAGTGATTGGTCACAGCTGATCACGTGGTAAAAAGCCTCTGTCAGAGGCTCTTTATTAAGATCGGTGTTGCGGTGTGTCAGACTCACATGCTGCACCATCAATCGCCGTGCTGCGTGCCCCAAGGGCGCGTGTCCGATGTTATCCTGAAAGACGTCATATGACATCCAGTCAGGATAATGGAACCACCACCCGGCCATCATTTTGCTATATGCCAGGCAGGAAGTGGTTAAAGCAATAATATGATGTTACTTACAGCAACAATTACATTTTCATTGCAAGGGTTAGTTCACCTTTATGGACATTTTCCACAAAATTCCCATACACTGCAGTGTCACAAGCACATTACAATGCACTTTTCAACTTATAAAACAAAGAGCTGCTTTGTTATTTCATACCAGTAAGCCACACAGTCTCTTTGAAAAAGAAAAACGCTTGGGATGCTGCAGTGCATGAAGGGGTTTGTGAAAAAATGTCCCTAAAGGTGAACTAATGCCCCGTACACATGATCAGGCTTTTGCCTGGCCAAATTTACAACGGAATTCCGACAGAATTCCATCGGAGTAATAGAGAACATGCTCTCTATCGAAACTCTGACAGAATTCCTCGGAATATCCGATGGAAAAACTCTTATGGGGCATACACACGGTCGGAATTTCTGATGGAAAAGGTTTGTCTGACTTTTTCCATCGGAAATTCCGATCGTGTGTATGGGGGCTAACACTTTAAAGGTAATTTCAAGAGTGCTTTTAAATTGTTGTAGATTGCAAATTAATTAGGGTTGAAGAAAAGCCCCAGGAGCTGTGGTGGCTCAACGTGATTGGCACTGCGCTGACAAGCCATTCACCTCTGCAGCCAAGGGTTCGGATCCTGGTCTCGGCTACATGTGAATTGAGTTTGGTGGTCTCAGCCCGGCTCCCGGTGGGTGTGGTATGCAAGGTATGCCTGTGCTTAGTACGCCCCCCCCCCCCCAAAAACCACCACACTTGCACGCACACGAAATTGGTTTAACACGCAAGCACTTTGGCCATGCGGTCTCCTAAAATAAAGAGAGGCAAAGGACCTACGGGGCTGGCTGGGTGGGCTAGACCCCCTCACTCCCTCATAGGGGGAGTCCCTCTGCCCCGTTGGGGTCCTGTTGGGCCCCAGTTGGGCTCCCAAGTGGAGCAGGTAGGGTGGGGTGAGTGGGAGGCCCCCCTCACACCCGCCATTGCCACCAGGGGCATGGAGAAGGATGGTGATTGCCTCCGGGGGAGGGTCTGCCTACTCCCAACTCCTGCAGTCCGGCTCCTCTCTCTCGAGTTCACGCACAAAATACACTTTAAAAAAAAAAAAAAAAAAAAAAGAAAAGCCCAACTCCAGCAATTCAAAAAACATTCCCTGTCCCTTCTTCCTACCTATCCTGAATACCCTGTATATAAAAGATCTGGATACTTACCTACTTTACTCTGGTCCAGTCACATGATTCAGTGAACTGCTGCAGGGGAGAGGAGGAAGCGCCAGCAATGGCTGGGCCATGGGAGCCTTTGGGTCATACACAGAGGAGCTTAATCGTATGACTGGACTGGATTAAAACTATGTAAGTACACAGATCTTTTTATAGAGGTTATACAAGATAGGTAGAAGGAAGTAGGGAATATTTTAGGTTTACTACCACTTAAACAAAATAATTATGTACTGTATACTTTATAGAGTATGAATCAAGAGTGAAATTGTAAACATCCAGTAGGTATATATGATAGGTAGAAGATATTTTTACTACCACTTAAAGGGCCACTAAAGGAATTTTTTTTTAGCTAAATAGCTTCCTTTACCTTACTGCAGTCCTGGTTTCATGTCCTCATTGTTTGTTTTTGCTTTGATGTTGCTGTAATTCCTCTCTGTTCTGGACACTTCCTGGTTGTCTGTTTCCTTATAACCACAGTACTGGGAGCTTTCTCACTGTGGTCACTAATCAAGGAGGTGTGATTACTGTGTGTCTAAAAGTCCTCAGCACCAATCCAGTTTCGTTTAACAAACCATCACTGCCCTGTATTGGCTCTCTGGCTCTGTACATCAGAGAGACAGGAAACAACAGCAAAAACGAAACTAAAACTGTAGCTACATTATATGATTGATTTGTATCTATTTGTAATCATTTTTAAAAGGAATCAGTTAACTTTTATGTCTCTATACCCTGTAAACAGTAATTTCAGCAAAAAAAAAAAATCCTTTACAACTCCTTTAACCTCCCTGGCGGTATCCCCGAGCGTGGTAGCCATGCAGAGCATTCAGCGCGCGCTGGCTTACCTTCTTCCTGGATCCAGCGATGCATCCCCGCTGTGTGAACGAGCGGGTGCTCGCTCGATTCACACAGCGTCCCTGTGTGCCACCGATCTCCGTTTCCTGCGACGTTACGACGCACGGAAGCGGAGAACGGCGCCAAATTCAAAAAAGTAAACAAACACTTTACATACAGTATACTGTAATCTTATAGATTACAGTACTGTATGTGAAAAATACACACCCCCCTTGTCCCTAGTGGTCTGTCCAGTGCCCTACATGTTCTTTTATAAAATAAAAAGTGTTCTTTCTGCCTGGAAACTGTAGATTGCCCATAGAAACCAAAAGTGTCCCTTTATGTCAAAAATGGCTTTAGATCAGCTAGAAAACAGCGATAATAAATTTTAATCACTTGCAGAATTGAGCGATAGCGATTTGTGGGGAAATTCGTCATTAAAAAAATAAAAATAATGACAGCGACAATTCTGCAACTGAGCAAATTTCAGTGTTTCTGAGTTGATTACATTATTGAATATTTTTTATTATAATTACATTATAATTTGTTATAATTATTTATAGTTTTTTATTATATAAAAAATTATGATTTTGTTTTTCAAACTTTATCATACCCGGGATGTCTTGTTTGGACAGATTTAAGCAAGTTATTCCTAAGAATCGCAGGCCTACAGTATAAAACGCCAAATTTCCATGCAAATAATTGTACCGCTTTTGGTACGTAATTCCAGACAGAATCATACCGCCAGGGAGGTTAAGGAAAAAAAAAGATGTACTGCATACTTTGAAGCGTATTTATCAACAGTGAAATCGTAAGCATTTGCTTTCCATATTGTGTTTCATATGAGAGTAGCATATTACACTGAACTTGCTTAGGGAACTTAGAATGGATCACAAGTTTCTCTCCCTTCTCCTTCTGCCTCTAGTGCTTGATGTAACAATGTTTTCTGTGTGTCTCTGAATTTCCATTGAAATGGCACGTTTTACTATCAAAGAAACAACCCTAGAGCCAGTTTTATGTGCATTAAAAAAGGTTAGCTTCAAAACCTGTCCCTTCTCTGTGCACCCTGCACTATAAGATAAAGGAAATCCTATGCTGCAGTTGGTATGCTCTTCAAACTTATGTCGTATGCTGTACAGTGTGTTCTATTAGGCCTCGTACACACGATCGGACATATCCGATGAAAACGGTCCGCGGACCATTTCCATCGGATATGTCCGATCGGGAGTTTGATCCGATGGCGTGTACACACCATCGGATCAAATTCCCCGCCGCCGGATGGCGCGGTGATGTGACGGTGACGCGGCGGTGACGTTGACGCCGCCACGTCACCGCACCAGGAAGTTAAACACTTCCGCGCATGCGCCGAATCCATTCGGCGGCGGCGCGGCGGCGGTGGGGGACGACATGTCTGCTGGTAAGTGTACTAACCAGCAGACATGTCGGGCGGACAGATTCCCACCGGATAGATTTCAAAGCATGCTTTGAAATCTGTCGGGTGGAGAAATCTGTCCGCTAGCCCATACACACGAGCGGAGATGTCTGCTGAAACGGTCCATCGGACCGTTTTCAGCGGACATATCCCCTCGTGTGTACGAGGCCTTATGCAGAAACATCAGGCTGTCTTGTACAATTCATAGTTAGGCAGAGGTATGTGTATTAGATCATATAGGCATGTTGGCTGCAAAATTTTAATAGCTCCTTTCTATTCCTCCCACTAACCAGGCTAAGCAGTTTAACAAAGAGCCACAAAGGGCCATGTGACCCTTTTTCTTTTTAGTTTTATAGTGGAAAATCTCAAATAACTGTAAAAAAGTATTTACTGGATTTTTAAAAATGGGTTCTGATAACAATGGCTAGGTTAATCCAACCTTAACCATTTCAGCCCTGGAAGAATTTACCCTCTTCCTGACCAGAGCACTTTTTGCAATTCGGCACTGAGGCTCTTTAACTGACAGCTGTGCGGTCGTGCGACGTTGCACCCAAATAAAATTGACGTCCTTTTTTTCCCACAAAAGAGCTCTCTTTTGGTGGTATTTGATCATCTCTGCAGTTTTTATTTTTTGTGCTATAAACAAAAAAGTAGCGACAATTTTGAAAAGAAAAATAGCAATATTATTTACTTTTTGCTATAATAAATATCCCCCAAAAAATATATACATTTTTTTCCTCAGTTTAGGCCGATATGTATTCTTCTACATCTCTTTGGTAAAAAAAATCACAATAAGTGTATATTTATTGGTTTGCGCAAAAGTTATAGCGTCTACAAAATAGGGGATAGATGTATGGCATTTTTTTTACATGTTTTTGTTATTAGTAATGGTGGCGATCTGCGATTTTTATCATGACTGTGACATTATGGCGGACACATCGGATACTTTTGATGCTTTTTTGGGACCATTGTCATTTATACAGCGATCAGTGCTATAAAAATGCACTGATTACTGTGTAAATGACACTGGCAGGGAAGGGATTAACCACTAGGGGCGAGGAAAGGGTTAAGTGTGTCCTAGGGAGTGATTCTAACTGTGGGGGGATGGGCTACCAGTGAAACAACAGTGATGACTGCTCCTGATGATAGGGAGCAGTAGATCCCTGTCATGTCACTAGGCAGAACAGAGAAATGCCTTGTTTACATAGACATCTCCCCATTCTGCAGCTCATGTGCGGCTCTATGGGACCCGCAGTCACACTCATGTAGCTTGTGGTGGGCGGGCACGCACACCCGCAATGCCGCGATTTAAACGGGACGTACAGGTACGTCTATATGTGCAGCTGTGCCATTCTGCCAATGTAAATAGTCGTGCAGCTGTCAGAAAGCATATAATTGGTTTCATTTGTCAGTGGCTCTCTGTATTTCTTCACATCAATCAGTGTTTTTCAAATGACATATTTTCATAAGGAGTGGAAATTGGTTGGTGGCTATGGCAAATATTACTGGTGTTATGCTTATTTTAGGACATAATGTAATCACATACAACACAGAAGGACACTCATCTTTCATCTTAAATTATAGCGTGGACAAGAAGTGAAGAAAAAAAGTTAAAGAAAATTGAGTACTGTTCGTGATATTTTTTTTTACTTGTACTAACATATAATTTTTCATGGAAAAGCTTTCGGGGTGTGTCCCCTTCTCCAAGATACAAGCAGTACTCAACCTTGAAGAAGGGGACACACCCTGAAAGCTCGTCCATAAAAAATTATATGTTAGTGCTAGGGTTGTCCCGATACCGATACCAGTATCGGTATCGGGACTGATACCGAGTATTTGCGGGAGTACTTGTAGTCCCGCAAATGCCCCCGATGCCTGGCCGAATACTCTGCCCCCCCGCGCCGCCGCAACACCGCCGCCGCCGCAACATCGCCGCCACCGCAACGCCGCATCCCGCCACTTTGTTAATACGGGCGGGGAACATTACAGCTTTCATTTGAATAGCTGTAGTGTTTGCCTCTGCTCCGTGTATAGACACTCCCCCTTGCTCGGGATTGGACAGATCCCGAGCAAGGGGGAGTGTCTATACGCGGCGCGGCAGGAAACACTACAGCTATTCAAATGAAAGCTGTGATGTTCCCCGCCCATATTAACTCATCGGTGGCGGCGCGGCTCTAGGTATGTGGGACATGGCTGCATATATGGGGGATATGTGGGACATGGCTGCATATATGGGGGTGACAT
Source organism: Rana kukunoris (assembly GCA_029574335.1). Classification (NCBI taxonomy): domain Eukaryota; kingdom Metazoa; phylum Chordata; class Amphibia; order Anura; family Ranidae; genus Rana; species Rana kukunoris. Next base: position 480,215,465 of record CM056050.1, on the reverse strand, counting down.
GGCTGCATATATGGGGGATATGTGGGACATGGCTGCATATATGGGGGATATGTGGGACATGGCTGCATATATGGGGGATATGGGGGACATGGCTGCATATATGGGGGTGACATGCCTGCATATATGGGGGATATGTGGGACATGGCTGCATATATGGGGGATATGTGGGACATGGCTGCATATATGGGGGATATGTGGGACATGGCTGCATATATGGGGGATATGGCTGCATATATGGGGGATATGTGGGACATGGCTGCATATATGGGGTATATGTGGGACATGGCTGCATATATGGGGGATATGGCTGCATATATGGGGGACATGGCTGCATATATGGGGGTGACATGGCTGCATATATGGGGGATATGGGGGACATGGCTGCATATATGGGGGGACATGGCTGCATATATGGGGGGCATGGCTTCATATATGGGGGACATGGCTGCATATGTGGGGGGACATGGCTGCATATGTGGGGACATGGTTGCATATGTGGGGGGACATGGCTGCATATGTGTGGGGACATGGCTGCATTTGTGGGGGGACATGGCTGCCTTTGTGGGGGACATGGCTGCATTTGTGGGGGACATGGCTGCATATGTGTGGGGACATGGCTGCATATGTTAGGACACATTTAAAAAAAAGTATCGGTATTCGGTATCGGCGAGTACTTGAAAAAAAGTATCGGTACTTGTACTCGGTCCTAAAAAAGTGGTATCGGGACAACCCTAGTTAGTGCAAATAAAAAAAGTATCACGGACAGTACTCAATTTTCTCTGTCACAATTGCACTAATACGGCTACAATCACCTCAAGATTTTTTCTTTTAATTAAGGGAAATTAAATCTGACTGAATAAAATGGATTATTAAAGAGGCAAAATGAGCCTGATGAACATGAGTTAGAATCATAATTAACATTTTTTTTTTAGTCTAACACACATAAGAGATAACTGCCTATTTATGAAATATTGATAAACAGCATGTATTTAACAAAGCACACTAATTATTCATCAGGTTTGTTGTTTATTATGACATAATTATTTATGAACAGGAATATAGAGTATCTATCATGTACTGTATGTGCCAAACGGGTTATTTTTGCAGATGTAATCATTACATATGATAATCTTTGCAAGCTATCAATTTGTGTGTTTACTGTCAGTATAATTTTCTCCTCTGTAGCTACAACCAGACACACAATTTTGGTGATTTTTTTTTTTTTCTATAATGAACATAAAAATAATCATACGTATAAAATGAGCAAAATGGGTCTCAGTTGGAAAGTGGAAGGTATCCTTCATTTGATATGCTCTAGTAATCACTCCTTTGTGCTGCTTTACCGCTATTCATAAATGGTGCTCATACACCCTGGCTCTTCTCATAAAATGTGTTGAAAGAATATCAAGACATAAATAGGACTCCAAAGTGCATCAATCTTCCAAATGCTTCTTTAAAACGGCTTTATACAGTGACTTACAAGAACAAGACAGCTGGTATGTGGACACTTCTTAAAATTCCATTTGTGAAATATGTCAGTCTATTAAGTGGTCTACTGTTGCTCAATTTTAGGACCACATTAGGAGTTGCATAACTTTCAATACCCTTGATCCAAATGGAATTATGTATAATAGCTAAACCATCAGTTTAAACTGATAATATTGTTAAGGTCTTTAAATTCATAAACTTCTAACTTAAGGAATAAAATGTAACTATCTATTAAAAGCAGGCATTTAGCTGTAGGTTATGTCTTTGGTGGGATTGGGACCTAAACCATTGGTTTCTAATAATTTTTAACTACAGCGCAGACATAATATCTTCCCTAGACACTATCATTATATTCCAGTTTAAAGTGGTACTAAAGAAGTGAAGATTTTCTGTGTTACATACCATTCAGATATGTTAATTGTGCCTTAGCAGCACCCTGGAAAAGTGCAATCTGTCTTGTATTTTTTCAAAAAACAGTGCATTCCCTGTGCCTACAGCTTCATAGCTGTATGTATGCATTGTGAGATCTAGGGACCTAACAAGATTTGATGTGAGGTTTGGTGATGTCACTACTTTGCTGCTCATTGTTCTCCCTTGTGGTGAGGAATTTATACCTAGGGTAACTTGAATAGTTACCAGAACATCAGTCATCAGTGAAGCAGCAATAATAGTTACTGCCAGTTGGAGTAAGAACCAGAAGTCAACATCTTTTATCACCCTAACTTGGTCTAGATGGTCTAGATGGGACTCAATGACTTTCTAATAAGATCAGTGTACAGAGGCCTGCAGTTACTATAAATTATCATTTATATGGCCTCATTATGCTCAGTTCATTGTATTAGCCCAGGTTCAAACTGAGCTGCAGGAATAAAGTCGTGCGAGTTCAGCTAAACTCACAGTATTTCACTCCTGCATGTCATTCCTGATTTCAGCTGCGATTTCACAGACATCTGTTCGGGTTTCTGCACAGATGTCAATTTGAAATCGCACCCCAAATACAAATGCAGCGTTAGGGCGGTGCCATGTCAAATCACATGTCCAATCACACCAATGTGAGCCAAGGTTTAGTAAAAGAATTGAAGAAGTACAGTTCAGCTTGTTTTGCACTCCTGTGACCCGTTTTTAGCGGAGAGCAGGCTGAAGTCCACTCTCTGCTGTCATCACAGAAGTCGGTTCAGGCTCCACGTCCTCACGACCATGGAGTCGAAATCCACCAGATCATTGGACCGACACCAGGCTCAGCCTCTCAATGAGCCTTTGAGAGGCTGAGTAGGCCGCCCCCTCCACAACTCAGCACTCCAGTGAGCATTGAGGAGGTAGAGCAGAGAGCTCAGAATACTATTCTCCAGCTCTCTGCTCACGGAGCTGTGAGAACCGAGTGTTTGGCGGTTTTCGATCGCTCAGTTATCAGTGTAGAGGCGCCGGGGGACAGATGCAGCATTAGATCGATGCTGTGTATAGGGGGCTCCTGCGCTGTCGGGGACTGCAACTAGGGGGCACTGCATGCAGACACCTGGTAGTCTGTCCTAGACCAGAAAAGTGAAAAAGTATTGAAATTGATGGTGTCTGCGCTGTGAACATTCAGCATTCAGCATTCAGCATTTTTTTCTGCTGGAAAAACGCTCCAAGAAACTTTACAAAAACATATTTTTTCTGCTCGTAGATCCTGAAGCTCAAAAAATGCTAATAGCCTAAAGTAGTGTGCATGGACAGCTTCTAGGAGTGTTAAAAAGTAAATTGCTAATGTGCATGGAGCATTAGTAGGGTTTATGCAGGCAAAGATTTTTTGGTGGTAATTTGTGTGCCTAGAACTATGGAATGTTCTGCTGTTGAGCTCTAACAGGGTTATCAATAAAAAGTCTTAGATGAATATGAAATTACCTAAATTTGTCTAGATTATATAATAATACAATATACTGTCTGCTGAGAATGTAAAGCTATTACTAAAGCAAATGCTTAAAAGTGCACTGTTTAAAATAATGCAATGACTACATTTTACTGATGTCACACTACATACATTTAGGCAGTTAAACATTTATCCAAAAATAAATGACCTATAAAATTTAGCTCATATTTACTCTTCCAAGAACATTCTGCATATCAGGTGCCATGGTGAAATGATTAACAAGCTGAAAGACTTTTTTTAGACCTCATGTCCTATGCTAAAGTTAGGTTTCTTGAATTTTAGGTGAGTAGCCTAGAGACATCCCCAGAGGTTATTGACTGTAAAACTTTAATCATTAGTACCTTAAGGGTGTTTTAGTCTCTACTGAGTAAGGTATGAATCTCATGGGTGCCTTTTTCTGACACTTGTTTAGTGCCTTAGGATACTGCAATAATTAAATAGTAACTTCTAATGCAGTACTAATAAAGACAAGATTGCAAACTTGGAGCATATATGAAATATTTAATGATTTTGACTCGATAAAGTATGCTAATTAAACCCACACACATCCTAAAAAAAACAACAACACATATATGTTCTATATAAATCCGGCAATTAACAATGAAATGATTTACCACAACATGAACATTAGATATGTGATCATCAGTCAATCTAGTAGTGATTTACTCTGTGTTTTTAAAATGAGAGGTTAGCATCTTTTTAAAAAGTACAAGAGCAATATTCAAAGCATAGTAATGCAGAGCTCCTGACTTTCATGTGAACCACTGCTTGTGATAATCAGTGTTGGTGAAATATTGGTAAACTTTTGCTATTATGTGTGCATTGGTTATGACATTGACAGGCTTCCTCATCATACTCTGCCCCTCCTCATATTTGCTATTAGCTAGGGCCAAACAGAAGGAAAGTGAACATGCGCCCTACCATATAAACATCTTGCTAGGCAGAAAAAGAGTGTTATGTTATATGTTGTGCACTGGAAAGATTGATGGGCCAAAGGGCCTTAAAAGTGGATGTAAACCTGAAAAAATAAATGTTTTAATGAAGACTTCTACCTGGTACAGTAGAGGATATCTAGTCATCTGTGCCCAGTCTTGTCACAAAGAGTTAATCCAGCTTTGAGCAATCCTCTTGTCTATTTTTAGTAAGATAAAAAAACGACACACAGATACGTTTGTGTTGCCACATCCCCCACTACTGTGACTGACATTTGATTTTTTTTATCTCATGAATGGCATGAGAAAGCGAGAGTGTTATGATTCCACCTTCACATCCCTCCTCCTTTCTTCTCCAGCTCCCCGAGGATTGTTTGCTTCACACCTCAGCATGATTAGGCATGCTGAAGTCATGCAGTGCCTTTCCTGTGTTTTGACTGGATGTTACTCAAAACTCAGGAATAGGAAAGTAGGAGAGTTGAGAGGTGGGCGGGGAGTCTTGTGACATCATTACTCCGCCCACCGATTCCAGAGTTTTGCAGGGCTCCTACTGCTGAAGGAGGTGACATTTTCAAGGTAGGGATACATGCAGGAGACTTGCATGTATATACAGTATACATTAATACTGTGCCATTCATTTATACTAGGTGAGTGGTGCGTTTACATCCACTTTAAGTACCACTCAACTTGATGTAAGCACAATTATACTCATAATAATGAGCCTTTCATTTGCTGTAGTTAGATATAAATGCATCACTGTTAGAAGCGTAGCCACACATATTGTAAACTCACACTGTTTTAGAATTCATCATGTACCCAACACATAATAACCATGTGACAGTGAGGGATTGTCTTCTCCCAAACAATTGTTATGCCCACAAGGGATAATTAAATGAGTAATTATTTGGAATATTTCTCCCTTTTTTTAAATAGTGATAGTTAATTAAGAAAGAAGGAGAATAAAGTGATGGGTGAATTCAGTGAAATAACAGGGCTCCAACCTATATGTGGTATTAATGTAAGTGTAGCAGAACTTACTGCCCAGCAACCACATGTGCACTAAGCAATTTGTCCTATTAGACCCTTTTACATCTGAAGGCTTGGAAGGGGATGCTTGGCATGCATTGATTTTCCTAAAAGTAAATAGGCGGCACTCCAAACAGCTAATGATTTGATTTTTATATATTTATGAAAAAGCAACACAGACAGATAAAACAGTACACCAGAGTACATACACAAGATCCACCATCACTTGAGAAAGGGGTTTTTACTCTGAAACTTTGTGATTCCCCCATCCTAAGTGTCCGTGTGTAAGCTGAAGTTTTTTTTCTGATATCTATGTAATGATGTTTGATAATTGCTGTACAGCAGTGGCGGCTGGTGAAATTTTAGGGTGGGGGCGCCAGACTCTGCCCCTCCTTGTTGACCACTCCCACTTCTCATGAGCCACACCCCTTATATAATCTACTCACTCCGCCCCTGTATTCCACTAGTGTCGGGAGTATTTAGCAAGAAAAAAAATCAATGCAATGAAAAATTTAAGAAATGTCTACATTGCTTTAAACAGCTTTACAATACCATGACCTAACAGCATACGTGACAGAATCAAAGACTGCAAATACTGAGGAGTGTATGGCGGTACATGTAGAAGAGGGGTGCAGAGTCTATGGTACGTGTCTTAAAGGGCCATTTAAAAAAAAAAAAACGTTTTTTCTTTTTTTGCTGCCTGGGAGGGGGGCGGTGCCCATGCGCACCCTATGGACGGGCCGACACTGCTGTACAGCCTGGATATCCTTCCTGTTCTAATGAAAAATGCTTGTGTTGCCTGTAGCTGAGAGTTTATCCTTGTCTAGATAGAGAAGCTGTGGAGAGATCTTGTGCATTTACTCTGGTGTACTGTTTTTTCTGTATATGTTGCTTTCTTAGATAAATATATGAAAATCAAAACATTAGCTGTGTGGAGTGCTGCTTACTTTTTACTTATAGATTATTATTCCTGGGTCTTTTTTGAGGAAGCCCAAGATATAGATTCAACACCCACATTTGTGCAATTAACCCTTTGTTCACTGATGTTGTCAGTTGGATCTTCATTAGCTTACCTTACATTTAAAAATAATTAGGCATTGATAATCCTGCCTGAATATGACACGCCTGCACTGAAACATAAAATATGCATACAAACACATATACTTTACCATATGCATAGATACTTTTGGGTATGTCTCTACCATCTAGAGCAGCGGTCTCCAAACTGTGGCCCTTTGCTTGCCTTTATCCAGCCCTTGGGACACTATCCCTCCCACTGATATGAGACACTATTCCACCATCTGACACAGACAATGGAGCACTATTTCTCCCACTGACACCACTAATGGGGCACTGTTCCTCCCTATGATACCAACGATGAGGCACTATTTCTCCCCTTAATACGAGATGTTAATTTCCACAGATGCCAGTAAAACTTACACTTCCTCTGGCCAAAATCAGACCCTTCGAGAATCTGAAGGGCAATAAACCGGCCCTTTGTTTTGAATGTTTGGAGACCCCTGATCTAGAGAATGACAGTATTGCCCATTCTTCTATGCATCTATCTTCATAGCTCAAGCTCTGTCAATTTGGAAGGAGAGCATCTGTGAACAAGTCTTGCACAGATTTTCAATTGAATTTAGGTCTGGATTTTGACTGGGACATACTAACACATGAATATGCTTTGATCTAAACCATTATTTTGTAGCTCTGGTCGTATGTTTAGGGTCGTTGTCCTGCTGTAAGGTGAACCTCTGCCCCAGTCTCAAGTCTTTTGCAGACTCTAACAGGGTTTCTTCTAAGATTGCCCTGTATTTGGCCCCAGATTTAGGTCTCATCTGACCAGAGCACCTTCTTCCACATGTTTGCTATGTCCCTCACATGGCTTCTCACAAACTACAAATGGGACGTATGGTTTTCTTTCAAAAATTATTTTCTTCTTGCCACTCTTCTATAAAGGCTAGATTAGTGGAGTGCATGACTAATAGTTGTCCTGTGAACAGATTCTCCCACCTGAGCTGTGGATCTCTGCATCTCCTCCAGAGTTACCATGGGCCTCTTTGCTGTTTCTTTGATTAATGCTCTTCTTGCCCGGCTTGTCAGTTTATGTGGATGGCCATGTCTTGGTAGCTTCGCAGTTGTGCCATACTCTTTCAGTTTTTGGATGATATACTGAACAGTGCTCTGTGAGATGTTCAAAGCTTGGGATTTTTTTTATAACCTAAACCTGCTTCAAACTTCTCCACAACTTTATCCCTGACCTGTCTGGTGTGTCCCTTGGCCTTCACAATGTTGTTTGTTCAATGTTCACTAAGGTTCTCTAACCTCAGAGAGCTTCACAGAACAGTTGTATTTATACTAAGATTAAATTACACACAGATGGACTCGATTTACTAATTAAGTGACATTAAGTGATTTGGTTTCGGAAATTCGGATGCATCCGAATTTCCGAATAATGAAAAATTTGTCCGAATTCGAATTCGTAAGGAAACGAAATGCACATGTCTACAGTAGATATATGCTCAGCTACTATATATGTTTTACAACCATTTAACAATGTAAATCAATCTTTTTTTTAAAGGTACAAATTATTTTTAGACTGAATGAATTACTTCATAATATCAAACTCCATCTAAAGAGTACAGTTAATGTTAGAAATAATAAAATGTTGATTTAAAGTGGATGTAAACCCATTTTTTTTTTTATGTCACAATGTGCAGTATACGATTTCCTATCATCTGTGCCCAGTTTTGCCACACAGATTCAGCTCTGAGCCATCCTTCTTTATTTTTCAGTGAAATAAAATGGACTTACAGAGAAAAACCTTAGTTTGTTTCGCCCCCTTGCTGCGAGTGACAGGTTATTTACATATCTCACGCACTAGCCTGGAGACAGACATTATTTTTTAATTACCACCCCCACTCCTTTCCTGAAGTCATGTGGTTACTTTTCTGGATTTTGACTGGATGTTAGTGATCATGGCAGAATTTAATGTTAGGAATATATAGGAAAAAATGCATGTTAACAAGGGGAGTGTAGAGGTGGGCGGGGAGTCTACTGAAATCACGACTCCACACACCAAGCTCCAGACAACAGATCCCCCAACAGAATCTGCAGTTTTTCAGTGATATATATATAGTTATATATATATATATATATATATATATATATTATAACAGAGGGGAAACATTTGACAGGTAAGGATACATGCAGGAGGCATGTATATCCTTATAGATCAGCACTATGGCAGTATTTAAAAAAAGGATGAGAGTGGGTTTACATCCACTTTAAGGTTATAGAACACACTATGCAAACCATTTTCAACCATCTCTCACTTTAACTGGTTATCCAGCAGTCCTATGTTTGTAGACTTCTTTCCTGCTAACCAGTCACCGAGAGAATGCCAAATTGAAAGGAACACTAAGCAAGCACTAAAATTTGAAAATCAGGCCTTGGCACTGACAATGTTGCTGAGCATCCAGATAAAATGTACATACAAACATATATGTTCCCATAGGACTTTGAAGTCAATGTATACAAATAATCAACAGAAATATAGTAATACTATAACTTTGTTACAATCATGTACAGTAAAACCTTGGTTTGTGAGTATAATTCGTTCCAGAATCATGCATGTAATCCAAAGCACTTGTATATCAAAGCATTTTTTTACAGAGTATAAAAGAGAAGAGAGGCACCTCTAAGGCCGCGTACACACGAGGGGATATGTCCGCTGAAAACGGTCCGATGGACCGTTTCAGCAGACATCTCCGCTCGTGTGTATGGGCCAGCGGACAGATTTCTCCACCCGACAGATTTCAAAGCATGCTTTAAAATCCATCCGGTGGAATCTGTCCGCCCGACATGTCTGCTGGTTAGTACACTTACCAGCAGACATGTCGTCCCCCACCGCCGCCGCGCCGCCGCCGAATGGATTCGGCGCATGCGCGGAAGTGTTTTACTTCCTGGTGCGGTGACGTGGCGGTGACGCGGCGGCGTCAACGTCACCGCCGCGTCACCGCGCCGTCCGGCGGCGGGGAATTTGATCCGATGGTGTGTACACGCCATCGGATCAAACTCCCGATCGGACATATCCGATGGAAATGGTCCGCGGACCGCTTTCATCGGATATGTCCGATCGTGTGTATGGGGCCTCAGTGTAGCAATAAGTTGCTAAATGTTGCGCCTTCATTAAATGTAACCATATTTCTACATTTAGCTCCTCTCTTCTTTTTTATACTCAGTTGTTACATGACGCTACTCTTCTATCAAGACACGCTTGTATATCAAGGCAAATTTATTAAAACATTTTGCTTGTCTTGCAAAACGCTCTCAAACCAAGTTACTCTCAGACCAAGGTTTTACTATATGTAAAAAACAATAGGCTATTAGCTATAAAATCGCATATTATTATGTTTGTATATGTGTTTATTTGTATGAATTTGTGTTTCTTGAGTTACTTCACCTCTGTCCCTTGCAGCCATTAGGAGACCAGCTCTCTGGGTGCCATGCATTGCCCAGCATGCCCATTCTCCCTTGTTTCCTTGGGGGGTCAAGCCATTGTGAATGCCTGGGGAATCAATGGCCCTGCATCATATGGTCTAGCAAAAGTAGAGTGGTAGGTGCCTTGTTGTGGGGCCTGGTGGGGGGGGGGGGGTGTTCATGCACTCCTAATTACGTTTGTCGAATTACGAAAGTAATGGGCTGTTCGTGCCAAATTTGAGTGGGGTGTCACGGCCCATAATTCACTGCGGCATCGCAGTGCATTGCTGGCTGATGATTGGCCAAGCTTCCTCTATGACCCGCATGCTTGGCCGATCACAGCTTGCAAAAAACTGGGAGCCATAATTGGTCAAAGCCAGGGTGACTTTGGCCAATTATGGCTCATGGGGTTTAGTACACACCCCACACTATAAAAGGCCGTCTGTAAGTTGGCCTTGTGTAGTGTGTTAATGGTTAAGACAGAGAGAGACAGAGAGAGAGTGTCATTTATTGCAGGTAGATAGAGCAGGCAGGCAGGCAAGTCAGTTAGAGTAACAGGCCCAGATTCAGAGAGCCATTACGCCTGTCTAACTGGTGTTAGACTGGAGTAATTTCAAATTACGCGCATTTTCTAGCTAGTCGAAAACCTCAAACCATGAATAGACGGCTGCGGGCTTCAATTCGACTGGATTACGTGTTTGTACGCCTTGGGATCTACGCTGCAATAAAATTGCGGCCACTGGGTGGACTTCCCGTCGTTTTCGGCGTCGGGGTATGCAAATGAGCTTTTGCCGGCGATCCCAGAAATTACGATCTTCAATCGCAATCTCTTACGGCACCTTTAGTCATATTTTATTTGCGTAACACTATACCAGCTTTTTGCTGCTCTAATATTAGACAGCCCATGTTAAGTATGGCCGTCGTTCCCGCATCGAATTTCTACGTTTTCCGACGTCTTTTATTATTTTTAACGTAAGTCGTCCGGGAATAGGAATGTTCGTAAACGCCGCTACTCAAACAACGGATGACGTAACGACGTGATTTCGCGCAATGCACAGCGGGAAATTTCTGAACGGAGCATGCGCAGTTCGATCGCCGCGGGGACGCGCTTAATTTAAATGCTTCACGCCTCCCAAACGCGTATTTCGATTACGCGGCGAGAAATAGACTACGCCGTCGTAGCGTACGGGCAAAAATCTACCAGGATTCGGTGTAGAGCCTGGTAAAATACGGCAGCGTATAGTATTTTGATTACGCAGCGGAATATTAAGTGTATGTGAATCTACCCCACAGTGTTTAGAGGATATATATGCATCCCAGGTGTTGTATATATATTTATACACTGTATTGAGTTTAGCTATATCCGCTCTTCCTAATTTACTGACAGGCAGGCAGACAGGTTATTGTGCTAGCTAGTATTCTCACGTGGTGTGTACTGTCTGTGTCCTCTGCAGTGTGCACCTAAAGCTACGTAGTGTGTGTACTGTCTGTGTCCTCTGCACATTGTGCACCTAACCTAAAGCTGGTGTTTCTCACATTTATTCCTAGAGTCAGGGATCTGCTCATATTAATACTACAGGAAGAGGATATTGCTGCAAGTACTTTCATGTGGTGCACTGTCTGTGTCCTCTGCAGTGTGCACCTAAAGCTACGTGGTGTGTGTACTGTCTGTGCTATTTTTCTCAATGATTTTCATCCATATTGCACGGACCAGACATTACATTAAAGCCGCAAGCAGTTTTAAAATACTTTTTTCTTATAGTAATCCATTTTTGTGCAGGGACAGTTCTAACCATGTGCCACCTCACAGACATACCCAGCAGGTACGATATCTTAAAGGAATTTTTCTTTTTTTCTTTTTCACTTTAAGCATCATTAAATTCACTGCTCCAAAAAAACTACCTTTTTAAAAACTTTTTTTTTTCATTAATACATGTTCCCTGTGGCAAGACCCGGGTTCTCAAACCCATTTTATGACAATAACTTGCATATTAGGCTTTAAAATTAGCACTTTTGAATTTGAACGTTCAAGTCCCATAGACTTCAATGGGGTTCTAAATGTTCACGCAAACATTTGGTCCGTTCAAAGGTTCTGGTGCGAACCGAACGGGGGGGGGGGGTGTTCGGCTCATCCCTACTCCTGATTGGTTGGATGGGGGCATGGCATAGATTGCTAGCCAGCAGTCTTCCAGAATGTGACATCCTCCCGCACTGTGAGGTGGGGCAGCATTGTGTGTCAGAGGTATCTGGGGACCAATACAGGAGACTTCATGGTGGATTCAGTGTAATTCTGCACAGATGCGCATGCAGTATAAGGAACAATTAAGATTCAATGTTGATTATATATTATGGCACATCCCTTTGGTAAATATCTTCCCTTCTCTGCTTATGTGAGGAGCAACTTATCCTATCCCATTATGAATGAGGCAGACTGGCAGATTACTGATATGCTGCTACATTTGGGACACACTGGAATAGGGTTAAAGAAAATATATTACTGCTTAGAGAATATAAATGTCAGTAAATGTGTATTTCCTTGTGCTTTAAAATTTCAGAACTGCATTAAATAGCATGAGATTTCCAGGTGTTACCTGTTGAAATTACCATTGCTGTCACCTCTGACCTGCATTCTATGTCAATCAATTAGGAACCCATTGCTCAGTTCATCTTGTAACTGATAGATCCTCTTACTTTTGACTTTAGCGATGCAAAACCAAGCCCTTGTACTAAAGAAAGAACATCAGCAGTTTTGCCATGAAATATATAGCAGTAGTGAGTCAAAGCATCAAACAAACTGAAATGACACAAGGCAGCTGCAAAGGACTGGCACATAAAAGAGAACGAAAACAAAACGAAAATATTAATAAGGCAGTCTTCTGTAAAAAACTGGAGCAAAAAGAGAGACTGTCTTGGGGAATAAGCCTTCTGCAAAGCATGGACTTTGTTCTTACTTTGGCAGATATTGCTTCTTTCTAAATAAGTCACTCTATGCCTTCCGGTTGCTAAATAGTTATGCTAAGTTCATTTTTGCCTATATGCTAAATTCTGACAATAGAGCAAGAACACTTTTAATAAAACTTGTATTTCATTATGCATTCCCACTTAAATTAGCATAGCATCTTCTACAAAGAATTAATTACATTTTGGAACTCATTTAGGTTTCTTATGTCTGTGTAATGTTTTTCCCAAAGTAGTTTTCTTCAAGGCAGCGAAGGAAAAGGGGATTAGAATATAGGCTGCTGTTCATCAAAGGAATAAAATGAAAAGACTGAATTTGTCCCTTAAATAACTTTTTGTTGTTGTTTATATCACATCTGACTTAAACAAATTACTGCTGCAAATTTTAAGATATTCTTCTTACTATGGTTCTCTCTCTCTCTCTTTCTCTATTTCTCTCTACAGCCCTTAAAGGTCTCTAAACGCATTTTTAACCTATGCCACTACAGGCGGTACAAACATCCGACTTACAGACAACTGTTATCTACAAACGAAGGGAGACAACAGGAAGTGAGAGGAAATCTACCCTAAGAAGGGAAATTCACTTCTGTAAAATTTATCATGGGAAAAAGGCGTCTCCACTGAAGCTTTATCACCAATCCTTGTTTCCTCAACAACCTAAAATGTTCAATATCCAATTGTCATTGGGACAGAAAGTGAGGTGAAATCTTCTGAACAGGGGCACAGACGGCACAACAAATGTTACTGAAGTGTTAACACTTCCCTATGTTATCCAAAAAACATAAAAGTATGTTTTGGGCTGGAGTTACACTTAAAAATGTACCTGTTCCAACTTACATACAAATTCAACATGAGAACAAACCTACAGATCCTATCTTGGTTGTAACCCAGGGACTGCTTGTATAACCATTGCTTTTTTATCTTATATAAAGCTAAGGGTAAGTGTGACTTTAAAACACAAATAAATATGTGCCTCCATCATCCCTAGATCAGGGAAAACATTTTTTTTTGGGGGGGGGGGGGGGGACTTTAAATGAGGCAAGTGGTCAACAACTGAATACAAATTATATATAATAACTTGACATGTTTATTTTCATAAAGTATAGCACTTAACAGTGGATGCATATGTACAAGTAGTTTCATATATATATATATATATATATATATATATATATATATATATATATATATATATATATTGTAAGGGGTTATCCTGGATCCTGGATCCCCTGGATGGGTTCACTACACACTGAACTATACAGAGAGGCAGCCGAGGACGGTTGAAAATGAAGAGTTTGGTTTATTCTTCCATATTGCTGGAAACAAGTGCATAAGCAAAACAAAACATAAAATAAACCCTGGCCACTTGGGGCGTCTACCTTCACCACACAGGAACCTACTGTATCTATGGAGTCTGGCACAGCCTACTGCTGGGCAGACACTGCTGGTCATACAGCAGAGAAACAATAGTCTTTTTGATTTTTATCACACAGAAAAATCAACAACCACCTCACCTCTTCAGAAGTCTTTCTCACTGCTCTCCTTAACTCAAAAAGCCTCAGGATGCAGCAATCAGTAGTCATTCTTTGGATAACTTATAGAGGCCTTAATTGCCTCATTCTGAACAGCTGAAGTTTTCCAATGCCCTAAACCTTTCTGGCTACCTCTGTAGCCGACACCTGGTAGTAATTGGTGTATTGTCTAAACAAGGCAGAAATGTATCTCCCTTCTGTGACAACACCCACAGATTTACCTGACTTCCTGTCACAATATATATATATATATATATATATATATATACACACATTTATATATATATATACATTTATATACATTTATATATATATATATATATATATACACACACACACACACACACATACACACACACACATCAATGTGGTACAATTCATGTACATACAAAATGATATAGCAGCATATTCCAGTTGTCAATGGTGTAAAATGTTAAATTCTGTGACAGGAAATAGACAGAAATAGCAAGAAAAATGTGGTATGCATACAATAGTAATATGATATTGCTGAAACAAGGGCGGCTATGGTTGTAGTCTGCACCAGGAGCTGAGGTAGTAAAACCATGCATGGTGCAACCGCCCACAAATCATCCCCAGAAAAAGAGGTTTCCATGTAGTATTGAGTAGTGGCAGGAAGTGAGAACTCCAAAGGGATCTTGAGTGTCTACACGCTGGCATGGTCCACGTGTAGTGAACAGCGTACCCACGTGTTCAGCCTTGTGAAGCCTTGCTTTTTATCTTCATCTTTTGGCTCCCAGTTCTCTTGGGTCCTTTTTCTTACCACTATGCCATATTTTCTTTGACCTCCACAACAAACCTTTTTCTGCCAGGATTTTTCTCAAAAATAATTTACCTGGCACCAACATAACAGCATACATGTGGTAGTATGTGGTAGTTTGCTGCCATAGATTGGCACCAGGTAAATATTTGATACAATTTTCCATTTTCCTGGCGCCAACATGGTAACATACTACCATATGTATGCTGCCATGGATTGGTCCCTGGAAAGGAAACAACACAAGACCAAGCCATATAAGATTCTGCTTTTGTTATCCGCTGCCCTTGTTTTAAGTTTCTATCTGTATTTTGGTCATTCAAAATATATACCATATATACAATATATACATATGTCAGCCAACAGGGGAAAAGAGGGATAATATCACTGTTTCCTAGCAGGCCGAACACAGACAGACACTGCAGATCAGACTTTTAAACGTCAGTTTTACATTGTTTTCACAGCTGCTATCCAGGGATTGCTAGGTGACTTTTACCTGGGGGAGGGTGCAATAAAGCTAACAATAGCATCTTGTGCACAGGTACTGTTTGTTGAAATAGCAAGAGGAATGGCAAGCGTGACATTAACTCTCCAGCATCTGCCATAAACATAAATATTGGTTATGGGTGTACTGGCATTTTAGAACCCTTTATCCCTGTATTTTGGTTGACCATTCTGCTTTTGTTAATACTTTTACAAATCTGAATTTTAGATTTCTGTGAAAAAACCCTCAACCCAAAAACAGTCATTGGTTAATAATGTATTCTTTTACAGCAGCCACTCTTGCTTTTATTTCCTGTGACACATTCTTTTCTTCATTTATTGTGGAACTCAGGCTGTTGAATAGTTTTACTCTTTATCTGTTCTCTCCACAGCATATATCCCTGGTGTTTTCTAGTTTGCTTTTTTTCTTGGCATACCATGTCTTTGCTGTTCAGAATGGAAAGGAAATACATAACAGAAATATTAAAAGTGTGACAACCAACTGGAAGAAGGGAATGAAAAGAAAACAAATTAGATGTAAATTCTATTCAAGTTGCTACTGCAGTGTATCATTGAAATTGCATCAAAAATAACTAAGATTTTTTTAATACATTCTTTTTCACCTTTTTTCACCTTCTTCCTCTCTACATGCACTCCAGAGATGGCTGCATGACATTTCTTAGGGCACATTGTCAGATGACAACAGTGAACCCTGCCAGTGTAAAGTATAGTAAAAGGGCCACTTGTCCTCACCACTGGAAGCATCTGTGACAAGGTGATAACTCAGCACAATAATTGGGAGACAGGAACTGAGCAGCCTTAAGCTATAGAAGAAAGTGGCCTAACTAGAACCTTCTTGACAGGAAAAAAAGGTATAACATTAATCACTTCTGGATCAGAAGGAAAAAAAAAACAGTTTTTAGTACTGTGATAGTTTGACTGACAATTCCTACATTATGCAACACTGTACCCAAATAAATTGTATTACTTTTTTGAGGCAGAGAGAGCTTTTTTGGTAAAACACTGGGATTTTAAAAAAAATACTATTAAAAAAAAAAAGGCAAAACAATAGAATATTATACTTTGTTATAAAACAAATAAAAATACCAGGACAGTACAAAACCTTCAACATTTCCCCTTTTTAGAAGGTAGACACTCCAGATACAATTACACAATATTTTGGAAATTAAGAAACATGCCAGTATTAAGTTAATTAAATTATGAAGCTTGGTAACGGTGCACTAGATACTTTACATGTACAGGCCATACACAAAGCGAGAAGATGAAGGGGTTAATGTACAGAGATGCAGAATAAGGGGAGTGAGTGGTTAATATACAGGTCATATCAGATACAGAGCTGACATATACAGGGTACCAGATTACACAATCTTTTGTACTGGATGACGCTGGTACTGGTGATACTCAAAAAATTTGAATATCGTGCAACATTTTATTTATTTCACAAATGTAACTTAAAAGGTGAAACTAATATATGAGATAGACTCATTACAGGCAAAGCAAGATAATTCCAGCTATGATTTGTCATAATTGTGATGATTATGGCTTCCAGCTCATGAAAACCCCAATTCCACAATCTCAGAAAATTGGAATATTGTGAAAAGGTGCAATATTCTAGGCTCAAAGTGTCCCACTCTAATCAGCTAATTAAGCCAAAACACCTGCAAAGGGTTCCTGAGCCTTTAAATGGGCCCTCAGTCTGGTTCAGTAGGTATCACAATCATGGGAAAGACTGCTGACCTGACAGGTGTGCAGAAAAACATCATTGACAAACTCCATAATAGAAAGCCTCCAAAGGTAATTGCAAAAGAAGTTGGATGTTCCCAAAGTCGCATATCAAAGCAGATTAATAGAAAGTTATGTGGAAGGAAAAAGTGTGGGAGAAAAAGGTTCACAAGCAGCAGGGATGACCGCAGCCTGGAGAGGATTGTCAGGAAAGTGTTGGGGACTTTCACAAGGAGTGGACTGAGGCTGGAGTCAGTGCATCAAGAGCCACCACACACAGACGGATCCTGGACATGGGCTCCAAATGTATTCCTCTTATCAAGCCACTCCTGAACAACAAACAACTTCAGAAGCATCTTACCTGGGCCTTAAGAAAAACAGATCTGTTTTTTTTTGCTCAGTGGTCCAAAGTCCTCTTTTCTGATGAGAGCAAATTTTGCATCTTATTTGGAAACCAAAGACCCAGAGTATGGATAAAGAATGGAGAGGCACACACTGCAAGATGCTTGAAGTCCAGTGTGAAGTTTCCACACTCTGGGCCAGATTCTCATAGAATTTCGCTTGCATATCGTAAGCCATTTGCACTACGCCGCCGCCGCATCGTACTAGAGCAGGTGCCGTATTCTCTAACCATTTGCTCCGTCGTTTGGCGTAGTGAAAATGGCCCAGCGTAAGCCCGCGTAATTCAAATGAGGTGGCTTGTATTTAAATTAAGCGCGCCCCCGCGTCGAACAAACTGCACATGCGCCGGCCGGGGAATCGTCATTACGCAATGCCCCTATTCGCGAACGAGTTAGTAAAGCGACGTAAGCGACGGAAAAAGCCGACGCTGACCCGACGCCATACTTAACATGGCATCCGACGGCACCCGACGGCTTCCGTAAGGTTACTCCACATAGAAGCTGCGTACGACGTACGGGACGACGGGGCGGCGTAAAAGCGATCGGGAATCGGCGTACTAGTCTCATTTGCATATGCAAATGAGAAAACAGCGTAAAGGCCACCTAGTGGCCGTAGTTGTCATTGCAACTACGATCTGCAAGTGTAATGGTTTTACACTTGTCGGATGTTGAAGCGTATCTATGCCAAAGTGATGCTAAGCATCACGCGCATAGATACGAGGCAAAAAAAACGGCGATACGACGGGGTATCTGAGATACTCCGTCGTATTGCCGCCGAGAATCTGGCCCTCTGTGTTGATTTGGAGAGCCATGTCATCTGCTGGGGTAGGTCCACTGTGCTTCATTAAAGTGGAGGTTCACCCTAAATATACTCTCTCTCCCATGCGATCCAGCATACTGGCGTCAGCGCCAGTATGCTGTTTTTTTTTTTTTTAAATCCCCCACTTACTGTGTAATCTTTAATTTTTATATCTTTCCCCCGCGGTGGATGGCGCCTATACAGCCCATCACATCTTACGAAAATACCCGATTTAGGACTCGGGTATTCTCGGCGCAATGCGGCGCCTGCGCACAGACCTAGGAGCTGACTGCGCAGGCGCCGTATTTCGGAGAAAGATGTGACGCGCTATACAGGCGCCATCCACTACGGGGGAAAGAAATAAAAATTAAAGATTACGCAGTAAGTGGGGGATTTTAAAAAAAAACAGCATACTGGCGCTGATGCCAGTATGCTGGATCGCATGGGAGAGAGTATATTTAGGGTGAACCACCTCTTTAAGTCCAGGGTCAACACAGCCGTCTACCAGGATATTTTGCAGCACTTCATGCTTCCTTCTACAGACAAGCTCTATGGGGATGCTGACTTCATTTTCCAGCAGGACTTGGCACCTCCCCCACACTGCCAAAGGCACCAAAACCTGGTTTAATGACCGTGAGATTACTGTGCTTGATTGGCCAGCAAACTTAAAACCCCATAGAGAATCTATGGGGCATTGCCAAGAGTAAGGCGGCGTACACACGACCGAGGTTCTCGCTGGAAACCAGACAGAACCTCGCTGGAAGCTGCATTCCAGCGAGGACCTCGGCCGTGTGTACGCTCCTGGCTCGCCCCGCCCGTCGGGAATCCCGTCGAGCGAAAAGAGAGCATGCTCTCTTTTTGCTCGACGGCCCACCTGGATGAATGGCTGGTTGCCATTCCCGACGGGCGGGTCGCCGATTTCGATGGCCGGCAGAGAACCTCGACGGGCGGAACGATGTGTTCTGCCCGTCGAGGTTCTCTGCCGTGTGTACGCGGCTTAAGGCAGCGTACACACGACCGAGGTTCTCGCTGGAAACCAGCGAGAACCTCGCTGGAAGCTGCATTCCAGCGAGGACCTCGGCCGTGTTTACACAGAGCGCTCGCCCCGCCCGTCGGGAATCCCGTCGAGCGAAAAGAGAGCATGCTCTCTTTTTGCTCGACGGCCCGCCTGGATGAATGGCTGGTTGCCATTCCCGACGGGCGGGTCACCGATTTCGACGGCCGGCAGAGAACCTCGACGGGCGGAATGATGTGTTCTGCCTGTCGAGGTTCTTTGGCGTGTGTACGCGGCTTAAGAGAAATACATGAGCCCAAACAATGCAGAAGAGCTTAAGGCCGCTATTAAAGCATCCTGGTCTTCCATAACACCTCAGCAGTGCCACAGACTGATAGCTTCTATGTCACGCCGCATTGAGGCAGTAATTGCTGCAAAAGGGGCTAAAACCAAGTACTGAGTACATATGCATGCTTCTACTTTTCAGAGGTCCGATATTGTTCTATGTAAATCCTTGTTCTATTGATTGCATGTAATATTCTAATTTTCTGAGATTGTGGATTTGGGGTTTTCATGAGCTGTAGGCCATATTCATCATAATTATGACAAATCACAGCTTGCTTTGCATGTAATGAGTCTATCTCATATATTAGCATAAATATAGAAACAAAGAATACCCTTAGGGGGGACCTCAAGAAGGAGGTATCCTGGGGGCAACAAGAGGCTACTATAGGTAAAAAGGGGCTATACTCAAGATATGAGAAATTACAAAAATATTTTATTAATGAAAAAGTCGTTTCCTCTTTTTTATATATCTCATATATTAGTTTCACCTTTTAAGTTGTATTAGTGAAATAAATTAACTTGATTATCACCTGTAGGTGTAGGTTTTAAATCCGGAAGCTTTGCTTTCTCTCACACACTGCCACTGTGTTAACCACAGCCACATTTTATATTCTGTGATGCTGTGATTAGGCTCTGCCATCATGTGGTATAGAGCCACTGTCACTGGCTCTGTACTGACCTTTTGTGAACTGTGCTGCCTATTGGACAATGTGATCACAGTACTACGCATATGCATGCTAGAGAGTGCACATAAGTACAAATGTTTTTATTTTTAATAGCCCTTCCACAACAGGAAGGCTGCGGTGTGTCTGTTTGGTTGCAATGGGTGGACAGCAAATCATTAACCTCCCTGGCGGTATGATTATTTCAGATTTTAGGTGCTGAAAGCGATACCATTATTTTGCAAGGAAATTTGGTGTTTTACATTGTAGGCCTGTAATCCTTATTAATAACTCACTTAAATCTGTCCAAACAAGCGTCTAGTAGGCATCCCGGGTATGAAAAAGTTTGAAAAACAAAATCATAAATTATAATATAATAAATAATTATAAATAATTATAACAAATAATTATATAATTATAATAAAAATTACTCAATAATGTAATCAACTCAAAATCACTGAAATTTGCTCAGTTGCGGAATTGTCGCTGTCATTTCTTTTATACTTTATGATGAATTTCCCCACAAATCGCTATCGCTCAATTCTGCAAGTGATTGTAATTTATTATTGCTGTTTTCAAGCTGCTTTAAAACCACTTTTCACATAAAGGGACACTTTTGGTTGCTATAGACAATCTACAGTTTTCAGGCAGAAAGAACAGTTTTTATTATACAAAAGTACATGCAGAACACTGGGCAAACCACTAGGGACAAAGAAGGAGTGTATTTTTTACATACTGTATGTAATGTGTTTATTTACTTTTTTGAATTTGGTGCCGTTCTCCGCCCTGTGCGTCGTAAAGTCGCAGGGAACGGAGATCGGCGGCCCATAGGGACACTGTGTAAATCGAACGAGGACCCGCTCGCTCACACAGCGGGGAGGCATTGCAGGATCCAGGGACAAGGTAAGTAACTTTGTCTGTGGCTGCTGCGAGGCGAGCCCGAGTCAGGCTCGGGGATACCCTTTTTGGTACAGAAATCTTACCCCGAGCCAGGGTCGGGAATACCACCAGGGGGGTTAATGAAAGCAGCTTACAGTATTCAGATTTGGTATAGACTTTACCAGACACAAACAAAATAGTGTGCACCCCCTTTATATAGAAGCCCCCTTTAAGATAAGAAGGCCTTCAGGTATCCAGTTCCCTCTACAAAAATTAGTAAGAAGTATATAGTATCTATAGTGTATATATATATATATATATATATATATATATATATACATCCAAAACAACAGGTGTGTTACTTGCCTCCTAAACACTTCAACACTTTTGAAGCAATGTCAGTGTGGACTCCCAATATATCCACCAATTTCAGATAAGGACAAAAGACGGGACAAATGCTTCAATGCTGCAATCCATTTACTTGCCGAACATCACTGTTCGTCCTCAGGCTAGACACACAGCCTGACTAGCCTGAGAAAGAACTGTGATGTTCGTAACTGCGCAGTAGCACTTTGGAAAATAACAAGTTTGGAACTTTTTTCAAGTAAATGGATTGCAGCATTGAAGCATTTTTCCCATATTTTGTCTATATATATATCCCCCAAATCTCCTCTCCTCTTATCTTTCCTCCTAGCTGAGCTCCTCCATGCCTCTTATCAGTTTGGTTGCCCTTCTCTGCACTTTCTCCAGTTCCCCAATATCCTTTTTGTGAATTGGTGCCAAAAACTAAACTGCGTATTCCAGATGAGGTCTAATCAATGATTTGTACAGTGGTAGAATGATATCTTTCCCTCTCTGGAGTCCATACCTCTCTTAATACAAGAAAGGATTTTGCTTGCTTTGGAAACTGCAGCTAGGGATTGCATGTCATTTTTAGAGTTGAAAATATATTTATTGATTTTTTAACATAACAAACAGAAAAATAAAAAGGAACAAGATGAGGTGTCACAATCTGCGAACAGTCACACATATGCTTGGGGAAAGAGTCAGCCAAATGGCTATCGCCCACAGCGGGACTCTTACCAACATACAAAACATTATGAGCAGCAATGACCGCAACTATTAATTAACAATTAGATACGACCACAAGGGCCTCTTCATTCTTGGCAGGATCGTAACTGGAAGTTATAGGAAGGAAACAATGGGCCAGATTCAGGTAGATGGGCGCTTCTTTACTTTGGAGTAACGTTTCTCATTTACGTTACTCCGCCGACACTTTCGGTGCAAGTACTGTTATTCACATAGCACTTGCGCGTAAACTTGCGCCAGAGTAACGATAATGCGCTGGCGTAACCCGACGCAAGTGGAAGTGGGTGTGATCATATGTAAATGATGGGCGGAGCCCAGCGCAGAGACTTACGTTCAGCGCATCATCCACGGAGCATGCACAGTAAGTGAGGCTTCACTCGGCCCCCTGTGTGCATGCTCACAACTTCCGTTGGCACCACTTCACGGGAAACGCCAGCGCAATGTGTTCCGTTGCGCGTATAAAAGCGACAGCGGAAGCGCCATTCCGGCGCAAAAGTATTTCCGTTTCCCCCCACCCCAGGGAATTTACTTTTGCTCTGTTATGGCTGCTCCCGCTACCCCCAAAGAGAGGAGGAACCTCAATTTTAATGCCCAGGAGGTCTCTGTGGTCATCTCAGCTATGGAGGCTTACAATGATTTCCTGCATGGGAAGAAAAGTAGGAAGACCACCCGGGAGAGGAAGCAGGCCATCCTGGACACCATTGCTGGCAGGGTGAATGTGTTGGGGTACTCCACCTGGACTGCTGGTGATATCCAGAAAAAGATAAATGACCTGCGGCACAAGGTCCGTGGCAAGGTGGCCACCATTCGGAGCCATGAGCGGGGCACAGGTGGTGGACCCCCATGTCCGGTCAGCCTGACCACAGAGGAGGAGGTGGTCGCCCGCTGCCTGGAGAGGGAGCAATTGGAGGGGGTACCAGGCTATGATTCTGTGGAGGAAGGCTCCAGGACATGTAAGTGTTTTTTATCCCCTATTTGGTGTGTTGCATGTGGGGGGGGGAGGGTACATGTGCCAAGTGTGTGGGACCACCAACATGTGTCTGCTTTGTGTCATCCACAGATGACGGAGCTGGGCCATCATCTGTCGGCGGCCAGTCCACCCCATCCCCCCAACGGCACCCATTGCCTGTGCCCCTGGATGGTGAAGACACCGAGGTGGAGGAGGAGAGTGCCCACACCACACCTGCAGAGGTCGTTGAGGAGGAGCCTGTTGGGGCAGAGCAGGACTTTATTTTATTGTTGGAGGAGTCCTCCTCTTCTG
Organism: Rana kukunoris; assembly: GCA_029574335.1. NCBI lineage: Eukaryota > Metazoa > Chordata > Amphibia > Anura > Ranidae > Rana > Rana kukunoris. The sequence goes on along the minus strand of CM056050.1, from coordinate 480,191,710 downwards.
CAGGACCCTCTCAGATCCCCTCCCCCATCATAGGAAGCCCCTCAAGGGCGACTCCATCCCCCCGGGGACAAACATCTACTGGCCCCAGGAAGGCCACCCATAAGACCAGGGGGGTGTCTGATCTGGTCCAGGACCAGGTGGCGAGGGATCACGCCAGGCAGACCCAGCAAATGGGGGACATAGTTGGGCACCTGGACAGAGTGGCTGACAGCCTGTGCTCCGTGGCCCAGATTTCTTCAGCAGTGCAGGATGTGAGCTGCAACTGCGCTGCAGTGGTGACCAGTCTGGGGGAGGTGCAGGGTGACATAAGGGACCTCACTGCAGCCGTCCAGGCAAACACTGCTGCCATCCAGGCAAACAGTGCTGCCATCCGGGACCAGGGGAGGCTGAGTCGGCGGGCCCAGCATTATCAGGTCACACGGCAGCTCAGGATGCAGGCCCAGCAGCTCAGGGTGCAGGCCCAGACCAGTGCGTACCTCAGCCGAATTGCCGTGGCCTTGGAGGGCAGGCAGGCCACACCTGCCAGGAGTGGCCCACCCGGGGATCAGCCACCTCCAGATGCCCCCCCACCCCCACCCACTCCATCCAGGCAGCTGAGGAGCAAGAGAAGGGCCGCCAGAAGAAGCCCCCGGCATCCCAGATACATTTTTTTTTTTTGATTGATGCTCAGGACATGAGTTTTTTTTTTTTTTTTTTCTGAAATGCTCAGGTTATGAGATTTTTATTTTAATCTTAATGCTCAGGTTATAAGTTATTTTATTTGTGATTATGCTCTGGATATGAGATTATTTTTTTTTTTTGATACTGCACACGTTGCAGTGTGAATGGTGTGTGAATGTGAGGGGGTGGCACTCCTGCCAGTAAGGGGTGTCACCCTCGGCCATGGTGGTGAAGTTAACCCCACGGCTGTATGAATGACGTGTGAAAGGTGTATGAATGGACAGCGACATCATTGGGGCCTTGACGCTGGCGTTGCTGCTCCCAAGTCCTACATGCTGGACTTGAGCTAATCCAATGCGATGTGCATGTGGTGTGTGTGATCTAGGGACATCAGTGGTGTGCATGCATGCATTGTCTGTGTGATTAATGTTTTGGTTTATTGTCCAAAGATGCCTACGGCGAGGACCCTCCTGACTGCTCTTCCATCAGCTGAATGGGTCTCCTCTGGCAGGGGGGGGCTGTCTGGTTGGGGGGTCAGGTCATCACGCATGTCAATCTGCAGGCCTTTTCTCATGGCAAAGTTGTGCAGAATGCAACATGCACCGATGATCTGACACACAAAGGTAGGGGAATACAATAGGGTCCCCCCAGACTTATGCAGGCAGTGGAAACGGGACTTCAGGAGCCCAAATGTTTGCTCCACCACTGCACGGGTTTTGATGTGTGCTTCATTGTATTTTTTCTCTCCTCTGGTTTGGGGGTTCCGGAAAGGAGTCATGAGATGGGGTCCCAGTGCATATGCAGAGTCACCTGTAAGGGAAAAGACAGGAGGATGTTAGTCATGCATGTGCCACTTGTGATGTGCATCATGGGAGGGGATAGTCATGCCTGCCACCCATGTTACTCACCAGCCAGCTGTCCCCATACATGTTCTGCTCGAATTCTGCTGGGATGGGACTCTGACAGTATATGAAGCTGTCATGGCTGGACCCGGGGTGTTTGGCACGGACGTGCCATATGAGGCTTTGAGCATCGGCTATCACCTGTACGTTGATGGAATGCCAATGCTTCCGATTGCGGTATATGTGCTCTGTGGCACTGGGGGGCTGAAGGGCCACATGTGTGCAATCAATGGCCCCCACAGTGCGTGGGAATCTGGCAATGCTGTAGAAATCTGTCATTGCCTTCAGCCGCAGCTCCTCAGTGGTGGGTCTGATGAACTGGTTGGACATGCGTCTGAGGATTGCAGGGATAACCTGGTGCACACATCTGCTTATGGTGGACTGTGACATCCCAGCCACCACTCCACTTGTACGCTGGAATGATCCACTTGCTAGGAAATGAAGTGTTGCCAGTACCTTCACCAGTGGCTGCACTGCTTGTGAGCGGTGTGTCTTGCTGGTGATGCCCTCCTGCAGGGTTGTGGTTAGTTCAAGTATTGCATCTGGGCTGAATCTGAAGAGGCGATACACCTCCTCATCCCCCATGCCAAAGAGGCTCATGCGCGTGCGGTATATCCTCTCACGTGCCCGCCTCCTCCGTACCGGGGGACCCAGTACTAGTGCTAGGACCGCGACTGCCCCTGGCATGTTGGCACACAGAGGTGTTGTCCTTGCAAGTGTGGTTGTTTAGCTTGCTAGTTTCGTCGGTAACGCTGCTGCTGTAGCTGCTCTCCTGCTGACCTGTGGCCGTCTGGAGTAAAGATAAAGCAGCTATTTGTAGAAATAACTTTGCGCCTGACGGACGAGATACGCACGGCGCATGTAACCAGCGTATGGTGCTAATCCGTTCGCGAATCGGGAAATTTCCCTCATTTGCATATTTTCAGGGGAAATCAATAGGCGCGACTGATGCGCCAAGCGAAATTATGCGCTGACGAGACTCTGGCGTCGGAAAGTTAAGCCGATTGGAAATGGCCCGTTTTCTGTCGCATCTAGTTTGGTGGGTACGGCCACATAGAAACGACGGCGCATATTCACAGTTACGCGGCGCATATCGAATTACTCCAGCGCAAGTCTTGCTGAATCTGGCCCAATGAAACCAAAGGAGGGGGGGGAGGAAAAATTACAGACAGGCTGAAAAAAGAAAAAATTAAGATTAAAATGGGAGACGAGAGGTCAGGAGACCAGAATATGAAAGGTGGAAAACGAAGAGTGAGGAAGAGAAGAGAAAGAGAAAGGGGGGGAATAAGAAAGAGAAAGAGGAAACAGGCTACAAAGAATCGTAAAGAAGAGTGTGAGCCACTGACAGGACAATCAAGGGGGGGCAAGGTAGGGTAGGCGTAGGAAGGGGGACCCTGGAGTAGGGCCCCAGCTTGTCCTAGGGCAGAACAATTTAAAGGGACGATCAAATCGAGGGTGACAACATGTTTGCCAAAGTGTCAGAGGAGGAGAAGTGGAGCCAGATGAGCCACCAGACATGTAAGTAGGTCCCCGCGGCTGGAGAGCATCGCCAGCATGAGGGTGTACCATCTTGATAAAATCTTGTAGTTCTTCTCCTGTGAGTTGCATGAAATCGTGGACTTGTGAGTTAAATGAAATGAGGTCTGCCAATCCTGTCACGAGATGTCCTCACCCAAGTCTGTGGACCACATCCTGGTGTAAGAGGGTAGCAAGAGTCTGTAGGAGGCCATATATGGTCAAGAGAAGGTGTCTGGGAGTCTACGAGAGGGAGCACAGTTGTTCAAACTCAGTACTGGGGTGGTGTATTTGGGAAGAGGAATGTAAGTGCTTTGTGAGTGTAGAGAGATGTATAGCAGTTAGCCAATCATGCGATCCTGCCGGTATAACCGACGACCCTAGCATCGGGTGTACAAACGAGTGTGCCTGTGGCCATTCAGTCCTTTTAAAAGGGCCTAACAATGGTACACTGATACCCTGAGGGAAGGAAGGATTATCAAATAGGGAGGTCAACAGAGAAGGATCGGAGGATAGGAGGGAACACAACTCCCTGTTATACCAGATCCTGAGAGAGGCCAATGATAGCGGGGAGGGAGGAGGCATGCGCGCCAAGTCAGACCTATATCCCCAAAGTAGAGCTCTAAGGGCCACGTGAGCCAGGTCCAGCTCTATGGCAACGGAAGCTTTTAAAACGGGATGCGGGAAACCATTCCAAGACACATGCTATATGGGCAGCCTTGTAATACGTTTCGAAGTCGGGGAGACCAGCTCCACCTTGCAATTTTGGGTGAGTAAGCAAATTATACTTCACCCTAGGCAATCCCCGGCTCCATAAGAATCTGATGGCGAGAGAACGTAGGGAAATGAAGAAGGATTTGGGGACTATAATGGGGATCGTTTGAAGAAGATATAAAAGCTTGGGTAGAGTGTCAATTTTCAGAGTGTTGATCTGACCGAACAACGGCAGAGAAGACCCTCCCCATTCCTCCAGATCCTTTCGTACGCGAGAGAGCAATAGGACATAATTGAGGGAAAAGAGATTAGCGAGATTGGAGGGAATAGTGACCCCAAGATATGAGATCACCTGGGCCGGGACATTTGCCTACCTTTAAGCCCTTGATGGCGCCTAGGAACTCAAACGAACTTAAGGGATTATCTAATTCAGCCACATCAGAGGCGGCAATGGGGGGCAATGCCGTTTCAACAACATAATCCCACATATCGCCATCCGAAGGAGCAGAGCACGTGGTCAGGACAAGTTATAAAGACGAGAATAATATTCCCAAAAGGCGGAGGATATACCCGTCGTATTAAATGATTTGGTGTGATCAGGACGCGAGATAAAGGGGATGGGGTGTAGTGATGATCTAGGGTGCAGGACCCGGGCCAGCTGTTTGCCGCATTTATTGTCAGTGAGTAATGGTAATTGCGTGCCCTATCCCGAGCTATTAGCGAATGGGAATTGAGAAGCTGGAGGAGATCTCAACGGGCATTTGATAGTCGAACAAAGACAGCAGGGTCTAGATCGCGTTTATGCAGAGGTTCAAGCTCCGCTATGGTGGAGAGTGTTGAACAGCGGCGGAAACATCCGCCACACAGACGGGATCTCAGAGCAAATTGTCATTTGGCCTCCAGTGTGTTCCTCTACGTGACGATGGGGGACGTGCAAGGGTCAAGTAGACCGGAGCATGGTCGGACCAGAGCAGTTGATCTATGGACGCCTGAATGGGAGTATCTAATGCCTCGTTTCCACTGAGCGGATCGGTTCGGTACGGTTCGGTACGGTTCACTATTTTTGGTGTTTCCATTATGAAAGCGCGCCATAAAAGCGAACCGTACTGCGCCAGCAAGGGTCCTGCTTCAGATGAGGGTCCAAAGAAAAGTGGAGCGGTACGGTTAGGGCGGAGCTACTGGAATAACATGGTTCATTCCACTGATTGGTGGACAGAAAACAGCTATGCTGACGTCAAAGCAAAGCGCCAACCAATCACCACGTCGCTAGTCCATATAAAGGAGAAGGATGGCAGCAAACAACAGGCTTTGGTTATCTGAGGAACTATCTACTTTCTTATCAATTATTGGTGATGGCGTTATTCAGAGTGAGCTTGATGGATCAGTGAGAAATGAGAAGGTCTATAAAGAAATTTCTCAGCGGATGGCAGCCGAGGGATTCGAACAGACGTCGGGCCAGTGTAGGGCAAAGCTGAAAAAGCTTAAAGCTCAATATAAAAAAATTAAGGACGCCAACAGCCATAGTGGAAATTGTCCAACAGCTTGGAGGTGGTACGACACCATGGACGCCATTTACGGTCATCGGCCAGCAAACCAAGGCAGGGAGGGAGATCTGGACTCTGCAACTGTAATTCTGGAATCCATGGTAGACCCCTTTGGTAAGTTAATTTTTTTTAAACTTCGCATAGGATATCGTTCTGCTAACCATTTGAAATAAAATATCTAACCATATGTTTATTTTCAGAAACAGTTGATGGACTCTCCAATGATGTATCAAACATTTCAGATGATGGACCTTCAACGTCTTTCAGCAGCAACAGTAGTTTTTCATCAGTAAACAGGGAGGGGAGTCGCGCTAGACGTGAGATATTGCTTACTGATAGCACAATATAATGTCAAAAAATATAATAAAGTACAAAACCACAATTGCTAATGGTGAAGTCCACCCAATATCCTGATAGGTGAACAAGAAAACCTAATAGGTCAAGCGTGATCAAAAGGGGTTAAATTCTTGATGTTGGTCAAAAGTCCATCTCTATAACCAATGGTATTGAATCTTGATACACAAAAAACGTGAAAAAAACAGTGTCCCGTTACATTCATGAAGGTCTTGCACTTGTAGAATTTCCATAAGAAATGACAACACCGGGAAGAAAAAAGAAAAAAACTTTCATAGTGTGATACTGTTATATAAAAAATATATGCACCCGTGAAAAGTAGCTATTTATTAGAAAAAACAGTGACAACCCTTCACCATAGGGCACAGTTCACACTGACCCTTACCAGATCGTAAGACCCTCTCGAGGTCAAATGCAGCCTTAAAGATGGTGAAAGTGGGCTTCGTTTTATAACTTCATGTTTTCCTCAGATGAAACAAAAAGAGAGAAACTTCTCATAGTGTGGATTGAATGGAAATGAATCACAATCACCGTGAGGAGAATCAACAAATACTGTGTGGGAGAGGAGTGCTGGTACCACCACCGGACGCACACACTGACCCTTACCAGATAATGAGATCCACTCTAGGATCAATAAAGGCAGCAAGGAGATGAATATACTGTGTGTGTTGTATCAGAGACCAGTCCTCGATGAATCACAGCATAAAAACAAAAGGAAAACTGGAAATAGTGTGAAATCCTTAAAATATTTATTCTAAAAGAAGCCAAAAATGCGCACTTACAAACAGATGCAAATTCAAGGCGATGTATAAAAGATGCCGGCCGGCTTGTGGAACGCGGATGTCCCTCGTGTTGTTGCGATGACGTGGGAACGTCTCCTCCCAACGTTTCGTCTTACAAAAGACTTGGTCATCAGACCAACCACCGAGCAGCCAACCACAGAGTAGCCAACCACCGAGTAGCCAACCACCGAGTACTTCCAATGCACCCCGACACAATGGTAAGACATGATGATAATCAATAAATTCTCTGGGTGGCAGATGAGCAGTGCTGTGTATGGTGTAGCAGATGAGAGGGGGGGGGGTGATCAGTTTTGGGGGAGATGTGCAAGAGGTACAGTGGTGGAAGAGATGAGAGGGGGGGTTCAGCTCTGGGGGGCAGATGAGCAGTGCTGTGTATTGGTGTAGCATATGAGAGGGGGGGGGGGTGATCAGTTTTGGGGGAGATGTGCAGGAGGTACAGTGGTGGAAGAGATGAGAGGGGGGGTTCAGCTCTGGGGGACAGATGAGCAGTGCTGTGTATTGGTGTAGCAGATGAGAGGGAGGAACAGAAGTGGGCCAGTGTGGTACAGTCTGGTGGGGCAGATGAGAAAGGGGCTTACAGTATTGGTTGGACAGATGACAAAAACAATGGCCCAGATTCAGAGAGCCATTACGCCTGTCTAACTGGTGTTAGACTGGAGTAATTTCAAATTACGTGCATTTTCTAGCTAGTTGAAAACCTCAAACCATGAATAGACGGCTGCGGGCTTCAATTCGACTGGATTACGTGTTCATACGCCTTCGGATCTACGCTGCAATAAAATTGCGGCCACTGGGTGGACTTCCCGTCGTTTTCGGCGTCGGGGTATGCAAATGAGCTTTTGCCGGCGATCCCCGAAATTACGATCTTCAATCGCAATCTCTTACGGCACCTTTAGTCATCTTTTATTTGCGTAACACTATACCAGCTTTTTGCTGCTCTAATATTAGACAGCCCATGTTAAGTATGGCCGTCCTTCCCGCGTCGAATTTCTACGTTTTCCGACGTCTTTTATTATTTTTTACGTAAGTCGTACGGGAATAGGAATGTTCGTAAACGCCGCTACTCAAACAACGAATGACGTAACGACGTGATTTCGCGCAATGCACGGCGGGAAATTTCTGAACGGAGCATGCGCAGTTCGATCACCGCGGGGACGCGCTTAATTTAAATGCTTCACGCCCCCTAATCGCGTATTTCGATTACGCGGCGAGAAATAGACTACGCCGCCGTAGCGTACGGGCAAAAATTTACCAGGATTCGGTGTAGAGCCTGGTAAAATACGGCAGTGTAGAGTATTTTGATTACGCAGCGGAATATTAAGTGTATGTGAATCTGGGCCAATGTTTTTTTTTTGTATAATACAGGTGAAAGAAGAAGGTTGCAGTTGGATCTGTGCACAGTCATGGAGGATATGCGGGCAGCAGAAGAAAGGCAGCTGGAAAGAATGGATAACCTTTCTGAGAGAAGGTTTCAAGCACTACGTCAGGATACACAGGAAGCTATGCACCAGGAGGCAAAAATTGCCCAGATGCAGATGAAGCAGTTGGCTACCTTCAACCAGGCCTTCCTCTGTGTCCTTGGTCAGCTTGTTCAAGTGATTGGAGCCAATCGTCAACCCAGGTCACCACCCAGACAGTAATGCCTTTCATGCAGCACAGGACCTGTACCCATTTTTACTTTTAAAGGGAATTTAATTATTTTGTGTTTAAAAAGTTATATTTTATTTTATTAATAGGCTACTTTTGAGCCAGCACCAATCTCACAAGATTGGACACATTTCCTCCTTGCTACACATGGCTTTAGTTGTAGTGCTGCTCTGATTCCCTCCTGGCACCTTTGCATTATCACCCACGCCCTGGAAGGTGCAGCCTGGATTTCAGCAAAAGGCACCCCCAATGGCTTCATATGTTTTTTCTTTGTCTGAATTTCACACTTCCTGTTCCTTCTCAGTAAACTTTACAACATGCTTACTGAGGAGGAACAGAAATTGAGAAATTCAGACAAATATTCAAAAAAACATTTACAAGTGATGTTGAAAAAAAAATTACAACCTCTTTAGGTTATTGTTTAATAGATTATACATTCCCCAAATTTTTACTTTAAAAAAAGTATGAAGATGAATTTTTTGTTGAATAAAAAAACAAAATAGACTTCTACGAGTATGTCGTTTCTGCAACATTTTATTAAACTTATGGCATAAAGTAAATAAACATTGTACTAATAAATAAGAAAAAATTAAAAGTTAAGGTGCCGCATTAGAGCCTGACGTATTTCGCTGCACTCTTCTTCCACATCCTGTGCTGCTGTTACTGGTACTGGCTCTTCTGGAGATGTATTCCAATCCTGGTCAAAGTCTTCTCCATGACTTTCACAAAGATTGTGAAGAGTGCAGCAAGTTAGGACCATGGATTTGGTAAGTTGAATGTCACTGTCATTCCTCTTCATAAGACACCTCCACCTACCCTTAAGTCTTCCAAAAGCATTTTCCACTACAACACGTACCCTGGATGTTTTCTTGTTGTAGGTTTGCTGCTCTGTTGTTAGGCGCCCATTGTCAGGAAATGGTTTCAGAAGCCAATTTTGTAAAGGGTAGGCAGAGTCTCCAAGCACATAGTAGCCAACATTCACCCCACAAATGTTCTTAGTGCTCACCGGTTAGAGTCCTCCCTGGCCAACCCAATCCCAAAGTGTTGACAATCGGAGAACCTGAGCATTATGCAAACTACCTGGCTTTCCTACATTCACATTCCAGAACAGTCCCTTGCCACCCACTACTGTCTGGAGAATGATGGAATGCCAGCCTTTTCGGTTGAAGTAGTCGGTGTGGAATTCTTGTGGTGCTATTATTGGTATGTGTGAGCCATCAATAGCACCAACACACTGTGGAAGGCCCCACCTGTTCTCAAAGTACTCAGCCATGTCTTTAAGCTTTTCCCTGTCCGGAAAAGGCACAATGTCAGGAGCTAGCAATGTGCATACAGCCTTACAGAAGTCCTGCACACACCGACACACTGAAGATTTGCTCACACCGAAAAGATGGCCTATACTCCTGTATTCACTGTTGGTAGCCAGCTTCCACAGAGCAATGGCAACTCTCTTCCTCACAGGCAAACTGGCTCTGAAGTTTGTATTTCTCTTTTCCATTACTGGACGCAGCTTGGCACAAAGAAAGGAGAAGGTTTCCTCTGACATCCTGAAATTCTGCACCCACTTTCTGTGTGTAAATCCTGGGACGGTCACATTCCACCAATCATTGGCAGGGATAGCCCAAATCACTGGGCTGCGGCGCTGCATTGCCAAAAGGAGAAGCACCTGAAAAAAAAATAGAACTGGTAACATGTCTAAAAAAATAAACATCTTTCAAGTCAATGTGTATGTCAAGGTTGGTTGGTAGGTCAGTGAGTGTGTGTGTCATATTGGTGGGTCAGTGTGTGTGTGTGGGTCAGTGTGTGTGTGTGTGTGGGTCAGTGTATGTGTGTGTCAGTGTGTGTGTGGGGGTCAGTGTGTGTGTCACGATCCCTATCGTGCCAAGCAGACGGCGAGGCGTGGTCGTGCTCCAAGTGGCTCTGGGTGGGCTTGAACCCAGGACTTCTCCGTTGCTATTCCAGGTCTTTTCCTCTGAGCCACTTCTCAGTTGAGATTCTGTTTGCTGTCCATTGAAGCCTGGTGCTGAACTATGTGCTGATTGCCTGATCTCCCTGCAATCTGCACCTGACTACCCTGGTCCAGCTGAGGCAGGTTACCCAATTAACCAGGATATAAAGCCCTGCCTCACTCTGACAGCCTTGTCAGTTCATTGTTATTGATCTCCCTGTCTGTACCTGTATAGATCTTCAGCTCCTAGACTGACCCCGGCTTTTGACCTTTCGCTTTGTACCTCGGATTGCTGCTATCTCCTGTCCTTTGACCCCGGCCTGTACCTTCGGACTTCCTCTACCATCTCCAGCCCTTGGCCCACGGCTTGTGCCCCGGACTTGTCTTCGGATCCTGTTTGTTTGGACACCTGTTGTCACCTTGATAGCTGCTGATCCGTTCTATATACGAATAGCTTGCATCTGCTTGGGACTTCCAGACATCTCCTTCGTCACCTGCTACTACTACACTCAGCAGAACCGCAAGTACCAAATACTACCTGCTTTAGCTATAGTCTGTGTTTGTACATTGGCAGTAATACCTTGCATGTTTAAGATAACAGTCACTTCCATCCTACCTTGTCTGTATCAAAGATACTTACCTGTTCCCCCTCAGTTAGTTACTTATGAGGGAATAAGCATCTACAGTCTTTCAATTGGTTGTCCATTAGAGGTTGTGATGATTTAACCCCGAACTTTCTGTTTATTCTGAAAGAGAAACTGGTGGTTGTACCTGAGAGACCTCTATAGTTTAAATCCAATTGCACTACTGTATTTACATAGCAGGGATGTTACAGTGTGTCAGTGTGTGTGTGTGTGGGTCAGTGTGTGTGTGTGGGGGGGGGGGTCAGTGTGTGTGTTTGTGTGTCAGTGTGTGTGGGTCAGTGTGTGTGTGGGGGGGTCAGTGTGTGTGTGTGTGTGTGTGTGTGTCAGTGTGGGTCAGTGTGTGTGTGTTTCAATTAAGTCGGTCAGTTGTGCTTACCCTATAGCGCTGCCGTCTTTGTCTTAGCCGCACCAATGTGTACTTCTCCTCCCGGCTGCACATTCAAACTAAAATGTTGCTTTTCTTTTCTGCTGTGTTTCTCCTGGCCGCTCGCAACCTTCTCCCATACAATGCGGCATGTATTTTGCCTATAAAGAACCAAAAGGCTAGCAGAGAAAACACGAGCTGCTGAATGACCTCCATTGTTGTTTATTTTTTTTGGTGTTTGGTTGACGCTGAGTGACGCTGCATCACGTTTCTCGTCGCACTAGTGTGACATCACGAGAGGGATTTTTTTCTAAAACCTGTATGGCCCTGGTGGTCCGACTGGCAGTGGAAACGCTCACCAGAATAGACCGGGCTCCTCTGAACCGTTCCGTTCCAAGCGACCCGAACCAATCTGCTCAGTGGAAACGAGGCATAACAGAGATTGGGATATTAGAAAGTGGTCTAGCCTACTATAGGAGTTATGTGCCTCTGAGAAATGATTGTAATCCCATTCTGTGGGGTGCTGGATGCGCCAAACATCCACCAGAAGGGAGGAGTGAAAGAGAGCTTTGATGCGTGTCAGTGTAGAGTGTGGTATAGAGGACTTACCCGAGGATGTGTCAGCAGACGGGGACATGATGACATTGAGATCTCCACCGATGATGTAGCAGGGACCCCCGAAGAAGCACAGTCTGGTGAGAACCGATGAGAGGAACCGAGCCTGGTCTGTATTAGGTACATAGATGTTGGCCACTGTGAAAAGAAAATTGTTTAGTTTCAGTTTGAGGAAAATGAAGCGGCCATTAACAACAAGAGTGTCTAAAACCTCTGGGTTCGAAAGCTTTATGAAACACTATGGATAGTTACACCCTTAGACTTGGCTCTGGGATTGGCACTATGGAACCATTGTGAGTTATATTTATTGCGTATAGCCGGTATGGAATCAGTGCAGAAGTGGGTTTCCTGCAATAGTAAAATATTAGAGTGTTTTTTGTGGAAGTGGTAAAGGATCTGGCTCCGTTTCTCAGGCGTGTTAAACCCTCTACAGTTGAAGGTAGCTAAAGTTAATTGGGAAGCAGAAGCCATGGTACATGTAGATGGAGAGGGAAGAAGCACATGCAAGAGTATGACTTATCAGCAACTCACAAAGATGGAAACATAGCCAGTTGAGATCCAGAAAGAGAAGATAAGAAGGAAAGAAGCGAGAGAAAGAGAAGGAGATAATAGACAAGGGGGAGAAGAACGGAAAGGGGCACAGAAAACAAATAGTGACATGGTCCGATCATGGTCACTGTCCCCACCTCCCATAACATAAAGCAGGTATAACAAGGAACACACATGTAGGGGGGGCGGGGAGGGAGACCAACACAACCAATAAAAAGGGGGGGTGCGGTGGAAATTCGCTGGGCAGGGTGGATCCCTGGACCCCAGTTCCACTGAAAAACAATTATGGAACAAAACCAAAAAAATGTGACATACATGACATGAAGAAAAAAAAACAGTGGCATAGAAACAAAACAAAATCATTAAAACACAAAGGCCGCGTACACATGATCAAATTTATCTGTTGAAAATGGTCCGACGCACCGTTTCAGCAGACAAATTCGATCGTGTGTACGGGCGAGCAGACAGGTTTTTCCAGCAGACAAATTTTAAAGCATGCTTTAAAATCTGTCTGCTGGGAGCCCGTCCGTCCGACATGTCCGCTGGTTAGTACACTAACCAGCGGACATATCTGTCCGCGCATGCGTCGAATGGATTTGACGCATGTGTGGAAGTTTTTCACTTACTGGTTCGGTGACGTGGCGGCGTCACCGCCACATCACCGCACTGTCTGCCGGCGGGGATTTTGGTTTGATCGTGTGTACACGATCAAACCAATATATCCCAGCAGACAAATCCGATCAAAACGGTCTGTCAGACCGATTTGATCGGATTTATTTAGTGGTGTGTACGCGGCCATAGAGAAGGAAACAAGATGAACAAGTAAACAGTCTACAAGTAAGTGCGAGTTCAGGAAAAAAAAGAAAAAAAAACTAGCAATAATAAAGCTGCAAAAGAATAGACGCGCTATCTGAGGTAACATATGATGGATACTCGCAGACAGTCTGCTGATGACTCCCGCACTAAGTCATGGTGCCTGGACAACCTAAAAAGAAAACCTAGGTGTTAACAAAAGCAAAGGCATTAGAGCAGGCCAGAACTCAGTGAGGGGGAGCCCTGTAATACAAACGGTTACTGGAAAAGATAGCAGTCCGATTTCTCAGGGGAAAACAAAACAAATATAAATAAAAATATAAACATATGGTAACCCAAAAAGTGTGAAAACCGAAGTAGCAACTCAGGCACGGGGGGAGGCAGACCGCAAAAAAGCAAATTTAAGAAGAATGAGAATAAAAATAGAATTAGGATGGCGGCAGCTTTAACCCCGTGTCGCTCCAGCGGAGAACCCCTGTAAAGGCAAGACAAATGCAGGGATTGAGTCAACCAGAGCATGTTCAGTCCTCAGAGTCTATGCGAGGCATGGGCTTGGGATTGCGTTTGCGGCCCTGTGTCTGCCATGGAGAGGCAAAGGGCAAGCCAGGAGTAGATGGCGTAAACGGCCAGTCGGAGAGCCACTTGTGGAAGCTCCAGCGTGCTGAGTAAAGTAGGCAGGTCTCCTAAGGTGCGAAAGATGGTGGTCTTGTCCTCGTGGTGCACTCGCAGGTGGAATGGGAATCTCCATTGATATTTCATTTTCTTGGATTGCAGAAGTAGAGTGAGCGGTTTCAGAGCTTTTCTCTTTGCCAAGGTCTGGCGCGATAGGTCGGGAAGGAGCATCACAGGTGCATCGTTGAACTACATAGTGTCCTGTGAGCTAGCAGCTCTCATGATGGTCTTCTTAATTTTGTAAAAAATCCTGAGTCCGCGGGCCCGAGGTTCTGTGAACCCGGTCCAGCTCAATCGGGTCATCCTTAGGGCAATAAATTGGTTAAAAATGGCGGTCACAGCGACCGGCAGGGCCTTGGCGTCTACTGATTCGGGAATTCCGCGAATGTTATTGCGATGATTACGGTTTTCAATATTGTCTTGTTGGTACGCTAACTGCTGCAGCATGACAGTATGGGAGTTCAGGATTTTGTCGTGTGCCTGCACTGCATTGCTGAGGCTATCTGTAGTGGCATCCAGGTCCTCAAAGCATGCTCCCACATCCTTTTTAAAGTCAGAAATGTCCTTCTTATAGGCCTTTTCAATCCTATGAACACAGTGTTCAAAATCAGCCTTAGTGGGCAGGGATCTGATATAGCTGTGCAGGGAATGGATCTGTGCCTCCATGTCCCATCCCTCACCTGAGCCCAGGGAGGCATTAGAGCGGCTCCTGGTGAATGCAGGGATGATTCGGAGCGGGCTGGGTACGGAGGCACCGGCGCCATCTTGGAATCTGAACGGTGCTGCGATGCGGCCCGGGATCGGGTGAAATAGTCCTTCAAATCGCCACCTTTTCTTTCCCCACCAGTATCCTTCTGTGCCCGGAGCTTGTCCTTCCCCATTTTAGGCCAGTTCTGAGCCAGTTTGCAGCTGTGGTTAAGTCTGTGAAGCTGAAGGTCCAGGGAGCCAGGAGAAAACATGTCTCACTGCTCCATGCATCAAGCCACGCCCCCTTGCATGTTATTTTTAAGCTTATGATCTACCAGAACACCCAGATCCTTCTCCACCATTGATTCCCCCAGATGTACCCATATGTATGATGTGTGCATATTCTTCGCTCCCAAGTGCATAACTTAACATTTTTTTTTTTTTTTTTAATCAATAGATTTTTATTGTGTTTTTGAATTACACATAGTGACAAACATTACATTTCCTCCGAAGAGGTAGAACTAATAGGTCGTAGATATATTCAAAGAACAATGCGGCGGTAGAACAACGCCTTATATATAACAGTTTAATATCAAAAACAGTAACCAGGTTGACTAATTTGTACCCAGAGGATAGAGTGTGGGAATGTATAGATAGAGTGTAGAGAGACTTATTTGTGGGGGTCAGAGGTCGCCTCTAGCGGGTGTAGCGGGTGGGACCCACCCGTGCCCCGGCCACCCCACATGGGGACTAGACTGTGGCCAAGGCTCGGAATGGTCCCCCTCCGAGTGTAGCGCAGCCAGTCATTTCAAGGTAGGACGATTGGAGTTAGGCAATGTTTATCGTACCAGGATGTCCACCTAAGCCATTTCTTACGAGCATTATCTCTATTTGCATCCTTGAGCGCCAGTGTGGTCTCGTATGTGTAGTGCAGGTGAGTAGTTTGTATAACTTCCCCAATGGTGGGTGGTAGGGGGTTTTTCCACTTTCTTGTTATGGAGAGTCTAGCTGATAACAGAATATGCAGGACAGTGTGTCTCGACTCATGAGGAAATTTGTCTAGATCAAGCGATAGAAGGGCTAGGTCAGGTTGGGGATCAGCTATTAAGTGGGAGGTTTCTGAGATTATTTTGAAGGTTGATGACCAGAACAGTGCTAGTTTGGGGCAACTCCAGAGTGTGTGGAGCAAGGTCCCCTGGGAGCCACAGTTTCTCCAACATCTGTCACTTTGCAACGCACCAAATTTGGACAGCTTTGCTGGGGTCAGATACCATCTTAACATTATTTTTGTGGATAGTTCCCAAAGGGTAGAGCAGCTGGTAACAGAGTAAACAGATTTGCAAGCTTTGGCCCACTGCTGATCTGAGTAGGAGCTTCCAAGATCTGATTCCCATTTAAGTAGGGGTGGTGATTTTATGAAAATTGATTTCTGCTGTAAAGTATTATAAAAAAGTGATATGCCCTTCACCCTTGGGGAAGGGTTTTGTAGGAAGAGCCAAGTGGACCGAGCCATGTAGCGTTCCCAGTGGGGGTATGTAGATAAAAAGTGTTTGGTTCTAAGATATAGGTAAAAGTCGCTATCTGGGAGATTGTACTTTTTTTGCAGGATTGGGAACGGTTCGATGGTTCCATCAACCAGAATGTCGTTTACATGGAGTATGCCATGTTCGTGCCACTGCTTGTAGGAAATCAGGTCTATGTGATGTTGCAGGGACTCAATCGGGATTTTCAGTTTAACATTATCAGGGTGGTCATGGGTTAAGGAGATAAATTTGTTCCATGACTTAATGGTAGCTAGCATCGTAGGAGATATTGATGAAGGGGTCTTAGTGGATGAAGTGGTGGAGAGTAACCATGGAGAGAGGCCCTTGCCAGGTGCCAGGGCAGCTTCCATCTGTGTCCAGGTAGTTCGTGGTGAGGTCACGAACCATTCTCTAGATTGGGTGAGAACCGAGGCCAGGTAGTAATGGTGGAAGTCTATGTATCCCGTGCCGCCCGCCTTACGTGTTTTAACAAGGGTGGTAAGGGCACATCTAGCCCTCTTGCCTTGCCAGATATAGGAAGATAAGATAGATTGGAGTGATTTAAAAAAATGGACGGGAATGGGGATTGGTAAAGTCCTGAAAAGATAGAGGAGTTGGGGCAAGTGGAACATTTTAAACGCCGCTAAGCGGCCTGTCCAAGACAGTTCTTGAGATCCCAAATGTTGGAGTTGGGCCTGAAGTTTATTCCGGAAAGGGACGTAATTTTGGTGGAAGAGCTGCTCGGGTGATTTGGTCAGTTGGATACCCAGATAGGTGATGCTTAGATCAGCCCATGTAAACGGGAATTGGCCCTGTAGCAATAATCTGGTGGGGGTGTTGATTCCTAGGTCTAAGACATGACTTTTAGATTCGTTAATTTTATAGTAGGACACTTTGCTAAAGTAAGCTAGCTCTCGTTGGACCGCTGGGAGTGATGTGGATGGCTCAGATAGTATTAGTATGACGTCATCAGCGAATAGGCTGATCTTGTGTTCACTGCTTCCCATGGTGATACCTGTAATAAGCGGGTTTGATCGTATGGATTGGGCCAGGGTTTCCATCAGTAAATTAAAAATTAGAGGGGAAAGGGGGCAGCCTTGTCTAGTTCCGTTCGTAATATCAAAGGGAGGTGATAACGAGTCTGCTGAATATACTTGGGCCGAGGGATTGGAGTAAAGGGCCATGATTGCTCTATGAATCTGTCCAGTAAAGCCAAATTTAAAAAGGACCGAGGATAGATACCCCCAATGTACTCTGTCAAACGCTTTTTCAGCATCAAGGGACAGGAGTACAGAGGGGGTGCCTGAGAGATTTGCCTGGTGTATGACATTGATCATTCGCCTTGTGGCATCTGAAGCCTGCCGGCCTTTGGTGAATCCCGATTGGTCCCTGTGTATCAGTGTGGGAAGGATATCATTCATTCTAATCGCTATTAACTTGGCATATAATTTAGCGTCCACATTCAGGAGAGAGATGGGGCGGAAGTTTTGGGGAGTGGTTGGGTCTTTGCCCGGTTTCGGGAGAGTGACAATTACTGCTCTTAGCATGTCAGAGGGGAATGATGAGTTAGATGCGGCCGAATTAAAAACTTCGCAGAGGGTAGGGATCAGAATGCGTCGAAATTTCTTGTAATATTCCCCAGTGAACCCATCAGGTCCCGGGGATTTAGAGTTGGGGAGATTGGTTATAGCTCTGTCCAGTTCAGTCTCTGAGAAGGGTAAATTAAGAGATTTCAATTGATCGTCAGATAAAGAAGGGAGGGTAATCTTTCCTAAAAAGGTCTCAATGTCCTGTGGTGTCGGTTGGTGTGTGGAGAGATCATCGCGTATGTTATATAACCCAGCATAGTAAGTACTGAAAGCATTAGCTATCTCCTGTGGTTTCATTAATTTTTCTTTTGTGTGAGGGTGATATATGTAGGGGATTTTGGATTTGATCCTCCGCCCCTTTATCTTTAGGGCTAGTAGCTTGCCCGCTTTGTTCCCTGTAGCATATGTGGTGGCCCTAACCTTTGTACACGCCCTCTCAAAGGAGTCTAATAGAAGCAAACGGAGTTCATGTCTTAGGTTAAATATAGTGGGTTGCAGTAAGGGCGAGGGCCGAGATTTGTTTTGTGAGTCAAGAAGGGCAATTTCAGCTGTAATCTGGTCAATTTTTTTCGTTCTGGATTTTTTGATCCTAGCCCCTAGTTGGATAAACACACCCCTGATGACGGCCTTGTGGGCGGCCCACACCACCCCGGGTCAGATACAGAGTTTGAGTTTATGGAGAAGTATTCCTCCAATCGTTGATGTAAGAGGGTTGCTGTGGATGGATCTCTAATCAGGGCATTGTTGACTCGCCAGAGGTACGAGTTAGATTGTGGAGTGGTTGCATCTATGGAGATGCTAACAGGAGCATGGTCCGACCAGGTGGTGGGGTGGATCACCGAGGCCGAGATCCGTTGTAGCAATGGCCTATCTGTTAGGAACAAATCTATGCGTGAGTAGGTATTGTGGCACGGCGAGAGAAAAGTGTAGTCTCTCTCGCTAGCGTGACAGCACCTCCACACATCATATAGGTCACTATTGGAGATAAATCTGTTCAGAGGAGATGCGTGTCTCTTAGTGGATGCTGTGGAATCTAAGTCATTGTCTGGGACAAGATTGAAATCGCCACACATTAAAAGATACCCCGATTGAAGGGATTTAACTTTTTTCATAACACATTTAAGAAAAGGCATTTGGCGTTGATTCGGAGCATACAAGGAAACGAGTGTATATGGAACATTATTAATCAAGCAGACCAAAATGATATAGCGACCCTCCGGATCAGCTACGAGTGTCTGTAATTGGAAAGTTACCGTGTTCCGGACGGCTATCATAACACCCCTCTGCTTTTTCTTGTATGAGGATGTGAAAACATGGGGGAAATGGTGGTTCTGGCAACGGGGGTGAGAGTCCTGCTGAAAGTGAGTCTCTTGGACGCAGAGGATGTCGCATTTGAGCGATACAGCTGATTTCCATAAGGACGAACGTTTAACCGGATGGTTTAGACCTTTAGCATTTAGGGTCAGAACGGTAAAGGACATGATGTGGTGAGAGGTGTGCAAGGTGTATGGATACAACTCACAGTTAGGAGAAGTAGTCACAACGGATTGTCACTAAGCGGTAGATCTCCTGGTAGGATAGTTGAGGAAGCGGAGTGCTTGGGATCTGGATACGTGTAGTTTGTGTTGAATAGATCAGAGTCTTGGCGTGCGGGAAAGTATCTCTGCTAGAGCTCCATCCACTGGGTGGTCAAAATAACAAAAGAATAAAAGAAAAGGGTTAACGTAAAACAATAACAATCAGCAAATCGGAGGATATCCTGATGCTGAGCAAACTTGGGGTACAGTTCAGGCTCAAGGAGCAGTAGTGCAACAAATGGAGCATAACGAGCAGCCAGCCGGATTAAACGGTGGGCTAATGTAGACATGAACAGGCATATGGAATCAGCGCGAATTATCCGAGTGGTGGTCATCAGTATTAGGATTGTTCCGGGCGTTCCTGCGGGGCAGGGGAGGTTTTCCCCGTGGGTCAGCGTAAGCATTTGGAGGATCTGGAATGATGCCCCATGACAGTAGCAATTTGGTACCCCCCTCCATAGTGGATATAGTATGTGGAATGCCATTGTGAGTCACTAGAATAGTGGCAGGGTGACGCCATTTGTAGACTATCTTGTGGTTTGATAAGGCTTTGGTCACGGTACTCAGCTTCCTTCTCATCTGGAGTGTAAATTGGGACAGGTCTGCATACAGTTGTATGTTCTGATAAGGAGCGGGAAGGTCTCTAAGTTCACGGGATTTGGCCAGGATCTGTTCTTTTGCTTGGTAGAAATGAATGCGCAGCAGCACATCTCTCGGAACTGTGTCAGCAAGATGGCGCGGCTTAGGTAGTCTGTGGATGCGGTCTATGGTCAGTTCTATGGGGGACAGGTCAGGCAGTAGGTTTGAAAACAGGGTATTTGTATAGGAGCGGAGGTCAGCTGGGAGTACAGATTCTGGGACGTCGCATATTTTTATGTTATTGCGTCTGGATCTATCTTCGAGGTCCGCTAGTTTAGATTTGATCCAGTCAGTGTCTTCCCTTTGAACCTCATTGGCATCAACCAGACTGTTAACAACATCAGTGCATTCCTCCATTTTCTCTTCCATGTAAGAGACCCTGTCCCCCATATGTTGCACATCAATAGAGACCTTGTGTATCAGAGATGAGAGGTTAGACATTAATGAGGACTGGAGGAGCATCAACATGTCCTTCATTGTGGTGTCTAAAACTGGCTGGCCCGTTGTTGGGAAGGCCGCGATAGAAGATTGCAGTGAGGAGATGGCGTCAGTGCCTCGTGCAGTGGTACTCACATTTGCGGCGTGGTGCTGGACATCCAAGCGCATCCGCGCTTTCGCCGGGCTCCGTGTGTCAGGGGATAGCGGTGGGGTGCCGACCAGGGGTGGGGACGATAGACCTTCCGTGCATCCATCAGGATCGCTGCTGGGGAGATCTGTATAGGCGGCGGGTGCGCGCCGCGAGGTGCCGTCGGCGCCATCTTGAGGTTCTCCCCTCAGCGCCGGCCTGAACGAGAAGGCCGTAAGCTTCTGAATGAAGCGATCGTCTTTTCTTTTTCGGGACATCGTGTCTCCACGTTCCCAGGGTAACCACCGTATGGATAGGAGTCTCGGTAGGTCCGGAAAACTGTCCGATGGTCGTCGCTTTGTCTCCGGCTGGCTGGAGCTCAGTGTCTAGGCTGCCATCTCGCTCGCGCGCAAGCCACCGCATAACTTAACATTAATCAATATTAAACCTCATCTGCCACACAGTTGCCCAATTAAACAGAGCATTGAGATCTGCATATAAATTGGAGACATCCTGTAAGAACATTATTCCACCGCATAGCTTGATGTCATCTGCAAAGACTGAAATGGTACTTTTAATCCCAGAACCTATATAATTTAGAAATATATTAAAAAGTAAGGGTTCTCAGGTGCATGCACGGAGGCTAGTTAGACCGTCATGTCTAACTAAAGCTCTGCTCCGTGAGGGGGAGAAAGCCGCTGGATAGAGATAGCCCGCCGACATAAAAGTGTCAGAACAGAGATCTTCAGTATCCAAGAGGTGAGGGGAACATTTTTTAAACAAAATGGTACTCGGAGGAGCCCGCAATAAAAATAAAACGAGCCCCAATAGTGGCACACAGGCGCAGAGTACCTCACAGAAAAAAGCGCCAGTCTCCTCAGGCAAATTCACCTCGGAGATGAGGAACAAGCCTAAAATGTCACAAACTATCTCTTCAGGAGACTCTGACTCAGAGGCTGAAATCTCCCTGTCACACACATCATCACAAGAAACAATGGTTCCCTCAAATATTTTAAAACAATTTGAAAAAATGCTTCACAAAGCACTGAAACAAACCTCAGAGCAAACTACTACCAACCTAACAAAGGAAATCAGTGGAAGATTGGAAGAAATAGAAAATACTACACAAGATTACCTGTCAGAAATGGAAAATCTGAAAAAATAAAATATCACACTCCAGAACAGATTAGAGGACTTTGAAAATTGCGCCAGAAGGTCTTAACTTGCACTTCAGAGGTATACCTGAATCTGTCTTAGACCTACAAGCAACAGTAACAGCGCTTGGCCAAGAATTACAACCAGGTATATCAATTGAAAGACTGGAGATGGACAACGTACACAGGGCCCTTATGCCCAAAAAAATGGATGGCCCTCCTTGTGACATAATACCAAAATGCCACTTCTACGGGACAAAAAAGCAACTTTTAAATGCTGCCAGAGAACAAAATAATCTATTTTTTCAAGGGCACAATTATCAGGTCTTTGCAGATCTATCACAATTAACTATTTCTAAAAGAAGGGCAATGAAGCCAAAGTTAATGGAGCTCCAACGCCACAACATCAAATACCAATTGGGTTTGCCATTCGCCTTACGTTTCACACACCATGGAACCAGAATCTCCTGCAGAACAGCTGAAGAGCTCCATCAAGCTCTCCATGACCTCAATTTCATAGATAGGAATGCTACAGCAATGATTACGCGAAGATCAGCCTTCAGCATCTCAATCTGAGGCAAAAAATGGAAACACCCATTCACACAAAAGAGGACGAATCGCACCCTCATCCCGAGGCCAAGATGACTCCATGGACTGACAGAACTCTACAACGACACCCCTCTAACTGATAGGGCTGCAGCAGCATCCTGTAGTAAAATGCAATGCAATAACAACTGAAACAACCTTCTTCACTTAAACCTTAACATTATTTCTGACCTATCAGTAACCGTCCAAAATATTGGGGGCATTGTTAACCCCTATACATTTATAAAACTTTAAGGAAAACTACCTAGACTTATCAAACAAACTTTCCACCTTGCAATCATTTTTTTTTTTTTTTTATCATTGAAGTTTAAGTTTATTTTCTGAATAAAGTCAGTACAATTTAAAGAACATATCAGGAAATCAAAACATTTTGTTACATATACTTAAATATTGAGACATGAATCATTTGTCATCACTACGTCATTTATCAACCATACCTAAAAAAACATTCTATCTACGATTAAAGGAAAACAGGTTCAATGAGGGAGTAAATTCTGACCCTAAGCCATATAGTCTAACCGGGGTAACTCCCTACCCTCCCCTAACTCCTGCAGTTCTTATCAATCCGTCTAGGGTCCCTAGTCTACAGCAGTTGGGATAAATCAAAAACCTTATTGGTTCAACAAATATAGGAATGAGATGGGAGGGGCACCCTCCACCCCCACTGACACCCCCAATGGGATCACTCTGTGCCCGGGGAGGTAGAATAATTCCCCCCAACCATGCCCCCTTAGCAAGTTATTATAAATATTACAGTTTTGTGAAGTGCACTTCGTGTTGTACCTCCATTTCATAAACTTAAAACTTCTCAAGTACCTCTGGTACGAAGTGTATGATATCTGGACCGATTAAATGAACCTAATACTAAAAGAATAAATAACAAGTTTGATGAGAGGAGAGGGAGAAAAAGAAAGGAGAATCCCTCTTCAACTTCCTCTGCCCCTATGATAGAGATGTAACATGTATATATATGGAGAACGTTTCCCAAACACAGGTTATACAAAAAAACCTGAACACAAACAAAGCATAAAACCAGAACATAGAGAAGGAAAGTAGAAGAGAAGGAAAAGAAGAATGTGAGAAAGATATAAAGAGAGGGGAAGAAAAAGAGGGTAGGGGTGAGAGACAGAGATCCTACCTGCCAGGTGTGTACATCAGCCTACAGTAAGTTATATTATCACCCCTTTATGGGGTGTGAGATCCCTAAGTACTTTATCCAAGGTTCCCAGATTGCGTTAAACTGAATAAGTCTATCCAACATTGAGCCAATTCTCCTTTCCTGTTCCATTATCCAGGTGATCTTTCTTTTCATACTTAAGATTGAGACCGCCTGTTTCTTCCAGGCCGCAGCTATAGTGATTCTAGCTCCTGTTAGGATATACCATATCAGCCTTCTGGTAACCTTTGATACCTGTGGTAAGAATCCATTCAGTAAGGCAATCGCCTGGGACTGATGTATATTACAACCCGTAATCCGTCTAATGATATGGAACACTTTACTCCAAAAACCTTATATTCTTGGGCATTCCCACCAGGTGTGAATCATGGAGCCCACACCTTGGCATCCTCTGAAGCATAGAGGTGAGGATGAAGGATATATGGATGCCAGTCTTAGAGTAACTAGATACCATCTAGTAAATATTTTGACATTCGCCTCTATGAGTGACATGTTGATGATACCCTTTATAGATCTATGGAAGTTTTCTCCCCAATCTTCCAAATCCCACTCATCCTGAATTTCCTTCTCTCAAGCTAGCATATAGGGTAATTTATTGACATTGTTCGCAAGGGATTTGTAAATTACAGAAATACCACCCTTCCTTACTGGGGCCTGTTCACATTTTCGTTCATAGGGCGTAAAATGACCAGTTACAGCCTTGTCAGTCCAGAGTTTCTGTACAAAACTGTAGATTTGAGAAAATCTTGATTTCTCTGAAGGAGGAAAATCAAGATTGTCCCTAAAATATTGTTCTGATAGAGGACCCGAGTGGGAGAAGAATCGTCCAATGCGGTATACTCCCTTGTCTCGCCACCATTGAAAGGATTCAACAATCACATTGGATGCAAAGGACGGGACCTGAAATATATCAGTTAATGGTAGACTCTTAGAGACTAAAGAGGGATTGCTCCTGAGGGAGTCCCACAATTTTTTATTTATTTTTATTTTACTAATTTTGCCTCAATCTTATATAAGATTGAAATTAGCTAATGATAAAACAAATGGAAATTAGCTAGCAAAACTTTTTCCTTTTGCTTAAATAACATCTTATGGGAGATCAGCAATGCAATTAATTGCTGAACTAATCTCCTCTACATAATTTTCAAAATGTTCTCTGACCTAGTATTAAGCTATCTAACTTTAGAGGCAATTTTGGTCCTCATTTATTTTAAAGCGTTAACGGACCTTGCCTAATTAATGGATCCATTGCTCCGTTTCACATTATTTATATTTTTTTATTATTTTTACCTTTTATTTATCAATTTTTCCTCATTTTCACATACAATATTGATGCAAACTTATGTTATAACTAAAATAAGTTTGTTGACTCTTTTCATTACCCTTTTTGTCTATATGGCCTTTTTACAGTTAAACTGTTAATCTTTTTTTAATAGGTATTTTTATAAAGTTACCAGCGTTGAAATATGTTCCTACAACTAATACGTTTACGTTTATTTTGTTCCGCTTATCTGAAATGTATAATAATCGAGCACTGGTATTAACCACTGGTTAATACACATCTTGGTGATATTACTTTATTGAAATATCAGGTTTTGTTAGTTTCAGCCCACTTGATGAACTCCCTGACTCCCCGCCCCCCCACAAGTTATACTCCATTATTATCTATTATCGCCTAAATTGGTCTTACATCAAGCTATAGCTAAGATGAATTATACCATGACCCAAGCCAGGATGGCTGCTATTGAATTGGACGTGATCCCCAAGTTTGAGAGGATGTGGCAGCCCTGGATTGCATACATTATGCCAACCTTGGACAATAGAGTACTATTGCCATGGTAGCTGAATCAGTGTGTTATATATGCCATTAGTCAACATCTCTTGGATTGGAGTGGTGGCTCGTGGCTCGACCACGCGGACCCCCCTTATGGTTCCCGTACTCTCTTTTTTCTCAATATTATGTTATTATAGTTATTGTTATTATTATTTTTTTTGTTTTTCTCTGTTATTTGCTATATTATTATTATGATTTTGAAGCTCCCTTAGTATTGTTAATAACTATTTGCTTCACAGAGGACAACATATATGTCAGTAGTTACTAGTAATTACATAACACCTCTAAACTTAATAATCTTAATGTCATTAGTGACTAAATAGTATACCATACTTTGTTCACAAATATTTACTTTGTATATTTACTTAATGGAATAAGAATATTTGAGCTTCTCTATTTTCAATGTATTTAACCTCCCTGGCGGTATGATTATTTCAGATTTTAGGTGCTGAAAGCGGTACCATTATTTTGCAAGGAAATTTGGTGTTTTGAACTGTAGGCCTGTAATTCTTAGGAATAACTAACTTAAATCTGACCAAACAAGAGTCTAGTAGGCATCCTGGGTATGATTTAAAAAATAAATAAATCATAAATTATAATATAATAAATAATTAAAAATAATTATAACATACTAATATAATTATAATAAAAATTATTCAATAATGTAATCAACTCAAAATCACTGAAATGTGCTCAGTTGCAGAATTGTCGCTGTCATTACTTTTTATGACGAATTTCCCCACAAATCGCTATTGCTCAATTCTGCAAGTGATTATAATTTGTTATCGCTGTTTTCTATCTGCTCTAAAACCACTTTTGACATAGGGGACACTTTTGGTTGCTATGGACAATCTACAGTTTGCAGGCAGAAAGAACAGTTTTTATTATATAAAAGAACATGTAGGGCACTGGGCAGACCACTAGGGACAAAGGGTGTGTGTATTTTTTACATACAGTACTGTAATCTATGAGATTACAGTATACTGTATGTAATGTGTTTGTTTACTTTTTTAACTTGGCACCGTTCTCCGCCCCGTGCGTCGTAAAGTCGCAGGGAATGGAGATCGGCGCTCGCTCACACAGCGCGGCGGTATCGCAGGACCCAGGGACAAGGTAAGTAACTTTGTCTCTTGCTGCTGCGAGGCGAGCCCGAGTCTGGCTGGGGGATACCACTCTTGGTACAAAAATCTTACCCCGGAAAAAAAGTAAGGGTTCTAACACTGAACCTTGGGGTACACCGCCGATAACCTTATACCATTCAGAGTAACAATCATTGACCACAACTGTCTGAACAGTCTCTATCCATTTGCAAACAGTTTTTCTCAAGCCTGTAGACCAGGGGTCTCAAAGTACCGGCCCGCGGACCAGTAATAAATGGCCTGCAGGCAGGGCGGGTGCCGCGGAAGTGTAGATCGAGGTGCATGAAGAGTAGCGCAGGAAGCGTCTGTCAGAGGTTCACTTCTCTCTCATGTCACGCTACTACTTCTCGGCGGCCCCTCCTCTTTTCACGTCCATCCCTATTTGCTTGTGACATCATCTGGGATGGACGAGAAGAGAGGAGGGGCCGCCGGGGAGTAGCAGCGTGACATGAGAGAGAAGTGAACCTCTGACAGACACTTCCTGCACTGCTCTGCATCTGAAGAAAACAACAAGTAAACATTGACTTTTGCCCTGATGTGCCATCATGTGCCCTGATTGTGCTCTCATGTGCCCTGATGTGCCCCATGTACCCTGATGTGCCCCATGTACCCTGATGTGCCCCATGTACCCTGATGTGCCTCATGTACCCTGATGTGCCTCATGTACCCTGATGTACTGGGCTCTGTACATCAGGGTACCCTGTGCCCTGTACCCTGATGTGCCATGTGCCCTGTACTGATGTGCTGTGCCTTATGTGCCCTGATTGTGCCCTAATTGTGCCCTGATATGCCCCATGTGCCCTGATTGTGCTCTGATTGTGGCCCATGTGCCCTGATTGTGCCCTAATTGTGCCCTGATATGCCCCATGTGCCCTGATTGTGGCCCATGTACCCTGATATGTGCCATGTACCCTTATTTGCTGGGCTTTGTACCCTGGTGTGCTGGTATATGTGCCCTGTACCCTAATGTGTTATGTGCCATGTCCTGTTCCCTGATGTGCCATGTGCCTTGTCCTGATATGTCCTGTTATGATGTGCCGTGCCCTGTACCCTGATGTGGCCTGTTGTGTTGTACAACTATGTGCTGAGCTCTGATGTGCCCTGTACCCTGTTGTGCTCTGATGTGCTGGGCCCTGTACCCTGATGTGCTGTGCCCTGTACCCTGATGTGCTTTACCCTGATGTGCTGTGCGCTGTGCCCTGATGTGCTGTGAGCTGTGCCTTGATGTGCGCTGTGCCCTTTACCCTGATGTGCTGCGCCCTGTGCCCTGATGTGCTGTGCTCTGATGTGCACTGTGCCCTGTACCCTGATGTCCTGTACCTTGATGTGTTATGCCCTGATGTGCTGTGTCCTGTGCCCTGATGTGCTGTGCCCTGTGCCCTGATGTGCTATGCCATGTGCCATAATTTGCTAGGCTCTGTGCCTTGATGTGCTGTACCCTGATGTGCTGTGCCCTGTGCCCTGATGTGCTGTGCCCTGATTTGCTGGGCTCTGAGCCTTGATGTGCTGTGCCATGATGGTGAGTGGTCAGTGTGTAATGTAGTGGTCTGTCGGCAGTGCAGTGGTCTGTCGGCAGTGTGCAGTGCAGTGGTCCGTGTGCAGTGGTCGGTGTGCAGTGCAGTGGTCAGGGTTAATAATGCTGACACCAGGCAGGGCGGGTGCCACGGAAGTGTAGATCGAGGTGCATGAAGAGTAGCGCAGGAAGCGTCTGTCAGAGGTTCACTTCTCTCTCATGTCACGCTACTACTCCCTGGCGGCCCCTCCTCTCTTCTCGTCCATCCCTATTTGCTTGTGACATCATCTGGGATGGACGAGAAGAGAGGAGGGGCCGCCGGGGAGTAGCAGTGTGACATGTGAGAGAAGTGAACCTCTGACAGACGCTTCCTGCACTGCTCTGCATCTGAAGAAAACAACAAGTAAACGCTGTGCCCTCATGTGCCCTGATGTGCCCTCATGTGCCCTGATGTGCTCTCATGTGCCCTGATGTGCTCTCATGTGCCCTGATGTGCTCTGATTGTGCTCCAAGTACCCTCATGTGCCCTGATGTACCCTGATGTGCCCCATGTACCCTAATGTGCCTCATGTACCCTGATGTGCTGGGCTCTGTACATCAGGGTACCCTGTGCCCTGTACCCTGATGTGCTGATCAGATCGAGCATCCATCACCACCGGAGGTCCTCTGAGTTGAAGTAAGACGGCGCTGACCCGCCGAACTTCACATTGTTTTAATGCGCATTGTTTTTGCATATATGTAAGAGTCCACCTTTTGTTTTTTTCATTAAATATTATCATTTCATACGTACTTCACTATTGGGGCACTCCTCTGTGTTTTATTTTACCTTGATCAACGAGCATTTCCCCCCATTTCATTCTGAGAGCATTGATCTGCAATAAGGGAGACTGAGAGAGCATTGGAGTGTGGAAGGAGAGGAGGCCGAGCACAGGAGATGCACTGATTTGTGATTCATGCATTTTTCCCACCTACTTCTGGTGAGAGTTCTGGGAGACTATTGGTGGATACCCCCTCACTATTCGAGCACCCATCTATCCATCACCAGCTGAAGATATTTTGGACATGATTTTTGGACTGTTTATCACTCAATTTTTTGTCTATTCATTTTTTGTTTATTATTATTTTATTTTCTATTTCATTATTATTGATTCATCCATTCTTCCCATTTGGAGTCAGCCATCATTTGTCTCACATTATTAGAGACGCTGATTATTTTCTTCTCTCACTTTGCTTTGGTGTGTTTTTTTCCCCCTTCACTTTCATATGGTCACTGGGTGTGATTTTTTTCATTATATTGTGTTTTTGTGTTACAGTATAGTCATCACTTATACACACGGACCCACGTCCACTATTTTTTGTCCACATCTCACTTATGTGTTAGCGCTTATCATTTCCCCCCTTACAATATTCATTTGTGTATTCAGTGAACACTTTGAGATATAGCAGCTTTCACACCCACAATAGGCCACACCACAGCCACTTTTTCACTTCATTACTCACTGTAGCGCAATAAGATACCATTTACGCATTTGGCTTGAATACTGCTCGTTTTTCGAGACAACACTTGCAAACCGAGTCAGGATTTAAAAGAACATAAAAACAGTACTCGTATTGCGAAACGCTCGTTAACCACGTTACTCGCAATCTGAAGTTTCACTGTATATAACATTTAACTTAAAAGTAGTAAAGGTGGAGCCGTCATCAAGGGGGACACCTGGGGCTGGGAATGTGGGGGGGGGACTCTGGTGACCACCTTCCGCAGAAAGAATACACTAAGGTAAGGAGGGGTGAGTTACTGATATGGGGGGGGGACCTTTATATCAGTGCGCCCTTACATTATTGTATTCCCTCCCCCATAAGTGACACCCCCCCTCAGACTTGCCTGGTGGCGCTGTCACTGACCTCCTCTCAGGTGCACCTTGCAGGGCTCAGTAAGTTGGCTCCAGCTTGGTGGCTCTGGTTTTCTTATAGTCTCCTCTCCACAGTCCACACATGTCTGATGTTTCCCATGACCCATCCTGGCAGTGCTTCCATTCTTGACTCCTCTCCAGGCTCCCTCAGACTGTAGACATGATGGCCCGGGTTCAAGTAGAGTGGCGCATCTTTGTGCGAGCGTAGCGTATCTACTTTACGCTACGCCGTGGCAAAGTTGAGAGGCAAGCATGCTATTCACAAAGAATATGCGCTCAACGTTGCGCCGGAGTAGCATATAGTTGTCGGCGTAAGCCGACATAAGTCAAAGTAGGTGGAAGTGGGCTGGAAGTGGGCGCGATATATTATAATGAAGCGTGACCCCATGAAAATGATGGCCACAGCTTAAAAAAACGAACTGCGCATGCGTCGTCTCTTGGACGCATTCCAGGCCACGTACACACGATCAGACCGGTCCGATGAAACTGGTCTGAAGACCAGTTTCATCGGACCAAATTGATTGTGTGTTCGGCCCATTGGACCGTTGTCCGTCGGACCAAAGTTTTAAAACTTGCTTTAAAATCTGTCCGACGGCCACCTGTCCGTCGGACCAAAACAATGGTTAGTACACAAAAGCATCGAACCAAAAACCTGCGCATGCTCAGAATCAAGTCGACGCATGCTTGGAAGCATCGTTTCGTTTTAGCACGTCGTTGTGTTCTACGTCACCGCGTTCTGGCCCGATGGGATTTTGGACTGATGGTGTGTACGCACATCAGACCATCAGACCACTTCAGTGAGGTCCGATGAAACCGGTCCATCGGACGTGTCTGATCGTGTGTACGTGGCTCCAGTGCGCATGCTCACAGTTACGTCGAAATAGCTGCCTAAGATACGTCCAACACTGCCTACGACGTGAACGTAATCTACGCACAGCCCTATTCACGTAGTACTACGTAATCGGCGTATGCGACATAAAATTTAACAGCGTCGTTCCCTGGCCTATACCTTTGTATTACCTGTGCCTCCTATATGAGGGGTAACTTTACGCCAGACGTAAGTCTTATGCAAATCGCGTATATGAAGCGACCAGGCGCATCTACGTTCGTGAATCGGCGTATCTTACGCATTTGCATATTTTAAATGGGAACATCGAATGCGTCCAGCGTAACTATGCGCCCACGATACAGCGGCATAGGCAAGCCTTGTTTTACGACGTATCTAGCTTTGCAAATTAGCGTAACAATACGACGGCGCAAATTTGTACTTACGACAGCGTATCTCTAGATACGCCGGCGTAAAACATTTGTGAATCCGGGCCGGTATAAGACAAGAGTTGGTCAGAGATTGCATCATTGCAGCTTTACCTTGCCCATCAATGTAGCCTCAACGTGCAGTCACACCGTGCCCATAATTGCAGTCACACCACGCCCATCATTACAGCCTCATCGTGCCCATCATTGCAGCCTCACCATTCCCATCATTGCAGCCTAACAGTGCCCATCATTGTAGCCTAACAGTGCCCATCATTGCAGCCTCACCGTGCCCATCATTGCAGCTTTACCATGCCAATCAATGTAGCCTCACAATGCCCATCATTGCAGTCACACCGTGCCCATCATTGCAGTCTCACCATGCCAATTATTGCCACCTCACTGTGCCCACTATTGCTGCCTCAATGTGCCTCAATGTGCCCATCATTTCCGCCTCACCAAGCCCATCTGTCTGACTCATAAATGCATCCATGGAAAAGCCCCGCAATATCTTTGCGATAAAATAGAACCCCTCAATCCCAATCGCATTCTGCGATCCAGTGACCAAAATTTGGTCAAAGTACCCAAAGCCAGATTCAAGTCCAAAGGAGAAAGAAGGTTTGCGGTCCAAGGTCCCAGACTTTGGTATTCTTTACCAACCAGCATTCGGTTGGAGGAAAACCACCTGACCTTCAGAAGACAGATTAAAACTCTGCTCTTTTGATGTCTAGAGAGACTGATACAACAAGCGCCCAGAGGCGATTTGGTTCGCATGTGCCGCGCTATACAAGTTTTTCATTCATTCATTCATTCATTCATTCATCAATGTAGCCTCACTATGCCCATCATTTCAGTCTCACCGTGCCAATCAATGTAGCCTCACTAGTCAGTGCCAGGGGATTATGCTGTGTCACAGAGCTGAATGTGAAATGTTTGACCGAGCTGTGACAAAAGT
Organism: Rana kukunoris; assembly: GCA_029574335.1. Classification (NCBI taxonomy): domain Eukaryota; kingdom Metazoa; phylum Chordata; class Amphibia; order Anura; family Ranidae; genus Rana; species Rana kukunoris. The sequence goes on along the minus strand of CM056050.1, from coordinate 480,159,844 downwards.
CCCGCCCTCCTCCTAGACCAGCTTGTGTGACAGAACACTGCGTCTATCACACAAGCTGGTCTAGGAGGGCGGGACGTTTGTCACAGTGTGGCCAAACATTTCACTTTCAGCTCCGTGACACAGCTGTGTGACAAGTAGACAAGAGGAGGGGGAGGAAGAGGGAGGGGAGCGCTGCAGCCACAGCGTAGCTCAAATCGGCCCCAGGGCAGGCAGCCTACTGGGAAATGTCCTGTTATCCTGGTAGGCCAGTCCAGCCCTGGTAGAGGGGATACTGTAGAAAAGGAAATTCACTCTTATGCTGCGTACAGACGATTGGAAATTTCACAACAAAACCGTGGATTTTTTTCCGACGGATATTGGCTCAAACTTGTCTTGCACACACACAGTCACACAAATGTTGTTGGAAATTCCGAACACCAAGAACGCAGTGACATACAAGACGTATGATGGCACTATTAAAGGGAAGTTTACTACTAGTACTAGTAGACATTTGGTGAGAGACGATTTGCGCTTTTTAGCCTCATGCGTTTCAGTTCGTTACAGCATGACAAAGGTGCTATCTCCATTACGAGCGCCAGTTTTACTAGACCGAGCGCTTTCCATCTCGTACTAAATTCAGAGCATGCATGGAATTTTGTGCATCGGAATTTTGCACACACGATATGAATTTCCGAGAACGGATTTTGTTGTCGGAAAATTTAAGAACCAACTCTCAAATTATTGTTGTCAGAAATTCCGACATCAAATGTCAAATGGAGTCTACACACGGTCAGAATTTCCGACAAAAAGCTCTCATAGAGCATTTGTTGTCGGAAATTCCAATCGTGTGTACACGGCATAAGAGTTATCATGGGAAAAAAGTTGTCTCCACTTTTTTTCACCATTCTTTGTTTCCATGACAACCCAAAACTTTCAAAATATAGTTGTCACAGGGACAGAAAGTGAGGTTAAATCTTTTGCACAGGGACAAAGAAAGCAAAACAAACATTTTTTACAGTGTGTATATATTGTAAGGGGTTAGCTCGGTAGCGGGGGGGGGGGGTGACCCCCTGGATGGGTTGACTACACACTGAACTATACAGAGAGGCAGCCGAAGACAGTTGAAAACAAAGAGTTTGGTTTATTCTTCCATATTGCTGGAAACAAGTGCAAGCATCCAAACGGCATAAACAAAACATAAAATAAACCCTGGCCACTTGGGGCGTCTACCTTCACCACACAGGAACCTATCTATGGAGTCTGACACAGTCTACTGCTGGGCAGACACTGCTGGTCATACAGCAGAGAAACAATAGTCTTTTTAATTTTTATCACACAGAAAAATCAACAACCACCTCACCTCTTCAGAAGTCTTTCTCACTGCTCTCCTTAACTCAAAAAGCCTCCTCAGGATGCAGCAATCAGTAGTCACCCTCTGGATAATTTATAGAGGCCTTAATTGCCTCATTCTGAACAGCTGAAGTTTTTCAACGCCCTTAACCTTTCTGGCTACCTCTGTAGCCGACACCTGGTAGTAATGGGTGTATAGTCTAAACAAGGCAGAAATGTATCTCCTATCTGTGACAACACCCACAGATTTATTTGACTTCCTGTCACAATATATATATATATATATATATATATATATATATATACACACACACACATATATACACACACACATGTCCCCAACCATTTCGTGTCCCCAACTATTACAGTACACTCTTAGTCCCTAATCACCACCCCTTACTCAGGGTGTCCATGATCAACTATGAAAAATGGGGGAACTAATGCGCAAACCAATAAGGGATATAATATACAAAAAAATTAAATAAAGTAGCAGCCACCTAAAAAGTGTTCACACACTGAAAGGTATAACAATAAAAAGATGGGGTGAGGGGGCACTTACTATAAAAATAGTTTTAAACTATATAAAATAGCGTGCATAAACATCAAACATAATTCAGGAGTGATAATTGTAAAACACATCCATAAATGACTCTTCATAAAGGTGAAATATAAAATAACACTGTGAAAAATGTATTAAAAAGTGCAACAATCCAGTGCAGAAATCACCTGTGTAAAATATATATATTCCTTTGTATGCAAAATATACCGGTATATACACTAGAAAAGACTATATAAAATTGTGCAATAGACAGTCTTTGGTGCAGAAAAAAACAATTCCAAAAAAACATGCAAAATAAGTCCTGGTGCTGGAAAATCTCTAAGCCACACTCCACAGCAATGTGCAAAATAAATCCAAAAATTGCAGATGCAAAACAATCGTCTCATAATTGCAGTGTCCAATAAAGTGCAGGTGCTTTTATCCAGTGCTACATGCCAAACGTTTCCCCCAGCCTCTCACCTCAAGAGGCTAAATTAATAAGCCTTTCTGCTGTATTCCTCATAAAAAACAATCCCTGTTCACTTTCTCTCTATGGTCACACCTCTGGGTTAGATGCTCAGACAGACACATATAGGAAAAATAGGGTATTCCACAGTGTAGTGCTGTATTTAACACAAAAACAAACTTTTATTAATGGTAAAACACTCACGTTTTAAGCAGAGATAATTCAGCATATAATGACAGTACTGTGTGCAGGATGACTTCTGGGTTCGGCCACACCCAAAAAGTGATGTCACCGAGACTCTCTGTCCTCACGCGTATCGTGACTGTCCACAACACTTTTTCAAAGGTTCATGCAAAAAAAGTCCAACCAAAAGCGTAATGATGTACGACGTACGACGGGACTATAAAGGGGGAAGTTTCTTCCAAAATGGCGCAACCCTTTGGGCTGCTTTTGAGCTGCATACTTGATTCTGAGCATGCACGTTTTTTCCCCTCGAAAAAGCATACATACGACCGTTTTTGCGACGAGAAAAAGACTGACGAGAAAAAAAGAGCTGTTTTCAATTTTTTTGCGGGGAATTTTTTTGTCAAGAAAATTGCTAGGGAGCATACACATGACCGGTTTTTACGACCAATATAAAAAATGACAGTTTTCTCATTGTGAAAACCGGTTGTGTGTACAAGGCATTAGAAGACTGCAGGAACAATCACAAAGTGTAGAATGGCTCAAGCATGGGCAGTTGGAAGCTGACTGTGCAGATGTCGGCACCTGTACCTGAAGCTGATTGAAGAATAGGCTTTGGTGAGAACAGTGCTGGATCAAGGGGCAGGAAAGTTTCCTTATATTAAAAGTAAGCAGCTACAGTATTTGTAGCTGCTGACTTTTATTTTTTTTGGGAGACTAGAGCTCCTATTTAAAGTACAGCAGTTCGGTTTCCAGATGGGCTCCCCTTCAGTCCACCTGTCCTCATCTATTGATCAGAATGCATGTGCCTCCATTGTGGGGACACTCAGAGTTTAGTGTTAGGACCACAGATTCCAGGGTGCCATGACGTGGCTCTGTGGCTCACGCATGCGTTTGCAAATGCGTGCGGACAAAACCACTGTTTTTAATGCATACTGTTAGACAAGTTAATTGTGAAAAAAGTGAAAAAAATATAAATCGCGCTACAAAATGTTTGAATTACAAAACACACAAAACTATGTGATATATGTTGATATAAATCATAAACTATGTGATATATGATGGTATATATAAATCACTAATATACCAAAAAACAAGAGAGGTTGATAGCCACTAGAAGGCACTATATAGCACTCTCAAGTCCCACAATAACAGTGAAACAGTAATAAATGAACATAAAAAAATGTTTTTTAGATCATATTATTAGATAAATAAATATTAACCAAATAAAAAAAATATATAGACATAAATAAAACAAATATTGTAGCAAGAAGTCCATAAATGTTTAACACATGAAATAAAAAACACCCGTGCTCTGTGCCAAGTTCCAAAATCAGTTCAAAATGTGTCCAAAGAAAAGTGATGTATCCTCCACCGAACTATAGATTGGCTCCTTACCAAATCGCTATGATCCCTTATGACAGGGGATCATGAACAGCATATAATAGGTAGTCACTCCCAGTCTTGCAGTTCAGACAGATACGATCCTTAACATTGGGTCTCATCCACAAGTGATTAAACTTCACCAACATCAATGCCCACCATGTAAAAAACAATAACAGCTCCACATAGGACATTAAATGAGTAAAAAATATAAATTTTTTTGATTCAATAGTTTTTTATTGGTTTTTAAGATAATACATATATATAGTATACATATGCAGCAAAATACATCATGAAATAAAGTAGTAATACATGGCAATAAAAAGGTCGCAAATAAACAATCAAATACACATGAATACATTCATATGCATAGAATCACGTTTTAGATGAAGACAATCAAAATTATCTACAATACAAACTTCAAGTACCTTCAAGGAACAACACATGTAATAAAGGTTACAATGAGCGATATAAGAAAAAAGAAAAGGTAACAGTCAGATTACAGAGCAAAACATCTCCCATAACAAACAAAGAATTGTTTATATCAGGCGTAGGCACCATTGTAACCAGAAAACCTCAAAAAAAATTAAAATAAAAAAAATAAAAAAAAGCATTCAAATATATAGGGCCAGATTCTCAGCGGCGCTACGACGGCAATCTCAGATACCCCGTCGTATCGCCGTTTTTTTTGCCTCGCATCTATGCGAGTGATGCTTAGCATCACTTTGGCATAGATACGCTTGAACATCCGACAAGTGTAATACCATTACACTTGCCGATCGTAGTTGTAATGACAACTCCGGCCACTAGGTGGCCTTTACGTTGTTTTCTCATTTGCCTATGCAAATGAGGCTACTACGCCGATTCCCGATCGCTTTTACGCCGCCCCGTCGTCGCGTACGTCGTTTACGAACTCGTAAGGTTACCCCTGCTTCTATGAGGAGTAACCTTACGAAGTACCGTCGGATGCGGTCGGATGCCGTCTGGTGCCGTCGGATGCCATGTTAAGTATGGCGTCGGTTTTTAGCGTCGGCTTTTTCCGTCGCTTACGTCGTTTTACTAACTCGTTCGCGAATAGGGCATTGCGTAGTGACGATCACGTCGTTTTGACGTCGGTTTCCACGACGCTTTCCGACGTGAGCTGGAGCATGCGCACTGGGCTTTTTCCCCGGCCGGCGCATGCGCAGTCAGTTCGTTCGACGAGGCACGCTTAATTTAAATACAAGCCGCTCCCTTTGAATTACGCGGGCTTACGCTGGGCGATTTACTCTATGCCTCCGCAAACTACGGAGCAAGTGCTTAGAGAATACGGCACTTGCTCTGTTACGTTGTGGCGGCGTAGTGTAATGCCTTATGCTACGCCAGCGTGATTCTATGAGAATCTGCCCATAGATGTTTATCATTTT